>CM050409.1:31465454-32212954 GCA_027580255.1 Therioaphis trifolii | reverse complement strand
GATTGATACATCTATACCCTTCTGACTTCTACGGTAATAGAATATACTCATACGTGCATATATATATACATTATATACCGAAATACCCCATTGTTAACTTTAAATTGAAAACTCAAGATTAACGTGTATCATGTATTGAAAGGCAATTTAAAAGAACGCGGAAAAAGATCTGTAGAAAAGAAAGCGTGTCCTTTCTTTTATACTTTTTCAGATAAGTAATTACTTTACTTCATTAGTAGCGAAACGTCAATATATCTGTTGTGCGAATTGAATAAAATAGCAAAACAATAATACGTATTATACAATTTTTCAGAGTTTTCGAACACTCTATTTAAAGTTTTGTTAAATATGTATTTATCAATTTATTGAAGTAATTCTTTTTTTTTTTCCAGTCGTTTGACAACGAAGTGTCAATCAAATTTACTTAACGAATTTAACCAGGTATCACGATTTATCAATAAAATCAAGTTTTAATAATCAAACGCAAAGTGTTTTTTTTTTCGAAACGGATCGACTTGGGACAGTATGATTATCCGACTCGACGCTGCGTTCATTTTAGAACAGTTTTCAAAAATCTACAAGAACAATACACAAACCGTACATTATTCGGAGACACAAATCAGCTAGAAACAAATGCATTTTTACTAAACGAAAAAGTCTTGCTTGTATTATTATTTCAATCGATCTACACGTTATGGTTAAAATTAATCAATTTAACGCACGATAATTATATTTGTCACAACTCGTATCACGTCGGTAAAGACATAATTAAAAATATAATTTACTGCAGTACAAATATTGCAATATTACATGTGAATACGACGTAGAAAAAATTGAGTTCTTGATGTTTCAATATAATATCAAATTAATATCGATACCATAGGATCTAATGGCTACAGAGGATATCCTAATCATAATTTTATTTATTTATTTTTTTTTTTTAATTGTCTTAAAAAAAATATTTTATCTAGAACGTATTGCAGCGCATGTAATGATTAAAACAATAATTTGAAAAAAGTTTCGCTTATAGTTCAACATGTTGTCACACTAGTTTTCGAAGAAAAAAAACCATAATGCGTCTATCATGGTATCATAATGCTATTTTGGCCATATTCATAGTATGACTGTCCACTGAATACATTCGTTTGTCCTAAGAATATTCTTGGTACATTTTATTTGCAATCAATTTAATTCCGTGAAAATTGAATAAGCATTATTAAACAAAGTTGTATTCGAACAAAATGTTTTTATTTTAATTAAATAAGAAAAAAAAGTATGAAGCACTATATCAAATAACAATGTTATACAAGAACAGTTAATTTGTCATAAACTTTTTGATGTAAGAATTTCCGCCGTTCTTTGGGCCAAAGAAATCGTTATACTATTGACACTAGAAAGCATAGTTTTGAACACATTTTTTGACAACACAATAGAAATATTTATTAGAAATATTTTTCCTTTTCAAAGTTAAAAAAAGGACTTAAATATATACATATAGAAATAATATTAGTTACACATAAAGTAAATGTACAAATACAAATCAATTAATTAAAAAGGCCGATTATAGAATTCGTAATTTAAGTGTATTAGTACATTTATTTTCTTAAAATAATTTTCGTCGATTCTGTTAGAAATTATTACAAGATCAATAATCTTCTTCATAAATCTAAGAAAATACTCCATTTAAAAAAAAAAAAAATGAACAATCGAATAGATAAAATAGGAAAAACATACAAAACAATAAACGTATTGTAAAACTTTTATCCTTTGCTTTACTCAGAATTTAATAACATATTATTCTATTTCTCAATTGATTAATTTTAAAATGTACATAATGCTATAAATGTGTCTACTCTTAAAATATTTTTTTAATTCTATCTTCGTTGATTTTTAATTAAACATAAATTATTTGAAAGAATGTTATTACTGTACAATGACAATAAACACTTGACTGTAATCAACTCGAGTTAATTAAAATGCATTTCAAGAAACATACTTCAAGCGATTTTTTTTTTTTTTTTCTTAAACATTGTACAGAGTTATAAGTTGTCGCATTAGAGGAAAAAATCGTCTTAATGAATACAGGTATGCAAATCTACATTCAATTCTTGTAAAAAAAAAAAAAGGAATAATCCAGAGCCTTCATGTAATTTACGTTGTGGCGTGGTATAGTTTCAGCATTTTAAATCTCAAAAACAAATCAAACTCGACTTATCGTCAGTGAGAAAGGAAACTTTGCACTGATTTACCAGTAAGTATACCCACAAGATGCTGTAGCTCCATTTAATAATTTCTCCGGCTTTATACTCCGGAGACTATGACTTTTTAGATATGTGCGTCACCGTGTAAGTTCGTAAACGCGAATCCTCTTTTGTATTGTTCGACAGTGTCTTATCGAGTTTTGTCTCTGCTCCAAATCGCTCCGATGTCCTATGATTTACGACGTGTTTCCGCTTTGTTGGTACACTGCTATTCGAGAACTGGATAAAAACATTTTAACGTCGTTCGTAGATTGTTTTGTTTCCCGATTTATCGGTCACGCAGTATAAGGAAATTAATTTGACAATCGATCAACGGTTGTTCGTTATTGAATCGTTTAATATTGAAAAGTATTAATCAACATTAACACGCTCACACCTGACATCAGTTAGCTCAACGCTCTAGCGATGAATTTCACAGCGTTTAAACTATGGAGTCACATTACTAACGAACACGTACATTCAATCGACGAACACATCATTTTGAGATTCAGTGATAAATTTTGATTTATTGCGCCCCCCCCCACTCGACTGCACTAGTAAACATAACGAACACTCAATACTTTTATTCGAACATTTTTTTTTTTTTTCACATTAAAATATTATTAAGTTTTTCTCGATTACTCGTTAATACGATCTATGCTTAATGCATACACGATTGAATGAATAATCATTTCGCAGTTGCGATGTTAAAACGAGTATCGATTTGTTTAATTCCTCGTTTTTATACAAATTATATTCAGCTGAGTGGTTACAAATTGATTATACCAATGGATTACAAAATTGGAAGGACTGGTGGATTAAAGTTCATGGGCACATGTTCATTCGTATACGATTTATGATCGTAGTAAATTATAACGTTTTTTTTAACCTTACAACGACGTACTAGGACATTCAATTAAACAAAAAAATTAATTATCAGCCAAAACTAATCCCATACATTAACATTAATTATTTGTCTGTGTATTGGATTAATTGTTGAATAGGTCTCACGGCGGATAAAATATTTTCCTACGAGTACGACGAATACAGAACGCTGGGTAACATCGCTACACGGACAAAATAGAGACTTGAGAATTGAAGTTATTAAAAATTAGGGAAAATCTCAAAGTATCTCATCGTTAGAGTTCGAAAACGGAGAGATTAAAATTAAAATTAGTTAATGCTTATTTATCACACAAAAAATCGATGCTATGATTATCGATGTCTGGTATAATATTTTAATTTTTAGACAAAATAATGAAGTTTTTTCCGTTTGAATGACTTTTAACAAACGGTTTTAATATCAAAATCAAAAATTATTCTAAACTATTAAAGAAATAACTTTTAAGTGCATTTAAAAAAATGTGTTTAAATACTATGTCTATAGATATGATTAATACGCAGCATGACGTTGAATCTTGTATATGCGAAGAAAGTGTTCAAGTCAATAAACTAGTGTTCAAAATATAAAATTTAATTTTTTTCTCAAATCATATGAGTAAATCCGACATACGTATAAATAAAGCCAATCAGGAAATATACAAGGTATGAATTGAAACCCTTGAAAACCGTTTATAAAAATTAATATATTTTTTTTATTTCAAATAGATTCTTCAAAATTATGATTATAGATATACAAATAATTGTTTTTACTCTATCAAATAACATTTACAGCACACCAAACTCCGACAAATATTCGCATGACCCATTCACAAAATATACGCTCATCCAAACGAATATTACTCACAATATAATGACAATACACTTAACGTCACCACTATAACGTGCATACATATGATTTATATTTATATGCATTACATACTTGACAATTAAAAATAATGTTTATCAGTTCTCTAGTTCAACAATATATAATTATTAAAATATGTTTGTTGAGCAGTTTAAGTTGTCTCTCTGATATCCGAAAAGTATTAGACGCTATTTTCTGAGGTCCTGTTAATGAGTTAATTATTTTAATTACTAATTCATTTGCAGCGACGCAAGTTTCTGAAACGCTCGGTGGACGCAAAACGGCGAACGAGTATTTCATTATTGATGAATTTTTTCGGGAAATTATCAATTTTTTTTTTTTTTTTTAATGCATTATCTTTTTAGTACTGATTTAAATTCTACGTTTATATGACGTGTAATTGTCATTTCTCCGTCGTCAAAAATGGCCGCATGTTTATATCACATTCGCAGAGGTAAGACGTATAAAACAAACAACAAATATACAGAAAACGCAATACACAGTCATACGGCGGGCGCACAGTCTGCACACACTCGTTCCGTCTATTATTTTTATTTATTTATTTTTATTTATTTATTTATTTTATTTATTTATTATTTATTTTTTTTTATGGTGTATCATATAATATGTGATTCAATAAGTTCCCGTTTCCCGTTTAGAGTTTTCGTTTAGTCTCGGTCTCGATAATATTATATGTGACTTCTCGCGATATGGAAAAACTTTCCGAGAGCAAACACCCACTTATATGAACTCCGGAAGTGCCGGAAAACTTATTAGCAGTGGTTGTAGTTTTTCTCTTCGGTATACCTTTGAAAACTTATCTCGACAAATCTCACGGAATGGCATCCAAATCGTTCGTCGGAAGTTTAAAAATGTATAAACGTATGGGTTAGCGTATGCAGCCAATTACCAATATAAACCGAGTATTTTTTTTTTTTTTTTTTTATAAATTGCAAAATAATATCAATTCACGTGGGAAGGATCAAAATAAAGTGCTTACTGTGAGTTTTACTGCGATATTTGATACTATTACTTTCGTGACTCGAACTTTTGAGTTCGTACACACATGTGTATACGATGATACCTATGTAACAGGTAAACATTTCATTTCGGATACGTTTTGTCAGCCTAATACGTAGATGTAATGTAGAAATATTGCTTTAGATTTTTTCGATAAACTTTGGATCGAAACGTCTCATTTGAGTTGTTTTTCGTCGATATACAGCTGAAAGTCGAAGTCGAAAAATTAATTTCAAAATACGATAAAAAAAAATTGTTATTTTTCGATGAACGAAAAAAAATTCTATCTGCCGTCGACTTTAACTTTTGCGCATTTTTACCGCCGTGAATAACGTGTTCTGTTTTTTCGATTTTGTCATCGCACTTGGAAGTGAAAAACATCTCGCAGTGTTTGCCTTGGGTTCGATGGGCGATTATACTTTTACGACAGTGCGTTTATTTTTTTCAAAAGAAACTCACAAGAACGGTGAAATTCGTGAGAAAACTTTCGCGTTATCCTATCGATACGTTACACAAATTGAATACAGACGGTACTCTGAAATGGTCATTCCGGTCGTTTTGGAAACGCAGTCAAAACACGCGGGTGAACGCGGTGTCGTTCACAGCACTCTAGTTTTTGGTCTCGACCAGATTTCGATGAAAAGCTCGTTTAAAACATTTTTATTCCCCCCCCCCCCGAAAAACGTGTCACTGCTCTCAAACGCCGTAAGCACAACACTAGTGCACCGCGTTTCGACGAGACGGGCGAACTTGGCTGTAAAGTATCCTGCCCCTCCCCCCCCGCTCCCGGTCGTAATTTCTTATTTGCCATACGTGTTTGTATTCGGGTCTGATCGGACGTCCGAAAAACGTAACAATCACGAAGAACATCTCGCAGACACCGCGTTTTCGGGTCGAACGATTTCGTCCGCATGTTTTATCACCAACGAAACAATACGCTTTGCAGGCTGCAAATCAGAGCCGTAACTAGGGTGAGGCGACCGAGGCGTTTGCCTTGGGCGCCTGATGCTGGGGGGCGCAAAAATATTAAACGATTAATTTATGTAAAAATATTATTGTCAAAATAATATTTTTCATTACTACACACTAATCCGTAAACATAATGTTTATTTTTCCCCGAAATTACAACGACGTTGATCGCCTATAACAGGGGCGGCCAAACGGTCGATCGCGGACAGTTTCAAAGTCGATCATGTTGGAATTTATTTTTAGGGACACGCGCACGAAAATTAATCGAGGTTGTAGTTAATTAAAAATAAAATATATAATAAGTTAAATATAAGAAAAAAATTAGTACAAATTGTCGATAAGTTTTATCTGTATAATTTCAACTACAAAATTTTCTATGAAAGTCGATCCTCAAAGGTGAAGTACATTTTTAGTAGATCGTGACCAAAAAAAGTTTGGCCACCCCTGGCCTATAAGAATAGTATACAATTATTAGTATTTATTATTAGTTATATAGGTATTTCGTTAATAATAGTATATTATATTATATTATCTTTATTTTCTTTTTAATCGGGTCGGGTCCGGGTCGGTCAAAAATAAAACTTATTAATTTTTATTCGTAACACTATGTGATCTAGGTTATCTAAATTAATAATAATAATTGTATTCCCAGATTGTATGATATTTATAAATAGATCACTGGTAAAAACCAATAATACTATTTTAACATGGTTAAAAAAATTACAAACGGGCCTGGTTGAGTTGGACTTGAAAAAATTACAAACGGGCCTGGTCGGGTTGGAATTTGAAAAAATTACAAACGGACCGGGCCTGGACGTCAACAATTTATATGTTTAACGTTTAGGCCGGATCGGGCCGAAAAAAAACGGCCCGTGCTGATCTCTAATATCTACATTATATCAGTTGACGTACGTACGATACATCAGTTTATAATTTGTAAAATTCGAATTGATTTGTTTCCTATAAGGTTGAGAATTATAAATTTGTGGCTAAAAACATTATTTCTTGTTTAGCTCAAAACCTAATGAACAATTTACTGATTTTCCTAATCTTATTATTTTATTGAAAAAATTTAAAAACTGCGAGTGTATCACCCCCCTCCCCCCACCCAGGGGACGCATTATTAAAGTATTGCATCAGGATAAAAAATTGCTCGGTACAACTCTGCTGCAAATATTATTACGCTCGTCGTTATTTGTTGTAAAACAGCAACGCTGCCACGGTACGATCAGACGATCAGAGTGATTTAATTATTGTTATTATTATTATTATTATTATTATTATTATTATTATTATTATTATTATTATTATTATTATTATTATTATTAGTATTATTATTACGCTACTGTCCGCGTAGTATTACGATCGACAGTGTACGCCGATCTAACGCAAAGCCGCGTCGAAATATAAAATTCTACCAGCGATCCGTGCGAACTCTTCGTAGGTTCTCGGTACGTGCGCGCCCGTAAACGACGTAAAGTCTATAAAAAGTAAACACGTACACGGTGTCCGATTCGATAGCAAATCGCAAACGTGAAATATTAAACGCGCACATCAACATCGGTGTTGTAGAACGAAGAAATGTGAGGCTGTGCCGAGGATTACTAAACAGATTAGCCGACATACGGGCGTTATGATGTTTAACTGCGGTGAATGCATAGCGGAATATAAATGTGCACCGTTAATAATTGACGTGTGACACCGTTTTTTACCGTATGAGTACATAGGGGTTGGTGATTTTCCTTTAGAGTCGGTGTTCTTAAAATATTTTTTACATAAAGATACAACATTTATGATAAAAATCCGCTATTTTTTAAGTTTTTAGTTTTCTTAAATGAAAAGTACTACTTGTATCGATTATTTATGAAACAATTTATGTCCAAAAAGTTAAACTTTTGGAAAATTAGAAATTATCAAAGATTTTTCCATATAATTTTACTCGAAAAGAGTTGTAAAATATTATTTTAAATTGTATGCTCTATATTCACTTAGATTTGTCAATTCTCATTTTTCAAATATATTTTTGACTGATAGTAAGAGTTTTAAATTACATAAATACATGCATAATTTTAAATTCTTAGAAATGAGATTGAATAAGAAAAATTTACTTTGGAAACATGAAGTTATAAAGAGTGTTCACCATAAAAAAATCAAAAAGAAATTTTCAGAAAATCAACAAGTAAAATGCAAGAAAAAAAATATTTTCGCATTAATTACATATGATTAAACAATGTAATTTTATTAAGTTATACATGAAATAAAAAATGTTGATAAATACATTGACTAGGATACACAGTGAGACATTTTGTATATTAATTATCATAAGTGCTGCTAAATAATACATAAATTAACAGGTTTATTATAATAGTATACTTTACTGACCTATTTTCAACCATGAAACATTTCAGATTCTAAGTGAACAGAATGGCTTGATAATTATTTTTATTTTGTATTGTTATTATTATTATTATTATTTTTTAAATCCTTTTTTATACGTATAAATAGACTTAGTTCACAAGTTTCATTCGACCTCTTAACAAATCATACATTTTATGTTAGATTGATACTTTAAATTGCTTTTTTTCTTTAATTTTTTTTCATTTTTTATATATTAGAGAAGACTAAGAAAAAATCGAATGAAGATGATGAAACGTGTCGTAAAAAAGATTTTTATTAAATTGATTAAAGTTATTAAGCCATAACTCTTAGATTTATGTTACTGAGAACTTGAAGTTTTCAAAAAAAAAAAAACAACACTCTAATACAGACTTAATAAAAGTTTTAAAAAAATGAATTACTTTTGGACCAAATATAGAACTTTGAAAATACTTTTTTATGTAATAAAACGCTTGATTAAGACCTTTTTAAAAAAAAAAAAAAGAATATAAACAATCTGTTATTTAAATCAATAAGTACGTTTTATAAATTTTATATACAATACAATAACACGAATAGTGGGAGGAGGAATTTGTACATTTACAACACCTCGGAATATTTATTTATTTATTTATTTATTTCGTTTTTTTTTTATCTAGAATTATGTTGTAGCATACCCTTAATTTTTTTTTTTTATTAGAAAATCTCTTGGCCAATTCCTCTTTAGCCGGCATACGACCTAAAAGTCGACTTTATACACATTCGAACTCTAACACGAAAGTGTTCGTACGGTTTTTAAACCGTTCAATAGCGTTATTGCCGCGCAGATCGACATCATCTATTGCGATCAGTCGTTTGCCAACTTTTAATTTATATATCACACAGACGACCGAGCAAACACGAAACGTAATATCATATCGATATCGCGATGTTCCGCTCGCGCTCAGAAGTATCCGTTTCCGGCCGGTGAAGCCCGAAAGCGCAAATCGACCTTTTTTTTTGATAGCTCAAAAGCGCAAAATGAATTTGCGCTTTTGTACCTTGGTAGTGGGATAAAAGCGCAAAAATAAATTTCATTTTTTCCGAGGTTTCATCTCGGGCAAGCCTTGTATAGACAAATTGCAAAATTGGGACTTAAAATTGAATACGACCGAAATGAAACAGAAATTTCACATTGGTTAAAATATTTTTTTGGATTGGCTTTTTTACCATCTACTGAAATTTCTGATGAATTTAATGAACTTTTTTCTATTGCTCCTGACAATCAGAATATATCAGCATTTTCAGATTATATTTTAGCGAATTATGTTGAAAATGACAGCAGATATCCACTGCACCTCTGGGCTGAGCCACCTTCGAATGACCCAAGGACTACCAATGGTCCAGAATCATATCACCGTCATTTGAAAGATCAATTTTATAACCCGCACCCATCTATTTACCATTTTATCGAAGTGATTAAAGAACACCAAGCAGAAGTTTATTTAAAAATACAGTCAAATGGTCGAAAAACTACAAATCGCAAATCTAAATCCATCTCCAATACAAAAACTTGGACCATGTATAATGAAAAAAAAATTTCCAGATTGGAATATTTGAAGACAGTGGGCTTAAAATTTCAAATTTAATTTTAAAATAATATTTTTAAAATAATACGCAACACTATATTTTTAATTTTTACTATTTTCATTTTATTTTTTATTACCAATTTTAATATCACTGTGACACTGTAAATGCTTAATTTAATATTAATAATAACTACGATTTTAATTAAAGACACTTTTTTTTAGAAAATTGATTTGCGCTTATGGGTTATTAAAAAGGTAATTTTTTTTGCGCTTATGGGTTATTTATTTTTGCGCTTTTGAGTTGCGTTTGGGTCATATTTTGCGCTTATGGGCTACACCCGTTTCCGGCGCTTGGCGTGTAACGACGAAGGCTCGAGGGTTTCATAACGCTCGCACGCCTACTGTGTTTCGTAACACTCGTGTGTGCACAACACCGTTCGTACAAAATATACAGGGTGTTTCACGAAGATCTGACATGTCGAATAACTTTTGTTCTATTCAATATTTTTAACTTTTTTTTTTTCAAATGAATACCATAGCCTAGCGCTACAATAAAATTACATTAACATTTTTTATTTTATTTTTAAAACTCAAATTTCAAAATTTAAAATTTTATTTTAGAGTTTGAAAAAAAAAATCAAAATAGCCATTTTATAAACATGATTTTTAGAAAAATGTTGGTGTTTGAAATTCTTATAAAGGTTGATCTGTTAATTTTCTATGATTTTTTAAAGTTTACGAAAAATGTAATAATAATATGCATCGTTTATCAGTCATCAGGTAATATCACTAGTAAGATAATGAACTATTAAGCAATTTAATTCGATTTTTTCGATTGAAATCATGTTTACAAAATGGCTATTTTGATTTTTTTTTCAAACTCTAAAATACAATTTTAAATTTTGAAATTTGAGTTTTAAAAATAAAATAAAAATTTTAATGTAATTTTATTGTAGCTCTAGACTATAGTATTCATTAAAAAAAAAAAAAGTTAAAAATTTTGAATAGAACAAAAGTTATTCAACATGTCAGATCTTCGTGAAACACCCTGTATAATACGACTTACGAGTGACCCGCGCACGCCCGTATTTCATGTGTCGGGCTACACACGACCGCGTCTCAACACCTCGATCGGCCTGCACCTCGGAGTTGGACCCATGCGACAGTTTTTTTTTTCACCGGCGGCGGTTCTAGTGTTGGCGCCAGGGGTTTTTCAGCCGACACGTGTACGAAACCTTTGTTACCGGTGAAAGCTTTCTCGAAAACAAAACGCGTACGTCTTGAAAATACTTGAATTCGGATCCGCGACACGCGAACAGAGCTTTGACTAGTTTCGGTTTTCTTCTTATTTCTCACGTCTAACCGGTTCGCCTTTCATCCCGTCGGTCCTCGGACCAGAAAATAGTGACGGTTTTATTTAATCGTATCGAATTTTTCAACAGGCGCTAAATCGTTTCTTCAATAACAGGATTTTGAGCAGAGCTTAAGTGTAATAGAGATGTACCATTTCCTGTAGTCGATTGTCTGTAAGCTTTTTTTTATCTAAACCTTGTGAAAAAAAAATTCTGAATATGAAACGATTTTTTACTGACAAATTCAAAACATGTTTTTTGATTTAAATTCCAAATGGTTTAATTTTTGGATGGACAAATTAATTTTTTTAAATATTTTTATGTTGGAAATTGTGTAAAATCGATTTCGTAAAAACAGTGTGTGGATTTAGTAAAACTTAGTATAAAAAATTCAATTTAAAGATTTGTAATTTTTTTTTCAGTATCGTTTGGAGAGTATGTTAGTAATTTCATATCAAATGTAAAGCCACAACATCAAAATTTTCTAATTTTATTAGAAATGAGGTATTTTTAGGCCATCAATTGTCAACGTTTTATGTATTTTTTGTCAAGTATGAAAAATCTGTTAAAGATATTGAATAGATATTTTAAGTTTCTAACAACTTTACTTTCTGAGTTATGACTGAATAACTTAAATCTATTTGGCGAAAATCTTGTCTGTGGCAAATAATTATACTGTTAATACTTGGTTTTCGGCAGTTATTCTTACGCTCTGAAAAACTATTGAAAAGGTAAAATGAACCATTTAAATTTACAGTTACGGATATTGTGATGAAATATATTTAAAACAAAAATAATTTTTTTTAATGTCACAATGAAATAATAAATATGAAACGAAACAATATTATCATCGGTCAATGTCACCTGTCAATAAACTATATGAGAATGAAATGTCATAATCGGACAAAATGACAATATAATGCCATGATATGACGCAACAACAGTAATAAAGATGATAATCACTCTACGTTAATCACATCTACGTAAAATAAAATTATTTTTTTTAAATCGTATAAAAATAGGAGTACTTGTGTTCTAAAATATTCTGATTTTATAATTCCAGCAAAGGCACGTAATATAGAACGTAAAACACTTCACAGCTGTATGCGTGTGGTTTATCAATATAAGAAAAAATTGAGTATCAACATTACATAATACTGATATTTACCACTACTTAGGGCAAGGAGAAAACCTGGGGAAGGAGCACACCTCGAGAGTGCACGTAACCTAATAGCCGGAATGAATCGACCGAGGAAAATATGGGCCAGACTTAAACGTACAAGAACCAGGCAAGGAAGTTGTAAGGAGTTTATGCGTAAATGAGAACTGGTAGACGACCCAAATCGTGATTGCGGAGAGGGCGTACAGTCAATGAGCCACATAATCGAAAAATGTCCGTTAAGTGAGTACGACGGAGACCCGAAAGGACTTCCTTACAGGGACACCGAAGGCGATGACCTGGTTGGAGAAATACGAGTAATTGTACATTGATTTGTGAAGAAAAATCCCTTTGATACGTATTGTTATTCCATTTAAATTTTATTTTATTTACACTTTATCGTATTTATTTGTTTTATTTTGATTTGTCATTTAACTTTACTCACATTAATGTTGTTGTTTTGCTGTACTGCGTTATACACGTCATGCGAATAAATAAACCACTACTTAAATCTAAAAACTTGACCATCAACTGCAATACTTGAAAAATCGAATTTAAACTATTGAGGTATGTATACCGAAAATCCAAGATGGACCGACGACGAGGGGAACCAGAGATTTTCCAAAGAGGCTCCCCCTGACTGGGCAACGATTTATGTACAGATAAGTGGTGAGCTTTGGACGAGGACGTCGTTGTTCGAAGACACGTCGCATTACGGGAAAACACGCGGTCCCATAGTAGCGTACGATCGTTGCCAGATAAATCGAGACGGCGGCGGCAGCTCTTTTCAGGTCATGTGTAGCCCAAACCAGTCGCATATAATTAGATCCCGGATTAATATGCACTAAAAAGTATCAAAATATGCCATATAATATGCAGTAAAAATCATTAAAATATGCAAAAAATATTCAATAAAAAAAATTATATTAAAAAATTAAAAATTATGTTAAGCACGAAAAAAATACAAATATTTAAATATAAACACATACAAATAAATACATAATTATTTCTATTTAAAAATAAAACAAAATATACAACTCAAAATGTGTGTTTTTATTCTTCATTGTTAAAATTAATTATATATTAAATGATATTCAAGTTTTTCTTCGGTAAAACTGTGCCGTCTATCTGTTAATAAATGCTTGTATATTGAAAATGTTCGTACAACATCTACCGAAGTTATCGGAGCAAATTTAAAATTTATTTAATTGTTTGGATGCCAAAAGATAAGGTCGCCCTGCATAATCCTTGTTTAAGACACCCACAAGTAAATTAGCGATGTATATTGTGACAGTGCATTCATTGAAATATGCAACGAATATGCATTTATAGCAAAATATGCATTTACGGTCAAATATGCAAAAATATGCAAAATAAAAATTTAGCAATGGATTCCAATTAGTATGATTCGTAAAGATAATTGACAAAAATTTAAAAAAGTGAAAAGGAAAAAAAATATGCAAAAACATACAAATCCGGGCTCTACATCGTATAATGTATATAGATGTTTTTCTTACGTTATTATTATTATTATTCGTTAATACAATTTCTGCTTTTTGTTTTTAAACAAAAGATTATTATCAGAATATTTGATTTTAAAGTGATATTATACAATCAGTTTAGTGACCATTGTTGGTTTATTGCCGTATTTACGGTAATGACTTTCAAGACTCAAGGAGGAGAACCCCTGGTTTTTGCCGTTATCGCGCCGCCTCCGTCGTCTCAATTCTTCTGACGACGACTGTGCCGTGTACGCGATCGAATCGAAGGATCGGCGAAACCGTAAAAATAACACACGTCGACGAACCGCCGCCAGCGGAGCGCGCGACAATTTTTACGACCAGCCGTACACACGACAACAATGACGGGCCGTGACCGGGGACCCGCACGATACGTCGCAATAATAACAATATAATAAAGCGTCGAAAAACCGCCGCCGCCGCCGCCACCCGTCAATAGGGTCGTAACGCGCCACGCTCCGAGGGACAATAATAATAATAATACTAATAATAATAATAATAATAATAACGTAATCGATTGACGGGCAGCGCATTAACTCGTCGCGATCGGTGAAACCGACACGGGGCCGCCGCGCCGCTTTGACGACCCGATACTTATCGCGCGCGCGCCCGTACGATGAAATATCGTATGTGACGTCATCACGGTCCTACGAGTTTTTAACGAGCCCGGAGTAAAAACGCGACCAAGGTGCGCGGAGCGCAGCGATGTTCAGACTATAGTGGTGTTGAAGCGTTGTTTTTTTTTTTTTTTTCACAAACGTTTTTCGAAAAAAACGCGATTGGAAACGACTCGTCCCCGACCTCCTAAATCCTTCCGACGTCCGATTTTCGCATTCGTCGAAACGTTCGTTTCACCCCAAAGCAGCCCCTACACGATCGATAATATCGAGTCAATAAAATCGTGTCAATATTCTGTTCAATATTCATCACACCCAAACCTCTCAATATTATTGCACAATGTTCAGTTGAATAATTCGTTGGCCAGGTCAGGTGTAGTACCGCTGTGTATGACCGCTTGTGTTGTTTACGTTGTTTACGCTGTCAGTCGAAAGGCAGCATTTACCATCTGCAATAAATTTTATTATAACTACAGTGAAAGCCGCTTATTAGAAACATTTTGGGACCAAGGTGAAATGAGTCAATCACCGACTGTTAATATCCGATTGTTTCTAATAAGCGATTGGTTTGATTTGTACTATGAAAAAAAAAAAAAATGAAAAATACGCGAAAAAATATATGTATTTATGTATATTTAACTATGTATATATATTTATCTTTGTATGTATATTGTATATTTAAAAAAAGTATGTTCAAACGTATATATTTTTCTATATAATTTAAAATATTTATCTATCTTAGTTCGGTTTTTTTGCGTCGAGTAACTCCATGACCATATTTTCATACGAGTAATGCTGTTCAAAACCTATTTCATCCGTACGATACTGGACGACACTTTTGAGGACATTTTAGAGCTTCTACAATTGCCTAAAAGCTTCTAAAATGTGGCTAAATTTGTTTCAAATAACCGATGTGATGTTTCAATAATCCGATTTATTTTCAATGTTCTAATATACGGCCGGTCCGTTCCGGGACATTTTGTTTCGGGCATATGTAATTTGCGCCAAAAACAACCAAAAAAAAAAAAAAATATATGTAATTTGCGCCACATCTAAAATTGTATTTTGGTAATTTGCGCCACTTTTTAAGTTTGTAATTTGCGCCAAATAAAACTAAATAAAATGGCAATATGTAATCTGCGCCATCGTTTACCTACAAAAATTGTAATTTGCGCCATAGTTCACCTTATTGAAATTGTAATTAGCGCCACAAGTAAAACGAACTTCATGTATATTAAATAAGTAAATTTAGTTAACTTGTAATAGCATGACATGATCATGCCCGTTATGTTCATTTACAATTTCAACTATTTCTACAATATTTTCTATAGAAGTATACACTTTTGCATTGCAAGTTCTGATAGTAAAACGCCATCGTACTAAAGCATTTTTCGATTCATGCACTTTTCGGTACGTAAAATTTGAAAATAATAATAAATCATTGCCTCTGGTGCTTTTAATAATTTCACCAATATTTGTACTGTTTTCCATTACTTATATTTTTATAAAATTTTGAAATAAAATAAATAACATGAACGCACACGCGATTAATATCGGACTAACTGTAAATATCACGATTCGCGACATTCCTGTTCAATATTAACAATATGTAACAATACATTGATAATTTTCGTAGACTAATCTCTTTCATTCGTATCTAATAGAGACGATATGTCTATTATCAGTAGAACACAACAATATTATATTGGACACACGTCGGTACGTATTATTGACTATTGTATATTATCCTATGCGATATCAGTAAATTTATCTGCTGGTAAATTCCAACAATATTGAAGTTGAAAGTGTGGCGCAAATTACATATTCTATTTTGTTTTCTGTCGTGGCGCAAATTACCAAAATTAATTTGTATATGTGGCGCAAAATACATGTTATATTTTTATATTTTGGCGCAAATTACATACGTCCTTAAATGTACCTTTTGATGGCGCAAATTACAGGTAATTAAATTGGCGCAAAATACCATCTCCCTTTGTTTCAATACCGCGATTGTATCAATTATCCGTGTTTCTAATAAGCGGCTTCTACTGTATATTATTGTAGTTTTAAATATGTATCTTAACGATACCCACTCTTAATTTGCATCGCAGTAGCATTTGGATTGAACCAAAAAAAAAAAAAAAACAAACAAAATAAAAGAAGATATTCGATTATAAATGAACGTTCTTTCGTTTTAGTTGACATAATTCTTTTTATGTCTTATTATAATTATCTTATTATAGAAAAATGATGTAGTGTATCAATAAAATGAAAAACGTAAACCTGTAGCAACACGGCACAACACGTGTGGCTTCACAACCGATATGATACGATACTAAATATTGCGTAATTTTGCACAATATCATATTATTCAAACGTTCGATAATATCGTGTATTGTACAAAAAATTTCCAACCCAGTTTGATTTCTTCGATATATTGTACGATCCTTCAGTATCTGTACTAGACCGTCAATAATATTGCGCAATATCGATTATTGTGCGATATTATTGATCGTGTAGGGACCGCTTAACGACAACGATCGTGGACGTCAGAAATAGAACCGTTGCTGGTCTGCGGTCCTGGGATCACGGTTTTAATTCAAAATGTATTTTAAAAATAACATTTTTTTTTTTTTTGAAAGTCGGACGGTAAAACCCATTTTTACTTAACGTTTTTTTTTTTTCTATCCCGGAATTCAGTGTCGTGATTCCTGTTCACCGGACGAATCGAAACCCCATTAGTCTTACGCAATTACTGCCTTAAGTAATAGGTTTCGTGCGCTCCAAAATCTCTACGAGTCAGTACAATAATTGATCTACTCGTATATTGTATTCGATGTTCGACGGAATCATGATGGGAATTTTATTACGGCTGAAGTAATAATAATTAAGGGACACGCGCCTTTTGATCTCTCGTACACGGCCACATAGGCTCGCATCAAGTGACTCGTCACCAAACAGCAGTAGCAGTCTATTATCACAACGAATCCTCGCGTCGGTAAAATAATACATCGGTTGTGCGTGAATTTTGTGGGTTGTGTAGGTAGTGGAAAATGATTTACGAGAGATTGCGAATAGTGTTCGCCGAAGTCGATCGTATATGGTTGCTTGCATATTAATGTGTTTTGTTTTAGACGAAAAAGTCGAAACGTATAGGTTTTTTTTTTTTAATCTTTCGACGACCGGGTGAAAAACACTATTTTTTTATCTATTTTTTTTTTTTTACGAGTTTTATACGTGAGAATTTTCGTCCGAAGATTTGATTGGATTTTTTTGTAATTTGATTGATTTTTTATTTTTTATTTTTTGCCGCAAAGATGACGGTCAGGAAGGGGGAACGTGACCGTTGTAAACGTTTCATAAGTTTAAGGATTGATGATCTCTGAAAATGACAGACCGAAAAAAAAAAGAAACGGGAAAAAGGTTAAAACCAAATGCATTATTATAGGTGAGTACACGTGAACAACGGCCGGTAGGATAAATATTGAAAGAGCAAAATGATACTTTTTTCTCCCCTCTCGACGTTTAAAAGTATTTATTTAAAAAAAAAACCCCGTACGTTTACAGCAAATTTCGTGTTACGTTGCACGAGACGCGGTTTACGTTGATTTTCCATTGTATAATACGTTATTATTTATTCAACGGCTACTGTACGTGCGTATACATTTTGTTTGTTTTACGTCAGTCTATATCGGGGATTATTATCTTCTTTGAGGTTTTTTAATCGTACACGGGGGTTCGGCAGACGGCATAACTCGCGCACGAACGTGCTCTTGCTTTTCGAACGTCACGGATCACAGTAGGGGTGACGGGAGTGATTTGGTGTGAGGTGAAAGAGACGAGCAGACGGTTGAAATGCACTTGCTCCACCTTCTTTTTCACACAAACACGCACACACACGCACGTGCACACACACACATACACAGACACACACACACACACACACACACACACACACACACACACACACACGCACACACACACACACACACACTTACACACTCACACGCACACACACATCCGGCAGTATTAGATTCCGTGTTTTGGTACGACGGCGAATATAATTTCCGCGCGCTCACGTATGCGCATTTATATGTAAATAGTTCTTTTACGTAGGTACAAACAATACGAGTGGGTTTATTAATTTGCAAAGAACGCAAACACGCCGTGTAAAAAAAAAAAAAAAAACAAAAACAAAAACAAAACAAAACTTTCACGTTGTTCGCGTCGTTCGTTTACCCGAAAATTCTAATTTGAAATTCAATTAGACTTGAGAATATTCGAAGCATATTGTGTACTAATTTCAATTTATAAATACAGTTTTCTCCGTTTTGGTCGCATATATTATTATTGTACACGTATGTTATAGTATGTAAATACATATAAATATAAATTTAAATATATACATATATGCCTACACTAATGTAATGACATAAAAATGAAAAATAAAACAAGCGTTCCCTGTAACCTGAATCCGCGTTAGATTTCGAGATACTTTTTGTTTGTCTATTATATGAATGAAATCGTATTTTTTCGCAAAATCCAAATGAAATGTCACGAAACACGTGTTGCGAAATAATCATCGATAGTGATCGGCGAAAATCCCATAACGAGTGTAGTTGACTTCGCGTTTATTATTACTAATGCGTCATTTGTCTAACCGTTCAACACTGTTCAAAGAGAAGTGTACTTTGAGAAAACTGATGTTTACTCAAAACCGTATTTCCGAAAACACATTCATTAAACATCATACGTACGTATCCATCGTAAAAACGAATTCGAGCTTCAAATAATATGTTTTTATGTCTTACATCAAGCCAAAGTTGTACGTATCGTATCTCCGATAGCTTTACGTGTTTTGCTATTGTTATTTTGTTTGGTTAAGTAGATAATGCGAAAAATATTGTTGTCTTCGGAAAATGATCCGAACGAGTGGTTTTTATTGTAATATAACTTTTAACCGGCGGCGTACAATATCACTGTTACACACATGTACTCGACACGCTATATACATTGGCACATACGCGCACACGAACATAAAACTAAACATCGAAAATTTCACACAAGATATAACACAAGAATATTTCATTTTCATGTGAAACGGGTCTATTCAACAAATACAACAGTTTTATCATACGCAATTTTCGACCTTTTTTCTCTTTTTAAACACTATTTCTCTATTATGTTACAAATTCACGGGTAATTTTTTTATTTTTTTTTTTTTTTTTATCAACGTGATTTTTCCGTTTTTCGTTTTCCTAAACAATCATCACGATATTTAATGTTTAAATCATAAATATTTGATTATATTAAATGCGATTAAATCTGTTTAATATTATACTGTTAAGTTTAAAACGGCGTAAAAGAGAAACGAGAGCACTTGTAAAATAAACAAACACTATTCCACTGACCTAACTTTAAATGCTTAATACATGTGTCTCTTGTTGGTCTTTAACAAAAATGAAAACGTTAAAATAAAATATATATATACGTTACGGTAAAAGCACGAATACCGGTGAATCCTAGGATTTACCGATAAATCTTAGGTTTTACCGACTGCTCTCGATTGATATCGGTAAAACCAAGGATGAACAAAATAGTGTGGTAAAACCCCCAAATGATTTTCGTAGTTAGGACTTTTACATACGAGATTTGGTACATCTTAGGATAAACAATCAGTGTTAGTAAAAGTCCGAAATTTTTTTATTTATTTATTTATTTTTTTTTTACCAATTGCGTGTTATTTTTAAGTTTATACATTATTTTAATACACATTTATATAATTATTATTGCATACAATGTTTGGAGTTAAAATGAAAATGGGATTGACAATTTCGATCATTCCGAAAAACGTATAACCGAAAATTCAAACCAAAGAAGACTTAGTAATGGAGCTGACAAAACCAAATACAAATTCAGTTGACGTTATTTAGATAGGTGACAAAATTGAAGTTGGCGAATGAGACCTGTAGAACTTGAAACGTCAGGAGAAACTGAAGATTCTGAACTAGAAGATGTAGACAATACAATATCAGCACGGACACAAAAAATTAAACAACACCAAAAAGAGTCAGCTCTACAAAACCAAGCGAGAAAAACGAAGGCAACATCAAGTTAACAAATGTCAAAAGTAACAATCGGACAAACCGTTAAAATTAAAACTCCAGAAGCCGATCGAAGTAAAGTTGATTCTCGCATATTACTTTCTGTTGTGTTACAAATTATGGATGGAGATTTTTGTCGTTTGGGTACAAAATCGGGAACACCATCTCAACATTTCACTCGAAGCCAGTTTACTATGTGCGAAGAAAATTTTTTGGAATAGTCAATAATTCCAAACAATGAAATTGGTATTCGTCAAGCAGTATCGCAACTTTCTTTGACTGGAGGGCAAGGATTAATAAGGTGTGACTGTTTGAAAAAATGCATTACAAACCGTTGTAAATGCCGATCAAAAAAATGTACTCTGCAACTCGAGATGCCTGCACAAATAAGTAAATATTCGTATTATTAAATATACCTAATTCAATGTAAACCTATGGATTGATGCATACTAATAATTTAAGTATTTTTATCATAATATATGGTAATGAATTCAACTTTTGTCTTAAAATAAAATTATAATAATATAAATTTATCTTAAAATAAAAAATTTCGGACTTTTACTAACTCTAATTGTTTATCTTAAGATTCACCAAATCTCGTTTGTAAAATTCTGAACTACAAAAATCATTCAGAGTTTGACCACACTATTTTGTTTATCCTAGGTTTTAGCGATATCAATGGGTTAATATCCGAAATTCGGACATTTACCGAGAGCAGTTGGTAAAACCTAGGATTTAAAGGTAAATCCTAGGATTCACCGGTATTCGTACTTTTACCGTAACACACACACATACTCGTATATACAAAATCGAGTACATAAAAATTGTTGAAAAATAGATTTTTCATAAAATATAAGTGCACTATTATGGTACTCATTTTAAAAGAATGAAAGATTAAAAGATTAAGAGTAGAACAACGATTATCGCATTATTAGACCTGTTACTTCCTGTATAGAATATGTTAACTTGTATTGCTACACTTAAGAACATATTATTTACGATCATTCATACGGTTTTATTGACAATAGGTTTTCCAAGCGTATTGGGAAATCCAATCGCAAATTTAAGAAAATACAAAAATATGCCATAAATATTTTGAAAACATATATCAGTTTTAATATTTTTCCTGATAACATCGAAAAATTGATGTAGAAATAACTTTCATTTTTTTTTGTGTGTGTGTCCATTGAGCTTCACTCAGAAAAGACGAGTCGAAAAAAAATTAATCGTAGCTTTTTTTTTTTTATGAGATTTTAACATTCAATTATAATATCTCGACAATTATGTACTTTGATTTGACGTAAATATGAGTTGGTTAATTTCACACTCTTAAATTCAGAGGCCTGATTGCAGAATAAAATTTAGCATATGTATGATTATATTAACATTAATCATAATTGTTATTATCATGTGGCTTTACCCAAGAATCAACATCGAAACACACACGCACACACACACACACACACACACACACACACACACACACACACACACACACACTTCGCACAAGGCAGAATGTCTTTTGTTTTACGCAGACATAAAGTTTCTCTCTATTATTCCCAATGCACCACCGGTTATAATCCAAAACTCTATGTACCTACGCAGTTAACTCTCGTACTCCCGTTTTCTGCGTCATAAAATATTAAACGTCTTACGTGGAAGTTTTTAATTCGCCATCGGGATATTTCAAACAACACATTAATATCACTCGCGTGAATAATTTCCCTTTCGAACAATCGGGTTAAACCGGTTATCATTATAATCCACTTGGAAAAACCCCCTCGATCAGGGTCAATCGGCTAATTTATGGATATTTTCATGAGTTCAAACACTAGTGTCATGCGAACTATAAAGTTGGTGTGTCAAATTCCGAAATCGAATTGACAAAAATGGGATCCGACAATATTAATAAGCGTCCAACGTAGTCGACAAGGCCATTTACACACTTTTTTTTTGTGAATTTGTTCTGAATTGAAATACAAAAAAGTAAAAAACACGCGTCTTAATTGTAATGTTGGCATTATCCATTTCGACCAGTGTATCGATAGGAAAAAAATACAATTTATTTTATCAATTAATGCGTGCTAAGCAAATAATATCGACAGTTAAATTTAATGAGGCAAATTAATTTAATTTTTGTCTCGTATCTGGCCTATAATAATATGTTGCATATCGGTACCAATGAACAACAACATTTTTACACGAATAAAAACGAAAAAAATCATTTAGGCGTAAATATCAGCATTTCTTTTTTGTGTGAAATTTTTAACACTGAGAGCACAGAAGCTTTCACGCACCAATATAAGAGATAAATCGAATTCAATATGCTTTTTTAGAATTTATATTTTACTACTGAGACATTGCGAATAAAACATAACGCCGAAAAAATGTTAGCAGACACTGTTTTCTGTCACTCAGGAAAGATAGTATTTTCGGGCGAGTCGGACTACACCGATATTACTACCATAATTGCAATGATTATTTTACGTCGAATCATAAGACAATAATTGATGATGCACATAAATACCCATATATGATGTTTTAACGGTGTCTTATTAGAATCGTATAACTTTACGGTGATTAATATTAAAATACACTACGTATAATACGAACGACACTTTGCATTGACGGCAATACGCACGATATTAATGAAAAAAACTCGTTTGCATGATAATTTGAAGGATATTTAATTCAAAATTACACAATTATGATTTCGATTTCATTGTATTTCGATTATAATTACCTTTTCCGTCCATGTGTGCTTGTTTATTCTAACACAAATTAATATTTGTTGTTTGGAATCATCTGAGGAAAAAAACAATGATATCATATATCAGGGATTGCGAACCTGTGTCACACATGTCACAAAGTGACACGCACAAATTGTTTCAGTGACACGGTAATTTAAATATAATTCAGAATTTTTACTTCAAATTCCAAAAAATTTACTGAAATCGAAAAAAGGTCCAAAAAAATCTACTAATTATAGACCCAGGATTTGTTCATTAGGTGGAAATATGCAGTGGAAGATTTCTCATTAAAAACTAATTTTTGTAATTATTAAAACATATTTCTTAAAATTTTTGTTATTTTAGGGTTTGAAACTATGAGTTTATATTATATGTAATAGTAAATACTGCGAAAGTTTAAATATGACAACGAATTAAATTCTGTTTTTGTGTTTAATTAATTATTATTTAAACGAGAAAAACAATTTACGTAAATCAAACAGAAATGGCATAGGTTTTTTTCTAATGTTCTAGCTTTTAATATAAATCCGTTGTTTCTATAAAAGTCATTAATAATATTATATAAAATATTTCAATATAAACTTGGTAATGCAGATCGATTGATTTCAGAAACAAATAAATACTTGTATCGTATAAATAATCATGACGTTTTTCAAATCAAATAACAAACTTTTAGAAGTTTAAAATATTTACAGTGAAAATAAATGCAGTATTGAATCATCCTCAAGTTTATCGAACACATATTATAATATAACGTAAAAAACTCGACTAAATTTTAATCTTAAAACAATGCGTTGGTGGCAAATACAAAAAAATCAAAACTTGCGAAAACTTTATCTTGAAGAATTTTTAAAGTATACGAGCTTATCGAAAAACACAAGAATATTAACGGAATAAGTGATTAAATAAAAATGAAAAGTTGTGGAATTTTTTTCTTTTTTTTTTTTTTTTGTTCAGTTCATATAAATGCAACATTATTCGACATTTGAAAATATTTTAATGAACTTCACAAAAAACACTTTATCCAAATAAATTTCAATTAAGATAGTATTATATATAAAATATTAAGAAGAAGAAAAACGTTTATGATAAACCGTTTTTTTCACGTTGGTAAAATTTCTAAGAATTCCTCAAAACTGAGCATCAAACTATTTTGATAAGTAACAAAACATTTCGTAACACAAAAACGTAAACTTTTAACAGGATTAAAAACTATCTCTATTATTATGACCATTATATTTTACGTGGAAGAAAAATACGTTTAAACTTTTAGAAAAAAAAAACACTAAAACTCAATTATAATAATAGTAATGGACGAAAAAAATCCTATATAATTTTACTGATTATTGACATAATTTAACATTCTTTTTTTTTCTCTGATAAATGTTTGTTTCCGTTTGATAAATCGAATACAGTAAACAATGACTCTTTAAAATGCTTTCTATTTGCATATTTAATTAACACATTTTTTTTTTCTCGTTGTAAGTTGAAGTTCCGACAAAAAGTGCATCTCAATCACCGTCTTATCAAAAATCAGTCATCGCGTTTTAGTCCTTTGTACGATCTGTGTTACGAATGGTTAGCATCTTAATATGTAATATTTAATTTTTTTTTTTTTAGTTTTAGCTTAAGCTTTGTAGTTATCACTTATAATTATGGTCTAATATTACACGTTTCTGTACTATATTTATGTGGCATTGAATAATTATGAGTTATACTTACGAGTTCGTGTACACTATAGGTATATGTATTTGCATAAAATTTATAACTCTTTGTTTACTACTAACTTCAACTCGTTTTCAATGAATTTCATTTCTATTTTATTAAATATCGGAGTAACTTAGATAAAAAAAAAAAAAAGGATAGCAAATGACTCAACGCAATCGATACTCTTCGTATACGATTATTTTTATTTGCAATATTTTTTTCTCTCTGTTTTATACGAAAATTCGCATTCATTCACTTCGTCAATAGGACGCAAATTAATAATCATTGCTACTCACAAGCCATACAGTACTTACAACGGTATAATCGTCTTATACATTGATATCTGTACGTACATAAAGTACGTGATTGGACTCGACAATAATTCGTATAATTTCATTCAGTCGTCCGTACCGTTTCCACGTAAAGTGGGCTGCAATTCATCAGCGTAAGCGCATCCAAGTCGACCCGTGACCACGAGATGTTGAAAATATAATAAGGTTAATTTGTGACCGCCTACTGACGTGATTGCGAAAAAAAACACATTTTCTTTCTCTAAAACAAACTATTCAGTTATTTTTAAAATTATACGTAAAAAAAAACATATAATATATAGTGGATACACATGAGTATAAACATCGAATACGCACTTGTCCGACAAAAACAGATTTTGTTAAGGGTTTCTAAAGAAATCACTCTCCATTATTCGCAAATATTGATCATGTGTGATATTTTGTGCATGGTCGTGAATAACTTAAAATCTTAAGACACATCTCTAATTTCTAAAATACCAAACTATAAACATCCAAAATTTCTGGAATTTTGGCTTGGAATATTGTCAATCCACGGGCACCGTTTAAAAAATAACTAATTATGATTTTTCTACTACATAGATGTTATTTAAATTCTAATACTGAGAGAAATGAACAATTGTATAAATAATTTCAATAATTAGTCTATAAAAAATGCCTCGACGATTTAATATATTTATTTATTTATTTATGTATTTATTTATTTATTTATTTATTTATTTATTTATTTATTTATTTATTAGCACAGAATTCAACTATCATTCAATTCAACTAAATCAACAATTTTGCTTAAAGACATTCAAAATAAAAACTTGATGGTGATTTTACGAAAGATTCGATCGGTAAAATGTTAACCAGTCACCACAGTTTAATCGAAAAATATCACGTAAATACAGGCGACGGCACAATTCATTCGTATCGGGTACAAAAATCACGGAGGTGTAAATAATGATTCTTCACCGACACCACGCGTATACAATTATGTATTCGTGAAGCGTTTCTAGAACGCGTCGCGTTTTACACGATTGATACGTACTACGTGAGTCCGACTAGTTAATCATTATTACGATTACGGTGTTATATTTTAATTTCCACGTGCACAAGAATGACTGTAGTATTGCCTATATTGGACGCCGTGACGTGTTATTTTTAACGGCACAGGCTTAATAATAATTTTAAAGTGCGCATACTGTCATCGTTCAAAACTAGTCGGTTAAAAAAACGTTTCACGAGACAGATACATTTCAAACCGACGCCATTACAAATAACGATAGTGGCATGTAATTTTAATATCAAAACATGAAAACGCATACGTCATTTTTGTGGTCTGGATGGAAACGGATGACTTCCCAAAGATTTTACCTCACGTCGAGGTTAAACTACGTCTAAACTTTACTCGGTAACAGATAAGAGGTAAACAACCTCTTGGGACTTTTGTTTTTTTTTTCGAGTGAAAAACTTGATTTACCTATCTTCAAAACTACTTTTCAGAGCAGAGAATCATATTATCATAATACACCGAGAGACCGCAGTATAAGATGTAACAGAGTGCACGCAAGAGCACGCATTATTTTCAGTATTCAGACGGTGAATACGAGACGCAAAAGAGAATTATTTCGTAATGTCGGTTTTTTTAAAGCGATCTTTGAACGTCGCGAATGCGCAGAGCCTGCAACCGTGCATCGTACCGCAGTGACGTTCCGCGCAGACTTCGTCGAAACGATCGAAATCGCACGTTTCACTCAAAGCCGTCAAAGCCGACAACAGCAACAACAATTACCGTCGGCATTGTACTCAGTCGCCGTAATACCGAGCCGGTAGTGCGAAATTCACTCCGCGAATTGCCTCGCGAATTTCGAACGCTCCGAAAATTTGCCGGAATTTCGTTTCCAACACACCGACGGTGTCGTGTGTCACGAACAACAGACTCCGTCGTTAAACGCACGCTGCGCCCATTACTCATAACTAAGTTGACCGTACGTCCCTTTTTGAACGGGACAGTCCCGTTTCTTGAATCTCTGTCCCGTTAAAATGTCCCGTTTTCAAAAAGTAGACAAAAAAATAATGAAAGAAAATGTTCTTCGGCGAAATATCGTTTTTAGAAAAATATACAAGTATTTAATTTTGTAATATTATTACACGAAAACATTTTGTTTATAATAAGTTAATTACCTAGTAAGTGTAATAAGTTAATTTAATTTTTTTGTCCTTTAATAACATTATAAGTGCCACAGAAATTCGCTAGTCATATTATTAAATTAAAAATATTTGTTTGTAACAAATAATTATGATTTCCCCCCCCCCCGCCGTTTTGATTAAAAAAATATATGGTCACTTTATTCATAACGCGCGAGTCGACGACATCGCTATCTGTTTCCGTTTAATCAACACGTTATAATTAAATATTCTCGTTTTGTTGGGGCGTGACGTTAGCAGCGGTAGGCAGTGCGCGGCACAGAGATTTTTTCGCGTACCGCACAGATAGAATCTCAAAAATTCTCCACGGCGCGCTCTGCGCCAGATCTTTAGCCGTCAAACTTTGCGTCTGGAACACCGGCCCGTTGTCGCGCACCGATGTAAAAATTACAATGTCGTTACGTTTTGAGTGCAACGGTTTTTCGACCCGGACAGAAAACAAAAAACAAATCGTCACGGGAAATGAAGAAGTTGACTTATTAGCAAACCAAGCCATATCATCCCCTGAGTCAAATGAAATTAAATCACTTCCATTCAAAGTTCTATTGATAATAGGCAATAAAATAGCACTCCAACAGTGGCAATCCCAGTGGGACTGTATAATAAATAATAAATTGAAAACAATTTAAAAAACAATCCTAAAATGGCGACCTTACGGCTCCCACTAATACAACACGTCTAGCAGATATTGTCACTACTAGAGCCAGAATCGGCCATACAAGACTCACCCGTTCTTATCTATTCAACCTACATGAAGAACAACCAACCTGCCATCACTGCAATGTAATTCTGTCAATCGAGCGTATCACACTCTAACTGCCCTATATATAATGAAAACCGAAAAATTTTAAGACACCCCACCAACATGGAGGAAGCACTAGGGGAAGCCAACGTCGACGCCATTTTCAATTTTTTTTGTTCCATTAATCTCATAAACCAATTATAAGTATGTAACAAACTAAGTTTTTTATTGTTTTTTTTTTCTTTTTTCAATATCTGTATTATTATGTTAATGTAACATTGTATGGCTAATGACCGCAGACGTCGAAGCCGTTATTCTAATAAAAAAAAAAAAACAAAAAAAACAAATCGTCACGGCACACGGTCACGTGTGTGAAACATGTTACGTGTGTGTGTGTGTGTGTGTGTGTGTGTGTGTGTGTGTGTGTGTGTGTGTGTGTGTGTGTGTGTGTGTGTGTGTGTGTGTGTACGATATGTGTTACGAGTTTTTTTTTTTTTTTTTTTTGACATTTCGATATGACTCGCGTTGATAAAAGCAATCAAATTCTTTATGTACGTACGCAATATGACTTGTATTTGTATTTAACGAACAATTGTAAATTGTAATCTTCAGTCGCACGTATATACATAATATAAAAATGTTATTTAATTCCCATAAAACACGTTTTATGAGAAACATTAATGTTAATTCGACTTAAAAACTACCAAACTGCGTTCACTAAATTTAAAAAACACATAAGTAGCACAACTTATAATATCGGTAGGTGGTTCGCTATTATGCTCGAAATCGAAATCAATCTCCTCAGAAGGCATCGGTGCATTTCATAGAAAGACCCATTTGTTCGAAAAATCGAACACAGCACTTTTCGTTGTAGAATAATATTTTCGTCATAATCGACATTAAAATATTGTTATAAATCCGATGCGTTCGATTCACGACGCAGTTGAAAACAATTCGTAAAGTGTATTTACGTTTATCATGTTAGGGCGCAACTCATTTTTAACTGTGATTAAAACAATCCAATCATCGTACTCATGTAAAAAATATATTAAATTTTGATAGACACTATCATCATCATTATTATTTTTATTTCCATTTTAGCGAGTTCACGGTCGTCTGAACGCGATCATACATACCTGTTAAAGTATTTAAAGCTGTTGTCCAATACAAATTTGCAGATTTCACGTGCGCCTACTCACGTGACGCGTTCAAAACTTATAATGCCCTTTTATTACGCTTCAAACCATTTAATCAAACGTCATAATGAATGCACGAGGGATTTTTTCCCCTCCAGAATACATCTCGAAAACTCGTATTTATTACATAATACATCTAAATTCCTTTTGATTGTGTTAATTATTAATGCGTTCTTTTCATAAATCACGCAGCGGGAACATTTATTACCTACGTTATTAGTGCCTGCGAATTTTCGCAAGTAATTGGATTCGCATTGAAACGTACGAATTTAATGTATAGTACAACACGTAAACAAATCAATGCGCGTTATTAATCAATTCCAAGTATTATTATTAATCAGCCAAAAAAAAAAAAATATATATATATATCAATAAAAATAATTAAGTTTGTGTTGGTTCGATTGAGAACTAAAGATGAAAAAACGAAAAAATATGTTGATAAATTACAATATTATTCGAGCAACGTGCGTTATAAAATCGCAAAATTAAAATCATTAGCGATAGTTACATCGAGTCAAAATATTCTCCGGCTATTCGGATTCAAAACGTATTCATATATTCATATATCTACCCAACGAAAAGGCTCGTCTTGAATAGACAATTATTAAATACAGTCATAAATCGATGAGTTAAAATATCGAATCACCCCCCCCCCCTTCGTTACTAGAAGAGTGACATATTTATATTTATATGATTATACGTAATACTTGTTGGCAATATTCACTAATGTATAATACATAATCAATACATTTTACGACATACAAACTAAATGGTTATTTTATTTCAGACGATACGCACAGTTAAAACTTTAAAAACACAAGGAATAATAATATTAATGTATCATACATATTTCGAATTTTCAAATTTGCTGGACATTGTTTGGTTTTTGGGAATTTCAAAGGACCCGATCAACGTACGTTTTTTGACGAGGTTAAGCACCCTTTCCTCGTGCTTTCATAGTTACACCTGATCCCGGTCGTAATAAACGCGTCTACAAAACGCACATGGATCGTGCATTCGTGCCTGTGTGGAAATCAAATCGTGTCGTGAAATCGTATACTAATGTGTTAAAACGTTAAATTTCAGCGTAAAAATCGCGAGTCGGGAAAGGCTCGTAAACAGGGGAAAATTTAGATTTTGGGGGGGGGGCTGTCATATTTTCTCCAACTGAAATTCCCCAATTCAGCTTATTAAAGCGAACTCAAAAGTATAATCGTTACGATCAAAATCGTCAGACACATTACACGAATAACTTGTTCGTTGTTTCTAAATAATTCTTTATAAAATTATATTGAACTTTTACTATTTGTAATAGGATTTCTGATAGGTCATAAAAAGCAGACTGCATAAACAATTCCTGGATTCCGGGCGGGGGTAGGCTTAAGCCCCCTCATCCCCCCATAAATACGCCTCTGCTCGTAAGTATACCTTTGCGTTTGCGACACACGTGTTCAGGACTTTGACGTATTGTCCGATCGTCCGGGGACGAAAGAGATAAACCGGTGATCGCGGTTGCCGTGATTGTCCGTCCCGCGCGAGAGTCGAACGACACGATAACGGAGAGCGCGATTTAAATTATAGGAAGGCCGACACGCCGACCCGACGGACTTACCGGGCCAGAAAGATGTGTGGACGCGATACCATGGCCGCGGTGACGCGAGAGCGGTGCACCGACACGGTGTGTTATTATTGTGACGGCGAGTCCGTGACGTGCACACCCGGGCGCGGTTTTCGCGCCATTATCACGCGTGGGATTTCGTCCGTACCCGGAAAATGTCGCGTGTCATAGAACGGTTCGGCCGTTTTGTGCTTTTTAGCCTATCAGTGTGATCGAATCGATATGGCGGGCCAGACGAAATCGATAAATAAACGCGAGGAGATCGATAAATGAAAATGTAAGCATGACCGTTGAACAGTACGAGTATGAGTGTTTTTATTTGAAATAGTGCTAATGTATGGCGTATCACGTCTCTGAGCCACGTAAACAAAAAAACAAAAAAATGATCAAATTTAGTCGTGTTTTCGTAATATTACAGGTAATTAATAAATTTAAAAATCAAATGATACGTTGTTTTTTTTTTTTCAAGTATAGAAGCTAGTCGTTCGCCACAAGTCATGTCCGAGTGGCCAGCCCCAGCCGAATATCATACCCACAGTCGTACAAAAACGCGTGACTCTAAGATCGTTATCTTTGGTTCGAAAAACAGAATACAGTAAAACCTCTCTACAACGGAATCGTTTGGGACCAAATATTTTTCCGTTATAAAGAGTTTTCCGTCATAGAGAGGTATTATTTCATATATTATTTGCCCTGGGACTATTGAAATTTTCCGTTATAAGGAGAATCCCGTTTAATAGAGGGTCTGTTATACAGAGGTTTTACTGTGCATATTATTGATTAAAAATGTATTATAAAAAACGAATTATAAAATAATAAAAAAAAATATACATAGCAAACACGATAATATTTATCGTATCTAAAACCTATGAATGAAATGTATTTCTTCAAAAATATTAATTTAGGTATCATTTAGATATATCGTGCAACGTCGATATCGAAAATATGTCAAGATATCGATGTCGTATCGAATTATCGATATCGTTGCCTATCCCTAGTTAATAGTGTAATATCCGATATATTGTATAATAATATTATATAGACCTACATTATTACGTCCTTATATTTTATATCACAGTTAATACACCCACACCCGCACACACGCACGCGCACGACCTTTACACATTAATAACGCGCAGTTTTCTGGGCCGACTGCCGTTCCGCCGCCGGTTTCGCAATCTCTTCACGTATCCGTGAAAAATCGCCGTTTATCCGTTTCGCCCCCGGCCGATTTTTCACGTTTTTATAATATCCCGTACCATAAAACACAAACATTGACTTAATCATCTGAACCCTATTAATTTTCGGTTCGCGTCCATTTACGTTACGCGCGGCCGGCCGTCCGTCCGTCCGCTCGCCACAAGCCGCCCACGTCCGCGCCCGCTATTGCCGCGGTCGTACAACGACGCACGTGATATAAACACGTAGACGATGTGTGCGTATATAACAATATATTATTTTCATTTTTATTATTATTATTATTATCTTTATGGCGAGTGTAACTATACGCTGTACGGGTTTCGTTCGCACTCGCGATAACTCTACGGCGCGGCGGCGGCTCGTTACGGGTCGGTGTGGACGGCGGCGGACAGAGGCAATTAAAACGACGATTTCGTTCCGGTGGCAGGGGGTGAACTTCCGACGTCGTGTCGTCGAATGCGATAACTAAACGCCCGGCGTCCGACCCACTAACCCACTGAACACGCGCTGTAGTCAGGTACGTGCATTTGGTTCAACGTCAAAATATATCCAGTAAATATATCTCCAGTAAAAATATCTCCGGTACAAAACATCTCCAGTAAAAATATCTCCAGCAATAATGTCTCCAGTAATAGTTTCTTCATCGAATCATCTCCAATATGAATAATTTAAAGAGTCAAAATGATTTTTTTTTCATGTACTCCAATTAATTATAATAAAAATCTAATAAAAGTATTTTCTCTCAAACATTTTCGAAACAGGAACAGGCTTTACAAGAGGTATTTGTACAAAATATAGTTTTATGACGAATATGTAGTAAAAAATAATAAATTGAAAATGTTTGCAGGCCAAGTCAGAAAAGTTTATTTCTGGAGAGCCAAGTGATGAAAGATTATTACTAATCGTAGAGAAATTTGACGAAACGCCCGCTCTTCAACACTTAGGAGGAATTGATCATAATCTTTAATTTTAAGTTAATAAATAATAATGGAGTGTGAGTGAGTTGTAGGTATACTGTCTAATTGTAAATTTTAATATTTTTCGATAAAATGAAGATATTTTGACGGGCCACCGTGCACTTTATGTCGAAACGCGTTTGCACGGATGGATAACGCCGCCGGATCGCATTTTCCCAAAGGTTTTGTCTGGTCGCACACGCTCCGCGACTACAACGATGATTTATCTCGTAAAACGTGTGATTCGTACGTTTCGGACGTTTTAGTGAGGCCGTTCCAATCGAATTCGGACACACACACGACTCGAATCGTACAACACGAGCGCACACGGTTTCGTATCGAATGCTAATCGTCAAATCGATAATCTGTTTTAATCCTCATCGCGTCATTCAATCGATTTTTTCGACCGTGTTTTTTCGTAGGCTCGCGTCATATACGATCAGTGATGTTAGATAAAAGGGAATTTCCCTCCATATGGGGAAATTTTAACAAGAATTTTAGGAAAAGGAAAAAAGGGAAACTTTTACATACGGTGGGAAATTCTTCGTGTTTTGTAATTAAAATAGAATCATAGCTATAAACAATTCAATTTATCATTTATTTTCTAAAAATAAAAATAACGATCGAATGCATGTTATAATATTATGATTATTTATTGTTTTGAAACGACAAGAAATCAGTTGTTTTATAATAAAAGTGCTATTTAATATTTTTTATTTAGGTATATTTTGGTTTACTATGATGTGTTTCGTTTTTTTTTTTTATGTATGTGATCACTTTTTCGGGTAGTAGAACCGGTCCAAAGTTAACATTAGTCCTATCTTTCAATCACAAATGCCATGCGAATTGTATTATGGTAGGTCATATTTTCCTCGTTTTCTATGTTTTTTCTGATGATCAGGAAGAACTACCGAATAATTGAGCGAAAATTGTAAAACTTGGTGTATACGCAGTTGTAGAATCCAGATAATATGGTTAATTTTTTTTGGTAGGGAACTTTCGTAGCATAAAGGGACATTTTGTTATGACTTGAAGGAATACTGTTAACTGCTGTCTTAGCACCACTGTACCTATACGAGTATCGATTCGTTCTACTTCGTTTTTCGATTTCATCGAACCGAACAGGTACCGATGTTTAGGCGTATCATTTTAATCGTCATCGCATCGGTATCGCATTCAACTAGTTAATTACGTGACCATTGTATGTATTATGTGTTTTGCTTGCGCGGCGAGTGTCAAATATTTAATTTATTCATTCACCGAATCACTCGCTTTATACGTATCAGTTGTCGTGCGTTGTCCGTGTACGTACCGTTACAAAACACGCGTGCCCACTACTTATTTGTTCTTTTTTTTTCCCCTTTACAAATTCATTTCAATTACATACACTGTAATTCGCTTAAACCTTTGATAACGTCACAAAAAAGTTTTATATTGCGTATTTGTTGAAATCAGACGCAAACGTCGAGTACGAAAAAATTGTTAAACTCGGAAAATATATTAATTGTTTCGTTAACGTTTTCAACGGTAAGAATCAGCACAATAACGCATTATTTAGTTCGCGATTTCTTCACTCTCCTTTGTTTTCTCGGTGTATTTGTACACTAAAAATCGTCTTAATATTCACAATCTAAAATTCCCTTTACGCCCGTATAAGTTATTAGAATGGAAACATTAACAATTCATTCAACACCAATATTATAATGGTGAATACCTAGAAACTCACAGAAAAAAATGGAAAAATCCGCGTATAAAAAGTTTTTATCCAATCGCTATACCTGTTTCGTTAAAACGTGTTTTATGAAATCTAAAAACAAATTCTGGTTTGCAACTGTTAATTCCAAACCAAAATCAAATGCGAACGCTACCATAAATTATAACAATACATTAACTCATAAAGTGGAACTGACAATCATTAAACCCGTACGAAAATAATTTGTGTTTTTAGTTGAATTATTATGTTTATGAACTATAGAAGAAAAATAATATTACTATAATATTACTATAAAATTATATAATTATCTACGCCAATAACACGATTAAAACGAGCTCAAAACCACCGCCTGTTTTCTGGTATGAACAAATCAGACGTTTGTTTTTTAATTTTTCATTAATTGATGGAAATTGCTGAACTCATTTTAATACGCCCAACTAATAAAATAATGAATTTTTATTTTTTTTTTTATTTTTTTTTTTTTTTTATTCTAATTTTAAAGAATAAAGGCTTCATTGAGAATTCTCGTGTTGAGGTCCGGAAAGATTTATCTAAACGTGTTTATCTTAATATCACGTTAAATACTTACACATGTCATATTTACAAATCGATACGTATAATAATAATATTTTAAAACGTATAATAGTAACACTTTACGATAAACGAATCGAATCCATTGAAAGGAAAACTTAAGCATTAATTGACTAATACTGTAATAATATTTCCACCGAACTCGCAGTTTGTTGCATTAGCCATTTATTTAAGCCTGTCTCGAAGTTACTGAATTCATTGTTTCAGAGTTGAGTGGAAAGTGTGTTTTAACATAAAAGGTCTTACGAATGAGTGTGGAAATCGGATAGTTCCATGTGTTTTCGAAATGATAATACAATCGATTTTATGTCTTGTGTTAAACATGAAATTGATTGTCCTTGTTTAATTATTTTTAACTCAAAACAAAACCACTGTTTTGTATTAATGTGTTTTCATCGGCAAGACATTAATTAAATTACAAACAATAATCGCACTTAACACAGTCAAACAATTATATTCTGGATCATTATAACGAAAACAAAAAAGCGGATGGAAAAAAACTAAATTTACATTGTGATGAAATTCGAAACGGTGAATTTTCCCACAGCATTTTTTATATTTTTTTTTCACTATAATTCGGTTTGTTTTATTTTTTTATTTTTTTTACATTTTCGATTTATAGTTATTATTTTTCACGTTATTTTAACCGCATTTCACAACGAATTGAACTTTTGAAAACATATATGTTATACGACATATATTTTTTTTGTCAAGCTTGAATCGTGCAGCCGAATTTAAACTGATTTTTTTGGAAAAACAGTATAGTAACAACAACAGTAAAATGTTTAAAATATACATCTTGAAGTAGTTAACAAACGCTAAATATTGATAATGGATACAAAACAGTTAGTAAAATAATAAGAACTTAAGTTATAATGAGGGTACTTTGAGATCATAAAAATGTTTGATCAAATTCAATATCTTTTTATGATAAATAAATGGATTATAACAAAAGAGTAGTTGTATTTATTTATGCGATGTTTTTTTTTTTTTTTTTTTTTTTTTAATTAATTCATGAAAATGCTTTACATCACTTGGTGCTGTGGTAAACGTTGAAATTGAATATTAAATTTTAAAATATATAACTAAAATGATAAAACATAAATATTATTTATCAAACGTTAAACTGATCATATGAAATATTTGAATATATTTTCATGGAATAACAAATTGAATGAAAAGTTGATGTTGAAACAGACAAAAAATCAGAACCAAATCAAAAGAAAGTCAATATATTTCTTATAGATACATCATAATGAAATTTGAATTGATAATATTCAAGAATAAATTGTAATATTATTAAAGCAGCTCGGAAACTTTTTATTATACTCAGTTTCCAAAGTGTAGGTACTTCGATCATCACCGAATGGATTTTATTATATTAACTAGGTATATAAATTATCAGTTTGGGGTTGTAAAATGTTTGAAACTGTAATTTTTATGGCATCGATTTTAGAACCTCGTAGAAGTTTTATGAGCACACTATAAATATAACTCTTAGTTTTCCCTCAATAATATAACTGAATGTAACCATTGAATAACGAAGTAAATTACAGTATCAGTTTACTATTTACCGTAGAAATGAAAAAAGAAAAAAAAAGAAAAAACCATTTGATTATTCTTCTTGAAAAAATTTAAAAACTTAATAAGTATTTCGAAAAATCACTGAAACTCGGAAATATTATTATTTCATAAAATACATTATTAATAATAATGCTTTGGTTAATTACATCATGAATTTATTTTTAAAGAAGTTGTATACAAATAATAAGTTATACCTCATATCTCGACAAATCTAAAAGCGTTATTAAAAAAATTATAATCTAAAAATATTAAATAACGATATATTTTAATAGGCTTACTGTAAAATTAAAAAAAGAAATCTAGATATTCATTAAATCCTTAAAATCAATTTAGGATGAAACTGTCGTTCAATTAAAAACATACGATTTTACACCGATGTCTCGTGTCGAAACTCTAACAACGTCGTCGGGAAAAACAATGGGTATAATTATTGAACATAAGTTATAAACCGTCTAAGCTGTCGACGTCTCTTGCCGAAACAACTGCGCGATCTTTGAAAACTCGGTTTGTTCAAAAGTCTCGTGTTTCACATTTACGGAGGTACTCAATCTACGTTTAGACATCCATAATTGTGTTTGACACTAACCGATTTTATTCGAATCGGCTTGTTAAAATTTACGGGAACTTATATTTTGTTTATGGATCGTATATCACACACGTCATTGTAAAACCGTCGCGTTGAGTTTAACACACGTTTTATGTTCGAAGATTAGTAAAACCATTGGAACACTCTCTTTGAACTTCATTTTAATTCAATAAATTATTTTCTTTTTCTCATTTTCAATTTGTTTATCTTTTATAGGCGTATCAGGTGTCTAATAATGTATATACGTATTAAATTTAATAAAACAGTACATGCATTACGTTTAACTGAAAATGATAAATAAATTAAGTATAAAACTCTAAACTTTGTATGATTTAATATAATTATTAATGATTTAATTTAATGTACGCGATAATTTTACGAGAGCGCAACTCGACAATTAATCGACTGTCACTCGTTCGTTAGTTACCTTTTTGGACACTTTTATCTACACATCAAACGAACATTTTCTGTATCTCTCATTGTAATCACTCAATGTCCAGCATTCGCGTCCCTGGATGACTTTTACGTAGGGCCTAATTTTCAAAAAAAAAAAACAATCAAATTCATAAAATACATACATATTACAAAAAGATTAATTTTCTATTGCTATTGTATAATATAGACAAAAAGACGTAACTAGAAAATATTTTTGTTTATGAGGGTCAAGGTCATTAATTTATTCATTCTGATTAAAAATGACAATTTTAAAAACTTTAAAATAAGTACTTAACATTTGTTCAAATTTACGTGATCGATATTCGACAACATTAAATGTTTAATAATGTTACAGCTCGACGGATATTTCGGCTTATTATTTGTATTGTTATTATGGATATAGAGACTGACTACAAAATAAATAGATATTAATATATAGATATATTTGTAAATATGAATATGTTCTAGAGCAGTGTTTCCCAACTAATGTTCCACGGAACCTAAGGGTTCTGTTAAAACCTTGTACCGAAAGTTTTATACTTATCCAACAACTCACTCATTTAGGTGTACAAAATGCATTGCTATTAAAGAAAAAAATTGGGGGTTTCACAAAAAGTTCAAGCTCCTGCAAAGGTTCCGCGGGTAAAAGAAGATGGGAATCAATGTTATCTAGAGCATCTGTGTGGAATAGTGTTTCATCGTAATCACCACACCAGAAAACTACTCAATAAATTCATTCTTTGTAATTCAATCGCATCAGTACAAGAATGAGATCAATAATTATCATCGAAAAACGTACTGTTAAATCGAAATCAATAGATAAATAAAATGGAGGTAGGGGTGATCTCCATCCCTCTCCCCAAAAGGAATCACCCGACCTACAGTGTGAATTCGATTGATACGTTATGCACGTACGATTTTTCACTCACTACCGATGTTTATACGAGACTCTCAGAAAAAATGTCGACGGCATAATTAACACCAACTATAATGCCTCGTTTGCAGCCGGCTGCAATATTTTTCGAACTCTATTAAAAAGTTATGATTTTCTTAGAACGCAATCATCAGACGTTATAATGATGTCGGCAAATCACTATAAAAGTTCATTTGTCGTGTTGAAACCGATAACGAAACGATGACGGTGACAGGAAAGTAAAAAAAGTAAAAAAATATTTTAAACGAATTTTCAAAACGGCTATATTTGCATGAAAATTCCGCATTTGTTGTCACAATCCCCCCACAAATGTACAGATATGACAATACGTATAATGCTTATATATATATATATGTACGTGTAAAAAAAAAATGTATTTTCGTCTCGTTTGTAAATTGCGTGTACCCTAAAATAGGTGCACGAGTTAAGTATTTTCCGTATACCCGCCACAATATCTGACAGTTGAATGAATACGTAAATATAATATATTCATACCACATTTGTGCAGGTATACGCAATACAGGGTGTATCATCAGTGTGCTGTTCTTGCAGTTAAATAATGCCCGTCTGAAACGGGATTTCTGTTTTGTCTATTCAACGTCTTTGTGCGTATGTATAATAATAATAATATAGATTCGCATAATATTTCTCTGGCCGAAAAGTTTAAAATCGAAATCCATCGCATATCATATTTTTATCGTGTCTCACTTGTATAAACGTTTTCCAAAAGAACTTGAACGGTTTGTTTTATTTTCGGTCACGTCTGCTCTGATGTTTGACTTTAGTCTACTCATAATATTATGACAACTAGGGAAAATCAATGGTTTTATTTTCAAGCGCCGCGAAAGTATGCGAACATGTTATATGGACATATGGTTTATGGACAAAAATCGTGAAATAAAATACTCAAATGACGACGGTGGCATAATTATTATAGAAAACCGTGACATGAACGTTTCATCGTCATTATTATTTTTCGAGTTAAAAAAAAAAATCGTAATACTTTACGACTTTATGTCGTCGTGATTAGTATCACATAGATTTGAGAGCGTGTTCTACTAAGACGTCAAACACCTGAGGCCACAAAATATTTCAATCGACAAGAACGAATAACAAAAGTCAAATGTCGAACACGGCGAGGGTTGTGCACCGCCAGAAGATTCCAAGTCACACGTTACACCACGATCTGTCGAAATTTTCAGTGTCAATTGCGTGGCCGTAGTATACGTGTAGATACATACATAACGTAGATGCGTCTTCCTCTAAAATTATAGTGGAAACATACTGGTTATAAACTTGGAAGTCTTCCCGGCGTTACCACCAGGATAACCACAGTTGTCGTCCCTGACTACCGAGACTATCGTCGATTTTGTCGAACTAAGTGTTCGTAAAATGCTCTCGGTACGGCCAAATGTCGAAAATATTGAAAGCTTTTATTTATTTTACTTTCATAGATACTATATGATTATTATATGATGTTTTATATATATATATATATATAAATATATATAAATATATATAAATGTAGATATATATATATATATATATATATAACTGAAATTTAACAATCACAATATTATTACGAGTGACTGCCCTAAATATTTAATGACAATCGTATTTGTTTATATTCAATTAATTTGTTATTATTATTATTATTATTTTGCTTTTTTTTTATTTACTCGCAAAAACTCGTTTTTCCAGTGAAAAAACGAAAAATCAAAATATGTAAACAAAAACGATTTCTTTATTGTTTGTGTGTTTTTGTCCCGCGGCCTCGCTAAAAGCAACTGCGGTCCACCAACTCTATACCGTAGACGTGCGTGATGTACACCCAGTGTACGTGCGTATACACACACACACACACACGTGCGTAGACGTGCGTGTAATATCATAATGTATATACGTCGCAGAAAACGTTTCCGCCTCGTACGCGCAGAGCACCGTTCAATTAGTATTCTGACACTTGCCACAGTTAGGCGGAACACACACACACACACATGTCATATACGTACTTACGTGTATAATATGATATTCGCGATACGCATATAACGTAATATATCTATATACGAACGCGTGAAGCCCATTGTAACAACTCATCTACTATACGGCGTGGCGTTAAACTTTGAACGGCTCCCGTCCCGGCCACTGCCGAGCCCACCCACTCCTTCAAACACACACACACACACACACACTCATCCGCCTCCGTTCCACCTTGGCCACAGTGTCCCGACCGTAACCGTCGTAGGTCGTCTCTGTTTCGCGGAAAGTAAATTATTTGGCTATTTGCATTCGACGTGGTGTATTATATACGTATATATTCCCGGCGGTGTCGTTGCCGTCGCCGGTTCAAAGAAGACGTACGGCCGCGCGTATACTCGTGTATGTATATGTAATATACACACATCGCGTGATCGTCGGCGGCGCTCGCAGTTTTCCGCGGCAATAAATCCGCGACGCCATAAAATAACGGAAACGCGGGGCGAAGAAAACCCGAGGAGTCGCGCGGGAGCGACGGAGGGAGAAGCACGGCGGCGGAGGGAAAAAACCACCGCCCAAACGTCTCTATAACTCAGCCCGGCGCGTCGTAAAGCGTATCGCCGAGGTGTTAGTAGTGCAGTAAACCACCTACAGATTAATATGCACGCGCGTGTGTGAGTGTGTGTATGTGTGTATGTGTGTGTGTGTGTGTGTGTGTGTGTGTGTGTGTGTGTGTGTGTGTGTGTGTGTGTGTGTGTGTGTGTGTGTGTGTGTGTGTGAATAAGTATGAGCATTTTGTATACTCTCGTATTACACACACACACACACACACATACACACACACACACACATACACATACACACACACAAGCACGTGCGTGCGTTTGTGACCACGTGTTTTTGTGTGTGTGCGCTCGCGAATAAACGACCGTTCGTAACGAAAATTATCGCGCGCGGTCGAATTAACACCAGATTTACATGTAATCACGAAAACTCGATTATATCACACTCTCGGCGGGGACAACGGCGTGCGTTCGTATGGATATTATGGCGCGAGCACGATCGCTTGGGCGTAATAATATAATAATAATAATTACAATAACCCGGCCGTTTTCTCTCTCTGTGTTTCTTCGCGCGTCGCTAAGTATTTTACGAAACGACAGTGACGCTCGGATTGCGAATCTTCGCGTTCGTAAGCGGTGATTTCTCAAAAAACAATTTGATGAATATCTACTTATTTATGTGTATATTTACAAATGGTGACGATATTATGTCACTATGATAATTCGTGGGCTTAGAATCGAAATGTTACCTTTTTTTTTTTTTTTATTCACTTTTTTAAATTTTCACTTAGAGCAATAAGAGCCACACAGTTTTTGCTAAGAATGAATGGTGAGCAGTCAATAATGACGGAAATACTCAGAACCATTAAGTTTCACCGACTCGCTAAAACACGAGTTCTTTTAAAAGTCAATCGAGATTGATGGAACTTCGTTGTTTTCAAAAATAATTATTAGTCCAGAAGATTCTATGTGTGTCATGAAAACATGTTCATAAATCAGTGATACTATTGATTACTGCAATATACAATAATTTGCCAACCATTTTTGTTCATATTACAAAGTTATTTACATACGTTATAGTTATTATTACGATTATTCGACGACAAAACAATATAACGTGGGAATCATTTTGAGGTTATTATTTACTGAAATTAATTTGAAATATTTAATATAGTTTAAATATAACCTAATCATTGATATCCTGATTTATTATATTTTTTTTAAATAATTATTAAACATGGATCGTAAAGTTCGTGCTGTTCGTGCAGCTAAATCAGTTAATCATTTTTTATTTTAAATGTTACTTAAAGTATCTATATAGTAAAATATAATTTGTGTTGTTTATGATAGTATCACTATTTAAATACAACCTTATGGTTTTGTCGTATACGCCACGCAAAGGCTTGACGTATAACAACACAAAACAAGGTGTTTATTGGTTTAGCACACTCTAACCGTTAAACAAGCATGTAAGGAAATACCTATTAATTGGCCCGGACGACTACCTTCTTAAGTGACAAAGAATACAATCTAGCACTGCTTAATAGGATAGTCGAAACAGGTTTCTTTAAAAGGCTTACTTTCCCTTACAGCTCTAAAGTTATTTTACACTCGAAACAACTGACAAAGAAAAAGATCTAGCACTGGATGTTTCGAGCGTGAGGTAACCTTTACCTAAACGATATTGTACTTCTCCCCTCAAACTGACAAAGAAAAAGATCTAGCACTAGATTGAGGTTTGAAAATACAATATGTTTTAAACACCGTTTTTGTTTAAATGTCCCAACTTTCTCATGTACTTTTCACAAGTACAAAAATAGAAAAAGATTAAATATAAACACTTTTTAATTAAACACAAAAATATTATTATTACAAAAACAAAAGAATTGCCGGTCACCTCACTGGTAAATCGAGCAGCGTTTCGGTCTCTACAACGATGGCAGCAGAACGAACAATCATCACCTCTTACGGAGTCGTTTTATTCTGTTGCCATCTATCTGGTCATCATTTTTGAAGGTGGTGTGTGTATTCGTATGTATACGTGTGTGTTTGCTGACAATATATATTTATTTTATTTTATAACAATAATTAAATAAAATTGGGTGTTCGGTATCATTTATGTGATGATACAACAGTCCCATGTGTTTGAAATAAAATATGTCCTCATATTTTGGGACAAACTTAATGTTTAAATGTTTGGGTAGTACAAATGTTGATAATACATGTTAATATTAGTGGAGGGGTTTAACTTATTGTAAATATGTATAAAATGTAATTTTTCAGAGAAGATTTTGATGTACATGTTTTTAAGCTACCACATAGTTAATTACAACATTCGTTTCATATACACATAACGATACATTTTGTTTTTAAAATTTTACATAATTGTGTTTTATTTTAATCTAACATAATTGTTTTTTTTTTCTAAATTAATACATTTTTTTTTTTTTTTTTTTTTTTTTGAGTGGTCTTAAAATAGTTGTTTGTTTCCGGCAATAGAAATATGGAAATCGATAATTTACATTGTTTCACTAGTACATTTTGGAATGTATACATTTAAAATTGTATGTTAGTAAGGTTTTGTTTTTTTTTTCTTACGAATAATGGTTAGTATTTGTGCTCTTATTTTTTTCTAATTTAGTAACTTAATCTTATACTCTAATTACATTTGATTATTTGTTTTGTACAAGTTTTGATTAACATTATATATTTAATATATCTTTTTATCCAAAAGTGTTTGCATTTGTTAAACTAGAATATTTTATACAGTTCATTTATGCTTACGGGTATATCTACCACGCCAGGGGCATTATATGATGTGTATTATATTGCTAAGGTTTTCTGACAATACCTACGTATCTCCCACGTACTTATGTTCCTGTCCCTACCTATTTGCTATATATTGTTATCTGATAAAATATATGTTTATAATGTTCTGTATTAAACTAAGAATAGACGTCCTTTATACTTATTATTATTATTATTTTTGTTGTCATCATATTTGAAAATTGTTGCTAGTAGTCTTAGTTGTTGATCCGTCTTTTGTTAGTTGGTTTATTTTAATTGCACCGGTCGCTCTCCTGTTTTCGTCAAAAACATCGTCTCCTCCGTGAAAGGATGCTCCGTTGTCGCGATCGAATATCGAAAAGGCCTGTGGGTTTTTAGGTCGGTGACATTCTTACATTTTTGGTTTTCGTCTCTCATTTTGTGGGACGGGTCACCATCTTGAAGCGTGTGTCGATAAATTGATAAAGGTAAGTAATCGAAAATGTTTTCAAAAATAGGTCCCAGGATTGTAAATAACGGATTATTTTCAAAGGTAGTAATTTTCTGTTTTTTATAGTAATAAAATATTTTGTAAGGAAAATTTGTAATTCATTGTGGATTTCGGTACCTGCGTTTTATTGTTCTAAATTGCAATAGATTGTTTTAATTTGAATTGGTAGGTAATATATTTTGTTAAAAAAAAAATGTTAATTATTTTTATTCTTGTTATTATTATTTATTATTGTTTTTTTTTCTTCTCCTATAAATCTGACTAGGTTTTCAAATTTTTTTCTGATTTCTTCTTCTATTGTGGTTTCGACTTTGGCAGGAGCTATTCGTATTTTTTCGATGTTTTTTTTTTGATGTTTGAGAGGGGTTATTCTTTTGGACTAATCTTCTGATTTTATGGTGGCTATATAATTCTTTTCCTTTATTCATTCTATTTATGTTATGTTGGACCTTTTTTATTCTTTTAGCTAAGGTTTTTGCTGCTTTATTTTTGCTCATCTGAAAATGTTTTAAATGTATTTTCTTTTATTTTATTTATTTTTATTTATTATTTATTATTATTTTTATTATTATTTTTACATATATATATATATATATATATTTTTTTTTTTTTTTTTTTCATTTTTTTTTTATTATTTTATTTTTTTTTTTTTTTTTTTTTTTTTATGAGTGCCTAATTTTTGTTAGTCATTCTTTTATTGTTTAATTTTTTATATTTAAATATCCTAAATAACGTTAGAATACTGAATTATTTGTTAGTAATTTAATTTTTGCTCAAGATTTAGATTTAATTATTATATCATATTTTGTTTTCTCTTAAGTACCTAGTTAATTATATTTTATCTTGAATATTTTCTTGAACTTGTAAACTATTGGATTCGGTATTATGGATTACTTGCACCGTTTCTGATATTTTATTTTTATTTCGTTTTCTCATATATTTTGATATTTTGAAAATTGTGATACCTAACAAGATCATTAATAATGCAGATAGCGCTGTTGTGTGAACTGTCGTTACCTTTTCTTTATATTCATTTGTTAGTTCATTTTTAAGTTGTTCGTCTAGGGCTGTCATTGACTTTGCGTATATGTTCAAGTCGTTAAATTTCGTAGCCGAGTTATGGTGGTTTGCGTTATTTTCTTTTTGGTTTTTAATTATGGTATTAAATTTCCCTGTTGGTAGTTGGAATTGTGGTACATAATCTTTGGAAAAGTTACCTTTTCCTAGATATTTTGCTAAAATAATATTGTTTTTGGTAAAAGCTTTGCAATTTGGTTTCAAGGTTAGTATTCCTGTTCCATTTATTCGTATATTATTAACATCATCCTGACAGTTTATGATAAGATCTATTGTTTCATGTGTTGCGTATAACCAACGGTTATTGTTTCCTAGTTGGTGCCAAATGTCATTAAAAATAGGTACAGTTTTAATTTCACAATTTTTTGGCATAATATTTCCGTTTGTAAATAGTTGGAATTCGCAATTTGGTTTGACATTATTTGATAGTGGTATGTTAGTTTGACAGATTAGTTTTTGTTTTATTGTTTTGCACTTGTCAATTTGATTCTGATTAAAAAAGGTATATAACTGTTTATTATTTTCTACCGCTAGAAATTCATGTGTGGATTGTATAAAAATGAAATCATTATCTTTCACGTGCACTGGTAGATTAATGATTCGGTATAGAGTAAAAGGTATGTTTTCTATTAATGGGATATGTATTACGTATACTAATAAGTGGTTATTATAAAATATTTTTAGGTCTATAATTTTTATAAAGTCGAAATAATTTTTTGTACTTATTTCTACTGGTAAATTTAAGTTTGTAGGCAGATTTGTTTTGATATCTTTTAGTTGTGTTAGAAGTTCACTCGGTTTTAGTACTTGTGGGTTAATTAGTCCGTTGTGTGCGTTCATTATTATATTAAGGAGTAGTGTCGTTTCTTTTGAGTATTGGTTTAGTATCTCGGTATAAAGTGAGTTGAAGAATAATATCGATTCAATTATATTTAAAATTTTGAGATCATCTTTTTGCAGTTTTAATTCGTCATTTAGTTTTTTTATATTATATTCTACATTATCCCGAATTATTGCGTAATTTGAGGTAATGTTTTCTACTGAATCTAAAGTATTTTTAAAAATTTTAATCTGTTCCCTTTGAATTAAGAGGGATTTTATCTGTTTTTCCTCGAGAGTTCGGATTTTTCTCTCATAATTTTCGCCTTCTTCTTCTGTGAGTACTCCGAATAGGGCACGCTGTAATTTACCTATCCCACCGAAAAATGAACTACGTCTTTTTCGTTTGTTGATTGTGTTTACGTCAGTATCGTCAATTGTTAGGTATTGTTGTAGTATTTCGCGTTCTTCAGTAATTTTTTTAAGTGTTTGGATATTAATTTTCATGAGGTCTATGCAAGTTTCTGTTAATTGTGCGTATTTTGATTCATATTTGGTACATAAATCTTTTAGATTGTCGAAATACGTCGTTATAGTTTTATGTTTTTGTTCATAGTTCGATATGTTATAGAATGTTATTAAATTCCATTGCGACACTGAAATGTGTAGTGGCGATATGTTTTCAAAATAAATGCCGGGGTTATTAGTGAATTTATTATGTTCGAAAGGAAGTGACTGTGTTATTAGTAGGCGAATAGTCGCAAATAATAAGATAATTTGCGTTTTCATATTGTATTGTGTATATTTGTCTTGTCGAGATTTATTGAGCACCCACTGTAAAAAAAAAAAAAATAAATAATTTTATTCTTATAATTTATTTATCAATAAGGTTTTTTTTTTTTTTATTTGAGGCGTTTTTGTTTATTTTAACTATTTTTCATAACGTTAATATTTCTTTGTCATAGAATGGTTTCATTCTTTGGACGTGTATGACGTCAATGGTTGTTTTTCCATTCAGTGTTAATTCTACTTTATAACTAACGTCTGTCAATTTCTCTACGATTTTGAACGGTCCTCTGTATTTATTCGCTAATTTTTTTGATTGGTTGGGAACGTTGAAATCGAATTTTATTAAAACTTTTTGTCCTGGGGTAAAATCTATATTTTTATGTTTTTTATCATATTGCGACTTTTGAATTGTTTGTTCTTTTTCTATAATTTTCGGGATGGTTTCCCTGACTTTTTGTAATTGTTCAAAAGTTTTAGTGTAATTAAAGGAATCGTCATCTGATATTAATTTGTTGTCTAAAGGCTGATTTGCTTCTATCCCATGAAGTAAGTAAAAGGGGCTTAGTTTAAGTCTGGAACTAGGGGTGGTATTGTATGCAAATACTACCATCTTATAGTACATAGACCAATTTTTTTGATTTTCATTCACATAGTGTGATAAGCTGTTGCAAATGATTTTATTCATGAGTTCTGTCATACCGTTTGTTTGGGGGTGATATGCGCTGGAGAAAATTTGAGTAATACCTAATTTTTTACACGCATACTCCACTTCTTTATTTTTGAAATGAGTACCTCTGTCACTACAAAAGTATTTAGGTACCCCATAGGATGTAATAATATCCATTAAAAAATTTATTGTTGCTGTTCCATTTGCGTTTGTTACTGCTTTCGCAAATGCCATTTTCGTTGCGTTACATGTAGCCACTATAAGATATTTTTTTCCGTTAGAGGGTGGTAGTGGACCTAAGTAGTCGAAGGTTAGGCGTTGCATTGGTTTTCTCGATATTAATGGAATGGGTTGGAGAAGTCCATGACCTTTCCCAGGGGGGTTTTTTATCATTTGACAGGAGTTACATGATTTAATATATTTTATTGTATCTTGGATCATTGTGGGCCAGTAGTATTTTAATTTTAATTTTGCCAAAGTTTTTGTAATTCCAAAATGTCCACTAAAAACCGAATCGTGATAAGACTTTAATATAGTATTGATTAAATTTTTAGGTATTACTAGCAGGTTTTTCGTTCCATAGGGAGACCAATTTTTAAAATGTAATAAATCGTTTTTAATACAAAATTGTCTTGACTTTTTTTTATATTTAGAATTAATATTAGTTTTAATTGCGGTTATTATACCATTACAAAATTCGTCTAATAGTTGATTTTGTTTTAAGTTTTCAATATTAATGTTATCTGTGGGTGTTGATTCATCATTTTCACAATTTTTCATTTCGCTTATTAATATGTTGATATTTTCTACGGGGTATCGAGATAAACAGTCAGCCGCCAAATTCCATGAGCCTGGTTTGTGTTTAATATCTATGTCAAATTCTAATAATTTAAAAATAAATTTGGTTATTCGAGAAGAAGGGTTTTTCATAGTTTTAAAATATTGTAAACTTGAATGATCACTAAAAACTGTAATTTTTCGACCTACTAGATAATCTTTAAAATAGTTTAATGCAAATACTACTGCTGACATTTCGAGTTCTGTTGTGGAAAAATTTTTCTCACCTCCCTTTAATTTCCTAGAAGCAAATGCGATTGGGTGTCTTTTTCCGTCAGTTTTCATGTTGTTGAAATTCACCGATTTATTAGTTTTTCCTGTATTGTTCATTTGTACTTTTAATTCATTAAGTTGTGTTTTTAATTCATTAATTTCGTCGTCTCTATTATTAGCATTTTTATTTAGTTGCATTATTTGTTTATTTAAAATTTCACTGTATTCGTTGATATTTGGGTTTCTTGAATTTATTCTATATTTCATTAGTTCATATTTTTTTAAATTTGTTTTTAATTCTTTTAAATTATTATTATCATGTAAAGAAATAGCATGTAATATATTTTCTTTTAGTCCTTTTAGTATATGTGTGCAAATATCTTTCTCACTCATATTATTGTCAAGTTGTATACATAAGTTTTCTATTGTGTTTATAAAACTAATCACTGATTCATTATCTCCTTGTCTCCTATTTTCTAACTCAGTTTTTAGGATTGTATCATAACCTATTGGGTTAAATTCTTCGAGAAATTCTTGTTTTATTCTAGCCCATGTCAAATTCTCACATTTTCTTTCTAAATTCTCTAAAAACATACTAGCTGTGCCTTTCATATATACGGATAAAAACTTTATTTTTTCTGGTTCGCTCCAACTATTTACATCAGCAGCTTTCTCATATTGTTTAAAAAATTTACGTACATCCTCATCTCCGGAAAATGTATCTGGTTTTACAACTATATACTTGCAACTATCCATTTTTAAAATTTTAGTATTTTTATTTTTTTCAGGATTTATAGCGTTTTGAGAATAAATAATTTTATAATTCTTAGGTATTAAATTTTGACTAATTGTATTTTGGTTATTGCAAAGACTATTAGATTTATCTAAATCTATTAATTGGTAGTCTACCGAAATTTCCTCAGTATTTACGGGAGAACTGGCTTCAGATATTTTTAAAATATTATCAAGTTTATTGGAAACCGACGAAATACTATCGTTTAAGTTTTCACAAATTTTTAAAGATTCTTTCTGGTTAAATAAGAGTTTTTTTTGTATATCTGTATCTGTTAAAATAGTTTCGGGACTAGATTCGGTTAATCCTGCTTCTTTTTCTAACTTTTCGAGATCTAATTTTTGTTCAATTGATTGTTTTATTATTTCATTATATTGATCTTTACCAACAGATTTGTTTATATCATCAGGTTTTAAAATACCTTTTATGAACCTACTTAGTCTTTGTCTTAAATCAGTAGATTTTCCTTCAGAATTTAAATTTTTGCTTTCACAGTATTTTATAAGTTCAGCCTTTTTTAAAATGTAAATGTCTGTTGCTCTGTTAATTTTAGTTGAAATTTCCGAATTAGGATCTTTTAGATCGCTCATTAAGGTATTAGATAAGTTGACAATTTTTGTTAACAGATTATAATTAATATCAGCCGGAAATATTAAATGGTGCAATTTAAAGTTTATATTAAAATTAATAATAATTTAAATTTAATTTATACAAATTAATTAATATTTACGAATTATAATTCTAATTTAAAAACCAACTTATATAACCACATAAATACATATACACATATACATATACACATATATATATATACATACATACACACACACATATATATATATATTATATAATATAATATAATATAATATATAAAACAAATGCCCTATCAATTTATGTGTATTAAATACATATTAAGTTTAACATACGAGTAGAAGAAAATTATTGAGTGAAGTTTATATAAAATATTTTCCTATCTTATTATCAAAGAATAAGGGAAAATTCAAAGAAAAAAAAAATCCGAATAATTATGTCCAATACTTATTACATATTTTTTTTTTTTTTTTTTTTTTTTTTTTTTTTACAAACCTTTTTAAAGTTACTCTAGTTACGAGTAAAATGACAGTTCGTTGAGAATCAGTATTTCATGCGTACCAAAAAAAAATAAACACTATTGGTACATTTTACTAGTACTTAAAAAATTAACACACACTTGTACCACGGCAGTACAAAAAAAAAATCGAAGGAGAAAAAATCTAATCACACTGGCTGTGCTAACACACACAAAAAAATTTTTTTCGGTACCTTGTGTAAAAGTAACGAGTCTACGTTGGGCGCCACTTTGTCGTATACGCCACGCAAAGGCTTGACGTATAACAACACAAAACAAGGTGTTTATTGGTTTAGCACACTCTAACCGTTAAACAAGCATGTAAGGAAATACCTATTAATTGGCCCGGACGACTACCTTCTTAAGTGACAAAGAATACAATCTAGCACTGCTTAATAGGATAGTCGAAACAGGTTTCTTTAAAAGGCTTACTTTCCCTTACAGCTCTAAAGTTATTTTACACTCGAAACAACTGACAAAGAAAAAGATCTAGCACTGGATGTTTCGAGCGTGAGGTAACCTTTACCTAAACGATATTGTACTTCTCCCCTCAAACTGACAAAGAAAAAGATCTAGCACTAGATTGAGGTTTGAAAATACAATATGTTTTAAACACCGTTTTTGTTTAAATGTCCCAACTTTCTCATGTACTTTTCACAAGTACAAAAATAGAAAAAGATTAAATATAAACACTTTTTAATTAAACACAAAAATATTATTATTACAAAAACAAAAGAATTGCCGGTCACCTCACTGGTAAATCGAGCAGCGTTTCGGTCTCTACAACGATGGCAGCAGAACGAACAATCATCACCTCTTACGGAGTCGTTTTATTCTGTTGCCATCTATCTGGTCATCATTTTTGAAGGTGGTGTGTGTATTCGTATGTATACGTGTGTGTTTGCTGACAATATATATTTATTTTATTTTATAACAATAATTAAATAAAATTGGGTGTTCGGTATCATTTATGTGATGATACAACAGTTTTCAATTCGTTCATAATTCTGAGGACCATAAGGTGTCATGACTGTTATGTAGTCAATTAAGAACCACAAGGTTCTATCTCATAAATTGTTTTTAAAAAAATTACCATTTATTGTTTCAAAAATCACATAATATGCCCAAATTTAGTTGTCTGTACATGTACTATAAGAGAAAGATTAATTTTTCTATACCGGTTTAATTTTCATCATCATAATATGAAAAAAATTGAATAGCATTGAAGTTAGTTTAGTAGAGTAATCAGCTCCTGAAAATCTATGATTATGCACGGTAGAACCTTCTGGTTCTATGCCCGATATTTCGTAATTCGATAATTCAATTGTCGTGTATGGATCGTTACAGTCCATGCCTATTCATAGAGAATTGCTGTATTTTTCGAATGCAACGCCCGATACTACGACAAAAGAGTATACCTATATAAACGATAACCGAAGGATTCGATACACGCGTGATTTTCAAAAAATATTTTTGAGAAAAATTCGAAATGTTTAAGCACGTCATCGTGGTAAATTAGTGATTCTCTTTGTCGTAGCGAAATATTAAATTTAAAGTTCGACGTAAGATAGAGTGACCATATTAAAGAAAATAAAAAACAGGACTAAAATAATTTTCATAGTTTTTTAAAATGATTTTAATCAATTTTTTTTATCAGAATTTTTAATCATAATGGAAAACATAATTAAATATAGCTAAAATAGTATCTAATATGCATTCAATATTATTTTTATTCTTATAAAGCAGTTACAAAACAAATACATCATTTTTAATAAATACGTAAATAAAAATAGTAGCTACTCAATAAATTTAAACTTTTTATAATGTTCTCAAATACTTTATTCCTATACACAATTTTTTTTAAATTTGTTTTTATTCATAATGATGACAATTTTTCGGACGACATGTCTACAGACTTTAATTTGTCATCATTTTCCAAAACACTTATTAAAACTAATAATTTGGGTATTTTGTGTATATCGTACCTATATAATATAAACATATTTGTAACTTTATAAGAGTGACTAAAAAAAGGACAAAAAGCGTCCTGAGAGACATTCGTCAGGGCAAAAGGACACAAAGCTAAAATAAAGGACAATCCTGTAAAAAAACAGAACGTATGATCACCCTAACGTAAGATTAACGAATAGTTATTATACTAATAATTTTTTCCATGACTTTATTTTTCTTCTGAAATCTCGCAAACTTTATTCCTAACCTAACGATAAGTAAATATAAACAACGGGTACGTAAAACATCAGCGATGAAAAGACGTGTCGAGAGAAGCTGACAATCGGTAAAACCGTTCAATACCACCAGTCGATTGTTATTGAACTCGTGATACTAATTAATGGAAACCTCGACACTAGTACCTTTGGAGACATGTTGTGAAAAGTTGTCACGAAAGTCGCACAACGTGAGTAAAGGCGTTCGAGAAATAAGAAGATTATTACGGTAATGTAATTTTTTGGCGTGACATAAAATTCAAACGAAATTGTTCGTCATTTTTGTCGTTTATATTTTTAGTCGACTAAAGTAATCGCTGTCGGCGTGAGCGTGGTAAATGCAGTGACCTGTTGCCTCCTGATACTGTGGTGACTGCGTAATGTTAATCATTAAGTCAGGCATATATTTCACATAAAATGTATCGTATCGGTGTAACCGATTGGTCCCTCGGATATTTTTATTATTATTTAATTTATTAATACAAGTCTCATACACAACAAGGTCGATAAAAAATATATCCACCTTGCTCGGGTAGTAAATAAAGCTGATCTTATTGCTTTAACACATAAACACGTAATGGCTTTAACAAACTATTGTTATTGAGTTCCGAAAAGCAACACCGCGTGTCCTAAGTACGTATGTATAATAATATCATGATCGTTTTTTTCCGATTATGTTTAATATTCTGACGATGTGCTAAAACATAATACGTCATACCTATTGCGATTTTTTTTGTTTTTGCGAGTGAGGTGTTAATACACGTATGATATATTATTCGTGTGGGTAACATAACGGATAAATTGCTTCCGGAGAGAGATCGGACAGCTAGTATGTCGTGATAAATGTAATTTATCAAACGTAACTCAAAATATTTGTGTATGGCCGTGTCGAAAAAGAGGTAAATAATAATCCAGGATTTTCGAGGGAGTGAAAAATTTCCGTGTTTTTCAAGTCTAAACCCGTATAGCACACGCCGTCGTCGTCGTCATGCCGTTATTATTCGCGTTCGTATTCCGCCACTACGGAGACGGGTGAATATTGCTCGAGCCGCGTCGTGACTTAACGAGTGTTAACTGTCGTCGCACATTGGCATGTATTAAAAACAATACGCGAACCGATCTTTGTCTACGTTTAATTCAAGGGTCGGTTATATATATTTTTTATTTTTTTTTTTTTATTTATCCAGTCGTTATTTCTTTTTCTTACGCGCTTTTACATACGCGTTCTCCGGTTTGATCGCGGCACACGCGAGATTCGCGCATTCCACGTCGTGTAACGGACGGGTCCCGAACACGCGTCGCGGCCGGGAGGGTGCGGAGAATTCCAATATCGCGTCGTATCGGAAAATTCCTACCTCCACGCGGCCTCCGCCCGAAACGCCGGAAGACGTGTATGACACGCGGTGTGCGAGGTGGTGGCGACCGGGTACGCGCGTCGTTTTTTTTTTGTACACTCGACGCATACACTTAACCCGGACGGCGTACGAGAAGATGAGTCGGCGAGAGCAAATGAACGCAATGAGTTTGCGGACGTCAAACCGAAAAAACACTAGAAATTCCCGCGATATCGCAACTGCGAATACACGAAAATTACGACGGGAATGGAGAGAAAGGAAAAAAGAATAATGGTTGGGGAAAAAAAATTTAACGAATGTTACATGTCGTTGTTTTGCGCACTAGTGTGTGATTCTCCGGAGAGCGAAATGATAAAACAAAGCAAAAAAAAAAAAAAAAAAAACAAAAAAAAATAGGACACGGAAAAGAGTAATTGTAGCAAGTCGTCACGTCTGCGTCGTATTTCTAAATTTAAGAAATCCGACAGAGTGGAAACGTTAATTTCATCAAGCATAAAGCCGTTTGACGCACGTTTTTTAAGCCAATATACTGCAGGCCGTCTGCCTTGGCTTCGAAACACACACACACACAAATAACTCTGAACCTATGTATGTGCTTTCAGTTAAAACATTTTAAAATATAGTACCACGTGTGTACCGTGTTATCCACTCAATAACGGTATTATTCACGCTCGTCAAACTCAACACGTCCCCTCGAAACATCTATTGTTTTATTCAAAATACGCGTACATAGGTACTCATTCGAAATGCACTCGTGTTAACGTCACTCACCAATGCTTATCCACGACGTGGTAAATATATAAGAACGGGCTGTCGTACGCAAACGAATTTATTCGAGAAGGTGACGATCACACTTCACCCGAAATGTTGTAAAACAGTGTACCAAATCATAGTATTGATTTCTAATTTATTATTTAAATGTATTTTTCACTTCTAAATAAAGCAAAGCACGTAACATTGCGACTTGACGATTATTTCGATTTTTTTTTTTTTCGTTAAAAATATCCCACAGGGTACTGAAAACTGTTCACGCGTGATGTAGGGATTTTCATTTTTATTTTTATTTATTTTTTTTTTTAATTGCGTAGTGTAATCGTTTTTGTAATAACTCGATGACAATTTAATAATTAACTAATTATATTGTTTATTACGTTATCTTTTTTATTGTCTTTCACCTGTTTTATAGCCCTTCAGCCCTTACGTTGTTTTTCGTGCGCCTGCTTAGGCGTTTTGAGAAATGAACAGCACTAATTTTGCCATCCGTGCCTAATATTAGTGTCTCGAGAATTCTATTTTATTTTTTTTCCAAAGATAATAGTACCGCGCAACAATTGTTATTTTCAGTGGACTTGAATGTTGTTAAAACGCAAACACTCCGTCCTTCCACATCCTATCGAAAATAAACTATTTTATTCATCTCCGTTCACTGGCGAAAACGTCACATTTACGAAATCGTCCGACTGACGGCGCGTTGTGCGTACGTCGCGCGTAATGAATGCGTAAGTACGGATTTAGACGACGAGTGAAAAATATCGTACAACGATACGATCCGAATGGGTCCATCACTGTTTTAGCCTCTAAATTTCCCCGGGATCCGTCGTGTGAAACACGGCCGCGTATTAAAACCCAATACTGAAATATACTGTTTGTGTAACAAATGAAGCACCTCCACTATGTGTGTGTGTGTGTGTGTGTTTTTTATTTTATTACCTATACTAAGCTAAAAGTTGTTGTTGCGCGCGCGAAAACACACGCGTCGTTTAGAAAACTTAAAAAACGCGCAAATAATTCACGCCATAACCGACGATGAATACCCACCGCATGTTCTACTGGGTTCTGTGAACCACCTACCGTCGGCCGTAGTGTTTTATTTGAAAATAGTAATGTAAAACAAACAAAATAACTGAAGAGTAAGCGAGGAAATGATGCAAATAAGATTGATTGTATCGAATAAAACAAATCTCAGCGTGCTAAAACGAGTGGAATACAATGCTGTTCCGTCACTATTTCGAGCGTTTAATAAAATAAACAAAAATCGTTAATTAAAATAAATAACTGAAGCATTTTTTTTTTTTTTTAGAAAGCTATGGAAAAAAACTATTGCGAAAAGTTCTCGTGTTTTTTTCAATCGAGATGACACTTAAATTGAATAAATAGTCTGTATAACAATTTTAAATTGCTTCTTCAACAAAATGTTGTTATTACCTACTGAACACTATAAAAATACATTGTTGTAAAACGAAAACTAATAATACGTTCGTAATCATCGTCAGAATCTAAAATATTACTGCATCATAATGATTAAATTAGTTTCAAGATAAAAATTAGAAATTACATCTAATGGTAATATTATTATATCGTAGATAGGTATATTATAACTCTTAAATTCTTTTTTTAATTTGTCTGCAAATGATTCAATCACTTTTTTACGTTATTAATAATTTTTTTTTTTGTTGTGTTATAAAATTAAATAAATATCATTATACTTATCCAACTTATGATCGTCATACATATATTACTGATGAATACACTGCTTTCTAAACACAAAAATAAAAATAATCCGCTAAGTCAAACAATAGTGAACAACATAATACGTGCGAGTTCAAGGTCTGTATCATATTTTAATAAAACAGGTACCTAATATGCACGTGAGTTCACAATAAATTAGTATTTGATCAAATATAAATACGCGTATAATATACGTTTATACATTTTAAACGGATAAGGAATATTTTTGTAAATTGGCAATCGTCTGATATGCATACAGTGTGCCTAAAGTTAGAGATGACAAAAATAATTTTAAAACAATGCTTTCAATTCGGATATTTTTTTTTTTATACATATTAGAACTCCCCCAAAATTCGGAAGACGTTTTACAACAAATTTCGAAAAAAAATTTAAAAATAGTTTCTGGTATTAATTATTATAGATTAGTAACAACTGGGATATCATTATCAATCGTTATTGATGTATGTATATGTTCGTCTAAGTTATGGTATGAATTCAACATTTCTTAAACACAAGCTAGTTAAAATGTAGAAATTATTTTTTATTCATAAAAAATATTCATAATAAATTTTAATCGATGTTTAGTATAACACCGTTTTTTTTTTTTTTTTACTTGACTATTTATGATTCCCCTTTTTTACGATGAAAGTTATATGATGTTGCGTCCAATTTTTTAGACACGGTGTGTATTAGCAATAAAAATGTAATATTGATATGTACAAATATTGTTTACATGCATATAAAATATGTATATATAGTGTATTTGTAGTAAGAATGCACGGTATTATCAAGGTAACTATATCAGATAGGTATTTATTATTCCTTATAAGAAATAGTCTGCCAGTTGATAAAACACAATTGAGTTTTCAGCCAAAGGAATTCAAGGTACAGCAGACAGCTGCACTATCAACATGATTCGCACAGTGATTATTTCAATCGTTGTTTTTGGTAAATATATTAAAATTTGATCAATTATTATTGCTTTTAAAATTCAAACACATGACTAAAATAAATTGATATAGATATTTTATATTGTCTGTTTATCAATTTATAAAATAAATTTGAATATTTGAAGAATTTCATTTTGAAAAATTTGAAAAAATGTCTTTAAATCTTTGTTTAACAATGTTTAAATTTTGAGTTGAAATCCATTTCATATAAATGTATAGTTAATGTTATATTTTCATCGAAAACATACCTCATTAATTAGTATAATGTACAGAAAATATTTAATCTATTGTTGAATTTAATGAAGCTTTTTTCTCTGTCATAAAATAATGGTAGTTTTAAGTTCTATATTTAGTTCAAATCGGTAAATTTCGTAATCATATTTATAATTGGTAAAATTTCTATTATTTAACAACAGTAATTTTGAAATCACGTCAAAATAATTTAAATCGGTTCATACAAATTGATTAGTTATTTTTCTGTCAGTTTATTAGAGAAACTTTAAGGGATTTCTAAAGCACCAATTTTATGACATTTATGATCTAAATTAAGAGGTGCTTAAAACTTTTGAAACCTTTCTTTTAAAAATTTTCCAATTAAAAAAACAAAAAACAACAGTTTTTGAAAACATAAATATTCTTCATGCATTAATTTAATATAATACTCCAATACCACCTCGTAAAAATAAAATCTCACAGTGAAACAATTCAATAAATATTTTTGTTGTTTTAGCATTCACGTGTTTCATCGGATACGCTTTTGCACGAAATCGGTGTGGAGAAGAATGCTTTACAGACTTTTTTGAAGCTAAAACATTTTGTCATTCTATAAATGTAAAAGTAACTAGAATCGCGTTTAGTGAACATCAAGATTGTTATTGCTGTTTTAATTCAAATAATTAGTACATAAAATACAAATTATGTTTTTTTTTTTCAATTGATTTTTTTTATAAAATTATGATAAATAATAACATTTTAAAGCGAATCTAATAAATTGTATATTTCTGTCGTTGAAATATATTTCAATACTATAGAAATACAATTTATGCATTACTATTTTGTTGTACTGCATTAGCCTTCAAAAATCGTATGAAAGCAATACGTAATCACTTTAATTATTATTATTTTTATCAACTTCAATCCTTGGATACTCATCAGTTAACAAAATATAAAAAGATAGAAATTCATATGATGATATTGTTTAATTGGTGTATTAAAATTGTATTTATTTTTATAGTAATATTTATGATTTTAAACTATGCTTTTCTATGTCTAATAGATAAACTCATAAAAACAAAACAATTAATGCTTCGGCTATCATTTTTTTTTTTATATCCATTTATACGTTTGATTCATCATCAAATAAAGAATTAAATGCATAACATCATTAAAATCAAATAGAGTATAACCTTTATCTAAACTGCTTAATTAACGATTATCCATGTGTGTACACGTAATTAATATATTTATTATTACCTAAACGTATGCGGAGTCGGTAAATTGCGTCCCTATAAGTACGGTCATGGTCATATACTATGTGAATTGCAGCCCGTGTACTTTTAAAACATACGTAAATTGCGACCCGTGTACTTACGAAAAAAAATGAACTTTGCTTCCTTTCAGTCTCCTATTGACACAACCAGACACAGAACAAGAAACCACCATGATGTTGAATTACTTAAATTGCACTTTATAGTTTATAGTGTATAAATTATAATCGAAAAATTGTGTTTCAATCCGAATCCATATAAAAAGATAATTGATATATAGAACAACATTTTTATATTATATCTTTGGTTTCAATCACAGAAAAATTATATTTCATGGAATAATATAAAATGTCATGGATTAATAAATCATATTTTGCCCTGTTCGCATATGGATTCTAGACTTCAATTTTATTCGTCGAGTCGGCTATCTAGTTGTTTTATATATCTGTGGTTGCTCTAGAGTTTACAATATTTTTTTTCAATCTAATAAAAATGGACGTTATGAAAAGGGAAAGGAATAAAACGTTGAAAATAGTTGATGGTTTCAAATTTCATTTTCATAAATTTCTAAACAATGATATTCAACGTTGGTGTTGCACAGTTAAAACGTGTAAGTATTTTTTGAAATTTGATGATAATTATATTTGTATAGACAGTTTTGAGTCTGTTATAGTTATTATTAAGGAAAATATTGGTTTTGTGGAACAAAGGCTTAGACGTAATTTACATATTAATAAGAAATAGTTAGATAGGCATATGTACAAAAATATACCCGGGCCGCAATTTACATAAAAAATTTGAAATGGGACGCAATTTACAGAAACCCAACGTATGATTGATTCATCATAATATTAAGGTTCAAACGAATAATACGATTTATTTTGTTACGAATGAGTATAAATTAGACTCTAATTATTAGAGTACGATTATTGTTTATCTACACGCTATTTATAACATAATAATTACTATCCGAAATGTTATCTATGGAGTTTGTTATAACGCACGAAAATCAAATGTCATCAAAAAACACTGCTTGGTAATCGTTAATTTTTCGTCACGTTATTCCACGTGAATGTCTTCTCTTACGAGAAATGCATTTTTTCCCTCGTACACAAAGCGTAAGATACATTAACTGCAAAACACGAAACGTTAATAGTTTGATACAAGTAGTGCATTATTCATATCGTGCTCGCACACACGGTTAGGCGAGCGTGCGCACACACACACACACACACACACGTGCCGCAGGTACACGTACACGATATCAGAACATCCCGTTCAATTTGTACACTCATTCTTTTACGCGAAACGTTTGAAAAACGTAATTTCATTACCTGTGACGCGTGTTTGTCGGTGAATAATAAACAAATTGAAAGTGATCGTACGTTTATCAAGAATATTTAATACCTACCGAAAAATCGGACGGGAACCGTAAAAAGCGAGTCGGTGTTTATAACAATAATTGTTTGCGGGTGTTCTGAATAAACGACATTCTGCTCTAAAACACCGAAAAATGTTTATACTATTTATTACACACACACATTGCTGTTTACCGTATAAGTTCGACTCGGGTAGCTCACCATGGTGGTTTTAGATTTGAATATTTCCGAATCACAACCGGATGCGTTTTGTTTTCATTTGTAAAAAAAAACGTCATCCGAGTTCCTAGTAACGATTTTTACAAACACTAAATGCACACTCCACGTATAAACACGGCAAAACTAGTGTTTTCGTTTGTATTGCGGTACATTATCTACTAAAATTTTCAACCTGAAGATAATACTGTTCTCGGCACGCCCTAGGTCGACGCCACCATAGACACCACTAACTGTCGGCATTCACACGAGTGGCCCTCCCCGTCGACCGGCTAAATACGATCGTGTACTCGTACGTGCTGTAATCGTCGCATCGACTCAGCAATGATATTGCAATGCTCGAGAAAGACGATGCTGACTCCGGTTTTTAAAATCAAACGTATTAACGAACGTCAACTACCTATCTACGAGACCCGTATTTATGGGGGGGCATGGTGGGAAATTGCCCCCTCTGGTAAAACTTTTGGGGTGGTAAATCGTAATGCTTTTTTACGTTATTAGCCAAATAAATGTCATTAAGTTTTGTTATTACAATTTTAAATAAATACAAATTAAAATATTAATACAATAATACTTATGTTAAATTATTGTTTTAATTAAATTAAATTACTAAAAAATAATAAATGTGTGTAATTTTATTGTTTATTTTAGTCTCTATTCTTATTTTATTATTCTAGAATCTAGACTTTGTATATAATATATATTATAAATTATACATGTATATTTTTTATATAAAATGTATAATCTCCATTGCAAGTGGTGTAAAAGTAAACACATGTTTGAACATAATATATAATATATATATACGTATATAAATATACATGTAGACCTGTGCTCAGGATTTATTCAATGGAAGGGGGGGAATTCCAAAAAATGTAATTCACACATAAAAATGGTAATGTACAAGACATTTTTTATATATCCATATACAATGAAACCTCCCTTAACGGAAACCTCTGAATAGCGGACGCCTCCAATTAGCGGACATTTTTATGGGGACTGGAGCATAAACTCCTCTTTTATTTTTCCCTCTGAATAGCGGACACCTCTAAATAACGGACAATATTTCGGCTACAGTGAGTGTGCGGTATTCAGAGGTTTCACTGTATATATATATATATATATATATATATACCGTTATATTATTACATAAAATACAAGTAAGGTTTTTATAATTTTTATTTCAAACCGGACTCTCCCCTTCCCGCCCCTAAAAAAATGTTGCGGAATTTGATATGTGCCCCGGGGCGCCAAAATTATAAATACGACACTGCTATCTACCTATTGTGTATGGTGTTGTCGAAACACTTTTCTACATCAAGACCACTGAAAATTTATCACCACATACCGGCGCGAGAAAGTCAGTTTATTTATAATAATTTGTGAGACCTGTAGTGGTGACCAATAAATATTTTTCAAAAATAGAAAATATCAGTAATAATTTTAGGATGATAGTTGTTAAAATCATGCACCTTCATAATAAATACAAGTAGTGTGTAAATCCAATACAGTCTATATTTGAAAAGGAAAACAATGAAATGAAAGCGTTTTCAAGTTCATACAATTTTATAAGATTTGTAATTCGCAAAGGTGCAATATCGTTGTGCGGTTATCAACGTTTAAGCTACGATGTTTATCACTACACACGTAGGTGCGAAAAAATGCGAGTTCTCGAGAACCAATTGTGGAAAATAAAGGTTTTTTTTCATCGTCGTTTATTTCCTAAACAGTCGATGAATATTCTAATCAGCTGTTGGCTCTACCTTCCGGATACAGTGACTGCGAGGACGTAAAAACGCTCGTTTCTCGGTAGTTTTCAAGGCGAACGCGGGCCGTTCGTTATTGTCATAATAATAATTATTATAATATTTCCGCCGGCCCAGACATATAGGCGCGTCGATCATGTGGGCCCGCAGTCACGGCATCCGGTCGGCGATTTCCGGCCGTTGAACCACTCGGCCACGACGACACGGACGTTATGACGTTTTCGATTTCACTGGTGGCAGCGACCGGCGTTGAATTTATCGTCTTCGTCGTCGTCAACGTCATCACCAGTATCGTCGTCGTCGTGGATAATGACGGACACGGATTCAGCGGCGGATCAAGCGATTTGCCGCCTACGAGCAAAAGGAAATTTGCCGCCCGTTCATTTTTATAAGTAATTTTATAACCAGCAAAATACGTTATTTAGCAAAATGTATTATTAATAAAATTATTTTTTATCATTTAAAAATACATAAAAAATAACATCTAAACATAAAAAATATAAATATTATACTACATACATTATTAAAAAAGTTTTCTTCGACTTTTTACGATTGCGAATTCTTCAATTATATCATTAAAATGTATTTTTGACACTAATTCCGCTTCGATACTTAGTAAGGCTAATGAACTTAAACGATTTTCGCCAATGGAAGATCTTAAAAACGTCTTAATTCTTTCAAGACGTGAAAAAGATCTCTCTGCCGAACAGTTTGTAACCGCCATACAGGAAAATATTCTTAGAGCAATACTCACATTCGGAAATATTTCTTCCGATTCCTGGTTTCGGATAAATGTAAATAAACTTTGGCCGAGTTGCTTTTTCTCAATCATATTATGAATATACATCTTAAAATTTATGCATTCTTGTGTAGAAGTGTTTTCTTCCTTCCTAGGGTCATCAACCCGAGGGTTGGTTTGTACCTGGAAGAAGGTGATACTAGGGAAGGGTTTGTACTGTGCAGTGGTTTCCCGTTGCCTTCTGCACAGGGGAGATGGCGGCCGCTCTCTCTAGAGTCTAGACAGTCGCCTGCCAAGAGAGAGAGAGCCGCCCGTGACCGAGGTTTGAACCGGCGACAGTGTGCGTCAGCAGTGATGCCTGGTTCCACTTGGCCACTCCGTCTCCCTAAAATTAATTTAATTTAATAATTAATTTAATAATTTAATAATTAATTAATAATTAATGTAGCGTCAAACGTACTTATTTGACGAAATCTAAACATTTCAGTTTAGCAAAATAGCCGGAGGGGCTAAAAGGAGATTTTTTTATAAAACGATTATGACCATCTTCAGCGCATAATTTTCCAAAACAAAAAAATAATAACTAAAAAATTCAAATCAAATATTCCTGAACAATGTGCCCATACAAAATAAAATTAAAAAAAAATTGTTTAAGGTTTTGACCAGGCTGTTTGAAACACTGCGAGACTAACGACGAGGCCAAAGCTCCTCTCGGACTAACGCGCCCGCGTGGCGTAGAGAAGCCCTCCTCATCGCACCCTCGCCGCGGGGTCAATTATTTAAAACGCACGGCAAAACCATGTTGTACTGTGAAAATCCAACGATCGGACGAAAACTTACTTTTTCCCGTTGTCGTTCCACTCCTATTTCTTAATACTGTATTGTATACACATACATTATATATACATATACTGCACAGTATACATTGTGCTTTTGTTTGTTTTTATTTTAAAAACTATTTATTTCTTTCGTTCTAGGTACGTCTTCTGTTATTTTTTTTGTTTTTTTTTTTTTTTAATAATTCGCTTTTATTGCACAAACTCGAACAATACGAACGCGATTCCTGCAGAGTTTTCTTTCCCGAAGCGTTTTCAACAGTACTTACTTACGTATATGTATTATATACAATCAAATTTTACCGAGCGAATATTGCGGAAACATCGCGCACGTTGTTATTATATCTTTTCAGTAGAAATTATTTTTCACAAATTATTATTTTTATTATTATACTTGTTATTATTGTTATTATTATTATTATTATTTTTCTTCTTTTGACGACTGGATATTCTCGAACCATTGCCATTTAATGTTTTCCACCTTGCACAAAGAAAAGTTGAAACGTTTTTTCGCGCACGGAATTTATCGCGTACCGTCCCCGGTCGATTTTATTTTTTTAACCCGTCGTCGTACGGTCGCGGCGACGCGACGTGTCTTCTATCGGACGACCCGACTACGTCTTAGAAACAATCATGTTTTGTAAGTACAATTTGCTTTTCGATTGTTTTTCGTCAGCTAATGCGAAACGAGTTGTAAAAGCACCGCGTGATATTTTAATATCTCGCGTTGCTTCGCATTTATTGAGAAAATCTAATTAACACGGAAACGAAGAAAAAAGTTTGTCGCAACGAACAATCATTCCAGTTCAACAGTAGATTGTATAGACGACTCACTACAGCACATTTATATCATCTGCCAGACGTCACGGAGAAAAACAAAGGTCGAGTTTTATCGTTTTTGATAAGAAAATAATAACAATTACAATACTGTAATATTTTATTCAATGAGTAAGAGGTAAACCATATATTATACAACTCGCAGTGATAAAATATTATGTGAACTCTACGACCATTTGTCATGTTTTGATACATTTTTCGTATACACATTTCATCCCAAAATGTGGTGAGAATCTAAACACAACATTGTGCCCAAGAAATAAATAGCATTCATTCTACAATTATAATATTTTTTCCCCATAATGCATTATGGTGTGCACGTAACTCCATAATTGTTGTTTTTGAAAAATTTCAATTCATAAAAACAATTGTATGATTTCATACAGCAACCATTTTGGATAATTATATATTATGTAATACAGTTTTCGAACCGAGGAGTATATGTACAAACGTAATGCAGTGAACCCTTAATGTATTTATTTATCTATTAAGTTGAACGGGTTTGAACCCCTGTGTACAAAATTTTGAAAATACTGAATCTCAAGGGGTAAACGAGAATATTTGAGATGTTGAAAATTAGAAATATCAAGCTTCACAGAAAATTTGAAAAAAAAAAATTGAATACTCAAAATAATTTTAATTTTAAATAGTCTACTATATATAAAACACAACTACACATTTAAATTATCTTTATTTTTTTTTTTTATGATTTTTTTAAAATAATTAATTTGGAATGTATATTATTATCTTCTCTTCTATTTGCGACGATGTTTTTCAAATTCAGTAACGCGGAAGAAAACACCATTATTTATTCCTCGGCAACATTTTTCAATGTTTTTTTAATCGTTTTCTGTAAGTTTACGATCGCTGCCGTAGGAATTAATACGTTATTTGAAACCGAATTATTTCATTTCAAGTCAACGAGAATAAAACGCTGTTGAGTGTAACGGTAGTTTCTAAAAGATTTCAGTGCTGTTCAAAGTAACGAAAAATCTACGATTTCTACGTTCGACATGTTCCACAATACGAATCTGTTGAATAACATTCGCGTCACATCGTCGTCGTCGAAGTGGCCGCGTCGATAAGTCTGCGATCGCTACAATAATACGTCACGTCTAAACGTGAATGCTCTCGTAGTCGTCGCCGTCGTCGTCGCCTCGCCGTCGAGCGCACGTTATCGTGTTCGACTCGAAGACGAAGTCAGCCGTTCAGTCGTGGAGCTGCATGAAACGTTAAACGTGTTCCGACCGAAGGGGAAAACAGCGTAAACGTAGAAACAATGACGAGACGCGGTTTAGTAACGATGATAATGAGATGGGGTGGCTTTTGGGGCTTACCGGCGATTTTAACCGTACTTGTACCGCCTTCGAGTAATGCACGGTGGAGGCGAGTTCAAATATGAAGGGACTTGAGTAATTAGGTTGAAACGATTCCGACGATAGGGGCACTAAAGTCACAGGTGTTATAATGATATTTTGTTAATTGTTCGTCGCGATTAACGAAATCAAAAACTTTAACGGAACGCTCAAAGATGTCTTTTTGTAATATTATTTTGAGAATAAATAACGCCTTATTCTGAAAATTAAATTTTTTTTTCAGCTTTTATACTGTACATATACACACTCGGTTACGTCCCTGCTTGGTTACGGTTTTACAGCCCGTAGACCAAAACCATGATGAAATAATAGCAATATGTGGTAGACCCTGAGTGACAAGTGCGTTAGCAGCTCGCAGCGCAAGGGTTAATAAAAAAAAAAAAACAAATTATGGTTAAACACTGCGTGGATCGTCTTTGTGTTTTTAATCGTGTTGCTAACTGTCAAAACACAATATTATTATTGCAAAATACGAGTTTCCAGTCGCATAACTCGTCGTGAGTTAATTGAGTCCGCGCACTGGACATAACAGTTTAATAAACGCCATATAACAGGTCATAAACGCTGACCCGAATAATTAACCTAACCATTTAAGACCATTGGCGAAATGCGGTTGTGTACTCACCATTAGTATTATCATTTGTGAAAAAACTGCGTGCAACTCACCCAAACACAAAATATAAATAAAAACTATTTAAAATATCATGTTTTACCGGCAGTTAATTATGATGTTGAAAAAATCAAACTATTTTATTCATTTTAATAAAAAAAACATATTAAGTATTTAAACTTTTTTGCTATTAAAAAGAATGTATTTGACGTTAGGTTAGATTAGGTCACAAAATTGGTGTACTTACCTTCAATTTACTGTTTATTATTTTGTATATCATCGTCGTGAATCTAAATAATTTCAAATCGTTCAATAGTTTTATGAATGTCACAATAATTGTATTTTATTTTTTGTCGGCGACTATTCTTTGATCATAATTAAAATTTTAATTACTGTACACAACAATGTGTACTTATACGTAAGTGTACACTTGTCAGTTATTTAGGTGCCCTGAAAATCCTTCAGCATCTTCATGGAACACCAATATCTATTTATTGCATCTCAGAGTGACAACAAAAAAAAAAATCAAGTTTATAGGCACGTCGAATATAATAATAAATTACGTTTTGCTTATTTGTTTTTCGAAATTTTTATTTACATTTAGCGCGTGGAATAATACAAAATTCTACCCCCACAAATACACTAAACGGTGCTGTCACGATGAGATAATGAGATATACGCTGACGTCTGCAGTGACCGGGCACGCGCCCGGATGTGAAACTGGTACTTGTGTTTTTTAGAAGTAGAGACTAAAACCCGGTCCATTGAAAACAGCGTTCCGTCGACATAGGAAATACATCAAGATAATCCGTTGATGATCGCAGGTCCGTTTATTTTTAAGTAAATTTTCAGTAGGTACGTATTGTCGACAAATACCGATTTTAACCGATTACTATTGATCTAAACTTTTCAAATTATCCGTCAACTCATTTTCTTGGTTTTATTCGATTCATATTATTTTGGTGCGTGCGAATAGTTCAATAGTCGCACGAAGATCTGCCGTCTTCCGTTCCACCGTCACCGTCATCCGCCGATCCACCACCACAATCGCGCGTCCGTCCCCTTTGGTATCCAAACGAGTCGCGCCGGCGTTCCTTTGACCTCGGAAAATCGTTGAAAACTCCTGCAAAAACAAGGGCAAACAAATTAGGTTTCGTTACGCCATACACGCAATATTTGCGAAAACGGCTCTCTTCACACAAAACCTCCATATTGCCGAACTCTTTCGGAAAACGTACAAATAGATTCTTTTTTTGGCCTTTTTAAACGTAAAACGTTAACGACAGCGCAGACAGTTTCCAAGCGAATGGCTTAAAACACACGTACGCACACACACACACACACATTTAGTAACGAGACCACCTTCCCCTCCTTCTCGGTCTGTCTCGTCTGTGTATACACTTCCAAATTGACGAATCGTAAACATTTAAAATCATTTCGAGCCGCTATCGACGTGTAATGTATTTGACAGTTATTGTGTGTACTAAAGTTGCATTTGCATTCCAGTGTCTCGTATTATTTATTACTGTTTTCCTTTTTTTTTTTTTAGCTCTACAATGACTTCAATATGGACGCAGTGTTACCGAATCGCGAATCATACATTTTATAAGCATTTACTTATACGGTAATAATATTATCATCGTTATATTTAAAGACGGTTTTGAGGTTCACTATTATTATTCGCGAAAAAAATTTAGTCCGTGATATTTTAATAACGTTATAATATCACAGAAATCACCACAGTTTGAGTAGCGCATACACACATCTTCGGCGAGGGATTAAATATTTATTTATTTTTTTTTTTTTTGAAAATAAACAATCTATGCTAGTGGAGCACAATAAGTAAATATGAGAACTTTGCAGGTGAGACATGATTAATATGAGGAGGGAGGCCATCCGTTGATAAAACCCAACGTGAACTATTTTATTGTGGATTTATTTGAGTAAGTCTCTACACCATTTTCGTTTCAACCTACGTACAGGGTTTCCAGGTAGAGTTTTTTGGGATGAGATTTTTGGGTTTGGATGTGTAGATAATTTAGAGTGGAATCTAGAGTAGTGTTTAGAAGCTAACTGGCTGACTGTTTCGAAGTTTAGATCTTTTTGCAGTGTATCGTTAGATGCGTACCAGGGTGCAGAGGTGACGAGTCCAAGTGCTATTGATTGGAAAGCATGTATGGTGCGAACTTGCGAGGGATTTGCGCAACCCCAAATTTGGATGGCATAAGCCCACATTGGTCTTGAGAGTGATTTATCTATAATATTTTTTGTGTGTAAGGATAATTTGTATTTGATTATTGGTCGTAGGAGGTGTAAGCGGCTGTTTAATTTTTTTTCTTTTACATGGACTCCAGGTTGGTCTCTTGTCAAGGGTAATTCCAAGATACTTGACTTCCATCGAATTTGGGATAAGTGTTTTTTGAAAATATATTGGAGGGCATTCGATTTTTTTGAGTGTGAAATTTACGTGAACCGACTTCTCAAGGTTTATTTCGATATTCAATTTGATTGCCCAAAATTCAATTAAGTTAAAGTGATTTTGTAAAGAGGAGAAAGATTGCACTGGGGCGATTAAATATAATAATTTATTCATTGTACAGATGAAAACTGAAAACAACTACCGTGTCATGTAACTGTTTTACCCACATATGTGTAATTCGCCTATTAGTCGTTAATGTTTGCCGTATGTTTTAAAGTGATATGCACGAGTAAGTGTTATTGAAACAAACAAAAAAAAAAAAAATCAAGATTTACAATAGATATTTGTCTTTTCAAAACGAACGAGATGAACTGTCTGTAATTAAAAATTATTTTACGCTTGAACCAATTTTTTTTTTTTCATCAACCATACGTTTTGTTGAAGTTTTATTGAGATTGTTATATAAATGAAATAAACTCAAGTGCAAACTCGTGTAACCACGAAAAGTGTGTTCAAATTGTTAAGTTTTGATGAGCCTATGCGAACACAAACATGTCATATTTCATTTCTTCGAGGAATGTTCTATAACTCTAAACTAATTACCGAGTCACCATCTTAATTGAGAAAGGTGGCGTTTGCTCACCTAGGAATAAAGGCCGGTGGTTTTAATTTTTATGCACGCCAAGAAAACTTTATATACTGCTAGATACGAGAAGAAACAGATGACACATTAAGTACACCATATTCATGGCAGTGGAGTGTGGAAATAATTTTTATTTTGAAATAAAACAAAAAAATGGTGTTATATGATAGATTAGAGTTCTCAATACTCGAAAACTTCTAACTCTCCAAAATTATTATACATAGAGTTCTATATGGACGTTTAGTAAATTGGAAATTTAACAAGGTCATATCACGGACACCAGTTGAACATTATCTACTATACAAACATTTCTTATTTTCTTTGTATATTTACTTTGTGTATTCAGGATGCGAACCCGAGTAAAACTTGGCTCACTACTACAGTGTGTACGAGAATATTTAAATTGTAAATATTTCTAAATAATAAATAAATTTTAAATAATTCTTAATTCAAGTTATAACGTGCACATCGATTATAGATTTACTATGGTTAAATTATTATTGATTTTAATACCCTAATTGAATTTCATAGTCACTTCAACTCATGACGAAAAATCGGATTATTAAAGTGATAAAAATGACGTAATATAAAAAGTTAAAAAGCTATAGACGTATTCGAAAAACAATATTTCAAATCTCAAATAGGTGTAATACGGCAACTAGACGAGGTTTTCAATTGACAAATCAATTTAAAACTTTTGGATTACTTAACTTTTCTATGTCAAGAACGTAAGAACCAAAACAAAAACTCAGCGAAATCAAATAAAACCATTTATTTTTTAGTTTTAACATTGAATTACCTGTAGAATTGAGATTCTAAAGAGGGTGCAAAAGACCGCGTTCCAGTTCACACGTACTCGTGCAACAAATATGACAGGCTGGTATTTTTAGATTTTGAGAACATCAAAGACTATATTTCTTTTACAATGATGTTCATTTTTTCCTGAAATTATTTTTTGAGGCTGTAAACTCCGTCTAAAAACAACGGTCTGCCACTCTGTAGATCTCAAATATTATCAAGATGGTTACATTCAAAATATCGGTTTTCTTTTGTCCCGAAGTGTCGAAAACGACCATTTTTTACGTACGTTGCACCAGCTCGGCCCATTTCGAAATTTCGAAATTTTTTTATACCAAAATTTATCACATAATTAGCATGATTGTGATCACATAATTGGCAAGACCAAAATAAGAATTTGCATGGCTTTAGTTTAAAAAATATTTACAAAATAATATGGGCCGAGCTGGAGCAACGTTTCACCAGCTCAGCCCAACCGAAAAAAAAACAAATTCTAAACTTCGACTATGCCAATATTTAGCTCGTGATTGGCATGAATTTGCACGACCTTTACCAGAATTTGCACGTCACTTTTTTAGGTGAAAAATCGGGTTTTCATTAGAAGGTGTTGCGCCAGCTCAGCCCGTCGACCGATTTTCTCGAAATTCTAAATTCTGTCTATGCCAATATTTAGCACGTAATTGGCACGGATTTGCACGACCTTCAAGTCGAAATTATAAATTGCTATTTTGGACACAAACAGTATAATTCAGAACGTTCGTTCATTGCCGAACGAACGGCAAATTTGTTTGGATTCGCGTTCGTTCACGTTCGGCCCATAGTGTGGACGCACCTTAAAAACAACGTTCGAGTCGTCGCAGCGCGTTGCACGTATAGCGAACCCGCGGATATCGAGGGTTTATGACAGTAACAATGATAAAACAAAAGACTTTAATTGAACCCAATACTAACCTCTCTTATACAAACGTATTTTTTAATGTTCGACTTTTTTTTTCGTTCTTTTTTTAACGGCAAACTTTGATGAAATGTCACCGTGTTTCGTTTATTTAATCAATAATATTTTATTCAAAAAAGAAAAAAAAAGTTTTGATTAAGTAGGTATTTTTTTTTAAATTTATTTGTTTATTTTTTTTTTTTTTTTTTTTTACAATCGTCGAATCGTTCGTCATAATATCGTGCGTACGCGTACTCCGCGTTGTATATAAAATACGATACGTACAACCGCGTCGTTGGCGGTGGTGACGACAGAGAAATATCGGGAAGAGTGTCCTTGCTGTGCCGGAATGATAACGAAATCAATCAGGTGTCCGTGTGCGCTGGGTGCTTCATTGTTATCGCGTCGAATCGATTTTTTTTTTATTGTATTTTCGACGTATCGACTCTGACCGGTCAAGCGGCGGGACCGTCGACCATCGCATGTCTGCACGTGTAGTCGTTCCTCGTCAAGTCGTGTTTCGCTCGCAGAACCGTCGTCGCCCGTATATGTCACCAATATCTTGACGGCTCATTTATTTCGATATTGTTAAAAAGCTGTTAGAAATCATTATGAACGGTACATTGTATTAAAATCAAAAACATCAAGTATCCACTTGACGAATTCACAATGTTAAAAACTAAAATAAGTTTATTTAAAACAAATTTCACAAAAAAAAAAAAAATAATAAAAAAATAGCATCATATAATATACATAAAGGTTAAAATTTTCTCAAAAACAAAGTTTCTTGAAAAAAAATTGTTTATTTTTTTATTGAAGAAAATCCGTTACTTTAATTGTATTCTTGAAGTGATAACAATAGTGATATATATTTCTATATATTTTAATATTATAATAAACATAGCATATTCTGTAGATATTTCAAATGTATTGTTGGACCAATAGTTAGAAAAAGAAAAATATCGATAAAAATCTTTCAAGACATAAACATAATGTTTAGAGATGTGAAACGGATAAATAGGGTTACCCTGTTTAAGAAAATCTAGCGTGAATACAAATTTCGAATAACTCTTCGCCGAATTAATAACCATAGTAAAGAAAAATCAGGTAATCCGCCTATGGTTTTCAAAAAAGTTTAACTGAATACGATGAAAAAAAATTATGTCAGTATTTAATAAAATTAAGTATGCTGTATTGTGCATGCGCCACGCGGCGTGTTCCTAAAGGGTCAGGTTTTCGGTACGAATTCGAACTTTTCTCAAAACGCAAATTTCAGGCACCTTTTGGCCTGTCGTAAACCCTTTTCCGATCCAAGGTCGTCGAGTTTGAATATTATTTAGCGACGACTCTCGACATGAACACACGTCGTGTACGTCGACCGCGGTAACCGTAGGTACAAGCGGACACACCTGTCCTTCGGACGCGTGCGGTCCGAAATCTAATTATTTCGAAAAACCGACGACCCAGCGTGGCAGCTAGGAAGACGGTCCAGACTTTACGCGGATAGAAAACCACGACCGTGGTGTACAACGGTGGTTGAACGCGGTCGTGCACTTGATAATTCGGTAACCCCGCGTACGATAGCCATCGACCCCGACGACGACGACGACGACGACGATGGTGATCACGTGACAGCGGTTAAATTAATTTAAAGGCCCCTCCGGCCGAAATTAACATTATAAAAAACACATTGAATTATAACAATCGTACTGTTTTTATTTTTTTCATCACTTTCATTCAGATCACTTTGATTAGCGTCCCGAGCGAATATTTCATTCGCGTTCCGATTTTTTTCGACGTCAGACCGTCTCGAGATTTGCTCGGGTCGGCCCCGTCTCGGGGACGCGTTAGGATTCCGCAAATTTCTCACCGAGTCCTGTTGTGACGACCGTCACCATCGTTGCGGCACTGCCGCGGGCTGACCGCCGCCGAGCGCACGTTTCCCCCTCGGGTCTTCGACAAATATACGAAAATATAAATTCATCGCATCGAAAAGGGGCGCGAGACCTTTTAAATCGTTTCTCGTTGTAAACATAATAAAACAAATAAATAAGATAACGTTGGACCGCCTTCGATAAATAGCGTTCGTGTACCCAGAAGAATAAATTGTTGGTTCTGAAATTATGACGAAACCTCCGAAACGTAAATGAATACACACACTTGCGCTTAAATTTCCAAGCGTCTCCCATCAAAAATGACTGTATCTTTAATAGCAAAACATTAAAGAAAGAAAAAAATGCACATTTTATTGTTAATATTACTTATATTACTTTATCAAACGAGCAACTGTTCGAAATAATTATTTTTCCCCATGAAGTGTTTCGTGTTTATCGAAATATAAATCATATTATTGGTTGATATGTGGAATAAGGAGAGAGAGAGAGAGAGAGAGAGAGAGAGAGAGAAAGAGAGAAGTTTTAAAGTTTTTTAAACATACCACTTTGAAAATTTTCAAATCTAGTTAAAAAATTGAAACTTCTTTATTTATTGGATATAGTTTGTTTTGTCGAGTTTATTTTTCACATTACCTCCCAGAGCCATAAAAACCAACCCCTAGCTATTACATATATTTTCCATAACGCGTAATATATGTATTACTTGCTCAATAAACGATTTGAAATCTTACCATTTAATGTCAAAACTCGCAGTAATGAATTGTAGTATTGCCGAGTGAAGGATTAAAAACAAGTATCACATAAATATTTACAAAGAATATCGGTACAACAGATCGCGTGTGACCGAAATTCGCGAGGTTAGAAGGTCAAGCATCGACATCACTAGGAATGAATCGTTTGGAACAAGTGGTCATGACATTTTATTTTAGATTCAACAGACGTGATCAAAAATCATAAATCGTACTAACGTGTCACGAGAGGACTTGATGATTATATTTTGAAGTTTGCATAATTTCGATACGGTAAATCAATAACGGATCGTCGTCCAAGTACAGGTGAATTATCTACGTCAATGCGAACGTGTACGATGGCTCAACAATACGATTATTGGCAACACAATCGTTAAGTAAATCGCATTCTAGTCGACACAATAGTTTTAAATCTTCAATTTGAATAAATCCAGTGGTGGTGATGGCGAATGTTGTTTGGTCATATGTTTTTCCACCGGTATCACTTGGTATTCGGTCACAAGACATTCGATCGAATGAATATCGACTATAATATTATCATTCAAGTCACGTCTCAAACGAGAGTCAAAACAGTACATTGTTATGACTGAAAAACAATGCAATAGCTCTAATCAATAATCACATTAAAAACACAACTGAATAATACATATTTTATAATTAAACCTCGTCACGAAATATTGGTCAAGAAAAGATTAAATTACGAGTATATCGAATTTTCGTTATGAAATATTATCATACATTCGTATACGATCATCATGACCTAAAACGATTGAAAATTTTAAGTGCGTTTTTTTTCATTAAAGCGATTTGGAATTCCGTAAAACTGCAAATAAGAATTTTTAAATGTTTATTTGATACGCTATGTGATTAAAAAAAAAAAAAAAATTAACACTTTACTCCTAAATTAATATCACACATCCTAGGGTTGGATTTAACTGTGTGAGATGATAGAATATTTGTTTATTACTCCGTGCTTAACACGCATAAAATAAAAACAACCATAACAGTATAATAATATCAAAACGCATAATGTTACACAAGTTTTCAATAGACTCGACTATATTTGGTACAAAATGTAAAAATCAAGCTGTCGTCTCTGCTCAAAGTCAAAAAAATAATAATAATAAAAAATAAACTTATCAAAGGTATTTAGAAAAAAATTAAAGTGTCAAAATGCATGGATTTTAGATTTTACATGACTTTTGAACACGTAAAAAAAGGTATGCTCGTATACGATTATTAAAGCCCTAAGTACAAACGGTAAGTATGAAAAATCAAGATTAATGAATCTGAGGAAAATAATAAAATTATTGTATGATATCATTTAGTCTGTATACATGAATTTCCAAATACTTAATATACGTATATTAAGTATTGAAACAGGTGTATCATCGACTATCAATCATACTAATTTGGCCTTTTTATTAGAATTTTTCGAACAACCTGAAGACGTAGAAAACTGTTTTACCAATGATATAGTATCAATTTTACCACAGAATAAAAAAGTAGAAACATTTACAGATTATATTTTAAACACATATATAACCCCCGATTGTGACTTTCCTCCTTCTTTATGGGCAATGTATTCAGGATCAATTACAAGGACAACAAATAGCTGTGAAGCTTTCCATTCAAAATTAAACGGTATGTTTTATTCTGCTCATCCAAATATCTATAAATTTATTGATATACTTAAAAACGTACAAAAAGACACTTATATAAAAATTCGTAGCAGTAGTCAAAGGAAGAAAATAAGACGTGAAATATGTGAAAAACAAGAATTTTTAAGAAATCAAATGATGAAATACGACTTTAACGAAATTACACGTTTTGATTATGTTAAAACTGTATCGTTCAAATTTTTACCGAGCCATAAATAATATTACAATAACATATGATAACTATAACCTTATAACCTAACTTATATTTTTTGAAAATTTCGGGAATAAATACGAGTAATTACATTTCAAAGTAACAAAAAGAAAAAAAATAAGATGAAATTTCGCTGCTATATGAAATATTTGAAACATTTCTTCCGTTTAAAATAACAATTACGGCGGACGACAGAAAAGAAAAAACTTGTTCATTAAAATTGTACGTTTAACCGATACATTCCTCGATCCACTGAAAATATTAATAATTGCTATTATTATTACTCAATGTGGAATTTTTCATTATGATTTTTTATTAAGTACATATTAATTTAATATGTATCCAAGACCTGTGTAGAGTATAAAAATGTGAATCATTAAATTACTATAGTTTTTTTTTTTTCTACATAAATTAATGCTGAAATTCATTATAGAAAATTCGGTTGTACAAAATATCGCAAATATTTTTTGAACAGTAATGAAATATACTATACAAACTGTAGAGTAAAGGCCTTCAAAGCACTTAACGATATACGAATCAAAAGTTTAACATACAACCAAAATTACAGCCCAAATACCAGTAATGCGTAACTAAAATTGTTGTTTCCGAAGTTTTCTTTCTGACAACTTAAACACGTAATGATGTGTAACTACCGTTACGATATGTTTGTACTCACGAGAAACTTCAAACACTCTGGAGGAAATAAGAAAGAGTGAAATGTATAGAGTAATAGTAAACCCGTGATTTTATTTAAGTAGCACAATATTTAAACATAATAACGAGTATAAATGTATTTTTGCACAACGTTATTACAGTCATTTTAAAATAAGACTGTAGCTGAAGTCTATAAGTAATGATTTCAAATCGTATACGATTATAAGAAAACGAAAATTTAATTTTTAAACATTTTCAGCGATTGTTCAATTGAATTTAATATCATTTCAAAATCATAAGGCCTTATAGTCCTGAAATAAACGACTTCATAAGAAAATTTAAGTTCATCAGTAATGTTTGAATAATTTCGTTATTCGTGAAAATACTCCATTTTACTACATTTAGATTTTTGACAAATTTTGATAATGAAATCCACTAGAATTACTGTCAAAGCATTAGTGCTAAAATCTAAAATCATCTTTGTGTCATTTAGTTTATGGCAAATCATACAGTTTCCACTTCATTTTTCGATAGATTTCTTCACATTTGGAGAAGCTGCTTAGAAAATTATCAAATTACTTGACCCGAGTTCTAATCAGAAGAAATGTTTGATCTTTTAAATAGTTAATCTTTTTGAAACTTTTTAAATTTTCGCTTCAGTTTTATTTCAAAACATATAACTTAATACTAATGTAAGTAGCTCATATATTGCTTTTATCAGAATAACGTTTAGTGTCATAAAAGTATGCAATATCGTAAGAGTTAATAACGTTAACTATGAAGTTCAACGTTGGTTTACCTCTGTGTCTAGCTCATCCGCATTTGTTCTAAAATTATTGTTTAGTTATACATTGTAAAAGTATAAAAAAGATTAAATACTTAATTGAATTAAACGTAGACGGAAACAAAACAGTAATTATGTAAAACGAATAAACCGTAAGATAATTGAAACAAATACAACAAGTATAAGTTAATGAATATTTTTTAACATCTGAATGGAAATATTCAGAGTGGAAAAACCGAAGATAAACAACAGCACGTCAATATTGTAAGTTTTCAAAGAAAAAAAACAATTGAATGTCGAGAACTTTAATTGAGAAAATTATTACAACGATCGAAGACCGTTCCACAAATTATGCATAATTTTTTTTTTATTTATCTAACTTCATGATTATAAAAAATTCGATTGATTAGTAAGAAAACACATAACACCAAGTCACTATCCGTTTACATATTTGCATTGAACGAGTCAGCCTTAACTTTTTCACCGTAAACGAAATCATTTCCTTCTTCGTAAATCAATCGAGTGGTCATAACGTTATTCGCAATACTTGCGATAAAATAATATCTTATTCAATAGGTAGTAACAAAATTACGAGTAATATTCTGAATGCTCGTTTTTTTTTTCAATTACTTAAAGTTTGAATCGACTAAAACACGTTTTGTTAAAAACACCTAGTGTTATTGAAAGCAGTTTGTATTTATTGGCCACGTCTTTTACACTCCTGTCCCGACATGAAATGTTGACTATAAACGACACGTGTAAAAATGCTATAATATTATGACGATTAAAATGTGTTATATTTAAATGGCTCTGACTTTTTTCGGAAAATCATATAAGGTATGTTTGATTCAATAAAATAGCTCCATTGGTTATATTATTCTGATTCGTCTAGCTGCTTTAATACGCTAATACTCAGAATACAACACGTGTCCATCAAAACAAAAAAACAAAAATAATAATAATTATAAATAAAAAATGAAAACACAATAACCCTTTATCAGATTATATAGAAAAAATGATGAATATCGATAAAGTCTGCATAACGAGTGGATTATTATTATTTTATGTTTCCGTAGAAGAAGGGTCTTTTTGTATTGGATCATATATTTTGTGCGTATTGCAGATCAAACAGGGTTGAAAATTGAAAAGTGTGTCAATGGATTTCGCAAATCTTTTAATACACAAACAAAATATTTTATATTTATTTTATTCTATAAGCGCATCGGCAAAGCCATCGGTTTTACAATCGAGGAGTATTCCATTGTTTTCTGTTCTAAGAAAACGTTTTGTTCCGGTAAGCGAGGGTCTTCCAAAAATGCTTTAAAGCTCTTCCGAAAATTACGACCGTGAAACTACTGATGAAGTAATTTTATTTTACTTCAATACTTGTTGCGATTGATTAAAATAAAAATTCATTTCAAATAAATGTCACAATATATGTTTTAATAGTTAATTGTAATATTTCGAGGTATTCTATTAATTTAATTTCAACAATGATAATTTGAGAACGACACATACAATACTTAAAAATATATGACATTCGAATACATTTTACAGAGCCTTAAATAATTGTAATCAAATGCAGTTCATTTTTAAATTCACTTTTGACGCCCTTCTCTTACACGATCAAAAACAATTTGGTAATAGCCCAATGATAATTAAAAAGGACGTACTTCACAACACGGTGTATTCTTTGCTTCTCAGACAACATAATGAGGAATGAGAGAACAATGAACCCTCATTTGCATTTGCATGCGATTTCCCATCTATAGAGTTGCTGGATGAAACTTTTGGACGAAATCAATTGTACTAAAAAGTGTTTCCAGAAAAAAAAACATTATTGTAAAACCCATAGACCACTTCACTAAGAATCTTAAAGTAAAAACATTATTTTGGTTTATGATAATCGTATTTTTTATAATAAATTAACGGATTCAAATATTACAGGTTATACATACATTAAAATGAATTACAACAATAGTACTATTGTTTCTTGATGAAAAACTATTTTATTTAAGTCTAGTCAATAATGATTAACTCAATATATAACTAGATATAAATACCAATGAGATAAAAGAGGGTCTAATTCACCACTTTTAAAGGGTCGAGTGTAGGAAATTTGATGACATTTATCATAAATCTAAAAGAATTACCACACTTACGGTAATTAATTACATTTTGATAAAACAACTTGATGCTCAATAGCACACCACCAAGTCCCGAAAAGGTTAAATTCTATTCGTCAAACTTGGGGACGAGTGATTGCGATTAATCTCAGTCTGTGTGAAGCGAATTTCGTCGAGGCGAATAATGGCTTTCGTCGCATACAGCCTCTTTGAAAATAACCAGACAATATTTCAAGTTTCTAATTGTTTAAGATTCGCAGTAAAATATGTCGTTGCTTTTTCAGTAAGCTTAATCGAAAAAATTAATAAACCTCGGCTTTCAGCTGCGTGTCGTTGTCGTAATAAAGTGTGTCGTCAAAGAGTGAACGGACGAAATATTAAATTAAATATTAATAATAGTGTTTTAAAACCTAGAGACGGATAGAGAGATAAAATGAAAAAACACGAAAAATTATGGAAATCCAATTAAAACGTCGGACCAAGCTCCTCGCAGGAACTGTGTTTTGTTTTCAATCCAGTAACAAAGGTTCGCGTTACGACGAAGACAATCATTCGACAGACTACTAATATAATGCACTACGCTTTTTACGTAGGACAAGCAGTGTTGGGATTATCTAGATAGTTTTATCTAGATAAATAAGTTGTTATCTTTATCTTATCTAGATAAATATAAATAAGCCATTCCAAATTATCTTAAAAATTATCTAAGATAAAGCAAATCTTACCTAGATAATTAGATAAATATTTTATTTTTATGTATCAAATGGTAATAGAATTTCCTTGAAAATAAGTTTTTTTTTCTTAGTATAATTATTATTTAATAAATAATAAAGCCATGAATAACTGTTAAACATTATTGATGGGAATATTAATAATTATCTTTATTCCAGTATTGTTGTCTAAAAATTACTTATAAATATTAAATCAATACCAAATTATTAATGAACACACATTTTGTCATACGTGTGCATATATTATATAAATATAAGTAAGTAGGTATATTATAGTTTCACATGTCTATGCGATTCCCCTTAGCCCTCGCCCCTTTTCGATAGTATAAATAGTATTCTGTGAAAATGAATTCAAAATTTAAAATTTATCTGAATTTTATCTAGATAAAATGATTATTTAATTATCTTTATCTAGATAAAAATATAAATGATTTATCTTTATCTTTATCTAGATAAAATATTCATTGTTTATCTTTATCTTTATCTAGATAAAAAATTAGTTATCTGGTCACAACACTGAGGACAAGACATCTATGTTTGAGGTGTGTGTGTGTGTGTGTGTGTGTGTGTGTGTGTGTGTGTGTGTGTGTGTGTGTGTGTGTGTGTGTGTGTGTGTGCGCGCGCGCGCGCGCATGCGTGCGCGTGTGAATGTTAACCTCGTTACCGATAATTCTCAGAACGTGTGTGTTTGTGTGTTTGTGTGTGTGCTTCTCGTTTGTGTAATGAGTGAGTAATGCGGGCAATTAAATCCGAGTCACGAAAGGGTCAGGTGGCGGCGTTACGATAAGCTCGGTTCCTTGACACACATTTACGGGTCTGTTATTGTCATTATTAATATTATTATTAAGATTATAATAAAATCGATCGTCTGAAAACGGAAGGAAGTACGACCGAGAGGCGTCCAAAGCAAACTCACCTAATACAGTGCCCCGGCGTCACGCTTCGGAATACGCGTGTGCGCGTCCGTGTGAAATCCCGATATTTGGAACACGCGATGACGATGAACGATGATAATAGGTATAATGAGAAATGACATAATAATGTGTAATATGTAAATCAGCCGAGAAAACGCGTTGTGACACGCCGCCGCCGCCGCCGCCGCCGCCGGAACGCACGACGGTAATCGAATATAATATATCATAACACTATACAGATTATGCGTGTGGATGAGCTAGAGAGGGGCGTGTTCGGCAATCCCTGATGGGGGCAAAAGGAGATAAATCGCGAGATGGATAAAATACTTTGGCGACGAACTTGTGCTTTTTAAATCAAAGATTTTTTTAGGGGCAGAAGGGCGAGTACTAAAAAAACATGGGTTTAAGTACAGGGGTTGAACAAAATACTTAAGGAGACATAATTAAAAAAAAAAAAAAAAAAATTATAGTAGTCCAAAGAGCCGCCATCGCCGTGCTTGCATTGTATTGTTAGGGTCAGTGAGTGAATTTCACTTGGTGTATTCCACCAGGTTATAAGGGAAAAGCCCTTCTATAAATTTCTTCGGGAATATATTTGTAAAAAAAAAAAAAAACACACACACATTTCACGGGAAAACAAATGTATTTCCCACTACGCTAAGAAATCAAAAACATATTAGGTATGACAAATACATCCACTGATACAAATATTATGTTCTACGTATAAAGTAGAAATCAGTAAAAATCCTATAAAGCATTAAAAATTAATAGACTTGCCAAAGTAATATTCTAGGTACATAATTTAATAAAATATGCAGTTATACAATTATAAAACTGACGTGAGACAATAAAATTTGAACGAAAAAAATCGAAATCAAATTAAAAACATTTACACCGATATTTTTCATTAGAAAATGCATCAACGATAATGTCGTTGTAATCTAATCTCTTTGTAAAACATTACTTTATGGACGAAACAATCAAATAGTATACTATTCATTCACCGGTAATTTTTAATATTTAATAAGACACGATAATTTTTTATTGATAATGCCTCTATGCAGAATAGTTAAAATAGGACAGGAAAGAAAAACTCTTAACGCAATATCTACATACGAGTACTTATCTTGATGATTAGTAGTAGTACATAAATGTAGTAAAATCATAAACCACGTTAATATTCTATGTCACGAATATAACCAATGCCTGTTTCGTGATAAACGATAACCAAAATAATATTTCAATAATAATTTCTATTTTTTTTTAATCATCAACCGAATGTCATACATCGAAATTGTCCCGAAAATTCTGTACCCGTAAATTTTACCGTCCGAGGCCCGAGTCTCTCTTGACCCCCAAATTACATACCAGGTCAAGTCAAGAGAATCGTGAACGGGATAAAATATTTTGAACGTAACGATAATCGATCATTCTCTCGGAATTCGTCAATCGACATTCGTGCAATGGTACTTCAACGCCGGTAATATACCTAAGATTTTCAAAGGCGCGTTTTCGATTTTCGACGACAGGAATAACCCCTTCCTCTCCCCCGATGGCTGTGTGACACCATATTCCGTCGTTGTATAACCGTGTGATAATAATATTATGAATGACATTAGTCATTCCCGAGGAGGAGGCGCCGCCGGCGTGGGTTCGAACCGTTATTGATTCCCTTCGGCCCGGCGGCCGTCGTTCGACGAGCACTCCCGTCGTGCGGAAGAAAACCGTCACGATATGATAATACAGGAACGAATCGACGACGAAAACATGTGTGTGTGTGTGTGTGTGTGTGTGTGTGTGTGTGTCTGTGTGTGTGTGTGTGTGTGTGTGTGTGTGTGTGTGTGTGTGTGTGTGTGTGTGTGTGTGTGTGTGTGTGTGTGTGTGTGTGTGTGTGTGTGTGTGTTGCCGCTCTGTAACGCGACGCGAAATCGATCGTGAATTTCGGTCGTCGTCGATCGGACGGCGCGTCGATCCGTCGCCGTCCGTAGCGATCGTCGCGGTAAGTCCGTTATCGTCGTCGAGACCCGACTGCAGTGTCCACTGTTTTTGTCACCAGAGTTTTTATGGACGTCATCGTCACACGATATCTAGATAGAAGATGCCAGATTTTAAAATTACCTACCAAAACGTGGACCAAATTAAATAATTTAACAACTCTTTTCGGGCGAATCGGTTTATTTCCATTACAGTACGTAATCGTTTTTTTTTCGCATTACGTTTTAAATAGTATATAATTAATTCGTAGACACCCACTGTAACTCGTATTTTTTTTTTCATTTAAACGCCTACGCTCAGAATACTCGAGACTTTGGAGTCGAATCGAGTGAGCCTATCTCTTGGCGTGAGAGAAGGAAGTATTTTCTTCGGTTGATTTTTTTACGAAGGACGTCCTTCGTGTGAAGCGGTACGAGTTCAATTGCACAGTGCGCATTTGACTGACAATTTGCGATCTTTGGTGCACTCCTAGGACGTTTTTTTTTTTTTTTTTGGTATTCAATGATTTAATTTAAAATAAATTCTTTATTTTTATTTGTTTATTTCGACGGGTGATGATCGTTTGTCGTGTCATCAATTATTCGTTTCAATATCGTAATTTTCGAAGAAATCTCACACTGTAGACGTAATGCTACTGACTGTACCCCGACACACATTATGTATTTGAATAATCGCCTAGACCATAACGGCGTGATCGCGTTCGGAACGAACGCATATTATAATATTCAAACGTGTGTTTCAGGAGTGGATTGGCGATTTTCGAGGGCTCGGACGTGCAACGGAATCGATCGATTTCCCACCCTGGAAACGTGCCAACCGTATCCGGAGGGCCCAGCAGAATGGGTACTGCAGAGACAATCGGCTTCGGCACGTTTTCGTACTTCCGACACTGGCGTCGGTGGGACACGTTAATAGTAATAGGCATATTTGTGATAAACCCTGTTTCACTTTTCGTGTGCCCGTGAAAAGCGCGACTGCGTTCGAGCCGTTTTTGTTCCGCTGAGAAAGCTGGAAAAAAATTTCATGAAAAAATGCCCAAATGATAATAATTGTGTTTGGTCGACACTATATATTTTTCGTCGTACAAAAACACGAACCAAGTGCGATTTATACGACTTTTGCAAATATTTTTCATAAAACTCATGAATAAATAAAATAGTGAAATTTAAGTACACAAAAAAAATGATGTTAAAACATACATCCGATCAACGTATTGTATACAAATTCAAGATTCTGAGAGTGATAAATGACACCTTTGACGCTCCAAACTGCCCCAACACTGATTTGTAAGACTACATTACCTATTCATACTTTATAACGCGTATAATCGTTCGAGAACAATGTCTTGGTGTACGCGGTCAATTAATTGTTTTGCGAGTCGACTTAATTTATAATCAATAACTAATGATCGGATAACTATGGTGGTGGTGGTAAAGTAAAAACAAAATTTTAAAAGTTAGTCGTTAATTATTTTCGTCGTATCAAAAGCTCACGGGTGTTAAGATGGCCTTTTGCCGTGGGACAATAAGCGAGTAATTTTAATACTATTATTTGGATTACTTTTGAAGTGTTCGATTTATTAAATTTAAATCAATACCCAACAAAAACGAATTGTAATTAATTTAATCAAACCGTGTAAAAAAATATTGAACGAAATAAGAACTCGAAAGCCATTAATTTTAATTGAAATCCTTTTCCTTTTGTATTTTTGATTATTCAATTTTATAAATAAATTCCCCTTACACGTAAATACACATTTTTTTTTTTTTTAACAAATATTTGTATTTTAAACAGCTGCTTATGGGGACTCATTAATTATGTATGTTCAAATAAAAGTGCGTATAAAAATACAACTTAAAATATTTTTATTAAATATCATATTTTATTATAATATTCAAAAATATAATCATACAAGTATATTGATTGAACTGTCGTACAATATACTAACGGATAACATATCACTCTCAATATACGTTCCATCGTAATTAAAGCATTTAAGCCCTAGTTAAAACCAAATATATAAATATTTGAATATTAATTAAATTAGATACATGCGTGTAAACAAATACTACATTTTCAGAAATGTATATAGATAAATATATGAATTTCTATTTAAAAATAATTAGTCAATATCCATACAAATATAATTTTAAACCTCAAAAGCTTATTTAAAAAAAAAAAAAAAAAAATGTGACCTGGCGATTTTCGTGTTGTTTTATAACGTTAGTAAATATAAATATTAAAGATATTGTATTGAACTTAAAGTCTACAAATTTTAAATTGCACTGTATAAACAAAAACCTAACGAAAAAGCATCAAGTTTTTAAAATTCTATATTTTACTCTGTATAATACGTATTTAAAAGATGAAATAATCAATCGCTCAATAAATCAGTAAATCGTAAATTGCATAGCTTTTTCCACTTTCTAGTAGTTTCATCAAGGGATTACAATAAAAAAAAAAATTAATTACTTCCGTCTAGTATAAAAAAAAAATTGAAATTTCTTGTCCATTAATAACAACAACACGTAAGTCTATTTAATATAGTGAAAAGGAAAAATTGTTTACTAACGCAGGTTAGGTACACGAAATTATTTTGTAGTTACTCCTGAAATTGTATATTCTCTTGATCTCATTTATGTGCACCGTTTTATAATTTATTGTTCCAGATCATATTATACTCACATAAAATAATGTAATTTAACTAATTTTAATGGACCTTTTGAAACAGTGTTTATCCCTACGTTTATTAACATGGATAATTTCGGTGTATATATAACACACTAAAACCTAATTAACTACTTACGTTTCAGTGGTAAACCAGAGATGGAAGTAGCGCGTTTTAATGATTCATATAAATGTGGAACTAGTTTTAGCGGTAGAAGATTTGTTTTTTATTTATTATTTATCAGTAACACTTCAATAGATATTTTAGTGTTATACCATGATGCGTGTGTGTGTGTATGTGTGTGTGTGTGTTTGTGTGTGTGTGTGTGTGTGTGTGTGTGTGTGTGTGTGTTTTATATATATATATATATATATATATACAGTGTGTCCCGTTTTAAATGTACCACTAAATATCTCAGCCCGATAATCATATATTGAAATGCGATTTGCTGCAATAGTTAGGGGGTACTGAAGTACATATTATAGGAAAAATTCAAATTTTTAACTCTTGTAGTATGAGCATGCGCAATACAAATGGTTTTTTTTTAATAGCAACACTATTTTTGTTACCGGATATGGTTAGACCATTTTATTTTAAGTCATTTTGATCCATTGACCATAGTTCTAAACCTAAAATTGACTGAGTTATACCTTTTTGAAATTTTAAAATAATTATTTTAGATTCTGAACGAAGTGAAGAATGTATTGATTTTACTATGATGTGTGTTTTTTTTTTTTTTTTTGTTTTTTTTTTTTTGTTTTTTTGTTTTTTTTTTTTTTTGTTTTTGTGTCTGTGTACACCATAACTACTCGAAATAATGCTTCAATTTTGAACTTCAGGGTATGTTTTCGGTGGCAAAACGAATATCGGAGGTACCTTAGAGAGGTCACAAGTGAAAATTCCCAAAAGTTTTCAAATGCCACGGGAAAAACAAACAAAAAATGAGGAAAAAACGGTACTTTTTGTGCAAAACCCGTTTTCGACGAAATCGATTTTTTTATTTAGCCGTTACTCAAAAACCAAAAATTGTAGATACTTGAAATTTTCACCAAATGTTTATATTGAAATCATCTATACGTGGTAAAATTTTTGAACACTTTTGACTTTTTTTGAGCTTTTTATAGACAATTTAAATTTTTGACTTTCCTTAGTTTTTTTTTCTGAAAAGTGGATAAAAAAAATTTGGCTGGACAAAAAATCTTGAAAATTTAATATAAAGTTCCTCATAAGAAGTACTTATCGGTATAAAAAAAAAATTCAAAGCGAAATGCACACCTTTTTTTTTATAAGCATAAAAAGTTAAAATTTTTATGAAATATTGAAAAATCGCGAAAATTTGAACTTATTTTTTTCTGAAATGTGGATAAAAAAAATTTGGTTGGCCATAAAACTTTGAAAATTTAGTACAAGGTTCCTCATTAGAAGTACTTATTGCTATTAAAAAAAATCAAAAATCGTGAGTCACAATTTTTTTTTATAAGCATCTAAAGTTCAAACGTTTACGAAATAATTACATGATTGCGTAAAATAATAATTTAGCCTTAAACGATTTTTGATATTTGTTCTTATTCAAAAAGTATAAGTCGAAAAAACTTGAAACTTTCACCAAATGTTTATATTGGAATCATCTATACGTAGTACAATTTTTGTAAACTTTAGACTTTTTTTGAGCTTTTAATAGACAATTGAAATTTTCAACTTTTCTTTGTTTTTTTTTCTAAAATGTGGATAAAAAAAATTTGACTGGACAAAAATTCTTGAAAATTTAATACAAGGCACCTAATATGTCGAAATTATCGGTATAAAAAAAAATTCAAAGCGTAATGCACAATTTTTTTTTTATAAGCATAAAAAGTTCATATTTTTACGAAATGTGTAGAAAATCGCGAAAATTTGAAGTTATTTTGCAGTTGAAAATTCATAAAATTTTAAGTATTCAAAACTAAGAATTGTAAATTCGGTACAAAGTTTGACATACGTTTTCCTTCAATTATCTGTAAAAAAATTTGCACTGGAATAAAATCAAAAATTTTTATGAGTGTTTGAAATTACAATTTTTTCACATAATCGCGTAAAATAACAATTTAGGCATCATTGATTTTTGATATTTGTTCTTATTCAAAAAGTATAGGTCGTAGAAACTTAATACTTTTACAAAATGTTTAAATAGGCATTTTCTTTACATAGTTGTATTTTCAAAATATTTCGTTTATTTTTGAGCTATTTATAGGCATTTGAATAATTCGATTTTTCTTAGATTTTTTTTTATAAAAGTCGATTACAATTTTTTGGCCCTACCAAATCGCTTGAAAATTTAATAGAAGGTTTTGAATAAGTTGATCTAAGAGTGATTCAAAAATTATTCAAATACATAGGCACAATTTTTTTTTATAAGCAGTTGAAGTTCAAAAATCGACAAAATTTGTCAAAATCACGAATATTTGCAAATTATTTTGTTGTTGAAAATGTATAAAAATTTTTGTATTCAAAGATAAGAAATGAAAATATTGTGTAATATCACAGCTGATAAAGATAATTAAATAGATTAAGTTTATTATAATATAATCAGTAGCTGACAGCTGTTCTATACAAAATATTGGTAGATTGTAAACACAAGGTGTATAACGTACCTTAACATGGTTGAATAGAACGTTACTAACTTCCAATTTCCAGTTATTTTAATGTGTGTATCAGTTCCATAAACATGAGGATTTTATATATTATTATTAATTATTAATATTTAAATAGACGTAGCCACGGAGCATTCAGCATATATGGACGGCGGGGTCGGGTGGTACCGTCACGATAGTGCATTTAGGCAAATAATATGGTATTTACCTACGCCCTATCTATGCACATCCTGGTTTGTCCAATGCTCACGAGCAGAAGTCACATGAATAGACAAATGTAAATTTAACCCAATCTAGGATATTAAAATAAAATATATATTAAAATTTAAGGCTGACATCTTCATCTTACCATTATCTTGTCCGAGGAGCGAAGCGACGAAGGACGAACTTCCACCACCATTATCTTATCGGCTTTTTTTTTTTTTTTTTGCTCTTACCATAAACATAACACACGTCTTGTATTGAGAGATTTTTTCATAGATTTATTATTATATTTTATTATTATATCATAGATTAATTTTTGTTCAAACATGATTCACTTATGTATTAAATTAATGAGTGTAATTATTTTTGGTATAATCGAAAAAATGTAATTATTTTAAAATTTCAAAAATCTATAAATCAGTCAAATTTAGGTTTAGAACTATGGTCAATGGATCAAAATGACTTAGAATAAAATGGTCTATCTATATCCGGTAACAAAAATAAGCGTTGCTATTACAAAAAAAAAAAAACATTTGTATTGCGCATGCGCAAACTACAAGAGTTAAAAATTTGAATTTTTCCTATAATATGTACCTCAGTTCCTCCTAACTATTGCAGCAAACCGCATTTCAATATATGATTATCGGGCTGAGATATTTAGTGGTACATAGAAAACGGGACACCCTGTATATATAACTTATACTTGTCGCAAACCGGTATTGACAAAACATGATATTAAAGGTAACACTGTCGCGTCGTCACGTTATTTAAAAAAAAAAAAAGCCTTATAATATTATTATGTTCGATTGCACATGTACTATCAAAGCCAGAGTAAAATTTTCACTTTCTTTGGTTCGAGATAATATACCTATATTATGATAGATAGGTACCTATAAAAAAAAAAAAAAAAATTATAAAAATCGTATACACAAACACAATGAATACGTTTACACGAGTGCGCGTGTGGTTTTCGTTCCTCGAGTCATCCATTTCTCGTATAAGTTGTATATTTTGTTATGTAGAGGAGGCGCCACGCACAAAGGTCAAGAGAAAGCTTGGTGCAGCAAACGGTCATTTCCGTTACACAACGTCTACGCCGAGCGGCTAATTTCGACGGCGCCTTCCTTTTCTGGCGAGCTCTAATTATTACGTATTCAGAAATCTCATAAACACGACGACGACGACGACGACAGCGTATTAACACTTGAATAACGACTTAGAGCGAAATAAAATTTTAAACTTGAAATAATATATTGTCGATGTACGTAATATATTGACTACAGTTCATAGCGCGACGGCCGTAAAAAAAAAAACAAATAGAAGGAAAAATTCAAACTAATCGTAATTTATATTATTTCATCGAATTGACGTGTACTGAATTGAAAAAACCACTAAGATAATGGCGGTGGAAGTTCGTCAGTCGTTCCTCCGGTTCCAAAAAAAAAAAAAAAAAAATGGTAAGTGAGATGATGGTGGTACAAGTTCGTCCTTCGTCCTTTCGGTCCTCGGACAAGATATTGGTGATGAATGTATTAAGTTTTAAAGAAATGATGACTCATTTCTTTAGTATAAAACGATTCTGAGCAAAACTTCAGTGTAATATAATATATTATTATTTAAATACTGTTTACGTATTTTACGGTTATTTGCATAATTTTTGGTGAGTTATAATAATTTATTAAAGTGTGTATAAAAAAAAATCCTGACTAACGATTTTTGAATTTTTGTTAGGATAATTAGGTAGGTATATGAGTAAGGTCATATTAAATTTTCAGAACTTTTTGTCAAATATTTAAAATTATATTACATAAAAACTTTCAAACAATTTGGTAAATTAAAAGTTCTATATTTAAATCAAAAGTGCTATAATTGTTCTGAAAATGTTGTCCAATATAAAAAAGTATGTATTTGGTATTGGATAAAATTTTCAAGTTTCTAGCTTCAATACTTTTTGATTTATGACTAAATACCTAAAATCTGAACAGTGAAAGTCTCGTTTACGGCGGATTTTTACCGATTTTACCGTTTTTACTCAGTTTTTCGATCGTTATTTTTGATTACTGGAAAAACTATGGAGATTTTGGTAAAATGACCTCTCTAAAGTACCATCTCAGTTCAATTTCAAATCTAAAAAGTTGTTGGACGAAACTTTTGGACAAGGATTTCTATACGAAAAAGTGTTTACAGAAAGAAAAAAAAAGAGAAAAAAAAAAAGAAAGAAAAATAAAAAAAAAATAAACATCATTGTAAAACCATAAGATCCTTCGCTTCACTCAGAATCTAAAAATAGATGATATCTTATAATTAATCAATATCGATGTAAAAGAATCGACTATCTAGGGTACGCGTAAACGTTAAAACGCGTAAAACATAAATTAAATCAATTACCGAATATTATTATTTGTATAGAAGAATTGTACAATAAGTAATAATGGTTAATATTTTACCGAGCTAAGTATATTTATTTTAAATAATTTATTACATAGTTAAATATTTAATCAATCAAATCGGCGTTCAATATAAGTTTTCCTTATTTTTCGAGTGTGGGATGAATATCATTGTATTAACAAAAAACCAAACAAATCGTATTTATAAGTAGTTTAAATACTGAATTACAAACCATAAATTAACATAAAGTTATCCAATGTAAAAATTTCAATAACGCTTTCAAAATTTAAATATTACAATTTTAATATTATTTTAAACCTTTCCTCGGAGAAAATATTTTATACTTTGTTGATTTTTTAATTTATTGTATGTTTCCTGATCCCGAACCTGCTGACTGGTGAATCGACACCTGAGCTTTGAAAGATTTTTAAAAATTTAAAAACTTTAGTGAAAATATAAAAAATAATGATTAAATTAAATACCAATTAGTATTTTCTTTTTTTTTGCTTTCGTGTCCACTAGAATTAAAAGATTTGAATATTAATCATACATAAAACTTTCTTAAAGTTAAATTTTGCCATCCTCAATCCGTGGTATTTTATGACATCTTAACAATTACTTTATGGTGACACTAGGAATTACACGATTTTTTAATATAAATGATCATATAAGATCATAATGGTCACATACGCAAACAATTACTTCTCAAATTTAGTAGTCTATAATGTTTGGCTAATATCAAATTAACTATGAATAACGTTGAATTACAAGGAATGCGTTATAGTCTCGGAATACAAAAATATGCATATTTTATCATCAAAAATCACAAAATATGAAATAATATTCAAAATAAAAATAGCATAAGATGATTCAGTAGAATACGAATCAAATGTTTGTCTAGGTTAGCTTTTAATTGGATTAATAGAAAAAAATCTACGATTTCGTAAACATCCGAGCCCTACTAATCATATGTACATAGTATCATTATTGAACCGTTTCCATTAAAAAAAAAAAATAACCAAATAGTTTAAATTGCACTATACAATTTATATACAATTAAAGTATATCCATTAGGATATAGTCGAAAGTTTCTCCGGTTTGTGTGAACTCTGTGACCATCGCATCAAACCAGATCCACAACAAAGACTTCTCCCAACCCTCGCCCCGATAATTAAACTCATTTTCCTCGTTCACAGATTATGAATTCTACTCCCTCATTTCCGTGTATTGGGTATCTCATAACTCGTTCTCGTCGTCATCGTTTTCATGCATTATGTTACCTAATCTTTCGATACCAGGAGTATATTTCTTTCTTGGATTTTGATATTGGCATTACTTTTCGGTCCAACGGCTTCATCGATTACCATATGAGGCCGTGTACATCGGTAAAAATAATTGAGCACTGTGCTGTGTAAAGTTTTTTTTTTTTTTATTAATATTTGAAGACTACTAGTTTAAGGGAAATCGTATAGTCAATTTAGTTATTATCAATAAACATCATTGTAAAACCATTAGATTCTTCGTTTCACTCAGAATCTAAAATTTATATCACCGATAAAAGTGAAATACGTTTTATCTTTAGTGATAACAAGAAAAGAAAATGTTGAAAATGTGTCTTAAAAAAGTCTCGTTTCCGATCAATTTTACCTTTTTTACTCGATTTTCGGCAGCTTTATTTACGCTTGAAGAACTTTTGAAAAAAACTCTCAAAGTACAATTTAAATCCAATTTATGATTTATAGAGTATCTGTACAAAACTTTTGAACAACATTATCTTCCCCAAAAAGTGTCTCCGGAAAAAAAGTAAGACGCATTTTCGCATTATAGGTATTCTTCACTCCTCAAACAAGATAATGAAGATGGGTGCATTGAACTTTAAACGATAAATCAATTCTTTACAATAATTATGAGCAAAAAGTCTGAGTAAAAATAGAACGTTTATATGTTTTTCCATTTTCAGTTTAATTTTTGATATAATTTTGTAACGAAACTTTAAAAAAAATAATTTGTTTGAAGAAACAAAAAACTTTTTTACCAGAAGACTCAACATATGTTGCTATATCTGTATCCAAAGTTAATTATGATTAAATAGAACAATTATTTTTATTAATTTTTTTTTTTTTAACTTATGTAAAACAGTCACTATTGCATAAAAATCGCATACGAGGTTAGTAAAACGCTTACAATAAAAATTACTGAGTAGTGAGTAACGATTTTTAAAATTGTTTCAATACGAGTATTTTTAGATAAGTGTATGAGTAAGGTTATATTAAATTTTCCAGTTTTTATACCGAATCTGAACAATTTTAAGAGAAAGAAACTTTTAAAAACGAGTTACTTTTAAAATTCTACTTTCAGTCCAAAAGTTGTTTTTGAATCTCTTGTCAAGTATATGTAATTGATATATGGTGGAAAATTCATGTTAAATTGGTGTTCTAGTATCATTGTTTTTATAACTAAAACTAAATACCTACAATCGCAATAGTAAAAGTCTCGTTTATTGCAAATTTCACAGTTTTTACTCGATTTTTCTTCGGTATTTCCTTATGATTTTGGTACAGCTATTGAGAAGAGAGAAAAATTAACTCAAACCATCTGTATCAAACTTCTAATCCATGAGCTGTTGGATGAAGCTTTTAGACAATGTCAAATGTACCGACAAGTTTATAGATCAAAAAAAAAGTAAACATCACTATAAAATCAATAGGTCCTTCGCTTCACTCAGCATGTTAAATAATAACGTGATATTAACGTCCATGAAAGGCATCTACGTAGAAGATCCTTGGCGACATTACCAAAAGGAATAAAAAAACACTTTTGTTTTTTTACGTTAAAAACTACGTTCAGTCATTTATTTACATAAAAAAATAGAAAACTAATAATATAATCGAATAAAGCTAGAAAGAACAAAGTATGTATCGCTGTAGCGTGCAACCATCGATGTACGTCGAACGGAAACCTCTACACGGAAACCATGAATAATAATAATCGTTATTTTAATGTGATATTATTACACAGTCGTTATCGTTAATCGTAATTATAGCAATAATAAATACGACTAACTTACGTATAATGTAGGACGTGTGTGTATAAATTACGTGTCGACGGATTACGACCGCGATGGTTACTACGGTGGCCGCGAAGAGAGTGTAGGACGAATAATAATAATAATAACATTAATTATAAAATATAACACGCGTGGTCGGTCACGTGATCAGAATCCGCTCTGGTACTGTTTCAGCATCTTGGCGTATTCCTTGGGGTAGTTCTTTTGTATGTGTGACATGACGCGTTGGATCTGCTTGATTTCCGACTGCGAGCACTTGACGCACATTCCTCTCATCACCAGCGGCGCGTGGGCTGGAAAAGAACGAATTCCCCGTGGTCAAAACAAACGGTTTATATCGTACAAAACAAGTGTACTCGTTACACGTGTTGCGAACGTGACACGATAATTACACACTATGGTCCGCGGATGAAAGCGGTCCGATTTTGACGAGGGCCCCCCTCGTACGGGACTAAGAGGTTAAAAATATTCCAAACCAAAGCGTGAAAATTCAAACGGATCCGTTTGCGGAGCGAAACGCTCGGCTACCTGTGTCCCTGTGGAAAAGTTGAATCCCCCGCTCTTAAAGCGGTTCCCAACCTTTTTAGCCGGCGGCGGTGCTCTTTTGTTTGCACAAATTTTGTCAGGTGCCTTTTTCTGTGAATATCACGAGAAATGTGATAAAAACAAACACTAGTTTTCATTCGTAACTGATATGAATAATTTTGTTGAACATATTACTATTAAAAAATTATAATTTTATGGCTGACTAGGTAAAAAGAAAAAATACCGCTTTAGAAGGGGGAAAAAATGTTAAAAACTAATAACTAATGAGATATTTGAGGCTCCTTATTTTTGGAAAGTTTGGCAATATCTGGTTCAATATATGAGACAACTGGATACGGCGGTCAGGTTCTACATTAAGGCGGTTGCGGTATTTGGTTTTAGTAGCCGCGTAATTTATGTGGCGTTTGTCATATTTATCTATTATCGAACAGCTATTCGATACGTATTAGAAACACTATAATATAGGATATTTCACATTAGATACACAGAGTGTGCTAAGTAATGTTGTACGCAAAACAATTTTTTGTTTTTTTAACTGCGATAAATCGTAAATTTTTTATATATGAATTAATAATTCTTTTCATCCTCGGACGAGCCGTGATGCCCCTCAAATGAACTCGCGGTGCCCCAAGGGCACCACGGTGCACAGGTCGGGAACCGCTGCTTTAAAGCGTGTATAATATCTATGTGTATTATTATATTAATATATATAGTTCAAGTATACTATGCACGTCGCACACATGTTTTCGACGAAAAAATGTGATTAAGTCACATCACTATGATCTCGATCGTACCGTTTTAAATAGAGTTTTTTTTTCAAGTGATTAAGCGATATGATTTTTTATTTATTTTTTTTTTTTATGAACTCTCACGATTCACAATTGAGCCGTGTGCCACTAGTCTGAGTGTTTTAAAGTGATACTTAAATAATTCGAAACCAGACGCTATAACTATAACGTTTATAACTATAACGTGTTATAATATTATGACAATCATTAATTTTAAAGGAAATATTTTCGTTCGGAATATTTGAGATTAGATAACCGGGTGAACAAGTGCGTGTCGCCGCGGGTTATTCGAAGAGCACACTGATATCATAACGACGGAGACAACGTCACGACAAAATCGTGTGCGGTCGTACACTCGAGTATATAGAAGGATTTTAGATTTTTAACGAAATCGATCTAAGTTCCGTTTTGTAAACGTAAATCGTGTGTTCGAAAACATTGAAAAAAAAATAATGATAACATTAACAATATGATTAAAATGTATTGTTTGAACCTTGGTGATAGACACAAAATGAACGTTACGTGTTTTTTTCCCCCACCCCGTAACGTCGTCTAGAGACGTCAATTTCCGGACGATTAATGACGACAAATTCCGGGGCGCCGGCGAAATGTCGTAGAGAGAAAAAAAAACGCGTTTCGTGTTGACCACGACACAATTCCTGCGCGTCGTGATCTAACGATCGTTCATCAATCGCCGCGCGTGTCCATCGGTCGCGTGTGTGTTTACGTCCCGTCGCACATAGGAGTATTTATATGAAAAAGTCGGACATAATTATTTTATGAAATTAAATGGTCAATAAAGACTTAAAAACAACATTTAATGATAAGTCATAGTTTATTTATTTTTTTTTTTAAGCAATATTTAAGGCCATTAATGATCAGATGTTAAGTTTTCGTTTTCCTCTTCATAACTGTCAATATTTTCGTTAGATATTTATTATTTTATACATTTTGGACATCAACTATTCATTTTTCGACTTTGAAATAACATCACACAAAATATCAGAACAATGTGGACATTTTTTTTTTTTTTAATTTGTTTAAGGAGAGTATAAATTAATTATTACCTAGTAAAAAGTTGCCCGACAAGTTAACAAAATGACTTAAATTCTAAAAACATAATTTAAAATATAGCGCTAATATATGTGTAAATGAAGGCCTAAAAATTCGTTAATTCAGTTATATAAAATGATACAAAATCATAAAATGCAAAGAACATACCTTCTTTATCCATGTCTAAAAGATTGAAATGTTAAATTAGAATATAATACAAACTAAACTAAATACAAACTTAAACGATATCGTATAGCACAAAGAACAAAACAATTCCATTCATATGACAAAGTTTGGATGACGTGTATGAGTTGGGGGAAATAGTGATACGGTCTTTATCGGTACAACTAGATTAATTGGCTATTGAGTTACAATAAAAATATCTTTATTGGGAATTTCTGTTAATTTTGTAATTTCGACTTTTGTCCGACTTTTTCGTATAAATACTCCTATGTGCGTCGCGTCGCACGAGCCTTTTTCGCTTGTTCGACGACACACAACATTACAACTACGTCACCCCGACCACGGCGTTTCCCGGTACCGACCTTTGATTTTCCTGCCGATCGGGTCGCACGGTCCTTCGCCGGTCGCGCACTTGAGTTGCCTTTGCACGAACCTCCGGTCGCTGAGCGCTTTGTCGAGCACGTCCTCGTTGACGTTCGGCAGCGACGTGTCCGGCTGTTGTACGCCCGACGGGGCGGCGGCTACTCGCTTCAACGGCGTTTCGGCGCGGGCGGCCGGTCTCTTCTCGGCGGCGGCGGCGTTCCCGTCTTCCGGACGGGCCAGGGCGGCGCACACGCACAGCGCGACCACTAATACCTGGAGGAAAAAAAGAAAGGGGGCAAAAGCCGATTTAGTAAGGGCCGGTTTCACCACCTAGAGTTAAAGTGCGAGTTAGCAATAACTCGGAGTTAACGCGTAAAAGTAATTTCACGACCCAGAGTTAAACGGTAACTTCAATTTAATGAAAATATTTACTCCCAGATTTTAACCCCCGGTTATTCTGCAGGGTAATAACGACTTAACTCCTAGTTACGACCACGGTATCAGTGTTTTTGTGGGTGGGATTGCGTTGTATGATAATAATAATGTACAGTCATGTAGATTACATATGCCAATTTTTGTTTAAGTTTTATTTCATCTGATTTTTGACAAAACATTTTCATATTCAAATACATCTTCAACAAGAATTCAAAGATAGTAGATATGTATCGTCGAATACTTTACCTTAACGAGGACGACGATGAACAGATTATCACGATGCAACGACGACCTCGCATCTTTTATGAAAGAATCAACTATTGCGAATTATAATATGACGATCACGATTTCATAAATAGATTTCGGATTTCAAAAGCTACGTTTAGTATTATCTTGAGATTGACAGAAAAAGATATATCTCCTCCCACTCATAAGTAGAACCTCGAACGACGTTCTGTTTGTCTTTATCTTAGAGGTGTATGGATATGGACATGGAATTAACGACAGTAAATTATTCAAAATGCGAAAATTCGTTTACGGTTTTTCCTACAATTATTTACATTTTCAAGTCGCTTGTCTCTAAACTATCGAAAAAAAAAAAAGTCCGTTGAAATTATCGATCGCCGGAAACCCACGTGGCTCCACACTAGCGTACATTTTTATTAAACCTCCGGGTTCGTGGCAATGAACGAGTTAAGTTTATACTTTTTTTTTTTACAATCATTTTTTTACCTAAAATAATAAATATTATTTTTTCGTAGTTTTTCGACGTATTTGTTTGAAAACAATTAATTCTTAAATCACACCGTATGTATAGTGTTGTAAACCGCGTGTCGAAACGATTATTATGATATTATTAGGTACTATTGTTAAACGATCGTCGTTGTCCGACTACTTCAATCGCGTAGATTGACCACCGATAGATCGAAATGTTCCGTCGGAGAAAAGCAAACAAAAAAAAAAAAAAACAAGACGGTCTAGGCGGTAATCGACGAACGACTATGTATACTGTTCCGTTGTGCACCTATAATATTGTTGTGTAATCGTCCCGGTCTGCACACGACTCCCTGCGAAACGACGCGCGACGAGCGCCCAGACTTTTGAAACGTTCTCGCGATCGTTTTCCGGCGCGGCTCACGAGCCTTTGGAATCCGTCCAACCGACATTGCACGGCTACTCCCGCACTGCCACGAAACGCGGCGGGAAACGGCGGTGGCATTACTGGCGTTTTTACCCGGCCAGACCGACCGCGCGCGCTAAATAAATACTCCTCGTCGACGTGTGAATTCGTTATGAAATTAAAACGAAATGGACGCGTCGTTTATACGAAAACGACCCTCTCGCGTTTAGAAAAACGTTTACTGTATTCATGACGACATTCCGTGCATTTTGCATTTATTATGTGTCATATGACGATATAAACGCTCGGCTAACGAACAAGGTGGTAGAGACGTAAAAAGTTCAACTTTAAGTGATAAACGACAGTTGTTCGGCACTACGATTCGAAATCCAGTTGTATCGTGTGCATCGTGAAGATGTGACAATTTCACGTTAGAACACATGTAAAATTGTCACATCTAAGTGTTAATATTAATGTGTGTGTGTGTGTGTGTGTGTGTTTACGTGTGCGAGTGTGTGAATATGTGTAATTTAATTCAAATGAATACATCATGGAATATACGCCGTAGAATTCTCATTGGTGGTATATTTATCTCTACTTTTTTCGGTTCACTCACCAGGCGACGGATTTTCGAGTATACACTGCGTGATTCGTGTAAAAACGTCACGGACACACTCCGCCGGCTATAGCGGGAAGACCGCGTTAATCACGGCCGTAGATCACACACCTACATATACAAATATATGTGTGTGTGTGTGTGAGTATATATATATTACTGCCATAATAACTTTATTTAGGGGCGGTAGATTTCAACCCCTCCGAGGAGAGGAATTCAATTTATGGCGTGAAAATATTCGGTTGAAAAAAAATATTATTATACATACATATATATATATATATATATATATATATATATATATATATATATATTTATATATATATATATATAATATTCATATAAATATATATGAAAATTGCCCTACGACAGCCGAGAGGGTGAAATCGGTCGTGCTTTGTGACGCAACCCGTAAAATTGACGAGACCTTTGCCACCGCCACCACCGGAAAAATGCCAGTAATACAATTTTTCCGCTTATAATTCCACCGGGTAAGAGAGTGCAAATCAACGGAAGACTTTCCCCCTCGCGCCGCCGTCATATTTATCGGAATTCAATTTAAAAAACATCGAAAGTGCCTTCGTGCCCAATCCGGATAAGTTTTTTTTATAACCTCGGCAACTCCGGTGAGGGTGTGTGCAAATGTGCGGGTACACGTATTTATGCGGCAGGCAATGCCAAAATCTCAAACATTAACAGAAATCGTCAAGATGGAGTCTATAAGAAATCACGCATTATCCAAAGTTGTCTTTGCGAAATAAATTATCTGATTTTCGACGATAAATATTTATGTCCCCACGAGTGATTCGAATTTGAATACATAACGATCGGGAAGTTTCGTCGAAGATTTTAACTCCGTACAAAATATGAAAAAACAACAACAATGTAGGTACGTCGGTGCTGCAGCCACATTGTTAATAAAATATTCATTATAAATATACGTAAAAAAATCCGATAACGTGACATCGGGTCGCAAATTATAAACAATGAATAAAACATGTAAAACACGTTATATAGAGCACAAACATTTTTTTCGTTTTCAATTTTCGAAATGTTTACAATACTTGGGAAAAAATTCTGCACTCCACTATTGTATTTGAGAAGGGAACAAATATAAAATACTCTGTAAATACAATACTATTACTCTATGTATTTCGTCTGTGTTTTCCGTTACGTATTATATTTTACAATATTACGATTCGATGGTTATTGGTCATTATTGAATACCATACGAGTTTCTGAGAACTTTTACTCGAGAACAGCCCTGGTTTACGGTCAATGAAACGTAATAATGTATGAAGTGTGTAACATGCGAACGAAAATGATCTATAGTGCGATATTGTATATACATTGAAAATTCACGAAGTTCAATAACTTCCTTATTTGCACGTGCTATTGAATGATTAGGCGCGGAATGCGTAAACATCCACATACTTCAGTGGAAAATCCATAGATATGCACACGATTTTAAACTTCTTTCATTTAGTGATTTTTTTTTTTTTAATAAAGTATACAATTTTACAGAGATAATTACTGTAGCACGGTAAAATTATTGAGTTATATATCATACTATTACAGCACGTCGTTGCGGTCGACCGATAGCGCAACTATTTGTCTATTAATGTAAAATGATATTTTAGATTAGAAACGTTCTTTAAAATTAACTAGGGAACAATATTCTACATGATTCATTTTACTTTTTTTTTTTGTATTTCCGTGCTTTATGGTTTAATTTTAGCCCGAGCATGATTCCGTGTCATAAACTAATATTTATTCAAAACATCAAAGAAACTATTTTTGAATAAATTGGTTTTTCATAAATAGGTTTCATGTTATTATTTATCATATTATTGTTACGTATTATTTCAATACGTCAAAAAAATAATAATAAAAAATAATATAGAAAAAAAATGATTGAATAAATACAACATTTAAAGATGAGTAATTTAAAAAATGAGTTCTTTATACCACAGAACACTATAAATGAATAAATCGTTTTTGTTTCGTTATTTGCGCGTACGATAATATAAACGATTATATCGATATGTAACATGAAAGTTAACTATTTTCATCAAGTAAATTAGTCATTAAGTAATTTATGTTTCAGTCGATAAACACACCGAATATTATATTGTTTTACATACAGTACAGAGTACAATAAATTGATAAATTTTAATTGTGAATTTAATTTTACAACACTTTATTTCCAAAACAAAAAATGTATTTTATAAAATATTTTCGTTTATTTTCAACAAAAACATTGAATGGTGTATGTTAATACGATACTACTTGAATATATCAACAGTTAATTATTTCGAACGATGGACAAATAATGGCAGCAAATACGCGTTTTTCATATAATTATTCGACATTTTTAAATAGTTGTACTCGGTATTTTATATATACAGAGGTGATTTAGTTGCTGAATTTTCGTAATGTATTCATTAATTTACTGTGCCGACGTACCGTACTCGGATGAACACAATAATACACTAATAATAATAATAAAGGTAAGTACTGTTGATCGCTCCAAGTCAAACACTACAATAGTGTTTCGCCGCAAAGAGGAACCCTTAAGTTAGAGGGCAGCGATAACCACCGACTATGGCCAGTCGGATTCGAACCCGAAATTCATCAAGTTATCTAGTTGTTATCGTCATTATCGTATTTACGCCGTTGTGGGCCCATTGTAAAATACGTACTTGGAATTCGCCACCGGTGCTCGCCATCAGATTGCACGGTAACAACGAAAATTTTAATTGAAAATTTTCCCTCGAAACTATTGTGTGAACAACATAATTTCCTACGAGTGGCGTATACCGTTCAATACACTTAGTCACACGAAAATTAAATTAAACGTTTCAACAACAACAACAACAATATTTTATGGAAGTAAAGTCAGCGGCTAAAATGGATTTCGATCATTCCCGGAATCGTAATACCAATGATTATACGTACTATTAGTTAACATAATGTGTTACGGTGTGGTCTAAATACAATGAGAATACGGAAATGTTTTATTTTTATTTTCATAACGACGCGGTGAGCAGAGAAGTTATTTTCAATAGTAGGTACCAAACTGAACTTAAAAAACGTTCGTATCGAAACAAGCCTCGTTCGAGTTTCAGGACTTGGCGCTCACGGGTACATCAAACTATTTTATTTTATTTTATTTTTTTTTTTTTTTAAGACGATAGATGATTTTTTTAAATTTTTTTTCTCCTCTGAATCCAGAGAGTGAAGCACAGTAATCTCCGGTTGGGGTGATATCAATACGGGTGTATGCTCTTTGATAAATCAAACGAAAGTTTCTAGACAGACAGTTTGAACTGAATGAGCTAAATGTGTGTGATTTTTTTTTTTTTTTCATATATATATAAATCTGTTGTCGACAAGGGTATTGTACTAGGAACTAAATTTAATCTCGATGAAAACGCGGCTTATAACGAGATCGTGTGGATTTCGATAGCGTATAAACACGCCGAACGATAAGCCGAAATAAAAGAAATAAAAACAAAATCGAAAATAGTCGCTCTGTTTTTTTAATAATCATTATTATAACGCACGTGTGATGAACATAAAAAAAAAACCATCCGATGACCGCACTGTTTTCGAAAAATAAACGTAACGCAATCGTCACCGACAAAATCGTTATAATTATACAATATATCGTTTACGAAACACCTGTGATACATTGCGGTAGGTATTGTTAATATTATTATCTACTAAATGCAATAATATTCTGTCGCGAGCGCAAAATTGTTATATAATTACCACACGAGCGTTACTTAAAAGCCTACGTGTTATTTTAGGAAGTGTTCGCGGGACACTCGATATTAAACCTGGACGCTGTTCCATTACTCATTAATTTTCCGGCCGAATATTTTACCGATGTATTGTCGACAACGAGAAACCGACGTGAGTCGACGCACCAGACACACTCTGGAGAGTACGATTAATATCAAATAAAGAAACACATTAATATACGCGGTGGACACGAATGATGTGCGAAACCCATCCATCAGTCTCTCGGACGAAAACGAAAATATCGAATGAGTAATATTGTTTTACGTCATATCACAAATAATATACTTACTGACAGAAACCGCAAAAAACGTAAGTGTCGGAAGACGTAAATATCGTTTCCGTATTTATCGCCGTGGAATCACATTGTTTTTCAGTAAATTCGTTAATCACTGCGTTTTCCGTTGTTAGTATTTTCTTAATTTTTAAGTCGATATAATTTGAAATTTGTTCTGAATTTTCAAAGGGAATTTTCGTGCTTGTGCGGGCGACGACGGGCGCAATGTTTTAACATTATTTCGAACGAATCTGAATAAACGCGTTCGCACAGTGATTCAATTGTGAAATTTACACCGTCAATACAAACGAGCTGGTGTATTATAATGAAAAACAAGAAAGGATTTCTCGCGCTGTATTATTTTATTATTATTATTATTATTATTATACGCGTTTTTAAACAAAACATTTCGCGAGAATTCGTTTGACGCTCTTAAACCGTTATTATTATTATTATTATTATTATTATTATTATTATTATTATTATTATTATTATTATTATTATTATTATTATTATTATTATTACAACGATAACGACGGAGAAACGCTTAAGTGTGTCGTGGCTGCAATTTCCGCAATCCTTTGGGAAATCCAAGGATGAATTTCGAGCACCGTGCGTGTAATGTCGCCGAACAAATTTTACGCGTACGCGTGCTGTATTATTTATCGAAACATTTTCGAAACGGAGGTCGACACATCGCGACGACAGTTGTCGTAAAACGCCCACGGCCTTGATTGGTTTATTATTATATTACCGAGACGTCGGGTCATTTTCGTTTGTTTCGCGTGTAGGTACAAGTTAATTCGTTGCCCTCGCGTGGCAGACGGGAAACGATCCGTGTGTTTGCGTTGTCGACGAGCGAAAAAAAACGAACGGGGAAAAAAAAAGAAAAGAAACGTAAACCGTCGTGTGTATCGAGCGGCGTCGCGCACGTAACAGTGTTGGTATAGTGATACGTACACGGAGATTTAAACCTTCGGAACCAGACCGTGGTATTCGTTGTCGTGTTATTCGCTTCCGTTTCCGCGCGAATCGTGAACGTCACGCGACACTCGTTTCGTTGGACGCGCGACAATCCGAAAAACAAAACCAAACGTCATTTGCCCGACGAAAGCGCGGCTACCGTAGAATCTCCTGTAGAGTACACGCGCCTCGGACGTCTCGAAATACGACGCATTCGTTTTACCCGGTCTAACGTTTGAAAGAGGAAACGGTTACGAATGCCCGAATACCGTCGGCGGCGAAAAGAAGAAGAAATCGCGAAAATTTCAAATCGAAAAAAAAAATCAATTACATCATAGGGTTCACACGCGTGATCAGAGCCGGATTAAGGGTCAGAGTCGCCCTGGGGCAATATCATATTTCATAGGAAATTTCTTATCAAGAAGTCGTTAAAAACTTAAACCAATGTAACATGTATTTCAATGTGATATTGTAATGCATAAGTTAAACAATTTAAAAAAGAATACGTTTGGTACCTTACGTTATAACGTAAATAACTACTACAAGTTTAAACCCTTAATTATTTTATGTTTTATGTATATTATATATAATAGGCCCAGGTATGTATATTTTAACAAAAATAAAATGACACAAAGCGTAGTTGACAACGCGGCACGGAAAATCGATCGGACAAAACTACAGAAGTCGTTTATTTATAACAGAATTTTACAAAATTGTATGTAAACTGTGATTAATACCACTATGTTCACGGTTATACTACGAATATGTCGCTAGTCCGTCCTTATAATATTGTAGATACATTATTCAGTGCTATAGCATATAGTTTTATATTTTAAAAATAATAAAATATAATATTATTATGATGAAAATGTGTAATTTTTCCATTGCCAATCGTATATTACTCGATTTGATTATGTATTAATTTGAATAACGAAACATGTACACGATATTTAATGTTTGTATTACAAAAATTACACGCTGCCCCCAAAAATTTGCCACCCCAAAAGCTCCTTTCGCACCTATGTTAATCCGACTCTGCGCGTGATGAGTACGAGGGGAGACGATCGACATAAACTTCCATGTTTTAATATCATTAGTACCTATCGTTTTTAAAAAAAATTTTTAGATTTTTTCATACTCACTCTCATGACGGCGATTCTCGACGACAACAGTTGAGGTGACATCGTGACGTTTGTACGTAGGTATATAACTTTTGGGTTCTGCTTATTGCGGACGATCGACGGAGACGACTACGACGACGACGTGTTCTGTGGGAAAAAAAAACGTATGTTTTTCACCGCGTACGTGTGTGTGCGTGTGTGTGTCAACTCGCCGACGACGATAAACACTGGTGAAGGTGCACGGACCCGCCGGACACTTATATATGTAGACTTTCCCTACTCCCGCGGACGCGAGGACCGTGCACGCGCGCACGCACGCGTCGCCACCGTGTGTAATGAATCATGCTCGTGCGAGCGAAAGATTTTTGTTTTTTCTCCGCGCCGCCGCCGGCCGCCTCCCCTTCGTCTCCGTGCGTACGTCGCGGTCGACAATAACGCGAATATAATATATTATCGTTGTTATGTCATCGCGCGTACGTACACGGCACGGTGTACGTCGTTCTCGGGCGCCCCGTCGCATTTCACACCGTATACACATAATAATATTATATTATACACATTACGCCGGCGACCCGGTGAAGACAAAATATCTTTTTCGGTTCGCGAAAATAAATGAATTCGATTTTTTTCCCCGCGACATTTTAATGCGCACGCACCGTTCGAAACGGCACACTAATATTAAAAGCGTAAAACACGCGATAACATTCTCAACACCGCGATGACTGACCGACACGACGGCTGCATACTAGTCATGACGATTTTCGAGATAAACGGATAGAACAGTTGCGGTCACGCCAATAATTTAGGTAATATCTCTTAGTTGCGGTCATATATTATACGACGATTGTTTTGTCGCACATGTTATGGCTCTTCTTCCACTTAATAATTCAAAATTTACTGCGTTTTTACAGACCATATTTTAGAAGTGTATGTAAGGGAAGATAATTCGAGATATCCACCGTCATTACGGGCTGAATGTTCGTCTTCCATAACACGAATAACCAATGCATGCGAAAGCTTTCATTCAAAGCTCAAAAGCATGTTTTACCGTTCTCATCCTAATATTTTTACATTTATAGACGCTTTAAATGAAATTCAAACGAATGGCTGTTTAAAAATGAATTGTACAAAAACCGGTCGTGTTGATAAAATTTCAATAGAAAAAGAGCATTTTTTAGCGCAACAAATACAGCATTATGAAGAAGGCAAAATAAATCGGCTTGAATATCTAAAGTCGATTTCCTTTAAATTTATACCTACAACATTTTAAAATTTATATATGCTATATTTTGACACAAGTTATATATGATAATTATTATTTGACAGTATTATACATATTATATTATGTTAATTATATAATACATTTTTCTAAATTCAATAAATAAACCAAATATTGATTTCATAATTAATTGTTATATAAACTATATTATATTATATTATTTAGTGTACTGAGTTAATATTATTTGAGTGACCGCAACTAGTATGTAACCTTTTTGAAGGGTGACCGCAACTAGTACGTAACCTTTTTGAGGGGTGACCGCAACTAGTATGTAATTTTTGATTATGACCGCAACTAGTACACACCGGACACGACTACCGTTAGTCGGGTACCCGTTCGGTCGTGAATAATAATTGAAGAACAAACGGCTCGATTTTAATAAGATCACTATTTTTACGAGATTATCCGGGAAGCGGGTTTAAACTTTTTTTCAAATAATTTTTTCAAACTATTAGTCACACGTCATAATAATGGTTCTCATTAAACTCGCGAGAACCAACGTGAAACCCCGATAACAGACGCGAGAAAAAGAAGAAAAAGAGATCGTGTAGGGTAACCACGGGCTGATGCTCGCCGAATCGCACGAAACGTATGCGGACGTGTCACATTTCCATTACGAGCGTAAGTTATTATTACAATGTGATCGCGCGGGAGAGATGAAAACGTTTTTGAGATAACGTCTCGATAAAATAATTATGTCGGCGACAGTACGTGTGACGCGCCATATCACTAAAGCCGTCGTTTTTTCATCGTCGGAGCAACGGCGTCGATACGATATGCATATCGATAGTCGATTGGGGGAGGGCCCAAATAATCGATAAAACGCGTGAAACAATCGTTCTCTTTTTAGTATTATCTGGAAAACACTAAACATATCATACATCATATATGCGCGTAATATGCATGAGAATAGACGTGCCCAGGAGTGTATATGCGAGTACAAGGGAGGTTTTAGGTAGGGGGTCAAATCCCTCCCCACGTCATAAGTTAGGTATAGAGGTTAAAACACTTTTTTTAATTCACGTAAAGTTAGTTTTTTCGACTTTAAACGTCCTCCGAAAAATAATTTTGAATACGCGCCGGGGCGTACCATTACCAAACGTGTATATACACAGCACTTGTACGATATATCCTTCATAATGTAACGACTGTGTATTCTTCTTGGGTAATGATCACGCCTTCGTCGTTTCGGTGATGATCTCGACGGTTTTTTTTTTTTTTTTTTATTATTGCGTACATCTAATACCGCGCGCCCGGCCCTCGAACTTATCGATCCGGACGCCACCTCCGGTCTCTCGTCCCCGGTTAGTGCACGCGCTGCGCGCCGGAAAATTCAATACGTATCCAATCGTCGTCGTATAATATATAAATGTCTACTCACGAGCCTATGGGAAATTCGAACCGACCGGAGCGTTTTATTCGAAACACTACGTTTCTGCGCATACCGGCCGTCGAGCGATGTCGTTAAATGATATTTATTATTTGTTATTAACACTTTTCTTAAGTTCGCTTTCACGTCCGTCTGTAATCAAAGCTCGATTTGAGGCACTTTTTGAAGATGAAAAATTCTGAAAATTGGTATAGACCTTGGTCTTGGATGACAATACAATAATCCGTTGTCATCGGAGTTATAAAAGTTACTTTCAACTAAAAAGTAGAAAATAAAAAATAAAAATAAAAAAATTTTAAAAACACACTTTTCCATAAAAACATTTAAAAAAAAATATTTTAAAAATTGCACTAAAAAGACAAAAATAATTTTTTGTACTTAAAAATAATGAAAAATTTATTGATGAAAAATTTAAAAGTGTGTGGTGCTCTTACACTTGACATAATATATTCCCAATCACTATCTTTTAAACATGATTGAACAAAGAAGTGTATGTGAGACTTAGCTCGGCATTTAATGTTTTGTATGATGCACCACACACTTTTAAATTTTTCATCAATACATTTTTCATTATTTTTAAGTACAGAAAATTACGAGTATTTTTGTCTTTTTAGTGCAATTTTTAAACAATTTTTTTTTTAATGTTTTTATGGAAAAGTGTGTTTTTAAAATTTTTTTTTTTTTTTTTTTTTATTACTACTACTACTAATACCTAAGTTGTACTACTATTACTATCGCATAAAAGTGTTACGAGTATTTTTTATGTAATTATCGAGATAACGATAATAATATTCACCGGGCCGTTACGCAATTCACGCCGAGTGCGAGATTTGTGTTTGTTTTATTATTAGCATTTTTTTTTTTTTTTTTTTATTTGTATAGGTGCGTTCGCTATAACCCGGCGTAATACGAGATCGACGACGACGATGCCGCGCACGTCACGCTGGATAACGCGGAACGATCGACCACCGCGAGTGATTTGAACGGTGGGCTATTATTATTATTATTATTATTTTTGTTGCCGGTGTCGTCGTTCCGCTAGATCACATTATTAAGCACTTCTATCGCTCATTAAAATATACGCCCTGAAATATTACATACTCCGCTTGTCGCGTGATGCGTCTGGCTTAACAATGCTGATTTCTAAGAACGTTTAAAAACGATGTTAGTAATTTGTACAAAGAAGGTACCGAATCGCCGGTTTTAGTCGTGTGCGTTATTGAAGTTTTGACAATTCCGAAAATTACTCACAAACTTGAAAAGTTTAATATCACGTCATTATATGAGACGAGACTTTATAGCGTTCGATAAACTAATTTCTCAACTTTAAACCGTACAACCTTATTGTAACATCAATATTATGTCTGAGTTTAATTCCGAGAACGCAATTAAACGTGAATACTTGTATCAATTGCTTTTTAAAGATGTATTTTTCAATTGAAAATACATTAAATTCCATACGACGCGAGAGTAGTGTTCACTTGTCCGAGTTATACTCATTATGTACAAATCAACCTGCTCAGTTACTCTCCGAAGTACCTTAGAAGTTTTAATGCATTCATAATAATAATAATAATATGTTCACAGCACACATTTTTGCGATGCAATAGCTTTACATTCATGATTATAACTGTAACTATTTTCCTAAGTACCTATTTAAGTTATTGTATTCAGCATAATAATATACGTGTTATTGTTTTGTTTAACTGCATGGCTTTAAAATGTTTTGATATCTACACGTTTATTGGTACATTGTGTATTTTAAATCTGGACCATGATGTACATTTCGTTTAAGTGCTAAAACTACTTTTGTTTTTCAATGTGCATTCAATATCGTCTTTAGAATTGTAAATATATTCGCGTAAAATTCCGAAAAAAGTACCAAAAATGGTTTAGTACGTAATCGCCGTGTACATTAATGTACTAGCTATTTACAAATATACTTAATGAATAATTGTATTTTTTTTTGTAACTCCGTACGTCGAGAAAATAAAATATAAATTGAATAATTAAAAAAAAAAAAATACTCACGCAGCAGGTCCATAACCAGGTCTCACATCAAACCTGATTTCATCGAGGTCGTCCCTGACGAAAATAATTTAATAATATTATAATCGCGTTGACAAAATCAGTCATTTGTCTTCTGACCGGACTTCCGGCGTATATTCGTTCACCTTAAAGCGCATTTTTACATATTGTATGACGAAGAAAAAACAACACTGTGCAACCCAATAAGACACATAAATATACTTCAGACGTATATTATAATTATTATTTACAAGTAGATTTACATACACTCCAAAGCAACGGTTATAAGTGAAACGCGGGTGTACGGCGTATAATGACTTCTCAGTTATTTCGTTCATGCGTATACACGAATAGCGCAAGTCACGCGAGTACACAAATTTTGGAAAATATTTTCTTCGAGTATACAAAATTGATTTCTTTGTCACACAAATTTTAATAAGTATACATCTTTTTTGAAAAAAAAAGTATATATTATGAAAAAAAATCAATGTCAATTTGTTAAAGGGGTTAGTGCATACTCAAGATTTTTTAATCACTACTACACGATTTCTCTGATGGCTTGGAAATCTATCGCGTTGACGCGCGTAAAGCATATATTTGGTCCGGAATCGGGACCACTAAAACGCGTATAACCCTAGGCATCCACAGCACTTAGTGTCAGGTTCCGCAAATATTTTAATTGGCCCTGCATTTTAGTGAGAAACACGTTATTTTCTGTAACAACGCCATAGACACGGGGAAGGTTATGAATTTTAAATTGTAATTGGAGTAAAGAATATCGTGTTATATAGATTGGCGTGTATTCAGTAAAAAAGCAGAAATAATTATTTTTTATTTTTTATGATGTCCATTCAGAAAATGTAATGTGATTGAATTCCCGACATTTCAAATCAACTAAGTAAACAATCACTGAAAAATCAACCAATTAGTTACCGAAGAAAGCATGTAAAATATATTAAAATTTTTGATTTTACGTTAAATTTACGAAATATCATAAAGTGTCATTTTACGGAATAATATTCTAGATAGATATTTACATATAATGTGAATAAATATATTTTTAAACATAACAATCAATTGTTCAACACAACAATTAAGAGTCGTGAATTTACAATTTATCTTAAAACCATACACATACATAAAATACGTATAAACGTAGCGCTGATGTTAGATTTATATGCATTCCAAAGTTTTTAGAAAATCGTCATTTGCGTTTTAGTACTTTTCGTGATTATATCGTTTGTACGATTTATTTTTTTTTTTTTATAAATATATTAATTCGCTTTATTTTAATAATTTTTTTTTTTTTTTAATATTCAGCAGCTTAAATTATATCCGAGTGCGGCGAAAACACCGTTCCACGTCACGACGGAGGTAAAAATAACGTCGAATCGACCGAATCTCGCGGAAACATTCTGGCTTTGACGAGTACCGCGATCGTTCTTCAAACTCGCGCACACGGTGTGGCGGGTGAGGGCACGGCGGAACGCGCGCGCCTCGACGATAAATATTTTATTCGTCGTCGCCCGCCGTCGTCCCGAGCCGAAACCGACGTCCGAAAATTACGGTTCACGCCGCAGAACGAGTGCACGTGGAGAAAAGTCGTCGGCCAAAGAGCAGCGACGAAACCGTTTTAAATCGTATTAATTTCGGTCCGAGTTAAGGGCACGCGAAATTTTTAATGACGCGCGTCCGCCGCGCCGCCGGGGCGAAACCCGTCGAACCCGATCATATGCGACTTTGGACGTGTTTTATTTTTCGGATCGTCGGCAGTGGCGTATTTAGGATGGGGGCAAGGAGGGCGATTGCCCCGGGCAGCACTGTTTGGGGGACAGCAAATTTAACTGGGAACTCTTTTTTTTTACAGATTTATAATTATTTAAGTAATTGTAAAAAAAAAAAAAAATGTATTAAAAATGTTAGTTAATTTTTTTATAGGCAAATCAATGTCAACAAAACGTTCCAAACATTATTTTATTGATCATGAGTTTACTCTGGCCAAATGGAATTAAACACGAAAATGTTCTTTTTTTCGTTATTGATGCAGTTCCTTATATTAAGGTGAAGGCAGAGAAAGCATTTAATATTTTTTATCCAAAGCTAATACATCTTACGTCATGTTTAGCCCAAAGTTTTCAACGTGTACAGAGACAATCAGTGCAGAATACCCAATCATCAATTCACTCATAGCTTATGTAAAAAAACAATTTTTTGAAACCTCCTAGTCATACCACGATTTTTAAAGATTTATACCCTGATCTTTCTCTCCCACCCGAGCATATAATTACTTGGTGGAGCACATGGTTGGTAGCTGCTCAATATTATTTTGAACACTTTTCGAAAATACAAGAAATTATTTCAAAATTAGATCCAGAATTTTCAATCGCTATTGGAAAAGCTCAAACTATTATGCAAAATTAAACATTGAAAAATAATTTAATTTTCATCTCGGTGAATTTTAGTTTTATTGCACATGCAATTACAAAACTAGAAACAAAAAATATGTCCTTAAATGATAGTATGCAAATTGTTGAATCAATAGGAGATGTTGTAAAATAGAAAATTGATGATGTTACAAAAAAAAAAAAATCCAGTCTTTATTGATTTTAAAACAATCAATGACATAATGAGTGGCAGACACCCTTCGAAAAATTTGGAATTATCGTCTTCTGATATTATGCGTTTCAAATATTCTCCAATTACACCGGTTGATGTGGAACGATCATTAGCCGTTTTAAAAAGATTTTGAGACCTAATAGGCGACATTTAACATACGATAATTTACAAGAAATTGTAATAATTCAATGCGACAAATCATTTTGATAATTTAATAATTATAATTGTATTTATTTTTTTTTTAATTAAATTTTTTTCCTACATATTCGTATGTTTTTAGCACATATTTTATAAATTATACTTCCATATTATATTATACGTACATATTTCTGTATTTTTATTACACATAAATCCGTTCCCTACTTATGAATAAGAAGAAATGCTACTTTAAAATACTGGCGAGAGGAAGAGGGCATAAAAAAAAAAAAAATGTGTACCCGGGGCACCAAAATCCTATAAATACGCCACTGATCGTCGGAGTCGCAAAACTAACCGTCGTCGTCGTCGTCGTGTAAATCGTCGGTGCGACCGAGTGTGATTCTTATTATTATAATATTATCATCATCGTTAATATTCCGTATCCTTAAATAATACACGGGCACACGTACGGCGTGTTTGTCTTTGCGACGACGTACGCGTTCGGAACGTTTATAGCATTACAATACACGCCGCCGCCGTTCGCAATTATTATTATTGACGCGCCGTCATAAATAATAAATCGTTCGCCCGCCGACGAAAGAACTCCGAAATATTAATCTCCGACCACTTTTGTTGTTCGTAAGCCATTTCGTAAAGGATCAAAACCCTCGTAAACAGCTTTCGTTTTCATTATATACGCGGTGCCCGGGCAAAACGTATGCCGCGCGATCCGATTTTAAACAACAATATAATATTCTATTGTATCTGTAATTCGCTAGATCTTTTGTATTCTCGCGATTAAGAAGATTGTTATCTCCCACATTATTACGTATACCGCGCGAGCTCGGTGTTTTATCATCATCGTCGTCGTCATTATTATTATTATTATTATTATTATTACTATTATTATTTTCCGTGGCGTAAATATGATATGTGTATTATTATATTCGATTAATAATATTTTCATCACAGTCCTGTCCCCAAGGCTGCGCGTAATCGATTCGATAAATATTAATTACCTACTAGTTTCCCAACGCCCGGTGTATATTATATGCATGGACGTGTACTTTGTTCGGCTAATACTAATAAGTTTTCCATATCGAATTCAGCCGGTATCTATTATTCACTTTGACCCAAAACTTATCGTCGTGACGTTGTTCACATTGTTTAATTTCGAGTTTCGATCGTCTGTGGACGCGAGTGGTTTAAAAATATAAATCCATTATAATAATAATAATAATGAAGATTAAATTATCGAACAACGCCGACGCCAACGCGACGACTATTATTGCGGTCTGCGTTTACACACGAGTATACATAAAAATTCAGTCGTACCTACTTCTAAAGAAAATAATTTGTCTGAGAAGTCGCATAATGTAGTACTCGCAGCGTTATAACCTTTGATATCGTATCGCTCGCAACAACGTTCGATTTTTTTATCAAAACAAAAATTTTATCTGTCAACCATCTATAAGTTTACTTGAGGATAATTATACTCATTTTCAAGCTATTAGTTTTGAAAACAAATTTTCATAAAGTTTTTCGACGTGTCGGTCTTTCGTAGAGTATTTCATTGTGTTCGTTTCAATAACAAAACACGATACCATCTTGCTTGTATACAACTTAAATTACAGATAGTCCTGTCACAAAAACCAATTCGTTCGAACGTCATATTGAACTAATGACCCGGCATTTTTCCATAATCTCATATCATTAATAGTTCTAAATTAGATAGTTAATTAGCGCTTAATATAGTATATTGCTATTATTGGTTTATTTTTTTTTTTTTTTTATCACAGCGTGTTGGTTAAACAATGATTAAATTCATGATTGGGCATCTAAATCACTTAAAATATGTATTATGTGTCATACACAAGTTATTTAAAACAACATTTAAAAAGAAATTTGCAAACAAGGTCACTAAAAAAAAAACACTAATAATTCATATTATGTAGTAGATAAAGACATTTCTGAGCATCTACAAAAATAACGTAATTCTTATTGTTATAGCTACATTAAGTAATATGACTCATAGTGTAAAAAACCTAGGTGATATTGTATTTAAGTATTATATAAACACAATACACGTATTTCAGAAAGAAACGTATGATGGAAATAAAATGTATTTGGTTGTTGGAAAAAAGCAGGAACAGGATACAAAGATCGGGTGTTGACACTCGTCTCGCTTCACTCACCTTGTCACAGAATAGTTGTTTATTATTATATTAAATTTAAAAGCAGTGATAAATTATAACATTTAGAAAACAATTCTCAGAGGACCTCGGTTTACTTCTACAGTGTTTATTGGACGCTTTTAAAATATTAAGTGTTTCCATAGAAACAACTTATGAGTAAATAGATTTTTTTTTTAAATTAAATTTACTCATGAATATATTATGAGCGGGTAACCTCGTATTAAATTTTCAAGTTGAAAAAGTCAAAAGTAAAAAATTGTACTTCATTGTTCATGAACATAATACATTTGCGATATTTCAAATAGTTTGCGTTCATTAATAAAAATGTCGACCGACAATATTTCTAAAGTTTTTTTTTAATATTGTCTAGGTAAATGATAATCATAATTAGTTAAATTACAATTAATATAATAACAACACTATAATTTACGTAATAATATAACACTCTATACTGTTTAAAAATATGCGAATCCTTCTTTTAACGATTAATCTATTTCAGATAAAAATGTGTACAGCGCTGAAACGTGTATAAATTATTTTATCTTGAGGTAGGTGAATACCTACACTTCACTAGACAAAACTATAACATCAAAATTATTATTACTCATTTTTTTCTAATATTATTTTATCATTCATGTATGACTAATTCGTATGGTATTAAAATAAAAATAAAAAATGTATCCATTGTTTTGTGTTATGCATTTAGCAAACGTGATAATTATTGTCACCTGGTGTAACCATATAAGAATGATCAGTATTTTCAAGACTCAATGACATATTGATATAAACCGTTTTTCAAAAATTTACATTTCACAAAAATCAAAAACAAAAATAATACAAAAAAAATTAAATATTGATATTATATAAAAAATATATTTATAAGTGTCTCATACGAAATTAAACATTTTTAATTTTCAAAATTCAATAGAAATAAAAACAAGTATATGCTGCTTATTCGAATAAACCACACTATATGAAGTAACGAGTATAGTATGTGTAACACTATCACATCCATGGCAATGAAAATATTCTAACGAAAACAGATTTAAAATTAACATCTTATCAACATTTTGATATTTATTAGTTACGTCTTATGACATAAAATAATATGTTAGAAAGGAAATCCGTAAGGTAAAAAAATTACAACGTAACAGATGAAACGAAATCGTCAAACAATTTATCGTTTCGAGAACTTCGAATGGCACTCAATCAAAATACTGTCAATTTTGTTCGTATTCGAATCGTTTTGCGATTATTAGTAACCACAATACGTTGTATTTTATTCGTAAACGATGTTAGTACCCAAGAATGAGTTTTTATAGTCAATATTATATTATGCCGTACGAAACAAAACAAATTTACTGAATTTTGTAGTTTCCTTATTTTTTCAAGTTTGCTGAAATTCTGCTTGACAATTTTAGATTCTGAGTGAAGCGAAGGATCTTATGGTGTTACAATGATGTTTATTTATTTTTTTTTATTTTTTTTTTTTTTTTATTTTTTTTTTTCTTCTATAAACACTTTTTCAAATAGAAATCCTTGTCCAAAAGTTTCGTCCAGCAACTTTTTAGATTCAAAATTGAACTGAGATGGTACTTTAAAGAGGTCATTTTTCCAAAATCTCCATAGTTTTTCCGGTAATCAAGAATAACGATCGAAAAATTAAGTAAAAACGGTAAAATCGGTAAAAATCCGCCGTAAACGAGATTTTCACTATTCAGATTTTAGGTATTTAGTCATAAATCGAAAAGTATTGAAGCTAGAAACTTGAAAATTTATCCAATATCAAATACATACTTTTTTATAATGGACAACATTTTCAGAACAATTATAGCACTTTTGACTTAAATATAGAACTTTTAATTTACCAAATTGTTTGAAAGTTTTTATGTAATATAATTTGACAAAAAGTTCTGAAAATTTAATATGACCTTACTCATATACCTACCTAATTATCCTAACCAAAATTAAAAAATCGTGACTCAGGATTTTTTTTTATACACACTTTAATAAATTCGTATACGAAAATATCGGCTGTTTTTACGTTAATTTTCTGCTTAAAATCTGTTTAAAACATTTTTGGTGTATCTGATCACAATAAAACTTGGAACATAGATATAAAAACATTTTTCGAATCTTTCGGTGGCAGAAAATTTCTAATGAGTTATAATTGTTATAACAATTGAAGTTTAAATGAGTTATATCTAATTGAATATTTCATGAGGGTTTAATTACAAAAAAACTCACCAAAAATTATACAAATAACCGTAAAATACGTAAAAAGTATTTAAATAATAATATATTATATTACACTGAAGCTTTGCTCAGAATCGTTTTATACTAAAGAAATGAGTCATCATTATGAAATTAGAAATTCGGTTGAAATGTATTATACAACGCTATATACCTGTGAAACTTTGTTTTGATCAATCGTGAGGTCTAAAATGTACATAATAGTAATTTTTATTTAAGTATTCCTTTAAGATTTTTTCATATTTTTGTTTTTAAATTTTTTTGGAGAAAGTGAGCGTTGGTTAGAAAGAGTTTATGGTTAGAAAGAACTATTATCGACTTCATTAGTATTAGATTTATTTATTTTTTCGTTCGGAGACAATCTAGTTCTTATACTTTTTTCAATCTTGATTTCGAACTTTTTGTTGTTCCCGTACGAGAAGCTTTCACTTCTACTAGTTTCTCATAACTTGTTTGATTTTTCAAATATTCCTGTGAAAATAAAATTTAAAACCAAATTACTATTAAGTACGTGTGGACGGATCGATCTGTTATTAACTATAAATTATACAGTGAACTCATAAGAAGAAGCAAAATAGAAGTACACAATGATTTGTATGTGCGAGTATTTATAATATAGTATAAACAACACATTGTGAATATTGTGTGATATTTGATATGTATGGAGTGCATTAGTGGAACCTTCCACGAGAGTAATGATTCCTTTAACAAGCAAAAGAAAAATTATACAAAGACTAGTTTAAAATACAAAATAAATTTGGTCTCTGAAGTTGCTATTACTCTTCACTTAATGAGGAAAATAATTGTTATCGTAAGTAATTAATCGAATTATTTAAGAAAAAAAGTTAATAAAACTTCAAAACCAAAACTAGTGGTTATTGAATTGAGAGAAAATAATAATATGTGTATAGTTATGTGATATGCAAAAAAATTTAACACCTATCTTAATACTATTCGAATGAAAATTCTACTTCTCTTTTAATCTATTCAAGTTCTTCAATACGATTTTTCAGATTAAAATATTAATTTTTACCCGGGATAACAAGTCAAGAGAGGCAAAAACTTCATATGCTCCCTTTCCGCAACTTACATCTTTGCATATGCTTATAAACAATAACCGAACACGTATAATTTATAATTAAAAAAAAAAAAAAAACTTATACTGCTATAAATACTTCAAAACGCGCATTTATCATGTCTTTTAGTTGTGAATAGTTGAGCAGAGAACGGTTCAGCTGTTTTTGTTTTTCAATGTAATCATCGTTGGCTTTCAGCATTTGCTGGTCTGTTTGTTTTACATTTTGATACATACACCTCTCCTCGGTCGGGACGATCACATTCAAATTTTCGTCGTATTGTTCGTTTCCACTAAGATGTCGTTTCCCTAGGGGTTAGGATAGTTGATAATTAGTTTTAAATCTTACAACGCGTGAAATTGTACTTCGAAGTTTATCCATGCGGTCAAGCGTCTGTAACAATTTTTCATGGACGTCCAACATGATCCCCAAATCGATTTCACATTTTCTAAAAACGTAACGCAACTCATTATAATCAATATCGTATTCTAATACTATAAAGAATCCGGGTTTACAAATGTATCGAAAATAAACATATTTTACATATTCTGCCGATGAAAAGTTACGTCAGTTGACGTAAGAGTGTCGAGTATAAAGGGTATAGACGCACAGAGGAAAATAAAGTTTATTGTTTTACTATTTTTATCCGATTTTGAGCCAAAAGACGTTCAAGAAATTGGGAAAATAATGAATACGAGTATTTTGTTCTTTCGTAATGGTTTAAAAGTTTGAAAAAAAAAAAGGAAGTACTTATAGTAATCGTTAACCGTTACATTATATTGGAATCACGTTACAAAATACAATCAATAGTTTAAGTACAAATCTTATGAACGAATCACAACCGTATTTAATATCACGGAAGTATATGAACAAGTATAAAAATATTCATTAATTATACTTTTATTGAATTATATAAAAAGAAAACAAATTGTATATTATAAACCTCTTTCAAAACAGATTAGGTTATGCATTCGTTAGAACGAACATTTGTATTTGAACTGGTATTCATTCCGTGCAATAAAAACGGTGGTTTTCGATGTCATATAATAATATGATAAATCATTCCCGACCGATGTGATTCAGGACGATTGTATTATGCAACGTTGTTGTATAGTGGTCATAAAAAATAAATTACTTTATAATCGTCGCATGCTTTAATGTATCTTTAAATCTATCTAATGATAGTATGCATCAGCAAAATAAAATCGCTAAGTCTTTTATGGGATTTTTAGATATTCGGCTTCATTAAATGTCGGAATTCGTGTCGAAAAGGTGATTTCATATAATAATATATAATATATTATACAGTAGAGCCTTGATAGTCCGGATGAATTCAGACCAAGCCTCGTCCGGATTAGCAATTCGTCCGGATTACCGGAGGTTTTTCATACTCAATTGACTAAGACATTTTTCTTTCCTCCTACTTTATTAATTGAAAATTACAAATATTTTAAATTCTACGTACATAAATTGGTACATGCATACATTTTTATATATAATAAATTATAAAAAAAAATTATTTCAACTTTTTGTTCCAAATTTAAAGTTACGTTACGTGTTGAGGAGCCATTGTTAGACTCGACAAGAAAGAAGAAAACGAACTGACGACCGATTTATAATTGCTAGTCATTAATAGGGACAGTAGGTACTAAAATTTATGAAATTGTTATTGTCGAAAAAATATTTCATCGATTAATATTGGATTAAGGGAATTCCGAACAAACTGCCTATGTTTAAATATATTTATGGGCCGTCCGGATTACCGCGTTCACCGGATTATCGGGGGTCCGAACTATCGAGGCTCTACTGTATACATATTATACAATTACGGTAATCAATGTTTTCGCCTAATAGTATCGCCAGTATTATATCACTGCGACTGCGACATGATGTTTGTCAGCCAGGACGCTAGATACGAACAGGTAACGCGACAATCGAATATAGGCATTACAGTGACGACGCACGGTGTACAGAGAATACGTTTACACGACGTCCTACTATTATTACGTCCCCGGACGACTGGCACACGTGATTAAGGTAAAATATCAAAGTCGAAAACCGAATGAGCTATTTGCATTTTAGTTGATAATTATAATATCATATTGCGCGCGTGCCCGGTCGGGAATCGATTTCACAAATTGAAAAACTTTCGGAGCGGGCAAGTTTTCGAAGCCGCCGTAATGCACGAGCTCGTCGAAATCATTTCACAAGTTTACACGACGGCGGCTAACTGAGTGTATTTCGGGTCAGATTTTTTTTTTTAGATATTTCGTCGTCCCGTCGTCGAAACGAGACGATAATAACCTGTGCGCTTCACGGACGTTCGCGGCCATTTCTTCTCTCTGCGAAAAAATCGACGGGTTCAGCGCCACGAACTCGTTCCAATATGCACTTTTGGCCGACGACGCGTCATCGTCACCGAGCGGCGACGCCAGCGTTTGTTCCACGGCTTTCCGCGTGTTTTCCGTCTGCGAATCACATTACAAGCAACGTTACAGCGGCACGTCTCGGCGAGACACACTGCACGAGTGTACGTCATACCAATCAGAGGCGTAACCCGGGAGAAATTCTCGGGGGAGCAGTGTTTATTTTTAACCAAAATGTCAACGATATAGCGAAAAACTCCAAAGCCTACACTCTTCGAATTCGAGAACTCTGTGCATCGTGTTTATTTCGAAGGGCTGGAAAAATTTAGCTTTTCTTTCTAATTCGTACTTCCACTTTTACATTTTAACGCTTAAATATTGTCAGATGTAACAAAAAATGCATTGTAATTTTTCGAATCAATGTTTACTGTATAAACAATATAATAACAGAATAAACGTTATACGTTATTCGTAGTTAGTAATTACACGTATATACATTATACGATTGTATGATGTTTCATACGAAATGTAGAAAATATTGTATGTTAAGATTTTTAATACTCAGAAATAAAATATTTTATTGGTTTGATTAAATTGAAATTTGAATTATAACCGATGGTTGAGGGGGGGAAAATAATACCTTTTCCCCTCGGTTAATCGTGTGGGGGGCAGTTTCCCCTCCTTTCCCCGCCAGATTACGCCTACGATACCAATATCGCGATATATTTACCGTCAGTCTGATTGCGTTTTTGTCGATCAGCGAACTTTTCAAAGGGAGAGGCGCTGCAAAAAATACACAGTCACACGTCAGTCCGCGTAAGTGTACTATATAACATATAATAATTATAATATCATCGCGTACACCGCGGCGCGCCGGACGAGATCGGTTCGTTTAGAGCAGAGAACGATTATAATATCAGCTATTCGTTTCACCGCATTATCTAATAAGACGTGATTATTAATCATTACGCACGCGTGTGTGTGTGTGTGTGTGTGTGATGGGCTAGCGATTTTTTTTTACGATCCTTTTTTTTTTTTACCATTCAAAATTCTGAAATTCCGTAGTGATTGGTCGGAGCACACAAGACCGCGGCGGGTCTTAACGAAAAACCGTCCGACATCGTTTTTACAAAAAAAATTATTATTGTTGTTGTTGTTGTTGTTGTTGTTGTTGTTGTTGTTTGTGGTGTTGCTGTTGTTGTTATCACACGTCGTACGCGATGCAATAACAAAAACGTAACAAGATATAATCTCACTCGCCGTGTACGTGCCAACGACCATCGCTCGTAATACGAACTCACTTTCTAATGATTATATATACGGCGGCTAAACGAGGCAATAAATATTCAACGGACTGCACGAGAAGCGAACGATCTCGCCGGACTTAGGTAATCGACAAAAAAAAAACCAATAGTTTATCAAACATCCTGAACACGAACGTAACCTACAGAACGTTTTCGTTTCGTTTTCATGGTTAAACACGTTCAAGTTTAAAAAGTCTGATTTCGATTCCGTTTTGACTGCGCGCGCCGCATTTGCCTAGTGCCTCTGGAAGAAGTTTGAATAACAATTTTCGGGTCAAGGTGACGGTTCAAGTTGAACGAGCAACAGCAACGGCGTAATTAATGTCGTTTTTGTAGACGAACAATTAGGCAGACACGCGCGTATTTAAACGGATTCCGAGAATTTTCACGAATCGCACTCGCGGTTCCATAGAATTAATTATTTATTCATAATATACGTAGGTACTCTTGAGAAAATTAAGGTAATTATGGTTTTTTGATTCGTTCGATTCGAGTGTATCTACGTATATTGCAATTCGTTCGGGTCGGACGTAGGAAATACGTTAATCTTTTTTACAAAAATAAAAAATTATGACGTTATTATTATTATTATTATAGTTGTATTTACTTTTTATTTTTTTATGAGCGCAATAATACAAAACCGAAAATGTAATTGCAACTCCCGAGTATCCTGCGCTGATTCGACGAACCTCGTAGTCTCGTATTGTCCAAAGCAAAAATATATACTATTTATTCGATTCACGTCCCAGAATACTTTATGAAATTACGAATAAAACTTTTTATAACATTTTACATAACACAAAAAAAAAATGGTACATTCAGTTCATCCGGAGTTTTAAAAATCGTACATACTTAAGATAAAGAGTTGTACAGATAAAGATTTCCACAGTAAGGGGAACAAAGTTGCCTTGTTATACAAACTAATCCTTCGTTATAAAGTTTGGATTTTACTTACGCAGAATAAAATTAATTAATGATGACATTCTATAATATAATTCCGTGTATTACGGAACTCAAACCACTGCATATTAGGCCGGGAAAATACTTTTCCGTGTGCAAATAACAAAATTAGTTAAGTTTTGTAAATATTTTTTACGACTGATAAAAATATAATATGAATATCTTATGAAAATATTTTCAGTCATTTTGGATTAAAAGTTGTTTTCGAATAGTACATTATCCACAAGTAATAGGTAGATTTTTTGTTTAGGCTATCAAAAAAAAATGTCAATTATTTAACTAAATTTGAAAACTAATTTTATATGAATTTCAAACGTGATCGAAATTTGATCAAACATGGTCGGAATTTGAAATTAATGAATTTTAATGCAATTTTCATAACATTACCGAAACGTTTTTTTTTTTTTTTTTTATTGTTATTATTATTTAAAATCAAAATTCGATTTCACACGCGCAGTCACACACACACACACACACACAAAACTGGACATAGTTTTCTTTTTTTTTTTGGAAAATAAATAAATAACAATCTGCACTGGTTTGTACAGTACGTAATCGTAGTAAAATATACAGCAAAAATAAACAACATAACATTAATCGGGTTGAAAAGAAGCCAGTCATTGCCAGCGCTCCTACCACTTAACTTAGTCAAACATACTACACACACACACACTATCACGGGTTTGAATTGATTAATTACCGAGTTCCAAACGATCAACTGGCTTTTCGTCAAACCTGAAAGAAAAACATTATTCCCGATCAACCGTTTTAGTACATATACGAGGCGTTTGTTTCGATTAACGAACATGATTTGATCGTGATATTCTTTGAACACGGACAAAACCGCATAGCCTTCCGCGTAACTCCATTTCGGCAGAAGGGTATCGTTTTCGTCGTTGGAGTTTAAGAAATCCCAAACTCTTTTCCTCAGCCATTCGTATCGCGCGACAGTCATTTCGGCCATGCTCCAAACGTCTTCCTTGGTTCTGTAAAGGTGCAGTTCGCGGGTCAAATGTTCTTTTTGTTTCTGAAATCGGACGGTCTGGCGTTATTGATTGTCGACGCGAAATTTTCGGAAACATTAGTGGAAAATGTCTACGTACACATAACTCGACGACTCCTGGTTCCGCGATAGGCTCGGTCATAATGGTTTTCGATAGTTTTCGCAACGCTTCTCCGAGTCCTAAAACGGATATGTTCGTTTTCAAAAACGCCAATTCGGGTCTGATATGGCATATCACTCTGGAAAAAGATCGTTTAGCACGAGCAATGTAATTTTATAGTTATATTCGAACATGTGCTCGTATTGTATAATACACGCTCACGAGAACATGGTGGGTACTTGCCGTAAAAACTGTATGAAAATTTAAAACGAAATCTGTTTTCCCTTGTTGAACTAAAGTGATCATTATTGAAATATCAAAAAACTATTTATGCCGATCTTAACGATTTCTCATAGAGAATTATTATATCCCCGCTCCGTGTACGGCTTGCGTCGTAATAAAAATAAGTACTGTTGATTTTCGGCGCGATAAAAGAAAAAATGTAACGCTTTCACAAAAGAAAAAAAAACCCGTTGATTTTAATTTGGAAAACGAAACTCAAGATCGGCGTGGGTTTGTTGACGACGCTAATGCGAATCACGGACAAAGTTGTTCGTTTTCTTCGTTTCAGCAGAAAATTTCAACACGTGTATGAAATCACGGGGCGATACAATTTAAAAAAATTTGATTAAGACAAAAAGAACACTCCGCACTTATTTTTTCTCTTTGTTTTTTTTTTTTTTTATCTGCAAATTATTTTAAGTGGCACATTTCCCAGAACACGAAAATTCGACTTTTGGACGCGCAGCGCAGACGACGACATCACGCGTTTGACTTACCTAAGTGTTGTGCGCTGTTTCAAAAACGATTCTTGACAATATTTCAACACCTTCAACGTTGTCGCACCTCCACGATCTTGTACCGAGTCACTGTTGTCTTTGATGTTTGCATTCGAGATGCGGCCTAGAAACTGACCGATTTCCAACAAGGTACGATTCGCTCGGATCTGATGTCTTGACGATTTCGACGTATTCGGGCCAGTGCCCGCCAGCTCTACGATATGGACCTAGCTCGAAAAACGACCGTAATTTTTTTCTCGGTAAAAATAACGGTTTTTCGTAAACAAAATTAAAAGTCGCTCAAGCACTACAGTGCCGAATTGAATACGACTCGATAAAACCTTTTTCTCAAATAATATATACCGTGTTTGAGGTCGTATCACACGATAGACGTATATTCTATACACGAGAAGAACATTTGATATTTGACGGTGAAAATTTTAATTAAACCGGAGTTCAGTTTTGATGTGTACTCTGTTTCGATTGCACACTCACTTGGTATAAGCTCGAAGTTCAAATAAAACGTAAAAATCAGGTTTCGAGACGATGTAGCTCATGAATTATTTATGCGAACTTAACGTTTGATGTTCAAATGTGTGTCGCGTTTATTTTTATTGTTTAGTAATGATATTATAATAATGCACAATAGGGTTTATTAAATATCGTGATTCTGTACTTAAACACATCGGATATAATATAAATCTACGATATAGATACTCTGTGAAACTAAGTAAGAACAGGCTTTAAACCAGTGGCATATCTATCATAGGACAAAGTGAGGCTGTGTGCCGACGCCCCAAAACACGAGGGGTCTCGATGACCTTCGACTGTTTCGAAACTACTTGCTTAAAATAATTGAAAATCTTGATACATCTCATTACATCTTTATCACTTTATCAGTACTGTGAATGTTCCAAAATACAATCAGTAATAAAATAGAATAATTACGATTTAATACACATAATATACAACGAAAGATGTTTGCAATAGTATCATTAATATTATTATTATTATTATTAATTTTTTTTTTTTTTTGTGAACATATTTAAAATGTCGGTCATATTTGATATCCCTCTCGAAAATTTCAAAAAATGGATTTATCTGGTTGTTGTAAGGAGTCTCTTTCAATGTCACGTTAATGTTTTAAATTTTAATAAAAATAACTGCACAGAATGTAAATGTTATATTTTTTCTAAATAAAAAAAAAATAATAATAATAATAATATAAGTTAGGGGGTCTAGTTTTTTTACTGATCTGAGGCCCTTACCCGTCTCAGTGTTGGTATTAATAATTAAATTATCTTTGAATACATCACGATGGTATTTAAATATGAATCATATTCTATGATAAATTAATATTTAATACTACTCATATTAATCATTGATCTATAAAAATAAATATCAAAAATTCATGAATTTATTGAAAACTAATAATGCATTACACTTATTATAATTTGCAATAGTATATTTTAACTGGCACATTTCCCATAACACGAAAACTCGACTTTTAGAAAAATAATAGACAATAGAGGACTGACGTATCGATTTTAGGGTCAAATAATATTCTATTGGTACATTGCTAACTAGAGTACTAGAAGACAATAAACAAATTTCACATATTATATAACGTTGATTGATACCTACGGTTTTTTAAACTTTTTTTTACACATCCTTATCAACATCTGCCTAAATGTAGAAATAGTTTGGAAACTAAGATATGAACGTACTGAGAATCGATTTATTTTTCAAGTAGTCGAAGCGTTTTTGACATCGGCCAGGTGGTGACAGTTAAAAGGAAGTTTTTTTTTTTTTTTATAAACGAAAATCCTAAGTTATCCGAGAAATTCGTGAGTACTATACCCACGAGAAAAACGTCTTTTAAACGTGTGTATGACATAAATATACGCTCCCACACTGATGACTAACACCGACCTTTGAGTATTTCGATTCCGTCGTTCTCATGTCGTTATGATATTCGGTCTTTATCGCGGACGCGTGCCGATAAAACGTAACGATGAAATCGCAAACGTGCGAGCGCACTGCTCCGCAAACGTCGTCTTGTCGAACCACCGTGGTCCTCTTCGAGTGTGCCTCCCACAGCTTACGTTTCGCGGTGCCGACGTCGCTCACGTCATGTTTAGACACAGCCTGTGCATCACGAAAACAAAATACTTACGTTAGATCGTTACACGTATTGCGTCACTTAATATAACCCGTAGGCCGACGTAAATATACCTTACTTACACATAATATATCAGTTTGTGTGTGTGTGTGTGTGTGTGTGTGTGTGTGTGTGTGTGTGTGTGTGTGTGTGTGTGCAGTGGCGGCGCTAGGAGTTTTTTTTGGTAGGGCCGACAGATGGCCAAGAATTATAAGGTCGAGCCACGAAAAACTTAAATTTCATTTAAAAACAAAATTCCATTTATGTATATTTATAGATACACAGAGGAATTTACCCACATGACCATACATAATATTATTATATGTACGATTTTATGTATTATTGCACACCTTATCTGAATAGTATAAGTCTATATACAGAACAATATAGTAAAAATAATAAAAAAACGATAGATTACTATTAGATCCGTGGTAATACCAAGAAATTAGATGTACAAGGCGTATAAGACGTAGGGTATAGTGTAGTATATCTGATTTACATACATTAGTTGAACAAATACCATTTTTCTCTACTGCTTATTTAAAACGACTATTGTTTATTACGTTTAAGGTCAGTCCCATGGTAGGGCCAGGCATTTTCAGGTAGGGCCATGGCCCTACCTGGCCCACTCCTGGCACCACCACTGTGTGTGTGCGTGTGTGTGTGTGTGTGTGTGTGTGTGTGTGTGTGTGTGTGTGTGTGTGTGTGTGTGTGTGTGTGTGTGTGTGTGTGTGTGTGTGTGTGTGTGTGTGCCTGTACACAATATTAGTAATAGCTAATAATATCACATCGAAAGACTCGCCTTGGTCAAACAGGACCGTTTCCAATTGTCGGACAGCAAATCAAACACGTGGTTGTCTTTGATCTCCACGCAGCTCATCGCGTACTCCACCGCCACCGTGCTCCAGCCGTCGTCGCGTGGCGTCAACATTTCCTCGATCAGTCTGGGCGCGATTCCTTCGCTCTGTGTTATGCGCACGTCCGAATCGGTACGGATAGATGTTGCCAGCACCGTGATGTACGAGTACGCGAATTCAACACGTAAATACAATCGAAATAATAAATCGTAAATAAATCGTAAATACAATCGAGGTAATCCGGTGAAAGCGAGAAATTCGGGTAGGAGACATTTGGGGGCTTAAGAGAGATCGACGATGTGGACTTTAAAAGGTGCAGACGCACCGACCCGCTCACGCACACTACCCGGACAGCTATTTCACTTGAAATCGCTTTTATAGTACCTACTACGACAGCATATTATGAGTGCACAATACATTTGAATCTGAATGTACTGCAGTATTAGTCAAACGATTTTTTTTATTATCTAAGTATTAATTTTGTACGACCGAGTGCGGTCAAATTCTTAAAGTCTAAATCGTAAATTAAAAACCACAAGCTATAGTAAACAATTGCGGCTATATAATATTTATGTATTACATCTAATAATTATGATATATCCAATAATAATTAATGTAGTCTCATTTAATAGCGTAGTATTCAGTAACTGAAACTATACACGGCACAAAGAGGATTTTTTACCCAATTGCCCCTCCTTGGACCCCACCGGTTATACCGTAATAAACATATCGCACAATACGAAAACCCAAGCATAACATATTATGATAAATAATACTTTTAAGCCAAAGGGGATACAATACATATATAGGGAAATCACTGTAGGTAACGCGATATACGATTTCTAATCGAGCAACTTGCAGGAGCTTTTTACGGAACCATACTTGGCAGAATTCGTACAGATAAGACAATCTCGGTGGAGAAAATGATACGTTCAAAACAATCTTGAATGATAATTGGAGGTTTTAGCTTTTTATTATTTTCTCGAGATTAAATTCGTACCTATGTACATAATGCATGTCATATTGCGATACAGCTACATTTTAAAACACTTTTTTTTGTTTTTAACTATTTCATTTTCAACTCCGGCGAAAACGATGCATTAAATAATTTATGTTATGCGCCGTTTTAATCGAACAATCAATACGTGAAAAGTATTATTTTTGAACCTTAACATTAATGACATTCGGTGGGGAGCAATCAAACTTGCATGCGCGATCAAAGGGGGTCGGACAACATACGATTTACTGCGTATATTCGATGTATTATTAGAATAGCGCATAAAATAAAATAAAAAAAAAAACGATCGCGTAGACGACGATGAACGCCACCCCGACATCGGCGATAGCGATAAACGTTAAGTGTGGTTTTACATTTGCCTCTTGTTCGTGTGGACGAACCTAAAACACAATATAGCCCGCGGAGTCCTCCGGACGATGTGAGACTTTGCGCACATGGCCCGTGTACGATACATCGAAACCGAACAGTTCTACGGGCAGTGTAACACTAATTTGTCCAAAAGTTCACGTCGCCTCCGACACGCACAGTATTTTAAACGCAATTATCGCTCAGAAGAGAGTACAATAATTGTAATAGCTCGAGCGTATTGTAATAATAATATATTAGAAACACGACAAAATCAAGTAAGTAGTGAGAATTTTTCTAAACAAAAAATATTTAATAGACTCTACGGTTTCCGACTGTAAAAATCTTCAGCTTTTACGATTCGGGTTGCTGTATGAACATTTTTTTATAATAAATGTGTCAAAAAACATCAGTTTTAAAAATTTTAATAAACGTGAAATTTGATATTCAAGTCGGATACATGAAAAAAAATTTTGAAAAAATTGTCTAAATTATTTAGGTCCGTCCAATTGTAAAGTGATTCCTTTATTTATTGAAAAAAACACATTTTATAATGTAAATAAAAAGTCTAATTGCATAATGCAAAAAAAAATACGTGTGGCACTTAGGAAGAACCAATTATTTTTTACGTGCATTTAAGTGTGTAATTTGATGTAAAAGTAAGAAATTTCGTCGAAATTCAAATTTTAGACGCTTGTACAAAATATTGTGACTAAAGATTTTCGATATCTTTTCATCATCGATAGAAATACTTATGAGTATTATTGTATTAAATTTTCAGTTTTTAATATCCAAAAGTTAAAATTTTACGAAGCAAAAATTTCTAAAAAATGAGAAACTTTCAATATTTTCAGTTCTATGTATAAGTCAAAAGTTATCGGAAGTTAAAATTTTAAGTATTTTGAATCTTTCTGAAATTTTAATTGAGCATGCGCGTGACTATTGTTAGTAGTCAGTAAAATTTTCAAGTTCCTAGCTCTATTACTGATGGAGTTATGGCTAAAAAACTAAAATAGATTTCACGAAAATCGAGAATACGGAATTTTTCCCGGTTTTTGTCAATTTTTCGGTAGTTATCGCCTCGCTTGGAAAAACTATTGAGAAATTCGAAAAATGAGCTCTTAAAAGTACCATTTCGACAAAATTTCCGTTCTAAAAAGTTGCTGGATGAAACTTTTGGACCAGTATTTCCATAAGAAAAAGTGTCTCCATACATAAAAAAAAAAAGCGTGTTAGGTTTTTTTCATTACGGAATTTCTTGATTCGGTCGCCGCGCTCAAAGCCCGCGATAAAAGCTATGCAATAGATTAAAAATTCTATCGTACAATGGTTGTTAAGTACAATTTAAGCGTGAGCTTTCAAAGAAATTGTATTTGTACAACACGTGCGGAAATGCGGGTAAACAAATATTGACGAATTATAGAAAAACAAGCAAAATCATTAAAAAAAAAATTGTAAAAACCGTCGAACTAACATTTTTTTTTTTTTTCATTTATGATTATCAGACGTACCTTTAGGTTTTATTCTAACGTGATCTGATAATATTTGTAACACGACGCTCGTGTTATTTATTGATGAAAAAAAATGATCATAATCAAATACAACGGTGAACCATATACACGCACGGTAGGCCAGGGATTTAAATCCCTTTATTGTTAATGTCTTTGCGAGTATAGATCACATTACGTACTTGATGATTCCAGCCTGTAATATTGAAAGTTTTTCCCGAACAATACGTTCCACACGCTAAGATTATGCTGTCGAAGCCATGAATCATGCTGATAAAATAAAAACAATTTATCATTATAAGTCATGTATCAATACCGAAATTTTCATTCTAACATTTAAACCCTCAAATCCGCGACGCCGTTAAAGTCGAAAACCACGATAACGGTATTGCGAAAAATGAATAATATACCATATGTTACACGAGACGATATTATGAACAAAATATAGAAACATAGCACAATAGTCGATAATTTATAGGCGGAACGACGGGGTGTGTCTAGTCACACCCAAAAACTTAAAAACATACCTATAATGATACACACTAACTCACGGCCTTCCGCCTACTTAGAATTTCCCATTTTAATAGTTAAAAGCGAAAAAACCCACACGTGCGCTTTTAAGTGTGGTAATGTTATTGAACATACCCAGAGTATACTCTAGAAAACGTATCTATGAACTATGTAATAAACATGTGCACACGTATTAGCAAGATTATTGATTTCAGATATTTCAGCAGTGGATGAAAAGTAGATCGTTTTGAATGCGATGTTTTTAAGGATTTTGAAAATTGAAAATACAAATTTTATAGGAATGAATCTATAGCGTTGCATTTTCATCAATGGGATTTCGTATACCTCTGTACAAAAAAAAAAAATTAATATTTTTATTTCATTTCATTTCATTTAAACTATTTTTGTTTCATTGAAGAATACGTAAATTGTGAAATATTCAGTCGGAGGCCATGTTTATTTTTCAGCAGTAATTAATTATCAGCGGTATTTTTTATTTTATCAAATAGAACTATACGTAACAAATATATTTTAAGTAAATAAATCACTTTGTTCGTCATATTCAAAATAAGCACTTATTTTTAAAACCGTTTTGTTACGACAGGTGTTTCCCGGGTTTTAACCGAAGGCCGAAGCCCCCAGCATCGTGCGACCACCGACCGTCTATTGTGGCCGCGTGGGGGTATATGAGTGACCCCATCGCACCCGAAGCTGCCGAATCTTCGTACCAGTTCGTTTCGCCTACTAGTCATCGGCGGATCTTTTACTACCGTCCAGCGAAACCACTCACCCCTTCGAATCCATACCCACCGACTGTGAGTCGGACAGACTCGTAGACACGCGCCGTCGTGGGCTAAACCGGCCCCCGAAGCATGGGCGCCGACTATTGGGGTGCTGCAGTACTCAAGCACCCCATGAATCATTCTATGGGGTGCTCTGCACCCCATGAAATAAAAATATAGAGCAATACGTAATTTAATACGTTTATAATTTTTTCGTTGTATAATATTTATGGCAACAATATATTTTTGGATGTATTGATAACTCGTTCCTAACATACGTATATGAAATGAAAATAATTTTATGTATAATTATAATTAATATGTATTTAAAAGTTTTAATATAATATGAAAAAGGTCGCATTAAACAAGGTAACAATTTATGTTGAAAAAAAATTATTATTTATTTAAATTGACATTTATTAATATCTAAGGATTTTAGGCACTCCGTGAAATTTGGGAAACCCGGCGCCCATGCCCCGAAGTACCGTTCGTAATTCGTCAGCGGTTGGACAAGATGCGTCGCCCGTGTGTCGAGAGGTGACTACCGACTATGGGCGTTCCGGAATTAACCGGAGACAGACGCGCCAACTTCGGCGAGTTCCCTTGACCTCGCGAGATGCCACCCGCATCAGGGCTTCGGGAGTGATCAATTTAAGAAGGACGCGCGGCTGCCCCGCCCCAGTGTGAGGCCGTCTGCCCGAAAGCCGATCGTTCCCACACCGCGTACTCGAGACTCGGTACGTGCCCTATGCGACCGCAAGGACCCCGGTGGCATCCGGAGTCCCGCGGGAATCGTAGCGCTGTGACCGTGCTTAGCCGCACCGGGTAAACGCACCGATACGTTGCCCGTCTAACACCACGTGGAAGTAGCGGCCCGGCGCACGCGATCCCGGGAGCCCACAAGGGAAACCCGGAATGCGCGGGCGCCAACCCCGATCCCGCTATATGGACCGGGATTCGCTAGATCGTTTTGTTACGACAGTGTTCGGTAAAAATATGAAAATACCTATCTACACGCACACAATATTATCATCAAAACACAATATCAAAACCCTAAATTGTGTGCAATAATATCACAAATACTTTTGAATTATTCCGTCTGACACTTTGGAGTAAGTGACCGATTGACTTTCGCGTTGTAGTATGCGATCGGCCCAGTAATCTCGGTATTTGATTTTTATGTCCTGCGATGGATAATTATTGCCGCCGTACTGTTTGACTTTTATACGCAACATCTGCAACAATCCCGCCCCGTGCAGTCCGTAATTACAGCGCCGGATTAAAAAGTAAATAATTTAATTTTAAAATGTTTACCTTCTCGTTTTGCCCGATTACATAATGTTCTCTGTCAAATTTATAAAAGTCCAACAATGAAATGTAAAATTTCGCATCGACCATGGTGAGCGTTAAAAGTATTGACAGTTGAAATAAAACTCAATAAAAATGTTAACTGTTATTTTCATAAATAAAAATTCGTTTCGTGTAAACAACCGATCCGTAATCGCATTGTTCTACTGCGGTGCTGTTATACTATAATCGTTTGGCTCCTTGATGACCAGCTATATACCAATAGATATAACAGAGAGCCAGACATATTTGGCGCCATGAATATTCTCCGGGACTCGAACAAGACAATGGCGTTGGGAGTATAGAGAACCTTAGACTAGTCACTTTTGAGATGGGCGAAAGTTACGTGTATGATGTGATTTGTAATTTGAAATCAATTAAGAATAATATTGTTTGCAGAAAACGATTTCGAACGAAACTCGAGTAATGATTTTGGTTTCAACTAGTCGAGTTTTCGAAAAAATAAAAAAATGCGTGATAAACAATTGATGCGATTTTTCAGTTTCAAGTAAAAAAAGTTTTGGGGTAATAACAAGAAAAACCCATGTCAATACTATTAATGAATTAATACTATTTTAATTATGAATATACTATTCGTAAAAATGCTCCACTTTGCCGTGTTTAGACAATTCTGGCTTTTATAAAAAAAAAAACTAACTATTACAATAAAAATGTAAATGTAGCTAAGAATACTTATAAAAACCTTATATAAAATTTTCAGATTTTATTAGATTTTTTTAATGGCAAATATAGCTAATTTACATGTGATTAATAATTTTCATCAAATGTTGAACTTAAAACGCGAATAAAAAAAATCCTAATTTGCAAACGATCTTTAAAATGTTTTCAATACTGTTAGTTAAGTATATGAATAAGATTTTATTAAAGTTTTAGATTTTATGTAAAATATTTAAAATTTTATAAAATAATTCGAAATTACCCTTTATAGTCTTAACACTAAAATTTAAAACCGAGGGGTTTTCATTAATTTCACATTTTAATAATATTCCATTATAATATATTCCAACAACATGCGGTGTTTGACGTTTAACAGACGCCTGACTCGGGCTTAATAACTTAAAAATAAAAATAAATCAGTCAACTATAGACTCCATTGGCATCTTTATGCATACGTTAGCTAATTGCACACCGATGTCCCTGTACTGGAACGAACGCGTTTAAAGCACGGTAATAAAGTTAAGTACATTCTGCGAGTTGACGATAAAGCACGGGTGCCGTGGCGTAGTCGAATATTGTTCGTTGATGCGAACAAAGTATATCGAAAGACAATTAACGCGTTCGTGACGCGTAACGTCACTTAAAATAATTGATCGTAAAATCTATACGTACGAATATAATGCACTACACATTACTAAATGAATATTTTACGAAGGTACGCCCAAAGCGCTTTGTCTCGCTGTAATAATATACGACTTAAACAATTTTTTTATTATTATTATTGTTGTTGTTGTTGTTGTTGTTGTTGTTCTTTTAAACCGTCGGATGAGGCTGAATGTGACATTATCAACGTAACGACGTTTAGCGACATAAAACAACGTATTAAGACTTTGGAAAAAAAAAAAAAAGAAAAGAAAAGACATAAAGCCATCACGCTTTTATCTCGACCCAACTCTACTCGCTCGGCCATAAACGAGATAAGCTTATTTTGTGTTTTGTTTGAATACCATTTAGAACCAGTAGGTAACTAAAAGGTATATTCCATGTACAACTGCCGCACACTCGAGCGTCGTAACAATATCCGTGCGTTTCACTCTGTGACGAAGTCATCGATTAAAGTCTATAATACAGTACACGTCTTGCGTGGTGAACAGACGCCGTTTTTTTTTTTTTTTTTTTTTTTTTATTGATCACATAAATAACATCGACAACAAAGGCCATTAGTTACAAATAAGGTTATTATACTAATTAAGTGCTAATAACAATAATTTTTTTATATAAGATTAAAAAGTTTTGTTTGTTTCATAAATTTAATTAAATCCAGGTTTTTTTCTTGATTGGGTCCAAGTGAAGTGTCTAGGTTGTAGGACATCTTGTGCTCGGCCCGTTCTTGATTGAACACTAAACATTCGGCTATTAGGTGTTTGACTGTTAACGAGGTCCCGCAGGATTGACAGATGGGGGGTTCCTCATTTGCCATCAGGAAGCCGTGAGTAATTCTGGTGTGACCCGTACGGAGTCAATTGAGAACCGTATCTTCTTTACGATTGACGTTAGTTTCATTAATCCAACGGTGTATGTCTCTTTTTAGGACGCCGTTTTTATCTTGTGTTTTACAGGGAAAACGACGACCGCGAAAAACTGAGATTCCTGCATTCACGGTCCGAAGACAATAATTTGCAGAGTGACCGCCCACACATGAGTGGCGGATGAATTGTAGTTATCACGCGCTTTATAATACTTCGGTTTAGCTGTAAATGAAATACACATATTATATATGTATAATATGTGTTGTGCACAGGACCGGCGGAAGGCACGGGCAACACAGGCCTATGCCTAGAGCGGCATTTTATTAAGGGCGGCCTTTTTTCGATGTGTTTACGATATATTAAAAAATATATTTTATCACACGAAATTGTTCCGAAATATATTTAAAAATGTAACCATACACGATACACAGAACATAAACGTATTCAGTATCTCGTCTATTATGGACGGAATATAGCTATTAACCATTATTGACTTGAAAATAACGTACATCAAACGCAGTTCGGCCGTATACATAATATCAAACAATAATAATATATACGTACGAAACACTAAAATAAAACTGAAGATAACGTATATACTATATTGTACAGACGACACAGTTGTATGCGTGAACACAAAATATATCAATGACGTAGTAATTTTTAAACAAAATTTGTTTCTACGTTAATCATAGATTAGGTGTATTAAAGTTCGTAATTATATTATATTTAAATTATTATTGACACTGGCTTATACGGTATAATCGCCGATACGGCAAAACCGCTGATTCTGGATCGTGTGAACGGGCTAGGTTAGGTCAGAGCTTTACATAAACTGGATCTCTGGCGCGACGTCAGACTGTCAAAAATCACTAGCATTGACAATATTAATCCTTATGTTTTGAAAGTTGGCTTTGTATTTGTTTTTTCGTGTGTGTTTTGTTTTTGACACCTTCGCGTCTTGACTTAACAGCGTCTCTGCTGGTTCGAAAAAAATATAATGTATTTTTTTTTTTTCTAGTTGAATGACGCATTTCATTCACATATTGAATATATACCTATAAAGTAGGCTGCAGTACGCGTGTACGAGTACTTACTACAGTGACGTCGGTAACCAGACCGAGACAGCCCTCCTCCCGAGGTAAATAGGCCACTGTCGTGCTGCACTGTCACCTTTCGTGACAAGATTGTCAAGATAAAGTTCGTCGATGAGGAAATAAGCTAAGTCATGAAAATAATCTGATCAACCCCTATTTACATTGACTAATAATTCATTTAAATTATTTTATAGTTACTTTTTTATGTTTAAATGGTATATGGTTGTAAAATGCACACTGTTATACGCCCTTAGCAATGATTTTCTAATTATTAGAGTTAACATTATCTACTCTAATATCTCTTTTAAATTAACTTAATTTAAAATGATCAACTTCTTACTTAAAATCTACATTTAAAATTCATTTATGCGACAAAATCGCTTTGAATTAATCGACATCAATTATAAATAGACTAATAATTAATATTCATAAGCCCTAAATTTCTTGTAGGTTCAAAGCAAACACTTTAAGGTAGCTCTATACGGTTTTTAAACATCTTTACAACCCATCATTGAGAACACTTGGTAATTTAAATGAATAACAGTACCAATAGGAATAGACCTACGGTCGGTCGTACACAAATAGCACTACAAATACCAGCTAGTTCAATGTTAAGGCGTCATATTGTACTCCGGCGGCTCAACGAAAGTGGACAAAGTTTAAGAAAATCGACGCTAAATAGTTTACCGTCGTTGTTCCCACGAACGTACGCGCCATTTAAAGCAAAAGTTTGATAAATGTTGAAAATATTAACAACAATACATCGCAATATCGACGCGTTATATACTTTTTTTCTTCTTTTTTCATTTTTTTATTTTTATACAAAACATTTTTTTCTCTATCCAATATTGAACATCAACAATTTTTTTCCGCGTCTAAGCCCGGAGGGTACCTTATAGATACTATTATACGGTACTATTATTTTATTCCGCCGACAAAAGAACGAACGAATTACAAAATAATACGTTGTCATACGACGGTGTTACGTTTACATTTACCGAGTTCATTATTTTAATGCATTTCCGTCACAATACGTACAACGCATACGTGTGTGTGCACGTGTAACGTGTATAGTGTCACAAAAAGGGAGTAAACCACTGGCTAATTTTTTGTACACTGGACTTCCAAAACAATTTTAATACCTAGACTTCCGTGTAATTTCATGTAATTCCTTAGAATTCCATATAATTCCACGTAATTTCACGTAATTCCTTAGAATTCCAGGTATTTTCATGTAATTCCTACGACTTCTATTGAGACTTCCATTGAATTAATAGTTATTATTTGGACCTCCTATTAATTCCGTAGACTTCCACGTAACTTATACATTTATAAACTATAGGTACCTAATTAGGAATTATATAAATTATACCTGTAACATTACTAAATAATTATTAGTAGGTGATGAATAATGACTAGAAAACTTAAAAATAATACAAAAAAAACAATATCTGACAAAAAATTATATATGAACCGTGGTTACAACCTGCATATTATCTCTTCAACATTTTGTTTTAAATTATAAAAAAGCTGGTAAGTGATATAGACCTATAGACGAAAGTATCTGCGATTTAAACCATATTCTATTTGATTGTCTTTCTCTATCCTCTAAACGTCTTGTCCTATTCAATTCTCTGAAGTCTCTCAATATACCCTTTAATATTCATGATATCCTCAATTCGAATTCCGAACCAGCTATTACCCTTATTATCTCCTTCTTCCACGAGGCTGGCTTTCTTATTTAAAATTTGTAATTACTTATTTTAGGATGTGCTGTGTATTATTGTTTTTAAATTAATTGTCGAACTTATTAGTTTTCACTAAAAGCTCAAATAAAAAAAAATAAATAAATTTTAAAAAAATCTCGCGCCCATAGTTTGAAAAAAAATATTTAATTGCGAGCGCTGCGAAATCATAAGGCAGAACGCCTGGTAGGCTCAAGTACAGATTTATAACATAGTTTACAGGATTTTGTATTACAAAAATGATTTAAAAGTGTGAAAATGAATTGAATGATTTTTCATGAAAAATGAAAATGAATCTGGGGGGGGGGTCCGGCAACGTTTGCCGATCATTCATGCGTGCGCGAACCGGTGTCTTCTTAAATCGAACAGAGTATAGCACGTGAGTGTGCCGCCTACGTAAATGTTGAATTTTTATTTATTTACCCGTTCGAATACATAATATCTTCTCAGAAACGTAAGCCTAAGATAATCCATCGGGGCACCCTCTCCGGTCGCGTATTCGATCCAGGGTAACCGTGTGACGCGGTTTTTACCATAACAACCCGATGTCGGGCCTCGGGTATAAAAAAAATAGGTATACGGCGCGCTCGCGGGGACCGTGACTATGGACGTTTACGACGACGTGGGTGTATTGTAATGCAGTATAGACCGCGTAGGCACGGCCGGAGTGAATTATTGAAAGTAGACGTTGCCGCAAAACCGATTTGTGACGACGAAAACGCGAAGCGAACGGAGGCGCGGAAGGTACTATGTACAATGAGAAACTTTTGCGCGCGCAACAGGAATATTATTAAAGTTTTCACTGAGTTTTCGGATTAATTATTAAACAACTCTGAACACACACGCGCCAAACTCTTTATAGTAGGCGGCACAGCCTCGGAATTCGAACGTAATAGGCGCATTACGGGTCTTACCTATTACGCATAGTCTGTTTGTTATACGCGCGTTACAATACGTTATACGCGTCTATATTATTATAATTAGAGACCGGAATTTTATGCATTTGCATGTTCATACTGAGTGTATGCACTTATACGAGGGTTTGAAATGTCAGCAAATCAGACCTAACTGATTCCATAGACCAAATTTAATTTTGCATATAATTGCATATTTGTAGGGTTGGTATTTAGTATTTTTGTTCATAAATGCATATAATGTGCATATTTATTCAGTCATAGTAAAATAGTCAAACTATTTCATGTTTTCATTTTGGAAACTGGAATTTTTAAATATTGGTGAAAAAAAATGACTGTCAACACTCAACCTGATATAGAATATTATCTCGTATATAGTTCGATAAACTGTTATCTGACAAATGAAATTATCTACATTAAACATACATGTCTTGAGGTTTTAAAAAATTTAGGGTTCATTTATTGGCTACACTGCTAACCCATCTATATAAATATATAATTTTGTTATGTTTTATTTCTTCAAATTATTTTAAAAAGCATATTATGATGATGTCATTTTTATATTTTAATATTTTGTTGATTATATACAGGTATGAAGTAATATAAATTAATGATGCATACTTGAGCATATTTTTCAATTATTTCTGCATATTAATGCATATTTCGACACTTTTGCTTTGCATATTTGCATCATATTCGCCACATTTTTAGTGCATATAATTCCGGTCTCTAATTATAATGTACGCGTGGTACGCGATTATTTACTAAACAACGTATATCAGGCGTCTCCGGCTTTCTTCGACCAGTCAGTAACGTTTACAACCGACATTTTCGAACGGGTCGACCCTCCTCATTATTTATTTCCGTCATTAAAACCGTGCGTCTTCGGAAAAAAATTATAAATTAAATGCAATCTTACTATATTATACGTTCAGTTCGACATAGTTGGTTTAAACATTTCTCGTCCATCTGTCCCTAGCGTGCACGGTGAGTACCCCAGAAGACGTATAAAAACGCAAATTACGTCATAACCTTTAATAAAGCAGAGGTGCAGGCAACCAACAGGTTGATAGCGACACGAGTTCGAGTCCTTTCGCCTTTTCGTCTAAATAATCGCATTACATCGTATTGCCTCGTATACACCTTCTCTAGTGATTATTTTTAAAAATCACACACACACACACACATACCGTACCATCAGAAAACTAGTGTGGCAACTCAAAAAACTTAATTCTGAGATTATTTTTAAATACTACATTAACGCATTAAAGCATCCTTTTCTATTAATTTAATACAGTACCGTATTTTGAAATTTGAAATTTTCTATATTGAATTTACCTTAAAATACACTATAGTGCGTTGAAAATAACACCGTTTTTTCGATTAGAAAACGAGTGTAACACAAAATTGACATTTTTCGAGTTACTACACTAATGTTCTGATGGTACGATACACACATTATTTTATTTTATTTTATAATAATAAACGGGTTTGAAACCCTTTTGAAAATGCATACATATTACATAATTACAAAACATTCATAACAAAGAAAAAAAATTGAATTACAAATAATGATAGATAAATAAGGTTAATTAGATTCGGTCGCTAAAGCTGATAAATATAAAAAACGAAAAAAGATTAAACAAATAGTAAAATTAAAGATCTATAAGGATCCTCATTGGCCATTAACATTAGACGCCTAATAGGCTCATTTTTCATATATTTTATTTTTCATTATTGCTTGGACATATAGGGACATGAAAAGGAACACTAGAACGGTTTTGACGGGAAGGGACCTTGAAATTCAGTAGGGATAATAAATCAGTTGAGTCAACTTGACCAGACAACAGTCCCTTTAGAAATTTAAGGAAAACATTTGCCTGCGTTCAGCTAGAGAGACGAGACCTAATTTAGCAGCAACAGCTGAATAGTCATGCGGAGTGTGTTCAATGCCTAATAAGAAACCAGCAGAACGAAAGAACCGGTGTAACAGGCGAATTTTACCTCCGGATATTTTTACCTCCCCCCGGTAAAAATAGCCTAGGTTATTTTTACCCCCCGGTAAAATTTGTAGATATTGGGGGTAAATTTATCCTAGGTTACTTTTACCCCCCCCCCATCCGGTAAATATATCCTAGGTTATTATATTTTTTTTCAACCAATGATAGGTTAATTTACAAAGTTTAACTTCGACCTTTGTTTTTCACGATCATCAGCAATCCTCTTTAATCCAGCATACGTGTTAAGAATTGCGTTTGTTTTTGTTTTTTTTTTTTAATTTAGATATGTACGAGAATCTCAGTCTTCCTGGTGGTTTTCGACCACACCTTATATTACTAGTCTTTATTTTTTTATATAATTTACATTTTTTTATACAATAAGTATACCTAATATTATTAACATTTTATACTAAATAGATAGGTTCACATTTTAACAAAAATTCTGTAAAAGTCAAAACTGAAGTTTTTACAATAGAGTCGAATATGCTTCTTAGGGCTATCAGAGAAAATGTTTTATTTTGTCAAACATGTGTAATATGTAAAATATACGAGTACATGATTAAGGAATATAGTTTTAAAATTATATGCATACAAAAAAATTCTGATCATATTCTATCAATACACAAAACATTTTCATCAATCAGAAATCATTAAAAATATTCACCCAAATAAAATATTTCATTTCTTTTTGGGATTTTAGTAAATAGATAAAACATAATATTATGATGTTGCCGTAGAAAATACTATTAAACTCCCAAAAAAATCAAAGAAAACTAGGTAACACTTCGTATTCAAATTATTTAAAATCAAATAAAAACAAAAACAAAAAAAGTTTATCCCTAATAAAGTTTTAAACATTTGACAAAAACTTTTAAAAATTTAATGTGATCTTACTCACTTACGACACTGAAAGAATTGAAAAACTTGCGACGCAAGATTTTTTTTCATAAGCGTTTAAGTAAATTATTTTGTGATTTTTATGGAATAAATTTCTTTTGCGTCGATTCTGTACTTGAAGAATTTATTTAAAGATATTGTTCCATCCAAACGGTATATTTTAATTCTGAAGCTATGCTCGGAATCGTCTAACTAAAGAAATGATAGATTATTTCTTTAAAATTCAATACACCCATCCCCATGTATTCGTCCGAGAAGCAAATATACCCCATGGAACAAAAGTACGTACTTTAAAAAAAAGTTTATCCCTAATAAAAATGTAATATTCGACAAAAACTTTTGAAAATGAAATATGGTCATACTCATGCACTTCACTTACGTTACTGAAAAATGTTGTGGCTTAAAATGTTTTTAATATGTGTTTAAGTAAATCATTGTACAAATTTTACGGAACTGACGGTTTCAAGTCAATTTTCAACATTAAAATATTTACGAAACAATATTTAATCAATCCAATCATTATGAAACTTTGGGTTCAGATGGAACGTTTTGAATGTTTCGGTTGAAAAAAATGTCTAATTTGTCAAAAGAGTACTTTTATTTAATTAATTGGATAATTATTTCCATTTGATCCATTCGATTTTTATTCTGTGTACACACGTTTATTTATACTATTGAGCAGTGGTTCCCAACCAATGGGTCACGGCCCACTTGTGGGCCGCGAGCAGCATGGTACTGGGCCGCGAGCCATTGGTATAATATTAAATATTATATATATTTAAAATGATATTATAATGTATTTTTCGGTTCTTATTTTTGAAAATAAATTAAATGAAATTAATTGAAAATATCAGCTAATGAAGAAGATTCGTTGATTGAAATGTCATGTGATCAGACTTTAAAATCGTATTTTAAAAGTACACAATTAGTGCCATTTTAGTTAAATGTTCGGAAAGACCATCCAGCAATCGCTAAAATTACACTCATAAATTGTTGGGCTTTTCGACGACTTATCTATGAGAACGTGCTTTTTCTACTTTAATTTATTTAAAAAATAAATATAGGAATAAACTGAATGCTGAGAGTGATTTAAGACGAAAACTAACAAGTTTTAATCCAGATATTGATTTTCTCGTGAAGAACAAGCAATGTCGAAAATCACATGAAATTGTTTATCTTGTGATTAAGTTGAAATAATAGTTTTTTTTATACAATTTTTTTTTTTTTAATTTTTCTTAATTTTTTATTCCTAATAACTATACATACATGTGTATAATATATAATATAATTTTATGAAAACGTATACAGGTATACTATGGATGGGCCTCAAATATTTTTTCACAAAATAAGTGGTCCGCGAGACTAAAAGTGTTGGGAACCGCTGCTATTGAGTATAGTCAAACCCAGCGGTTCCCAACCTGGGGTACGCGTACCCCCAGGGGTACTCGAGATGATATCAAGGGGTACGCGAAAACAAAATTGAGTAATGGAAATAATTATGTAATGAATTAATAAAGTTAATCAAGTAATAGAATAATTAATAATGAAGAATTCCTTCAAAAAGCTACATCTTTATCAATCATAGAAAAAGAAAACTTGATAGAACTTTCATGTGACACAACTTTAAAGAGTGAGTTTAAGAGAAAACAACTTATTAATTTTTGGGTAGATATTAAAAACGAATATGAGCGGCTCTCTGACAAGGCAATTGAATTCCTATTGCCATTTACTAGTACAGAGTTGGTCGAAAGAGTGTTTTCTTCATATATCTTTATTAAAAACAAGTATAGAAATCAACTAAACGCAGTTCCAGATTTAAGATTATATCTCGCACCATTTGAACCTGATATTAAAAAACTATGTAAATTGAAACAAGGTCAAGGATCTCACTAATTATTTACATTTCAATTTTTTGTTTATTTTATTAAACTATTAAATAAGTAAAATAATAAATTGTTGTATGTGTCTTATTACTCAATATAAAAATACATTCATTATTACATTATATTATATTATTGTTATTTTTAATTAAATGTTTTAACAGTGGTTATGTGAAAAATTTTCAAAAATATAATGAGGGGTACAATCTAGAAGGGGGGTACAGCAGGAAAAAAAGGTTGGGAACCGCTGGTCAAACCTAACGATTTTCGTACACCGGATGAACAAACCGTTTTTCCGCAATAACGTTTATTCAGTTTTCAACAGTATACTCCATCGTCGTCGATGATTATCCTTTTGTGGCGAGACGGGCCATTTAATAATAATTATAGACATATTATGTACGGCACATATTTAGTATATTTAGTATATTTTATACAGTACAAATCACTCTTGACCGAATATTCCGTGATGAGTGATTGAATAGTATCACCGGTTTCGAGTGATTATTACTCGGCCAATAAATACAAATCCCGTTGTCATTGTCGTCGTTATTATTACTGGCCGCTAGGACGGTAGCCATGCGCACGGCCGCGGTCCGTACACGAACGGGGCGATTGTTTAGAGGCGTTATTCTTCCTCGATCGCCTCAACCGGACACACGAGGCGTACGACTTGAACTTCCGCACACACCGACTTGGAGCGATGAAAGTCAGCGTAGACGTACGCGCCAGAGATACGGTCGCGCCGTACTATCGGCGGTCGGTCACGACGGCAGAGAGAGCGACGACGTCGGCATCAGCGAGGACGACGGCGGCGGCGGATACGGCCAGGGCGACGGCGAACTCAGCGAGGACGACGGCGATGGACACCACGGCGACGGCGGCCGACAGGGCCAACAGAGCGCGGACGGACGCCGTGGCCGACCTCGTGCAGTGGGCCCAGACGGCGATGTCGCGCGCGGCCGCCACCGGCTCGGCGGACGCGATGGCCGACGCGGCGGAACGGCTGGAGGACGCCCAGGCCGAGGTGTCCGCGCTCATGGCCACGACGAGCCGGTCCGCCGGCCACGGCGTGCCCGTCCGGCCAGCGCCGTACGAGTGCGCGTGCTGCCAGCGGCGCTTCTACGCGGAGACGGCCCTGCGCGTACACGCGTCGCGGCGCATGGACGGCGGCAGCGGCCACTGCGCCGACTGCGACTGCAGCCACGAACGCGAGCTCGGGGCCCCTCTCGCCTGAACGCCCAAAATGTTCGCCGTGGGCCACGATCGTGGGTACCGGAGACGCCGCGGGCCACGACCGTGGGTACCGGTGTCACCGTGGGCCACGACCGTGGGTACCGGAGACGCCGTGGGCCACGACCGTGGGTACCGGTGACGCCGGTATATATTTGTGAAAACTTAAAAAAAAAATTAATAAAAAAAAAAAATGTTAAAATGAATTGAATTCTTGTGCTTAAAATACCGTAGTGGGTTCTAATAATTTCGGTAATCGAACGGCCGAATAACGTATTATGCAAAAGCGTCGAAAGGTCTGGCTTTTCCAAGCTGCGACTAGCCGCAGCGGCTGGCCGCAACGATCGCATAATCGACTGCTCATCAAACAAACGCCTCATCGTGGTTTCCAACGTGCGATCGACGTGTGCGAGTCAACAATAGTCGTTGCGTTTAACGATCGTACTGCTATGGAAGCAGTGCATTGCGATTTTATTCTGAACGAATTTATTATAATATGTTTTTATAAACGAATTCATTTAATCGAAAAATGTCGAAAACGTCGAAAACTCTATTCACTACAACCGACAATGACCTGTAAGTTGAAAACGCGAGTAAAACCGTGTGTTGTATGACAGTTTGCACGAAAACGTAAAGATAATATAAACTGATCATAATTTAGCGGAAAAAATCCGGGAAATTTATTTTTATTTTCTTGTAAGTGGCTATTTGTTAAAAATATAAATAAGCCTTATTTTTATCTTGTTTTAAATAAATTACTTATTGGCTTCCAATATGAACTCGGAGTGTGCACTATTTCTTATTCTTCTTCCTCTTCTAGTAAATGTATGAATTTTTTTTAATTAATATTTATAAGTATTTGTTCCATTTTTAGTGATGTTCAACGACAAATTAAAAAAAAAAAAGCTGGTAAGTAAGATGATGGTGGTACAATTCGTCCCTTCGGTCCTCGGACAAGATATTGGTGATGAATGTATTAAGTTTTAAAGAAATGAGTCATCATTTCTTAAGTATAAAACGATTCCGAGCAAAGCATCAGTGTAATATAATATATTATTATTTAAATACTGTTTACGTATTTTACGGTTGTTTGTATAATTTTTGGTGAGTTTTTTTGAAATAGAAGATTTTTTTTAACAATAGATTTAAACATGTTGTTATATCTGAATCCAAAATGTCATTATAATAATAGGATGAACCAATTTTCAAATTGGTATTAAATAAACAGAAAATGTGTTTTCTCGCTAATCAAATGACATTTACGGTCATACTTAGTAGTGTAGTACCGATTACTATTTATTTAATAACGTATTACGTCTAATTATAAAAACAATCAAATCGCGTAAGATCTTTGATAAACTTTTAAAAATCTACCTTCAACTTGCTTAAAATGTGCAAGTGTAGGTGATTAAGACGATTAAGTAATTAATGATAAATAATAATTTTAAATAATTAAAATTGAATGTCAGAAACTTTTCAGTGCGTATGAAAAAAAAAGTACCGGCTTTTCTAAACATTCGTTGTTAAACGGCCAAACATTAATGAACAATAATGATGATCAGTAACGGATAACGCATGAATAACGGACTGATGGTCTGTATTTTTAATTTCGTGATATTACCGATTACAATCATTACAGAATTATTTTCATATTATAATATTATTGACGATGAATTTTCGTAAACTACGACTTTTCACGTACGATTCCAGACCTCAATGTGTATATTTCAAAACGCTTTTACTCATATTACGATACGATTACGAAATCGTGAGGCGGCCAAAATACGTGGAGTCCGTGGACTACAGCACACACAGCCCTACTCGAAATCAGACCCTGATATGAGCGAATCCGTCGTATTCATTGTCGTAAATATGTATACTTACACCGAAAGTAGCAAAATCACAGGAGGTTGATCCCAGTCACTTGTACGCTTACTCGTGAGAATTCAAAAATTCCCCACTTTACAGATTACATTTCGTCAGGTGAAACGATAGTTTGTAAAAACACTGTTTAAGTTTTCAAATTCGACTTGAAAAAAAAAACATTCGACTAAAACGTGTGCACATCATCGATCTCGATACGCACAAAACACAACTAAAATATGGCCAAGCCTGCACTGTTGTGCATAAACCTACGTCTCTAGTAGATATTAAAAACTATAGAAATTTATCGGCTAATTAACGAGTCCTCGACGTACGTATATTGTTACAGTAGACGATATTCGAGACATTTTTGGTCGTAATACTTCAAACGGCTCTTATATTACGCGAATTGTCACGGGGACTGAAAACGTGAATAAATAACGATTCTGACGTACATTATTATAGTTTGTAAAAATAAAATATATCATGTGATATAAATTACATGTATGACATACAGTTAATGATCGACCGATGGGACAATTAACGAACGTTCGTTTATTTGTTTACTAGGCGAATGTCTTCAATTCGCTCTTGAATCGATCAACTTTAAGGGCGGTAACATTTTGAAATCGGGACAGTTATTCAAATACGACGCCAAGCGGTTGTATCTTATGAAACGCGTTTCTTTGTATCTTTCCATCTTCAACGTCAACACGTCCAGCTCGTATTTCAACGAAGAACACAACATGAGTGTTTGGTTTTTGACCTCGAGATCTTTGAAATTATCTTCTTCCAACGCTTTCGTGGCCAATTTAAACTTGGATTGTTTCTACGAGAAACAAAAATGAGATTTTCAGTTAGAATGAGAAAAAATCAAACAGTGTCTCTTTTGTTGTCTGTTTATCTCTGTACACGTATACCTTCGTGAACAAATTATTGGCCCGTGTAAAATGATATTTGCTACTCTGTCTAAAATCATTGATCACTTTTTCACGCACTTTCATAGCGACTTCGTGCGTGAATGGCTTCTTGGTAATTTTGAAAAACGGTAAAGCGTAGTCAATTTGTTTTTCCGTGTCTTGTTTAGCGAGAGCGAGTTTTTTGTCTTTCTGAAAACGATCGTTTTGCACGTTTTTTAGATGAAAAACAAAAACACGCATTACAATATTTACTTTGGTTCGAAGTAATTTTCTGATCTTGTGATTCCGATCCCAGTCCAGTGAGTCGATTTCCAACTTGAATTCGGATAACTCTCGACAACGAGTTTCCAACATTTTTATAACGTCGTCTTCTAGTTTTGAAACGTCACGGAGCGCTTCGTTTTCGGCTTTCATCATGTCTTGTAACAAAAGGTACGCCTCGTGGGATTTCAAATGTCCCTCGTACGGATAAACGATGTTTTCGATAACCGACTCGGGATCGAATTCGCCTTTACTTGTTATGGTAGGTTTATTAAATAGTCTACTAGACTGAGTGATTTGTCCTTCGCCATACTGATACTGAACGAAAATATTATTCGACAACAAATTAAAAATCCTGGTAGCAATGTCTCGATCTTTGTGTTTCGTTGCGTCCCTTAAATATTTTTCGACTATATTCTGCAAAAAAAAAAAATATATACACAACAACGTATCGAACAATACCAGTCATTTGCTGAAGGCTATAATAATTAAAGATTATTAAAAACATAATAAAGAGAGTGGAAAAAAAAAGAAAACTGATTTAAAATTTAATAGAGTTATACTAATGTGCAATAATGAAACACCATTAAGCGATATTTCGTTTCATCGGCAATATAATTAAGTCTCGTATCGAATTGAACACGGCCTGAAAACAAGTCACCCCAACGTATTTTTTAATTAGTATAAATATGTATAAAACTTTTATGTTACAATCAAAAAATTATTATTTAAATCTGTTAAGAGTGTATTGTTTTTTATTAAAAATGTTTCCACGCGCAGGTAATAATAAATCGAAAAAATATACGAAAACTCGTAGCGTAAGATCTAAACTACAATTAATTATTATAGAATAAGTTTGTATTTAATAAATTTATTAAAATATTATTTTTCGTGTCGAATACATACAACAAAAAAACCTGAATTTACCGATGGTTTCCTTTTAGCGTTTACTCGTACGTTTTCATTGCTACTGTTTTCCATTTCTTGAAATACACACGTGCGCCAAAATAATAAATCCGATCTAATATTTTTAAAAAAAAACACGTTTAAATAGATTCAATACTAACGATATCAATTATGTGTACAATATTTCATATCGAAAAAATTAATTTTTATTACGTGACAATATTACTAATAGTTGCTAAAATGACAATATTATTTTAAATGTTATATTTGAGGATCATCTAAAATATTCCCACTAAAACAAATGTGACGCAACAATTTTTACTGTTATTACTTTAAAGTTCAAACGTCAAATCTCAAATTCATATTAGTATATTCAATTTTCCTACTATTTATATAAAGTAAAGATGCAATTTTTCTTCTCTTTTTTTCATTAACAATCGTTATTACAAAATTGTATTTGTCTTAACTCGATAACTAGACTATGGACTAATGAAAATGTCTCATTCGGTACGATTTTCTGTGATTAAAATTAAAATTACTACATGCATTATTCAGGCTTGCAACGTGGCAGTTCGAACAAATATAATAGAGGATAAAATAATGTGCCACCGCACTTACACAAAGACTAAAAATTACGGCATCAGTGCATATTTTATACTATTATTCTTATGTAAAAATATCGAAACGTATTTTTAATCACTATAGAATAGATATGATTATAGTATTTAGATGGGATCAATACACTTTCCCGACATTTAATTGACCGACATCATTAGCCCGACGGTACGTTTGCGCGACAGGACGTTTGCCTGATATTACATTTTCTTGACACTACGTTCCCCGATTAGATATTTAACGAGTTTTAAAATAATAAATTTATAATTTCCTACATTTGTTGTATTTAAATTGCTTCTAAATGCATGTATGGTTGAATATACACATATGTATATTATTATCATAATTAGAAAACATGATGTATAAGTATATGTGTGTGTGTGTGTGTGTGTGTGTGTGTGTGTGTGTGTGTGCGTTTGTATTTAGTATGCAGTGAGATCCAACGTATGGTTTTGAAGCAGCGCTACGAGATCATTTTTCGTTGTGAGCTCCAAAATGCCGGATCTCGTAATGTTTTCACATAATACGGACTGTATGATTGATATAAATAGGTTTGCGCTTGGAATTAGCCGGATCTCTAAAAGTATGGTTTATAAGTTTCTTGTGTGTGCTGTGGTTCGGGTTTGTTGACTGTAGAACGCGCCACTATCGATGGTGTGTGTCTTTTAATATTAAATTCGTACACACACATAGGGCAACGAACGCCTCTACCGAGATCTAGACAACGGCAACATTGCATTGTTTAAGACGGATCTCGGAAAAGGCGCTCATTACCCTATGTTTGTGTATGAATTTAAAATTTAAAGAAACATAATATCGTCTATCTATTTCTATAGTAGTGTTTTGATTCAGAATTTTCAAATATTTGATATTTCATCAATCAATGCTGGAGTTCTCCAAAGTGGAATAATCTCTCCCGTACTATTAAATATTTTTGTGCCTGATCAACCTACTCTCGATATTAATATAGTAGTGGATTATGCAAACAACAAAGTCAAAATATCAACGCATAATAACCCTGTGATTGCAGCTTCAGCCAGTCTCTGACGCCATCTAAACCTGATATCCGACTGAATTAAAAAACGGAAAATTAAAATTAAATTCTTTTTCAGACTAATGTATGCCTTTATATAAAATATTCTTATTATGTATCTTTTTTTAGATAGTTTATCACAATTAAAATATATATATATATATATATATATATATTATATATAATATCAAGGCCGTATCTGAGGAGGGGTCCAAGGGGTCCGGACCCCCCCCCCCCCGAAATGTCTTCAATATTTTACAAAATGTTTAAATTAACTATTTATTTTAATATACCAACATAAATATATAATCGTAAAAGGCTTAAACTCTAATTAAATAAACTAACTAGTATATTAACTAAGTATTAACTGTTATCAGTTTTCGATATATCATAAATTTATAAAATCATAAGAAATTATTAATGAACAACGACCGCTATCGTCTAACGTCGATATCTAACTTATCGTCGATAACGGACGGCGGCGACGATTAACAACAATAATAATTTTATTTACATTAAAAATATTATTACGAGTATAATACAGTCTACAGAATTAAACATATCGTTGTCAGCCAGTGACAAAAGACGTCGAATTGTTAACTCCACAGGACAAGAAAGATTAACTGGCCAAGCTCTATTAAGTGTCCATAGAGATATTAATTATTATGGTTAATCCTGAAGAAGTATTAAACCATTTTGCTCTTCAAAAAGATAGGAGCATATTATTAGTTTAAAATATATTTATTTTTTTTAATCACTTGATTTTTTTTTCATTTTTATAAAGTGTAAGTTGACAAGATGTCAAAGCAATTTGGTTTATTTAATTATATATATATATATATTATTTTTATTAAAAGAATATTACATCTTTTTTGTCTTATTTTCAAATAAATGTTAAAATTCAAATTCAGTAAAATTACAATATACATGTTTTGGACCCCCCCCCCCTAAAAAAATATCTCGATACGGCCTTGTATAATATATATATATATACTATTTTGGCCAATGAACTTACTCTTTTTCAGTAATAAAACAATTACACAGGTGCAAAAGAACATATCATTGTACAATCAATATATTCATCGTTTCTCTTAGAATCTATCATTCAAAAATCTCAATTCCATTGAATCTTCGTAATATTAATTATTATTATTCTACAAATTTTGAAAATATAAGGATATAATTTGTGTATGTACGCAATAAGGCTCTTAAAGACTACTTATAATTTGGATTAAAAAAAAAAATTTTTTTTTCAAAAATACAAGGTTAGGTACTCATAAATTCATTACAATAGCTTAATTTCTATGTGTAGTTATTTTACTGAAAATGTTTAGATAATACCTGTGTCTGGATATGCACATCATGTCCAGATGTGATCATGTCAGATATGAGTGTGGTTACATTCTATCAACCTAATCAATTTGTATTTACCAAGTAACATTTTACAACTAATCAAACTACCAATTAGTTTTCAATAATATTATTTGGATCTTATAAGACACCAATATTCAAACTCATGTGTTTTTCATCATATTTGGGAATCAATTAATACAAACAAATTTTAATTTTGGATCTCTCAATGAATTTTAGAATATAATGTTCTAATAATATTTAAGTATGATAAAATGGATCTCGCATCGTACTACGGATTTCCAACGATAATAATCGGATCATTCGGATCTAATAAGACACTAATATTCAAACTTCAAACTTGTATGTTTTCAACATACCTATTTCGAATTCAATTTATACAAACACGTTTTATTTTTGAATTTCATTATGCAATTTAAAATATAATTTTCTTGTATTGTTTATGATGAAATTAATCTCGCATCGTATGACAGATGTTCAATGATAATATTCGGATCTAATAAGACACTAATATTCAGAGTGTGTTTTTCATCATATTTGAATTCAATTAAAACCAACACAATTTAATTTTGGATCTCACAACGAATTTTAGAATATTATTAGAATGTTCTAACTTTTTAACTTCTCTTGAGAAGTTATTTTGGATCTCGAACCGAAAACACATTTTCAACGATAATATTCGAATCTCATAAGATATCAATAATCAAATTTGTGTTAATTTTTTTATATTCAATTTTAATTTAAAACAATTGCTCATTTACTTAATTTTGACAAATTTTAGTTAAGTATAATGTAATTTAAACGATTATAAAAAAATTGGCTTTATAGATTTGAAGAATTGTTAGAGCAATTTTATTATTCACATGGAATATTTTAATACATTTTTAAGCATTTCTGTCGAGAGAAAATTTTAAATCTCTATAATAATAACTCAAAAAAATCTGAAATGTTAACCCGTGTTTATTCATGGTAATTTCAAGCCTCTTGAATATTGAATTAAACAACAAACAAAAGTGATTTAGTCAAAAAATATAAACAGTTGTACGAGATCCAATTTACACAGATATCGTTGGGCATGTACACAGAGTACATTACAAACTTATTTCGTAGTTTGAAGAAATATTATAGCAGATACAAGCGATAAGCATCATAATGAAACGTCGACCAAATATTTAATAGATATAAATAAAATAATATAATATGAGTAATTGCGGTTTATTTTCGGCTTGTTTTTCCCGGCAGTGTCTACTCCAATAGTTGATAATGCAATCGAGTTTTATCTGTACATTTTTATTTTAGTATTGTTTATAAATTATATTGTGTATTTACTGATATTGAAATATTGATGGCCTGCGCGTCAAAATTATTTTGTGTTGGATTATTTCTTATCTGACCATTACTATTGTCAATCATATAGAAAAATTTGGCAACAGTGTATGGATCTAATAAGTACTGTAGCATAAGAATTGGAAACCCAAAGGGATCTCGTATGGCAATGTTTTTATGTTTTAGATCTCGTAAAGTACTAATTTAATGGTCACACACACTGGATCTCACAAAGATAGGAGACAATTAAAAATAAAATCAAGTGTTTTTGCAATTTTATGTTGGAATCATAATTTATGTATTTTAAAAATATTTTTCCCTGCACTCCACTCCAGAAGTAATGTTTTTAAAGGATGGATCTCGTATGGTTGAGTTTTCTACATGGATCTCTCACTATACTAAATGTATGTATGTGTGTGTGTGTGTGTGTGTGTGTGTGTGTGTGTGTGTGTGTGTGTGTGTGTGTGTGTGTGTGTGTGTGTGTGTGTGTGTGTGTGTGTGTGTGTGTGTGTGTGTGTGTGTGTGTGTGTAGTATAAAGAGTCCGTATCTGAAAACCCTAAATAATGAAGATTGCCTAACAGTACATTTTAACCTCAATATCAAGTTATTTGATATAAATGTATGTCAAAAATTATAAAAAAATATATGATGAATATTATTAACAAATTAAAATTATGTTTAAATTTTATTTGCAATTTGTATAGAATAGGCTGTCATCAAATATTAGAGTACATTATAAATAAATGTGAGTCAAAAAATGTCAATAAAATTAAAATATTACACTATTTACAATTTAATATCATGAGCCTAACCTCTAAGAAATGTTAAGTTTGGACGATTTGAATTTAAATGAAATTTTATTACAAATATAAAAAAATATAAATTTATTATCTTATGGGAAATATATTGTCAGGGAAATGTACCTATATAGATTAATAGACCCCCATAAAGATAGTATAGGATGTACCAAGTACCCCTGCCTCAGTCATCACATTACGCACCTGTCGTTAAACGTGGCTGTGAAACTGTTTTCATCGATTTTTAATTCGATCATTGAATCATACCTTGAATCGTAAAACGTGATCAAACGTTTGGTCAGTATACTGTTGCTATCGCCGTAAAACACGTGAGCTACACAAAACACGGAATCACCAAAATGTATACATTTTCAACGACGGTTTTCACAAAACTTGTAGATTACTTTTTAAACAATCGTTCCGGCCGCCGTTGAAAAATTCTGTGGTTTCAGTCTCGCTGCCGGCGTATTTTATCTCGACACTAATCAATTTATCAATCCTATGTTTGTAGACTTCCTTAACGAACGTTTTATTCGCGTAATCGGGCTCCTTGTAAAACGTGGTTTTCGCGACCAGTCCGTCGGGCATTATATAGTCGCCGTACGACTCTTTCAGGGCGTTCATGTACAACACGATTTTTTTGCCAGTCGGGTAGAGCATAAAATATTCTAGAAAAAAAAACACATCATTTAATAACAAAACAAACCCCAAAAAAAAATATAAATCGCGTGTCTACTGTTTCTGGGAACTTCTAAAACGTTAACCCACGAGTTGGGCATTACGGCTAGATGTCCGGGCGTATCGTTTTTATCGTGGCTCGAATCCGTCGGTGGTAAAAAACATTCCCAACACGTTGCGTCCATTAAACTGAAATTATACTGCTATAAAACATAAAACGTATGATATATATATAAGTATATTTATGTCCGGCAAAGTATTAAGCGACGTGTATAGCTCATAAGTATAACGCAAATGTGCACGACGTCATAACGATTGGTCGATATACGCACCGCACAACCGCCGTCCGACGGCTGTATGTTAACCCAATAGTTTTTATGGTTCCAGATCGCTTCTATTCCGATGTAATTTTCGTCGGAGATTTCTTTTCGCTCGCCCGTGCTGGGCTCGATGAAATACGGATTCCTGTCCGGGTGCTCGTCCCCGGGTTTTAACGGGATAATAACGACCCACGAATGGACTCGCCGCCCGTACAGTGGATCGGAAGTGTTCATCGAATTGTTCTAAAACACACGCGATTTCAATCGAAATACATATATGTATTGTCCGAAATCACAAAGCTTTCGAACAATGCATTCGTGTGCGTAATACATATACCTCTTTCGCGTCATTTTGGACCACGTTTTTCTTTTTTTCTTCTTCGATCAGAAACTGAACGAACTCACTACACAGATCATTCGACGGTTCTACGACATAGGCATCGTCCAGAGCTACCGGGTCCTCGGTTCCGAATTCTCTTTCGTTTTTGAACTAATAAAATCAACGAGATTTCGGTTTGAAACAATACGTATTCTTTTATTTCAAAGGAAAACCCATGAATACGAACGCTGTTCGGCGGAAGATCTATCTTGACTCTTCTCAAATCGTTGTTGCATACGTCTTCAGTAGCGTAACCTTGCACGACAAAAGCATTGTACCCGCAGCCAATCAAAAACGAGACTAATAGTGTCGCCAATTCAAAACAATTAGCCGTTTGCGTTTCTAATGCCATTGCAGGAGATACGATTGTCGGGGGCTAAACATTTTCAGTGCTAATTATTTTCAAGTTAATACGTAATATCCTTTACCCTCGATCGAAAGTTTGGATCTAAAATCGTTTAAACTACTAGATCCACTTTAAACCTCTGTTTTCGATTTTCGGGTCGATTTTATTTTTATTTCAGACTTCACCTCAAGTGTTGACATCGCATAAACTTTAGAATAGTCTAAAATTAACTCGATTCAATATACAGAAAATATAATAAACTAGAGCCTGAATCTAACATGCATATTTTTATCTTAATGTTTCTTAATGTGGATCATGTGAGACTCATCAAACACATTATTAAGTCAAAATAATAATAATAATAATATATACTATACCACAATTTTAGGATCATTTAACTTGGTATATGTTATGTGGTTGGCAACAAACTCGCTGTAGCTGGGCACATTGTTTAAATCGTGATAGACCAAACGTGATGGTTTAATTGAAGTACAAATGCATTTCTGAAAAAAAAAGCATACCTTTACAATCAATAGACTTAACGCATACATGAATCTATTATCAATTAGCACAAATTATCTTAAATCAAAAGATTAAAACAAACTTAAGTATAAAATCCATTCATGAATAATTTTTTCAATACCATATTAATTATTTTAGAAATTTCGCAGTTACAAATCATTAACGATGGAAAATATGGATGTAATTTCCTTAATTTCCATAATATTATACACATACACATTACACAAAACATAATATAGAATTGAGAATATTTTTAAAAGGGATATTCATAACAGAGATATCTAAATCAAGTTATGCATAGTCAAAATAACACTTTCGTCAGTCATCATTCATCAATATGGAACTTAGATGTATATGTGTACGAGTATATACAATAATTATACATACATACATACAAAACTCATATGTATTATTATTATCATGGCTTTACAACAAAACAATATTTTATTCATGAATTTTCTCTTCTACCTTAATTACGAAATTTAAATTTGTAAATCTTTTTTATTCCAGTACTTGCCTACATTCTTCTAAGTACTCTTCACCAAAGATATTATTCAAAACGATTTCAAATTTTGAAACAATAATCGAATGACTCGGCGTGTAGATTTAAGTTTACATGCAATATTCAAATTGTTCATACTTCACAGCGAATAATGTAAATCGACTTTTAAAACGTAACGAAACGTATAAATTAATTCTAATTGCATTACCTCAACAGCACATTCATTTTTGATTACTAATTCCAACTGTCTTCTGTCCGGATATTTCACTTTGAATTGTTCGATGAAATTCTTCGCGTGCAATAGAATCAATTTTTCCATATTCGTCGTTTTCACGTACGAATCCGGTACGTTTTTCCTGCAAATTTAAAATCGTTCGCATTAATACGCGAACCGAGAGGTGACATAAAATTTGAGATCCGTTTCGGCACCTGTACTTATTCGATTAAGCTCTCCGCGATCGGTCGGTTTTAAATAAACGCCAAGTTTAGTATCGCATTGTTCTGATTACATTGATAATTATCATGTTTAAGGCACGATTATGAACAATATAATATCATTATCTCCGGGGAAATAGATAAATATTACATGATCACCTATAATCGTTGTTTAAGAAAAAACACATTTTCCGAAAAAAAAGCGGACCGTGTGTTTTCTTAACCTTTTCTTAACGCGATTTCTGTAGCTATACCGGCTATACACAAATGGAAAATAAAAAACTCTCCCCTTTGCGACTGGGGACAAATACAGTCCATCAAACATATTGTGGAGCAATGTCCTCAAACTAGATACAAGGGAGGAACTGAGGGACTCCACAAGGGCGATGACGAAGCAGTGGATTGGCCGTCTAAGACTCATGTTCGCCTTTAGGTATATTATGAGCTTTTATTATTACTATCTTTGCTATCGTTAAATTTATTAGTATAATGTAAATCTATCTAACCTAGTTCTCGTCAATTTGTTAATTTAATGTTTATTTAGTTAAACGTCATGTTTAGTTTTTCAACAAATAAACCTACGCCATATGAAAGAGAAAAAAACGCGATTTCTAACCTCGACGCTTTATGAAAAACCCGTATTGAATGTGACGTAACAGTTGATATTGCACGTAAAAATCCTTCGGTCTGTATTGCACGATCGTCGGACTACAAACGATCGTACCGTATAAAACGATAAAACACGTGTGAAGCTAACGATTCCGACGCGTTATTTCGGTCAGATACGATGCGGTAGCCGAAACAGATCGCAGAACGAGGCCGGGTCGACACTTAAAACGTAATCACTAGGGCTGGGATTTAAATGTAATAAAAAACCAAAAATATGTACACATATATGTGATTAAAATTGCCAAAATATGTAGTATAAAACAAAAAATATGTACCAAGAAAAATTTAGTAAACTACATTGTTATCACTCGAAAAAGTTTCGTTAGGAAAACCACGGATAAAATTTGAAATTTTAATATCGAAATAGATCGGGTTACTTTAGGTATTATTTACTCGTTTATTATTTAGTCTTTAGTTTATAAATTATAATTATTTTTAACTCGAAAGGTAAAGATGTTTTCACGACCGCGCGAACACAAGAACTGATATTCTGATAGGTACTGTTGTAAATTCATAAATATATTTTCTCAAATAATTTTTGGACACAAAGTATAATCTAAGATCATTAAGATATGGTTATTGAACAGAAACACTAAAATAAATAAACTAAAATCAAGTTGTTAATGTTTATTTTAACCTACTTATTTCCTATATAGATTATACACTTACGATTTGCCAAGTACCATTATCGAAATAAAAATGTAAAATATTACTAAACCGTCAAAATGTACGAAATATATAAAACAAAGCGAAAATTCTACAAAATATGTAAAAATATGTATTTATGACGAAATACGTAAAAATATGTACAGTAAAATAAGTATTATTTTATTGGAGATCACTTGAAACGAATTTATCATTTGCAATAATTAATTTATCATGTTTTACTGAAAATTAGTATTTACATACAAATCCCAGCCTTAGTAATCACTCACTCGTTGACGGTACATTTGTGCAACGTGTCCGCCCACACGAGTTGCACTTCCGACAATCGGGTCGCGGCCGCTTCCAGGGCGTCGACGTAAAACCCGTCGCGCGCGGACTCATCTCCGTCGTCGTCGTCGTCGTCGCCGCCTTCGCCTTCGCCTCCGCCTTCGTCGTCCCCGGGTCGCTGGTCGTCCGCCGCAGTCGTCTTTGGATCCTCGTCGCCTCGGACGTACCGTCTCTTGATGTCGTCGATGATCGCGTACACCTCTTGCGCCGCCTTCCGGTCTCTGACCAACAGCGAGCAGCTGACGTCCGAACCGGAACTACCGTCCGTCTCGTCTCCGTCCGGCCCGTCGTCGTGCAGACAGTCGTCGTCGTCATCGTCGTCGTCGTCGTCCCCGTCGAAGAACGCCTGGACTTCGGCCGGGTCCCTGGACGGGTTGTCAAAGTCCTCCCATATCCAGTCCAACGAGTCGGGATCCATTTCGTTCGTACACGACTGCCGCCACGAAGCGGACGCCAACGATTTCCCTTCGTCCCGTCGTAACCACGCAGCACTCGTCGCCGCCGCGTCTGTAAAGTTTGATCGATAGCACGTGCAGTACACCTGTTTCGGTCACGGTGACGAAAACATGCGGTCGCGTGTTGCCGTCATCTGTTCCATGACGACGTATGACGTATACATACATAGGGTGCGGATTTCGAGGCAATTCGAATGATTAAAAAGGCACTAAACACTTGAAAAAAGACGAACAAAATACGTACGTGAAGTTGGCACCACCACTTTGGGCTAGGGACTTCGAACCTTCACAAATATTTTGCAAATAATTTGCTAAAATTTGCTAAGTGATTTTCAGAATTTGCATATTTGCCATTTCCTCGCAAAAAATGTTTTACTTTTGGTGATGCCAACTTCACGCTGGTACCACCACTTTGCGCTAGGGGCTTCAAACCTTCACAAATATTTTGCAAATAATTTGCTAAAATTTGCTAAGTGATTAACAGAATTTGCATATTTGCCATTTCCTCGCACGTACGTACGTGTACACCCACGTACGTGAACAAAATATGTTTCAATAAAAGCGATCGGAATACTTGGTACGTAGATCACCGATGATAAAGTATGCTCGTGGCATGGGTATTTTCTATCGATTACCAGTTATTTTTAACAAAACATCAACAACGTACTACGTGCGTATAATTTGGTCTTTTCGTCATATCTTGCACGTATAAATTTTTATCCTAAAAATTAATAAGTATAATAAAAATAGACAATTGTGCACAAAATATCAAAAAAGAAAAAAAGGCAAAAACGATGATTATCCATTAGCGTAGATATTGTACGAAACAAATTCGTATAATATAAGAATCGACTTTCTATCTGTTACCAAAAAAAAAATTTTTTAAAAATGCAATTACATCAAAATCCGAATCCTGTATATAAACGTAATATAATTGACTGTCGGCTTCAGTGACGCGCGTCGACCGTCCCGGCGAAGTCGAGAGACTTTTGTTGTTGAAATATTATTTTAACTAATAATGATGATATAAAAATTCACCTCGTTATCTACAATTTTTTATGAAAGTATCACGGGCGAACAAGATTGTAAGCGAATTTCAGTTCTTTGAAAAAACCTCAATGTTACACATTTCATGAAACTACCGTAATCAACAATAATAAATCCGTCGTCTATCTCGTCGATAACCAATTAAATACCATTTGAATCGTAATTTTTTTTTTTTTTTTTTTGAAAAAATAACCTCTACGGAAGATTTTACCATTTTCACTCAATTTCTCGGTATAATTTTTTCGAGCGTTTAGATAAACTATTGAAAAATCGCAAAATTACCTAACTCGATGAGTACCTACTATTTATAATCCAAATATAAACCGAATTTTTGAAACTTCTCTTAATATCCGAAAATTAGTTCAAATGTATAAAAAAAAAAAGCGAAATCTTTTTTGCGCATAAATAAATAGATTCGTGTACACAGAGCCTGATTGACCAATAGACTGAGTAGATTGCAACCTAGGGCGCCGACGGAGAATATTAAATATAGGGTGCCACAAAATATTTTTTTTTCATTGATGTTCAAAAACCGGTATCTGTAAGTCGATAGCGTAACGTACGTGTAAGTATAGTAGTGTTTACATAGTCAATTTAGGCGAAAAAATCCCAGTGAAAAAACCTCCGGAAAATAAATCATCGACGTACATTTATGCCACGATTTCTTTTTCGTTTACTATCAGATGCATATTATTCAACATTAGATATACGTTATAATAATAACAATAAAATAAAAATGTTTACAAAAAATAACTATGCATTTTAAATAAGTACAACGCAAAATTTAAGATTAGCTGCGTTGGCGTATTAGTCAATTTTTGAATCTTAAAATAAAATTACAACAATATAAACAATAAATTGCATACAATAGTTCAATTTTAATGGATGATTTCATGAGGAATATTGTCTATCTCTACGCACAAACGAGAACACGATTTAATTTTATATTATATATATATATATATATATATATAGCGAGAGAGAAAGAAATCAATCTTTAAATTTTACCGCCAACATTTTTCTAAGAATATAATTTACAAAAAGACTATTTTGATTTTTATTTGAAAATTTCATAATGCAATTTCAAATTTGAGTTCCGAAATTAAAAAAAAAAAAATCTTTAATACGTTTTTATTGATGTTTGCTATCGGTTCAAATTCAATAGATTTATAATATAATATCGTGATTTATAATATACGATCGTATAATACCTGTAATATATATTTATTTAAAATTTATAATAATTTTTTGTAAACATTTTTATTTCATTAAAATTATTAATACGTAAATACTAAATATTATTTTGTTTGTTTGAATATATCTATATTTGTGCGATCGTAAAAAAAAGAAATTTCACAGTATAATTATGCGTTGGAATTTTTTTTAAGAGATTTTTTTCCAGGAATTTTTTCACCATGATTTTTTCCGACTTCCTTGCGTTGTATATTGGTACAATTGGAAAAAAGGTAAAATCACTGTTCTGCATTTTTTTGCTACATAATATAGTATAAGTTCATAAAAACAATAAGTTTATATTAGATGGAATATAAGGAAAATATACCTGAAAAAAAAATCATTGAAAAAAATGAAATGTTTGTCTAGATTATCTCCGTGGCAGGGATCGATAAATCCACAACTACTCGTGGCAAATAACGTTTTATTGCACCACCATAAACATATTATATTGTGTAGCAGTCGCTTTAATTGCGTCAAACCGTGTCCATTGTGTACGCGGGTGTTTACCAGTTTTTTTTCTTTTTTTTTTATTGCGTTAAGTTAAAGCTAGTGATTAATGTAGGTGTTTACCAGTTGTGCCTTAAATAATTACCTTTTCACATACCAAATGCGTAATGAAATATTTTAGGTCGATAAACCAATTGCGTTCAGTATTATTAGGGTCGATAGATCAATTGCGACAATTATTATTTTATTTTATTTTTTTATTGCGGTAAACTAAAGCCAGTGAGTAATATATTCCAGTACAGTGAGTTTTAATTTACTCAAATTCCAATTTATTCAATTAGAGGTATTCAATTATTTATTTATTTTTTTTTTTTGAACCGCAGTACGTAATGCCCGTAATTCTTAAAATATTTCAAATACCTTTTGAATAAATTATAATGTGACAATTCTTAATTGATTAACGCTTTTCGATTATATAATAATTATAATATGTAATAAAAATACTGTCTATTGCAAAATATCCATTATAAATTCGAAACTAAGGAGTCGAAAAAAAACATATTTTTTTTCAGCACAACAAAAAAAATAAAGGATTAAATATTTTTCCCGGAACTAATTGAAATAAAACGAAAATGTTTGACAAGGCACATCACTTAACTTTTTAAGAATTCAACCACCAAACGGTTTAAGAATAATACTAACGATTATAATGAGTCGAGAAGCGGTCATTTACAAAGAAAAAATTATCGCGTCGTGAAAATAATATTTTTAATTCGATAACCACTAACGAGATGAAACCATCGAAAATAACGGATAAACAAAATAATATGTCCGTACGTTTGTAATATATTGAAATGCTGGTTTTAATAAACAGTTATTTTCGGTATATCAATGTTATTCGAATACGCGCATCGTTGAGAAAAAAATAAATAATATGTTGCCCGATAAAACGCCCGAGTCGTAAAAGTCGGTCGACTCGACTCAGTGGAGTGAGTCGGCGTGTCGTCGTGATATAGTTGAGATAAACGGGGGAAAACTTTAGAGTTAAATGCGTATTTTAAGGTTATATACTCGGGGTCAAGTCGGCGAATCGCCTACACTCACCTATAAACACGTTTCCGTGCGCGTCAAAGCCGTGGAGACTTCTCGCCGAGGAAAAATCGAAAATCCAAACGAAATATCGCTCTGAGATTGTCGGGTTCCTACTTCTTGCCGAAACGCTAATAACGGTGATGGTGACGTCAATAGTAAACGCTGCGCAGCCGTAGCCAGCCGTCGTCGTAACCGCCATCAGTGGCGCCGAACCCTATATACAGGTGGGGCAGTCGCCCAACCTTTGAAAGTGGGTGGGTGGGTGGTAGGTGCTAGGTGGTTAGGGTAGTAGGTGCTAGGTGGTTAGGGTTATTAAAGTTAAATTGTTGAAACTTGAAAGTGTTTAATTTCAAAAACTGATTAATAAATACCTATCAATTAAATAAATAATACAAATTAAATAATAACTGCGTGTATATTTTATTCATCTGCACTATTATATAAGAAATAATAATTTAGTTGAAATATTTAAACAATACTTCCGGTTTCCAATGTATATTTACGTCATTAAAGTAAACACGACATTTCAATGTTTGTCTGTTATAATAACATATATTTGAACCATTTAGTATACTGTATACACTGTTATTGTCAATCCTTGTCAAATTGGTGGCACGGTGAGGCAGTATAATTTTTCCATTTTGGGCAGGTACAGAAAAACGTATATAGAAGAATATATACCATTTTTTTTAAGTTGTGAAAGGGTTAGGTAAAATTGTTAGGTGTATGGGTGGGGTAGGTATTAATTTTTGTACTTTGTCCCACCTATAAAAATTGAGTTCGGCGCCACTGACCGCCATAGACGTTCCGATAGAGTTATTCTCACGGTAATCGGTATAGAAGATAACTTATCTTCTATACCGTGGTTATTCACGTGTCCGTGTGCATAGACCCCGTGTGTCAGTGACCGTTTTAAATCGGTACGATATTATATCTATGTGATGCGCATCTATGGTCGTCTCGAACCCGGTGAACCGGCCATAGACGACGGGCCCGTCCCGGTGTTTCTTCCGGAGCTATTGAATTGGCTCCCCACTCAGGTAGGTGGTAATCGTCATTTTTACGTATTTAATTGGCTCCCAAAAGTTATGCATTGATAATTGGCGCCCTTCACGTCATTTATTTTATTGATCCATTGGTTATCAAAATTGTTCGAAAATAAATTCAACTATACATTAAAAATTAAAAGTTGAAAAATTATGTTAGTTGGAAGTTGTTATACACAACGCAATACATGAAGTTTGGCCGTTGAGTGAAATTCGTGGTTGTAGGTTTCACCCAGGGCAATCATGGTATTGAACAATTTGGGCTTTTCAACAGAGTATGAAAAAAAAAACAGAAATTGGTGAATATTTGACGTACTTATATATTTGGTTTACCAATTTTAGATCCGCAATCAGTTGGCGATTTTATTTTAGTTGACCATTTCGATGGACTATTCGAAATTATTTTAAATTATTTTAATTAAAGTCGTGTACTTTTTCAACTCTTATATTTTGAGAATCACTCGTTGAAATTTTAAAATTATATTGGGAGCCAATTCAATGGTCGCCGTTTCTTCGGCTACATCCAAAAACCGCACACATTTAATTTCAACCCCAAAAAGGTCGGTAGACAAAAACCGCACACTTTAAAGATTGCCAGGTAAGTATATCGTACAGCCAAACACTTATAGTGGGTAAAAACCTCATTATAAATAATATTGTATTCTGTATCGACGTTGAATATTTATAATTTTAAAATGAATTGTTACATACAAAAGTTTATCTTATCGTAAGTTGATGTGCTCTAAAATAAATTTATAATAAATGGTCAAACCAATATTAAGTATTTTTCCAGTACAGTTGTCGACCGAAACGCTTGGTATAACGTAACTTAAAACGTTTATATATATATATTTTACATTATAAAAAAAAAAAATAGGATTTTTATAAATGGATTTTAAAATTGTTGATAGTGATAAGGGGGTAAGTGTTTAGTACTTGACGATTTTAAGTATAGAAAATTTAGAGTGCATAAAAGTGAAAGTGTAGTTTGGCGGTGTTTTAAAAAAGATTGTACGTCCACAGTTACAACATGTAGTGAAATGAAGAATATTCTTAAAACAAAAATATTCTTATACGAAAAACGTTGACAGTAAAGTTCGAAAATAAAAATTCGTTTGCGTCCAGCTTATTAATAAAACAATAGGCATGCTTAATGAGATTTAATTTATCAAGACAGGTGTGGGAAACATAGCTGCCCGTTAAATTTGCATTATTGAGTCATGCTCGAAACTATGAAATTTTTTTAAAAATCTGGAAAACATCATTTATTTGTTTTGTTTTCGTGGTCAGGAGTAAAATAATGATTATTCGTGACTCATTGAAACGATATTTTGCATAGAAAATAACCCCGGGTAACGAATTCCCACGAAATTCGTGTGGACGCTTTTGAAAGAAAAATATTCAGACACGAGGAATTATCACTCAGTTAAATTGTCAATAGCTAGTAGGTATAGAATTTTACTATTTTCCACGATTTCATTTGACTCGGTGCAAATGTAATCCTTGTTTTGTTTTATCGTAAAACCGATGTTAACAAACAAAAAGAACAACAATAAATGTAAAAAAAAAATAAATTTTAAAATAAAAAATGTACTTATACCTACTATTCAAATAAATATAACTTTTGAAAAACTTAACCTGCAAGCGAAACTGAGTCACCCTATACTGTAATTTTAATCGAAACTTTTTTTTCTGGGAGGGTTTACCCCTTACACCCCCTCACTCCCGTATCAACGTCAGCGGCCAAACACGGTGAAACAACGTTCAATTTTTTTCGTGACTACAAAACAACAGTATTTCGATCATTATAAACCAGTGGATATTTTAACTAACACACTGGGCGACAAAAATGTCGCCCAGTGAAAACTTTTTGTTGCTTAGGAGATGTTATGTTTAATAACTGAGCGACGATGATTTTTCACTACATTGACGAAATTGATGTTTTGCGAATTATGATGGTAATGTTGGTAGTAGATCAGGTTTGTATATTAAACTCTGAAATTTTCTTTTTTTCCCTTAGATTTATGTTAACTTTTTATGATGTATACAATTTATTTAATGTCGCCCAGTGGAAATTCCTTAAAATATCCACTGTTATAAACCGAAAATTATTCGAATTTTTCTCGCATCGCGCACGGTAGTTGAACCGCACTGCGTAGATCATCTCCGTGAGACACTCTGTACAATGTCCCGCATATCCACACGCTAATCGTCCGGTGTTCGTGCGACGCGTCAGGGTGGTGAAAAAAAATCGTAGACCCCCCCTCTTCCCCGGCCAACAACTCGAACACAACTTTCTGACCGGGAACCCAAGACGGGTGCCTGCTGTTCGTACGTTATAGGTATACTCGTGCCGAGGTTCGTTTTTATTATTTTTTTTTTTTTTTTGCTCGTCCGTCCCCGAAAAGTAATAGCGAAATAATAACGGCGGAAAAAGGCCGGAAAAAAAAGTAACGACGAAACGCCCCGGGCGAAAAACCGCGCGACACACGTGCCTACGTCGTGTCATGGGGAAAAAACAAATTAAACAAAACAAAACAAAAAAAATAATAATAACGTAAATCTTCGATATTTTACTAACGATATCGATTGAAAACATTCGTCGCGTGACGCAGCACGTGAAGCAAAATAAATTCAAACGAAAATACTCGAATACGCTTGTAATAATGTCAAAGCGAGTTTTTATTTATTTATTTGTTTATTTTTTTGTAAAACGATCTTGAAACGTCCAATCGAATACGCGTAAAGCCTTGTTTCTAACATTTAAATACAATTCTGAAACTTCAACGCCAAATTCACGCCTGACACTTCGACGCCGGTTTCGACTGCATCCCGTTTACGCGCCGTCCGAGTGATTTTTACCCCGAAAAAACTCGACTCTTTTGGAGCCCACTGTTAATTTAAGGCTCCGACATGTTTGCGCACGATATGATTAGGTACCTAAAAATACTTAATTTGTTGAAACAAAATAGCGTGTCAAACGAATAGTTTTACAAAATCTCAGATTATCGGATTTAAGATATTTTTTTTTTTTTTTTTTTTTATCGAAGCGTCTAAGTAAATTCTTTTACGATTCTTACGAAATCGATTGATTTTACATCGATTTTTAACTTTCAGTGTTTGTAATAAATAACTGGTCCATCCAATCATTATGAAACTATGGATACAGATAGATCAACAAGTGCAGCCGAATCTTTTGGTTTCAAAACTTAGGTACCGGCAATGAAGACTAAAAATGGTGAAACATACAAACGGTATATTTTTACACTAAAGCTTTGTTCAGAATATTTTGTAGAAATAAATTATAATTTCTTCGAAATTCAATACAACCATTAGGTACCATTATCTTGTCTGAGCATCGATGAATACCCATGGTGTGAAAAATATTCTTTTCTTTTCTTTTTCTTTTTTTTTTTTTTTTTAGTACACCACTCATAAGGCAAAATATAATTTTCCATTTTTTTTTATTTTACCTACTAAAATATTTTAGAATAAATTTGAAGAAAAATATATTACATAATATTAGTAAAATTTTAAAGTGATCATCTTATCGAGTTTATTTTTCTAAGCGTTTTAACTAAAAAACTGAAAAATTATTTAAAAAAAAAAAAATCATTAAGTTGACATAAATAAAAACCCACGACAAAAATCTGATACAAATTTCGTACAAAAGTTAATATTTTTTAATTTTTACTAAAACATAAAAAATGAGTCAAAATATGGATATTTATATACTTATATGATTCTCGTTATTTTAATTCATATAAAAAAATGTAAATTTGATTAACTACGATACTATAAGGACATAGGAGATATTGCAATAGGCATATATATCCATGGAACACCCTGTATAAGTACCACGGAAGAAAATAAGTAAATCAGTGTAAATGTTGCATTGTCTGCAAACTACATGTTTACTCCGAGCTAAACTATTCCCAGATGAGTAATGCCCACAGTACGCAAAAGACTTGAATTTTGGTGTTCGTGTGCACACCAGTACCGGCACTGGTGTTAACCAATGGCATACACTGGTACTCGTCAACGATTAGATAAGTTTTAGGCATTTAATAAATTATGCCGGTCAATTCAGTGCAAAAAAACATATAGCAAATGTGATGTCATCGAACACCAATAATACAACCATTGAGTACGATACAACTAGAAATTCCGTTGATTTCTTAATGACACAGATTTTATTTTAAATCAGTATCCTGTTTCGTAGAATGTACCAACACAACTTCACAGGGGACATTTTTTATCTAACTCCATAATGAGCACACAGAGCTCACAAACAAGTGGCCAAAGGCCAATAGCCCGTTCCTAGTAAGAGACATAGGTAAGTAATAATTATCAGGAATAAAGACAAATAAAAAAGTATCATGTGGCAGTGCTACACTGCTTTTTATACCCCATGTTTTTTTAGACTAATTGGTATTTCTTTTGTGTACATCGCGTCAATTAAAATATAACAATGATTCAATTTGAGAGCACTAGCCGTGTAGAACAGCGGTTCCCAACCTGGGGGTAATTACCCCTCAAGGGGTAAAACACGATTTTTTGAGAGATAAAAACTAGACTAGTTTTTTCCTTTGTGTACTTATCATACTTATTATTATTAAATTTGCATCAATCACTTGTACAACACTAATGAAATGATATTATTGACAATATGATTGGTATTATTATAGGAATATAATAATTGCTGTTTACAGTTTTGGGAATCACCTCCATGTCCTAATCATAATGACACTGATAATTTTATTACTTTATTACTCAAAACATTTGAGGGGGGGGGCTGATTGTAAATATGTAACCTGATTTATAGGTAATAGTGTCTAAAAGGTTGGGAACCGCTGGTGTAAAAGATACCCGGTGCGCATTTATCACAACCATTCTTCATTACTTACCCAGCAATATGCAATATCAAAATAGTGTCCAAGATCTCTTCACGTCATTGGCTTATTTACGTAAACTGATCTAAAAAATCAGTAACGCTAGAGGGTGTGGGCCACATTAAAACATGTGTTGTTACAAAATTCAAATGATTTATTCGTATAAAATATGCTGTTAACAAAGTTAAATAATTATAACAAATGTATAGTAATGAAAAATCAACGTTTAACAATAATTAAATTATTAATACCGAAATAGTAGTAAAAAATAAAAAATTTGTTCTTAAAGACTAATATTAATGATTTATTTCTAAATACATAAATATATTTTATGTATTATAGCTAACCACTAGGTGCATCCGCATATACATATCTTAGGCTTTTGCGTTACATTTGAATTATATTTATAGTTTAATACAACACAAATATATATATATATAAATATATAATACTTAATTTATAAATATTTAAAATACTTTTCGTGCAAATTTTAAACAATAATTAAAAGTTTAAAAAAACTAATATCTTAACAGTTAAATAACTTTAATACTTCATTAACGGTCTCAAGACAGAGACTTAAGAACAATATTCTTAGTATACAACAATTAAACAATACTATGTAATATTACTTAATAAATTTAACTGACATTTTCGTAAAATAAAACAAGTAAATTGTTACTGTTAAAGTAATAAAATATTTGTTAATGAGCTAAATTCATTATAAAGAAACATAGAAATTAATTGAATCAATAGAAATATATTGACGTGGTTAATTGTTTTAACATTGATTGCATTGTAAAATACTGGAAAATATTTTGTTCATCACGTTTATTTTCTTTCCTTTTATATTTACATACAAAAAACACACTACTTTACTATAAATTTAGTCAATATTTAACATGATGACCCTGTAATGTTTACTAGTATTTTGAGCATAACAACCCTAATGTGTCCATTCATCATTTTTAACTAAATGAGACGAGAGTTTTTCAAATAGTAAATGAGCAACGAGTGGATAAATTTATATTGAGTTACTGTTTCCACAAATAACATGCGCTGATGTCGAGCCAATGATATAGTTTTGGGTATATCCAATTCCTAAAAAACACATCAATATCAATTATTCAATGCACTGCTCACACAATAATTCGTGAATTTATACAAGAAATTATTTTCATACAAATTAAAAGTTCAAATTTGATTAACATTGAAAATTGATTCAATGTACAACCATAAATTCAATCGATCATTTCTAGTCAAATTCCTTAAAGTAATATATATTGTAGCATAGGTCAAATAGGTACAGAAAGCATAATTATTTTATTAGAAACGAAAATGAAGCGCAACCAATTTGAAAATAACCAATACCTGATTGTGATCTAATGTGTATAGTAAAAGATCACATAATACTGCGAGGCCAGTTCTACCTACTCCTGTACTGCAGTGGACCAAAATCGGAGGATTACGATTTTGACCAGTAGGTATTTCTGTGATGGTATGTTCACGTACTGAACTCATTTCTTCCAAGAAGCCTAGTTTTGATAAAAAAAAATTACAACTCTGGAAATCTGAATATTTTATCAAACATAATTACTCACCAAGAAAGTGTGATACGTGAGTTGGACAATCTTGTTCAATCCATTGATTATATCGTAAATGCCAAACACTTCTTGATCGTCTAGATGAATTATGCTGCAATTTCAATTTACTAGTGACACAGTGTCCAGTCTCTTGAGTAAATTGTAGCCACACATGGTACTGAAGTGATGATTGATAAAATTAAATGAATTATAATAGTGATTATTAAGTAAAAATAAAAGAATACTAACCTCGCCAAATTGCACAGAGTGATCAGCAACTGTAGGGAAATATTCACCATAACTTTCATCTGTTGTATTAATCTTGGGTTGAGATAAATCAAGCACAAGATGTACACCAGCCTCCCATACCATTTGCCAGAAATGGTTTACTGTACTAGGCAATGGTGTCTGTGTTGCTATGTAAAATCTTTGTTCATTTCCAACTGATGCCTGTCGATACCAACATTTGAACATAAGAATTTACAGTGATTGATCGAAATAATAAAACATAAAAATGAATCTAACTTACAGTAATGTGAGATGCATTAATATATCCAAATCGATTTTCTTTACTAGGTGATAAACGAACACGGTTTTCTTCATAAGGTAGAATATCTTTATGTCTGTAAAAATCTTCATTTAAAGAAATTGAAATACAATGAAAATTGTACACATACCTATTTCTTGAATAATTTTCTAATACAAAAGCTGTAGAAAATTCAGCATTTGCTTTAACTTTTGTAATTTTATCAAACTCTTGGAACAATTGTGAATCTTCTAACTTATGTTCTAAAATTTGGCACTATAAAATCATAATGAAAAATAAATAATTACTCTAAATATAAATAAATAATAAACACTAAATAGATATGTTCTAAGTTTCTAACCATAGTGTCTTTTGAAATAGTTGAAGGTATAGGAAGCCTTGGAACACTGGAATGTCGTTTATTAAAGTCTTCAACACTTACATCTCCATTTCTATTCAAAGTTTTACTTTTTACTGCTCCACTTAACAAACCAGTCCACTTTCGGCGATTTTTACTTCGTCCTTCTTTTTTCAGTGTTCCACTACCACTACTTTGATTTGATGAATCTTTAAAAATATTTAAAATAGTAATAAATAATTGTAATACGTTATGACTTCATTTGATCAAACTTTATAATGATTTGTAAGTTATTGATATTAAATGTAAAATTTACCAAAAGACTGTTCAGCCGAATGAATGACAGGTGTTGAGGTTACTTGTGATGAAATATTAGAACTACTACTCATATCTAGAATATTATTTTTCACTGGTAAAACTTCATTTTGTTTTTCTACAACAATATCTTTCTTGACAGGATGCAATTGTTGAGGGATCTTACTCGAGGATTTAATTTCTGGAGTTGATTGCACGCCAGTTGCACGACTGCAAACTTCTTTGGAATTCCACGGCAATGGCACGTTTTCATAAATAGGCTCGGTGAACTTACCTAAACCTGAATAAAATTAACCCTCATAATATATTTTTATTAAATTTAATATCATAAAATTGTTGAAATGATGATATTCTACCTGTATTGCAATTATGTGACCGATCATTAACAAGCACGCTAGTAATTGGTTGATTTAAAATTGGTCCATACTGGCCCATATAGTACATCATATTGTTACCATTAAAACCACTTCGAAACTCATCCAAATTCTTTAAAACAAATAAACAACATAGTAATCACAAAATTTAATGTGTTTTTCGTGGACTACAAACCTGTCTCGATTCAAGTAAGGCATTCAAATTTGTGTAAGTCCTATGAGTATCAGAATTTGTCAACATGTGAGAAGCATTGTAACGATTCGGAGCGACGGGGAAATGATGACCTCTCGATGACAAAAGATCTGGACTTGAACCACTTACCTAAAAATTATAATTACTATTTAGCATGATTGATTAAAAAATTTAAACAGTAACTTACTGGGTTTTGAATATACCCTAATGGACATGCTCTTGCTAAATCTGGAGTACTATTACTAATTGGATAAGGTGGTGGTGGCTTATAAATTTGCATGTACTCTGTATCCTGAGCAGGAATATCTAAATCTGATGTTTTCCTAAAAATATTTCATTAAATAAATAACAAAAACCTTTTGTAAAATATAACAAAATAAATAACAATTATAGGTACACACCCATGAATGGGATGAACAGTTGATGCTATATTGACCTGAGTAACGTCAGGAAATTGCTTATAATCATTATTATACTGAAAAAAATAATCACTTTAAGTACCTAGCCATACAAATAATTACAAATGAAAGTAATACAAATTAAACATAAATAAAATGTATAGTATAAGCATAATGTGCATAATATGCACTATATTATAGTAATTATTTTTATAAATTCACAAAATTGTGATTAAATGAAATATTTATATTTAGGAATTCTTCATACCAAATTTATTTGAATTTAAAGGTATCTTAGCAAAATATAACTAAAGAATATAGCTATGAAAAAATATTGAAAATAAAATAAAACAAAATATAAATGTTATGTTTTTATATTCGTTAAAATAAAGCAATGACAATGATTGTTGAATTTTTTATTTAATTTTTATGTAATGAATAAAATAAATACATTTTAAAATTATTTATTTATGTGTTTATTGTTGTGTAATCATAGTTTATTTTACTTATGAGATTTGTATTTGTCGATAAAATGGCATGATTGTTACAAGCTTTGAAATTGTATAGTAGTATATATTATGTGATATTTTATATATTTCTACTTTCATAATCAATTAAATTATTTTTTTAATAATATATTTAAGTGTTTGAACGGAAAAAAAGGAGTTATGTTCCGAAATATTTGATTGCTTAAATAAAGCACGAACAGGGTATGTGGTGTAATTTAATAATACTCAAACTTGGTCGGCGGTCATACATGAAAATTCTGCATAGCCAAAAATGAAATGAATTGGTTAAAAGAAAAGCTCTAGAAGATATTATTACACGACCTTCAAACTTCATAAGTCTAACTTAAAATATTGAGATATAACTCTGAGAAACAAAAATGATTTGAAATGCATAAAAAATATATCCATTGTGCTCATATATTACTATAACTAAAATTACCTGAATGAACATAACTACTAATAGAGACTAACATTTTTTTATTTTGTAATAATTTAGTTAACAATATCATACTCGAGTTTTTTTCATTATAAATATGCTAAGACCCAATGCATGTGTTCCATAAAATATGTCGGGACCCAATTCATGCCATTTTTAAAATATGGATCCTAACTCAAGATTATTTAAAGTGCATTTAATACAATATATTTATAAATCAAACTCGTAAATATTCAAACCGTTACCCTCTTTCAAAAAAAAAAAAAAAATGGTGTACAACTTTATTCAAATTCCCTTTCCTCAACCAAAAAAGTCTATAATTGTATAATATAAAGTGTATAATTATAATATACAACAATTATTTAGTTTAACTTACAAAATTTAAGTTTTGATACAAGTTATCAGTTATATTTGTTAATGTTTTACCCTCAAAAATGTCACAATGCAAAATTTTAATGATACAATTTTCCCAAATCTACAACCAGAAATATTTTGATGGTAATTCAAATGTAAATTGCTCACTACTACATGAATGTCGAATATCAAAAAATAATGCTTATAACATTATTTTTTAAACACATTTTTAAATTAAGAATGTTATTGCATATCGATTAAAATTTACAACTTAACAATTTAAGTGTGTTAAGTAATCTGCATTATGTATTGTTATATCTCAAGTACTTAAGGAGTACGTACAAATTAATCATTATACAATCTTATACCTGATGAAGATTTATGTCTTGATGGCTAATAGAAGTATTGGGAATTAAGTTTGGAGTCTGACTAAAATAGTTGCCTTGAGAATATTTACGTTGAACAGCTGTTTCATAGTCAGGAGCCAATCGATAAGAAGGCAATTTAGATCTGTTAAAAGAAGTAAAACAAAATAATTTATTCATCCAAATTAATGATATATAATATATTTATTTTTTATTTTTTTTTTTAACTTACATAGATTTGTGTCCATTTTTTTCTAATCGTACTTTTTCACTGATTTGCGAAGAGGATAAATCCAAACATGATGTAGATTGAGCACGAACTCCATTAAAAGGAAATGAACTTCTCATCATACCAGCTTCTGTTGCATCTACAGTATCTAATTCTTCTCGACTACTCTCTATGTTGCTCTAAAGTATACAAAAAAATAAATACAATTGTATTAATATTATATTGTATATATTTATATTGTAATAATTGAATACAAAATATTTATCATAGTTAACACATACTTCAAAACGAGATTCCAAACTTTTTCTTATAATTTCAGCCTTGTTGTCACTTGTTACATCAATTTTCTCATGTAACCCATAAAACATATGCTAAATTATAAATACACCAATTAGTTGAAAATGTCAAACAAATGAATGAACACAACAATAATTATTATAATAATATTAATAATAATTTACCTGTAAAACACACATGTTCCATACATATTTAGCAGTGTCAACGTCATTAAACTGAAACTGCAGAACATTATCCTGTTGTTCTTCTATACTAAAATACCGTTTATGATTTATTACATTTGCTATATCTTCCCACCTAATAATAACAAAAAAAAAAAACTTTATTTAAGATCACAATACCTACTTGAATACTGAATGAAAATTGATTGTATACTTACGGGTAAAATGTTGTGCTTCTGTTTTGGTTTTGAATGATCATCACTCCTCTGAGACTAACAGCAAGAGTAACTTCAGCAGCAGAATCATCCTATTAAAATACAAATAATCAAATTAAAAACTAAAACTAATAACTGTATTCAAAAATTATATACTTTAGCAATAAATTTATCCTGTCCATATCCTTCTAACTGTTGAGCTGCAATGATGTAATATTCTTCGGCAATCCCTTGGGCCAAACCTGCCAGAGCCGCATGCTGACAGATAACAGCTTCAGTGAGACTTTCCAGACGTCCAGGCACCGCAATTAAATGCTAAATTTAAATGAAATATAGAAATATATTAAACTCCCATAATTTAATTTAATATGTAATAATGCTATAACAAAACGTTCAAACATTTTTTTATTCAAAATTGAGCAAAAGTATTTTTTTAGAAGGAAATAAAACAAGTTTTTAAACAATATGGTAATGAATTAAAAGAACTTTAAGTAATTCATTTGAAGTTCAGTTGGCACACAATAGTTTGTGATATTATTTTGCTGATTAAAGCAATGATTAATGATTATATTTGGAAAATAGTTCTGAACACAACATAGAAGATAATACTATAGTGGACTTAGTTTTTTATAAAATAATAAGCCTAATAATCAATAACAATATATAAAAATACTATCAAGAACCAGTAAAAGAAACTTATCGCTGATTTTCATAAAATTTTCTATCAAAATAAATTCAATAAAATTCTTTCACACAATTTTTTTTTTTTTTTTTTTTTTTTTATCATCTTTATAAATGTTCAATTGAAAACTAAGCAGTAAAATGAAACTGCAAAATACAAAAAAACCTGCAATGAAAAAAATGAAGTAAATAAAATAAAATGATCAATAAATAAATTTATAACAATTTATTGTTATAATGTATTTGAATTTTTCAGAAATACAAGTAAAAATGTTGGATCACAAACGATCAATAGCATGATACTTATAGATATGTGCATAAGATGTGTCAAAAACACCCTTATATTTTCGTATAATTTTCGTAGTATTTTCGTCACATTTAGTTTCAAATTTTTCAATTTTAATTTATTTAAAGGAACCTCATAATCAGTTTCACTGATTATACCAGCAGAAAATAATAGTTTTAAATTACATATGCTTTTATATGAAACCCGGAAAAATAAATCAAACTCTAAAAAAATATAAACTATTTAGTATCTATGTATAATTTTTCAAGATTCCTACTCAAAAATTTTCTTACACACTCATCAAAAAAATCCTACGCTTGCTTATGAATAAAATAAAATTGTACACTCATAAATATTATTTGTATGAATATACAGTATACAGTAGGGCCTCAGCAATCCAAATGGAATTCGGGAAAGAGGTTGTTCTAATAACCAAAAGCTTAATTAAAATATTTTCTCGCAATTAAAACTTAAACATTTTTATGATTAATTCAAATCTCAATCATTACAGTACAATGAATTCAATTATTAATAATATAAAAAATGAAAATAAAGTAATATAATTAAATATATTAAGTTACATATTCATTTAAAAAACTTACTAATTTTTGGAAAACTCCAGTTCCTATATGCTAATTGAATGCTTTATCTAGCGAATGTTTTAGCAATAGGTACCTATTATATGTCTTAGTCAATAAACAGTGATATTATGATCTCAAAAATATCTAATAATTATTTGACACATACTTTTAAGCCTGTTCTGATTGTCTTTTAGATTAATCTTTGTATGGTTTTATAACAAGACCCTACTGTATATAAAAAAAAAATGAGTTTAACATTTTGAGGTATAAAAATTATGTATTCATTAAAAACATAAATATATTGAGTACCTACATTATGACCAAAATTTGTCATTCTTATAAAAAAAAATTAATTCATGAACCATTGTATAAACATTCAACTAATTAGAAAAAAAAACATTTAATATTTCCTAATAGATCTCAAAACAAAACATTATCAACACACAGGTATCCAAAAACAAAACACTCAACGTTATACTTTTAATCTTCAAATGCTCACATAATGACATATCTATTTTTTCGTGAAGTTGAATTAAGAGTACTGTTCTACAGTTACTGATTCACGTCTATCAACACAGTTGTGTAGCATATACTTTGATGATTGCATTTTAGAATGTCAATTCCTATGATATAACTATAATATATTAATTTATATATATGCGTAATTCAAGACGTTAAGAAAATAAAGTGACACTCCATAGTTTATAAAAAAAAACAGTAGATATACTATATCAATAGGTCTACCCATTCTCACAACCTTGCGCATAATACACTACCAAAAAGTACTCTGAATGGAAATGGGTTAAAGTAACCAGAATTCACTTCTAGCATATGCAGATGCTTTTCATCAATCAACAAATTCAAAAACCATAATATTGAGCAAATAAATCCATGTAGCTTTAGCCATCAATAAGGCCAAAAAATTGACTGAAACAATCAATTAAAATCAAACTAATACTCTAACCGACTGTTAAATTGCTTATGAACATTGGTATTCAAAAAAACCAAATTATCATCACAAATAAGATTGTATAAAAGCTGGAAAGACAATAGTGGTGTATGCACTCTAATACTAAAATAGATCATTTTTACTATTAGCATCATTCATCTAGCACAACATCTTTTTAGTAGTACAATATTATTTTAATTTTAAACTAATAATTACTTTTGAAAAACAGTTCTGAATAAAGCGCAATTAATAATTTTACTACCTACAAGTTAAGTTTTTTAAAGAATGCAAAATTCTATAGTAAATTATTGACACAATTTCAAGTCTAGAACAATGAAAGTGTTATGATAATCTATTTAATTTAATATGAAGTTATTCCATTTTACATAATTTAAACACTTCATTCATAAGCAAAAAAATTGTTATCACAATCAAACACATTCCAATTGAGTACGTTGAGTATTTAAAAAATCAAAATGCAACAGAGGCTTCTGCATAACAACTTAAATAACCACTCAAGCAGTATTTTTATGATAATTAATTTTTCCACACAATCACATCTGTTTAATATCATTTAAAGAAAAAACACAATCAAACCAACATATATGACCAAAAATAAATACCATGAATGTTAGTTCTATTATTAACTGAATTGTATTATTTACATTTTAGTATTTAAAGTAAACAAAATTTCAAACCATCAAAGGCCAACAGCTAGTGCATTCAAAGCTTTTGCTAAATTTGATTTTTTTTGTTTTTTTTTTTTTTTTTTTTTTTTAGTAGAAAATATACAATCTTTATTATAAGCTTAAAATGTATACGTAAGGTCAAGAGACAAAAACTGAATGTGGTTTAATTATTTTGAGAAAATAAGCCATTTATTGATGATACTTTCTAATTTGATTTTGGTGTTGTTTATTTAGTTTTTTTCTTATTTAATATATATATATATATATATATATATATGTATATATATATATATATATATATATATATATGTATATATATTTTTTTAATTATTTATTTTAGTAAATCTCTGCACCATTTAAGTTTTAGACATCTTTGAAGCTACCCGAAATAGTGAATTATCGAAAATTGTTGATAAGATATACATGAAAAGAAAGACGGCAACTTAAAATTTTAAAATAAATAAAAAATGTTAGGTATACAAATGTAACTATTACCTTAGGAAAAAGTGCAAAATCTTTGAGATATTCAGACGTATGTTTCTCTAAGTCATGATCCCCAAACTCGGCTATACACACATGGAAAATAAATTATTAAAAATGAATTTAATACTTAATATTTCTATATTGAAATTTGTACCTTGCATGCTATAACTAGCAAGTAATACAGCTTGATCAGCATCACAAAGAATACGGCCTTCAATTACATCCATCTTCAATTGAAGAAAAAAATGATACCTACAAAAATAAGAATTTATTTCAAAATATTAGTTTAATTTACATAATAAAATAAGTATAAATATAAAAATATTAATAAACTAATCAATAAAATAATCAACAATATGGTATAAATACATAAGTTTTAATAAAAAAAACTAATGCATATAACTTGATGCTGATTAATTAGACATTTTTAAATCAAATTAGTTCAATTTAAAATAATTTTTTCTAACTGTGGAAAGAAATCTAACAGATAAAATTATACCAATATATACCCTTCCTATACGCACAATTCAGTTACTAATCAAAATAGTATTGTTGGATCAACATTTAAATAAGCTAAACTAATGCATTATTTATAAAATCCGACAATACTTAACAATGAATTAGTAAAAAAAATTTCCAAACCGACATGTTTAAAAAAAATTCTAATTTTTGTTAAATTTTAATAAATTATTTACACAATTACTAATATTACTCATATCATTCATATAAATAGCAACTTAAATGTTTATTTTTAAATGTGAATAAAATTTATACATAAAACTACAATTAAAATGTAACCAATATTTCAACTTTTAATAAAAATTATTTTTTTAACTACCTACTTAGTTTTTCAACACAAAAATATAATAATTAAATTTCTTTAAATCTGAAAGCTATTCCTAGTACTGGTTCATAAACACTTTTAAATAGGTACATGAATTATTAACAATGTTGAAGACCGAGACTAATATATGACTGTTCAACACTTCAAAAAAAAAAAAAAACTAATTTGAACTTTTCTTTAAAAAAAAACATTGAGAATAATTTGATTTTATTCGTAAAATTAATTGAATAATTGAATAAACACATACATTTTAAAGTTTGAATCTGAAAATACTTAACTATATTTATATTCAATATGTATTAACAATATTGCATTTTTAATATAGTGATTTATTATTTTATGACATGTTTGACTAGTTTAGAATCAATAATTATCATACTCACACTTAGAATTAAAATAGTGAATTTATAATGAGAACAACTAAATAGTTATATTAATTAAGACAAAAGTATAATATTTGTTACGTTTTTGACTAATTATATTACATCAATAAAGTATAACTCTTTCATATCATAATTTATTTTTTAATGACCTGATAGAGTGAAAATCATTATTTTACGAACATAAATTTTAAGCATAAACATAAATAACTCCCTCTATAGTGTATGGCTATAAATATTAGTTGAGAATGTTAATCATCTTTTCAATTGAGAGTATTTAGTATTTTTAAAGTGCATGCTAAATGAAACATAGTAATTCATAACTTCAAGTACTTTTATACTACAAGTGTCTAATATATTAAATATATGTGAATTTACATTTTTAGTTTTAAGTTTATTTAATACATACATATATTAAAATTTATTTTATGTTCAATACCAAGAATAATAAGTATTGTCTACTAAATAGATAAACAACTAATAAAAAAACCAACAATGTTTAACTACCTACTAGATATTTGAAGAACACTTAACATATCAGACAAAATGTAATTTATTATATTATTAATAAGTACTGTTGGTGAAATATAAATAAATTGCACTTCAAATCAAAATATATTCAATAAAAATACAGAAAAGAGTACAAAATACATAAATAATATATATATATATATATATATACAAGTAGAATAAAATATTAATTTTTACAAAATTAATTTATAGAACGGAGTTAAAGTTTTCATATAAAAATTTGAAGATATTTTAATTTGATATCTTAAATTATTTAGATGATTTTTTTTTTATGATAGGGTTATCGTCAAAAATTTTTCTTAACATACCTGGCAACTTAACTTTTTCTTGGCATTTTTTTGCCTTGATCCATTTTTTGGAAAATAGTCAAGATCATTATCATAAATTCTATTCAAATGTTGCTCAACAATCACTTTAAATAGTTAATACAATTTTTACATCATAATTTTAGAAGAAAAAAAGAAGAGATTTCATGTCCATAGTTTTATTCTTAATTATTATTATTGTAGTGTTAAATGAATACATAATAAGAATAATAATTGTTTATACCCTGGTTTATGTTCTTATCACTGATTTAAGATATTTGTCCATAATTTAAATCAAAGTTTACAAATTAAACAAATAGGTATACCTACATTATGCAATAATTCTTTTAAATAAAAAAAATAATGCATACAATGAAGTGATAAAATCAATGTTTTTCTAGGTGTTCCAAACTAGTTATATCTCGAGCCTTCATAGATAATACAAAATTTAATAGTGTAGTCATTAAATATGATTATTCTTTAATCAAAATAACAATAGTGAGGTCAACATAGAGGATTCCCAAACTTTTCTTCAACGTTGTTAGATTTCTCATCCACAATCGATAATTTATGGTAATATATAAATTATGACTAAAGTATCAGTTAAACACTTACCTAGTCATTTCATCCTTTATAAAAGATACATTAGTGATATAATACATAACTCTCAAGTATAGGCTAAAATGACACGCATATTTGTCTAGTTGCCTTTTTAATGGCCTAGATAAATCGACCCATCGAGGATTTCTTGAACGAGATATGTAACGTAATCCAAGAATCTCCGGCTGAGGTAAAGTAAAATAAAAAAAAAAAAAACATTAAAATAATGCAGATAGCAGATAACAAAAAGAAAATATTCACTTGATGAAGTCCAAGTCTTTGGCATACACTGTCCAAACATTCTTGACCAACGCTTTCTGCCGACAGAGTACATTCTATAGATGTACTATCCAAGAGTTCAACACAAATCACATACAGAGACTTGGAGACGACATTGTACTGTCGACTTTTTTTAAGGCGCAGTTTGAAAGGCATGGTAGTCGGTACTCGTTTTATCTGGAAATGGTTAGAAAAACAGTGATAACAAGTGTACCCAAATACGATTGGAAAGTAAAAAAAAAATACAGTCAACACTATTAGGGCTCATACGGGAAGTACTGGCCAAAATTTTTTTCAATACGCTGCCCGCACCACAAAATAGTCGTTAGAAGTTACCGATTTAAAGCGTCTACACGATAGAGAACCCCGCGAAAACGCTGCCACTCGGTGTTTCCAATATTTTATTTTATTTATTTTTTGTTTTCTCTCGAGTTCTCATCTCTAACCGAGTACGAGACCGTAGCAAACTCACTGCGATCCAAACGCGCCAAAGGGCCGAAGACGGAAGCGGTACGGCGCACTACCTGTTCGACAACGGTGATCTGCACCGTCTCACCGGTGACTATCGCCTTTGCGGCCGCTGTCCACGGTTCGACCACTCGTCACGGAGCCAGACGGGGCCCGGAGCATCACGGCACACGGCCGTCGCGAATACGTATCGCCCCGGCGGCGGCGGAGTCGGTCCGGTGTCCGTGGCGCGCGCGATCGACAACATCAACGACGACGGCTGCGACGACGGCTGCGCGCCGGATACGCCGTGCGCGGACGCGTTCTTTTTTTTTTTTTTACGGACGACGGTCTCCGGCCGTTCGCGCGCGACGTCGGAAATCGGGAAAACGGTCGCACCACGGCGGTGTCGTCGTCGTGTTATTGTCGTCTCGGGACGGCCCGCGGAAGCAGCAGCAGCAGCGACACGACGTGCGAAAACCAAATAAACATGATAACGTAATCATTTATCAAACGCGACGTCCGCTCGCGCGACGAGAGCAGCGCACTGGCAGTGCGGGCGGACCGGACGACGACGACGACGCCGCCGGCGGTGGCCGCGGCTCGCGCGCTCCTCCGGCCGTCGCCGCTACCACGACGCCGGTAAATACCGTGCCGACCGTACGGTAATTACCGGACGATAATAAAAAAATCCGTGGTAACAATATAATAATAATTATTATCGTTTGACGCGCGCGTAATAATGGTATGTATTATTATTATTATTACTTTTATGACACGAATTATTAGATCGTCGTCGGCGGGACTGTGGCGTCGTGTTGTTCACCCGGGCGGCGGTGGTACGCACAACAATACGCTCGCGGCGTACGTATATTCGTCATTATAATAACATTATACGTGCGAGCGCGCGCCTGTGTGCGTGTGTGTGTGGCACGTCTTCGGGATTCCACCGGTTGCTTCACGGCTCGTGACGTGCGCGCACGAATTTCGAATATTCCGACGACGACGTGTCGCCGACTGCGCCCACGGAGGGCCGACCCGCGTTCTGCGGCAACGGAACGTCTGCGTCGGCGGCGGCCGAAATGTACGTACGATTCGATGTCGTGTCGGATACGTATTGATAATAATTAATGTAGGTAATATTCCGGCGCGAGTGTGTCGTCGTATACACTCGCGTGCGAGGTGCGCGGCCGCGCTCCCGGAAAAAGCGTCCCCGTCGGACCGCGGACGACGACAAAACGGGATTCGTCTTGATGTTTTTACGCCGCCGCCGCGGGATCGCGGTACGATAACACAACCTTTTTTTATAGTAACAATTGTTATTATTATTACTTACGGCTTCGGGCCGTTTTTGAAAGACGGACGATGTACACGGAAAAAACAACAAAAAAAATGTGATCTCGGGGGTCCGTCGTCCCGCTCAACGCGAACGGCGGGTACACATTTGTCGGTTACACTCGCGGGGGGAGGGAGAACCGTCTGGTCGGGTGCGTTTTTCAACGCGCCGCGCATACCTATAATATTATTGTACCTACCCTCTTGTCTTTACGGCCGCGACCTGTCGTAATTCATAATGGACGCGCGCGTCGCCGGGTTATCATCACGATTCACGACGGCGGACCTTCCCGTGCCGCGACCTTGAGACACGCGTTTTCCGTCGCGGGTGAAGTGCACGGTTTTCATTATTACGTTTGTCTCCGTCATTATTATTACATTGTTTGTTTATATTCGAGTCTTTTATTTTCGATTTCCTGTACCTACCGACCTGGACGATACGCACGACGTTTCGGTTGGAAAAACAATGAGCAAAAGCTCGCTAATAAAAAAATCACCACCCGTGTTTGAGCCAACGCAGGGGGATTGTTGGGGTTCCCCCTCCCCCCAAACAAAGTTTAACCAAAACTTGTACATTTTTGAAACTTGCGTTAAGAATGCATCAAACATGCCATTCATATAATATGGTGTAAATTTCAATTTTCTAGCAACGTCACTTTCTCAAGAATATTGTATAACTAAAATCGATTTGGTGAAAATGTCGTTTACGGCAAACTCTACCACTTTTACTCGGTTTTTCGGCAGTTTTTCCCCGTGCTTGAAAAACTATTGAAAAGAGAGAGAAACGAACCCTCAAAGTACCACCTACTTACGATTTTCAATTTATAGAGTTGCTGATTTTTTGGGCAAAGATAAGAGTACCGAAAAGAGTCTAGAAAAAAAATAAACGTCATTGTAAAACCAATAGATCCTTCGTTTTACTCAGAATCTAAAACCTACCGACTAATAGATTGAAAACGGTAAAATACATGATCGGTATATTTTACACTGAAGCTTTACTCAGAATCGCTGAGCAAAAGAGATGATTCATCGTTTCTTAAAATTAAATATGTCCATCATTATTATCTTATCCAAAGAGCAAAAAATACCCACAATGCGAAGTATAAAGTTTAAAGTCGCAGGATGAAACTTTTGGAGCATTATTAAAACTCGAAAAAGTGAGAAAAAACATCATTGTAAAACCAATAGATCTTTCACATCACTTGGTTCTAAAATGTTATAAAATGTAAAGCTAAATAAAGATTGAATGTCATTTCAACACATTTATATTAATATGCTATTATGTTAAGTATTAATAATTAACGTGCGTATTGTTAAAATATTTTATAGTTTGGTAAATAAAATATATTTTAATAAGTACGAAAAAAATAGAAACAAAATACAATACAATTTATTGTTCGTTATATAAGAATTACCTATAAATGTCTTCGTTTCATTCCAAATATATAATAATGACACAGAACAAAACTAAGACATTAGGTAACATTATGGTAATATTTATCAAATTAAAAGTTAATATTTTTTTTCCAGTGGGGTCAATAGTTCAGTCCATGCAAGTAAACTAAGTAATAAGTGTAACTTAATCGTTTTTTTGTTCATAGAACATCCAATGTGCGTACAATATAAATTTATAATAGTGTGAGCTTCGATGAAAATTGAAAGACACGTAGTGATAAGTGGATACGTGTCTTCTATATGTATTCAGTAAGTATACGATCAGTGACGCAATCATGGTTGAGGGTTATGCAGACTGACAGGAGAAATTGTTATTTTTGCATCGAATGTAAACAAAAACGCATTGTCCAATAAGCAATTTGTTGGCTTTATTCTGTAACCCCATCAGAAAAAAATCCTCATCATACAATTTTTCTGATTGACAATTTACTAATTCCTTAGGCCATATCGTTGTACATCGTGCAATTAAGGGTGTTTAATCAAAAGACACTATCAAGTGACATTATCATGTTATAATTGTGTATTTTACTAGACAGAAACAAAATTTAATTAACACGCTTTATTTTTCAGTTGATTTTTTTAGTATGGAAAATTTTTTTACCAAACAAATGGAAAAAAATCGAAAATAATATATTATCATTTAAAAAAAAAAAATTCGTGTTAAGTCTAAGAGCGAAAAGTCAACTAAAAAAATATGTACCACTTAATTAAACGCCTACAACCTATATTTATACTTTTTATATGTACCTAATAAATGCTAACCATGTTCGAAAATCCTACAACACACATAAATTATTATAAATTGGACTAGTCTAATAGTTAATACAAAAATACTTTTTTCGAACATAATTCCGGCGTTATGCCAAAAACGTTCTAAAATTCGTCTCCGAGTATGCGTTCTTCTTCATATGGCCAACTACCAGACGAAAATATTTTTAAAACGTTCAAGTAGGTATACATACTACTTGCACATACGATATAATAATTTAAATATTAATACATAGAAAAAATTAAAATGTTACAAACACAATGTAAAAATATTTCGATACGATTTATAAAATATGCTAAATAAACACTCATAGTTGTTATTCCTACATAAGCATTACATAAATACGTCGAGTATAGATACATGTCTAATTCTCCAATTTGAATAATAATACACAAGTATAAAAAAAACGCAATTAAAACTGAATACCGGTAGTATTATATTTAATAAAAAATATACATGTGTAAATACAATGCGAGTAATAGACATTTAATGCAGTCGTAAGTAATTGCGAAGACGATTGGCAAACAATTTTTGCAGGTCATGTGGGTCTCATTACTAGACTCCTGTAGGCGGTTAGCTTATGGTTTTAAAGATGCCCACTATAAACGTAGGTTACCTATCATTCATGAAGCAATGATACATCATAAACACCACGGAAAACGCTATAAAAACTGAATGAAACGCTTCAATCATTGAAAAAACAGTGAAAGTACAATGTCTGATATAAAAGATCGAAATACGTATTTCCGGTAAAACTTATTTAAATTTAAACGATGCAGTTAATACGAAAACGATTATGAGACACTTAATTCGGTTGGATATTTTAGAGGTGTTAAGACGAATACATTCTAAAGCTCCAGGGTGCCGCGGTAGGTACGTATTACTTTTAATGACTCACGGACTGGTAAAAATATACATACGTCTCTGAATCTTACCTTTGTAAATTATAAGTATCATAAGTATTTCTATGATATGCGTAATGCGTTAGATGATATCGTAATGATTTAGAACACGATTGAAAACCTTGACGTACCACGAGGAAAAAATACACGGTTTTTATTATGATTCCGTTAAGTTATTCACGGTAAAGTTGCTTTATTTCTAAAAAAAAATAGGTAATGTGCATATTTACATCGTAAAAAATATGCACGTTATAATAATTATATTTGGGTGTGTGGAGTGCACTGCAATGCACTTGAAGATGCCGCATCTGGCACTTGAAACTTCAACGAGTCATATTTATTTTTATACGTTTTTAATGTTTAAATTTGTATCAGTGTGTATGTATACTAAATATATTAAATTATATATGTACATTACATTACTACGAACACAAAACTCCTCAATATATTTTACTTTACAGCGGCAACTTATATTATAAAGCATAGGTATACATACAAATCTCGATAGATTTGATTTAATGCACGTGCTATATAGATCGACGAATAATTTAAAAACATACAATCAAGGAGGAAAATATTGCAATAGATGATAACAGTAATTTATATGTGTGCAATTTCAACTTTTATCGCCAATGTCAACCAGTTTTGAAAATCGGTTGTACAGAGTTTTAAATAATTGACGTTAATCGATTGTTAAATAAATATAAATATATATACATATTATAAAATAACCGAATGAAAGTATATACCGAACATTGCACGTATTCATAATACGACACGAGACCCGAGTCAGTAAAGTACACGTAGAATGAAGACTCTAAAATCGGAAGCCTCGCCGATATCGATACATTTCTGACCTAGAACGATATGTGTATGAACACGGAAATCGACCGGCGATGGTGGGGCTACGGAACGCGAGGTATGTCCGACGGCCAGCCACACATGGATTCCCAACATTCGATGACACGTAGGTACATTATACATAAATATTATGCGCGGTACACCAGTACACGCTGTGTATATCATTATAATATTATGCACACCGCGTGATTATACGCTTCATATATTTCCACAGAAATCGAGGGGTAGCATAATTGTTGTTTAACGGTATAATAAATGTAGAAAAAAAAACAGAAACGATTTGATAATAATTTATTAAACATTGTTTCAGAAAATACGTCTCGCCTAAATCACAATCACAAAATATTCGATATTATAAAATAATCTGGATAGTGTACGTAAATGATATACCTAAACACAAAGAAATAAGGCAGTGATATAGTTATACGGTGCACTTATATTTATCACTTATTACTCGTCCCGCATCCCGATAGATACATATCCAAACAAGGCGATGATCGAACGCTCATAAGTGAAAATTGTATACTTATTTAACTATGTCAACAACAACTGTTATATTACACGTGTATATATATATACTATTAGAGGTAGGTGTATTGTTTTTAATAGGAAAAGTGTTTCTTGCAGCCGAGTTGTGCGTCAATTCAATGTCCATATAATACAACACATATTATAAAAACAAAGAAAAATACATTATTTTTTTCAACATACATGGTACGTTGCATGTGATTTAATTTTCAATGATCTTGCAAATATGGAGTTATTTTTTTCTAATAGTTTTGTAATCGTGTGTTTTGAATTCTACAAAGTGTATCGATAGTTCAGAGTTACACAAACTTAAAAACGCCAAGAATCGTATTTATAGACAAAAGGACACTGCAGCGTAATTTGAATGTTAAAAATTATAATACCATTATTTTTTACTCAGTTTTTCGACATAAATATAATATAAGCGCCTGGTACAGCGGTGTAAGCCATCAGATTGTTAACAGAATTCATATTTCGTAATATTATGCAATAACAAGTATACCTGCATCAGCTCATGGATAGTACTAAGACTAAATAGTTTTTTTCGTCTTACAAAAAAAAACTCATTGAAAATTCTAAACAAAAAATCCTATAGAATATAGGTACGCTTTTAACAAACGGAAATACGTACCTTATAAACAAGCATAGTAGGTATGTACCATAGTAATATAATATAATATAATATAATATATATATATACTTAAATAAGTTAAATAGAATGTAAGAGAAATCGTATGATTATAAGCGAGCCCAGCGATATAGAAAAGTTCCAAAAGAGTGAATAAAATGAATAATGGATTTTTGTAGGTTGAACAAAGGTACCTACGTTATTTCGCCGATTATTTTTACTAATTATTGTTTTAGAATAGGATTTTTTTTTTTTAATAATCTACTCGAATGACTTATACGAGTTTTACCTACTTTTCGCAGTCCGCACTTATAAACAATGTTTTCATACGTATATGCCGAAATCAAACACAAGTCACACATACCGGTCAACTTACAATATCACGAATACGGGATGTTCAATGACAATAGATTGGTACAAGTGTTTAAAATCGAAATAAGACATTCGTGAACAATATGACGGGCGTACAAACAAAATTGGAAGTAGATGTAAAACCACTAAGATCTAAACAAACATTAAAGAAAGTAGACAATTCAATAAGTCCAAGAATCGAGATCCAGTAATAGATCACAATTCTCAAGGCAGTTAGACCGATGTGATTATGTGAAAGTCGAGTTTTTGCATGTGCCGACATATACCTACCTACGACAAAACGGAGAGAAGCTTCCGAGGATTTGAGCTAGGTCTATCTGCAGTATGGATACTATTTACTCACTGAATGGGTACGTTGACATACGATTACTATAAGGCTGTCGAGGAGAAAGTGTCAAACGCCGGCCGAGAAACAGTGTATAAAAGTATAAAAGTACCAATGCCTCCCACCAATCACACGTACCTATCTGCGAGACTGCGGCTGTAAATTTAAAACATTAATCAAAAATGCAAAACAAGAATTTCAAAACGTGTAGATGAATCCATACAAAACTGTGTTTAGAATCACCAAGACGGTTGAATATTAATCGTCCAGAGGAATATTATTATAACAATACAGCCACGTTTATATATTTGTAGCGTCTTTGCGAGTGTTACCGAAGTAATAATAATGAAAATAAGCGTGTGTATTTATATATTATATGTACTGTACGTCTGTACTAATATAGTATATGAAAAAATAATTAACGATGCAAACGAGAGTTCCGAGAGAAGAATATTATTACACGTTAGGTTAAGAAACTAAGTAGTCGAAAAATTAGAATTATTCATAAAGAAATTTAATATTATAGTCTTTGAAAACTTAAGTGTAATAATGATGATTTCCCAACGCAATTAGTTCCGTGGGAAAAAAAACACGTAGGTAACCGGTGGATCGGACGAAAAGCAGCTATTATATTGTTATATTACCTACATTAATACATCGTTTATTTGTCTATAATGTGCTGTCTAGACTATCTAATAGACAGCCTACTTCATTTGTAATGATAATATTATACATTTATTTCGGCTATGTACCTGCAATGCTTGAAAATTTACCGACAGCGGATTTCGAAGAAACTTTCAAATATATTACAGACTGTTATGCATTTATAGTAGTATTTGATCTAATTCATTTCATAGTCCTAATAATAAGTGAGTAAAATTAAAATTTCAGATTAAGTATTTACCCTGTGGTTGTGGACCGATATCCATTTACTACTCAGAGAACAAACATACAGCTACAGCGCTCTACATCGTGAAATCCGATACTGTAGTACATACATATATTTTTTTTCCACGCGTATGGGTTGGTGCCTAATGCATAAATCGAAGGTAGGTTTGTATTTATATGTATATATCATATTATCATACGGGCATTAAGTACACATATAAATATTAAGTTACATCCCAACTGTAAGCGAAAAACACCTACAAATGTCATATGGTTAACGAACCCTTCAACTATATTTGTCTTACTCGCTTCTCGTTCAATAGAGACCTGGATGGTTGAATACTATTTAGACAAACAGAAATATAAATCATAGATATAATAGCATTGGTTTTATAATGGAATAGTCAATTCTATAAACAATGACAATATTTTAACCATTTCTTTGCGCTATATGCATAATAACGTTTTAGTTGATAAACCTACGGAGTATAGAGTTTTCGCTGTAATAAAATGAGCAGAGAATTTAACTTTTTAATAATAATAATTTTATATTTTATTTTCATACATTTAAATTTTTATTTTTTTTTTAATCTTCTTTTTCGTGCCTATTTTTTCTCATTTTGAAAATTTTTCTTGACCAATGTGATACTCGTAAGTATTATTGAATTTGTTTTTTTATTATATAACTCTTGGTTTAGATAAAAATGCTACTTTAATTCCGTGTCCTTTAAAGAACAATTATTTTCAGTTATGTACCTGCCCACCAGCTAGTATAGCTACTTAGTTATTTACTTTTACAAAACATTACCATTTATGATTACATAGGTCAAAAAGTAGTAATATATTTTTGCATTTATGCATCATATTTCCTAAGATTTGCATCTTTTTTTAAATATTAGTGAACACCTTAAGATGTTTATCAACACAGTGTAATGCAAATTCCGTCAATTTTCAACGTATGTGTATTTAATAGTTTTTAAGTAAATTAAATTACATCCCTGTTTATAGATGTCATTATCAAACATTTTAAGAAATCTGAAAAGAAAAGGTGTTCAAAAATTATTATTATGTATATTGTATATATAGTATATATATATATTATATATACGTTTAGTTATTGAATTAAACATAGACAGACAAATAAACTATCATAAAAAAGACAAGTTTTGAAGATGATTGTCGAACGAAACCTTTCGACGTCAGTTTCTGAACGAAATTAGATTTTTATTATAACACCATAATTAATATATAGTTAGTTAGATTAAATGATTAGTATTTATTAATATTTAAATCGGTTCTCTTTATTATTATTTTTTAAATCTACTTAAATGATTGTGAAATGTAACGTTATTTATTCCAAAATAAAGAACGCCGAACATATATAATAATACAATTATAAATCAATACATTTTTCACTCTGTTCAGAATCTAAAATTATAATGGTAAATTTATTAATAGGATATAATGTTCATCAAAATGGCACGAAATCATTTAATACTATTATAATATTATAGTAGGTACAAGTTCTATAATAATAGTAAATACTACACGTAGGTATATGTATTTACACTTATATGAGTTGTACTTATATAGTTAAAAGTAGCCAATGGGTACAACTAACTTATATAGATATATGAAAACATTAAACAATATTATTGATTATAACAATAAGTAATACAAGCACTGTATATTTTAATCTAAAAAGCACATATATATTATAATAAAATATATGCGTCCTATATAAATATTATGTGTTAAAAAAAAATTAATAAAAAAAATTAATTTCTTGCACCTTTATTGAAATATTATGAATTTATATTCGTATCTTGGTAGAAATAAAAAATAATACTATAAATGAACAATAAGACACCCCTTTATTCTTCAACGATCTCTTTGTCAGAACAAACACATATATATACTGCATATAAAATAAATCTACATTTAAACCAATATAATATAAATATACATGAATTATCAATTGTATAGGCTTCTTAGACATAAGAGCAGTTAGGAAGATCTAAGGGGTAGCCTTCCCCGAATAATATAATCACAAATTACAAAGCGAGAGTGATTCATTCGTTATAGCCTCTCCAAAAATAAAACCCTAGTAGCACCTTTGGCATATAAGTACATGGGACTTCACGAGTGATGCAGAGAGGACAATGGTTCTCTTAGTCTTTTGGTTGCGTATAGATATTGTAAAAGTTGTTTATTCATTGTGAATTATGACTAATTATCACCTAATTTGTTTTTTTTTTCTTTTGATTAAATAGCCAATTTTGTGATCAGAAACATTTTATAATGTATCTACAAAATATATTATTCCATGTTTGTGTTCAGTACTATAGGTGTGCGGAGACTTTTATTTCGGGAGGTGGACATTATTAGAAAAAAGACAAAATAATTAAAAAACATATATTTTAATTATTATTATTTTTTTTCGGTGCTCTTTAAACTTCATTGTATTATAAATCTTTTTATTAATGATATACAATTATTAAACAAATAAATTTGAATTTTTCAAAAGTTTCATTTTTTTGTAATTCTAAAAATCCACCATTTTCGAGACTTCGTGTATTTGGTTTTAGCTTTTTCATTTAGGATGTCAAATAAAGAATTTGGGGGTGCCTATATGCCCTTTGCACCCCCTATGTACATGTTCATAACAATCTATTGCCTATAGGTAGTATAACACTGTTCTTCTACTTACGATGAGACTATATTAGCTACATGTATTATGTTTATTTATCAGTTTTGGTATCAATTGACCAAATTAAAAGTAGAGATGTACTGAACAAATTTTAGAAGAACAAAAAAAAACAACAATTTTTGTTTGGGATACCCGCACGTTTTCCTGCGAGACCGTTTCATGGAAACAATGTCCAGAATCCACTTTACCTAATAATTATTAATGTAATCATCGAAATGCTATTTTATGAAAACAATATATATATATATTTGTTTAAACTATCGTAACTAAATATATACTGTATATTCTAATTCAGACTAAAATCTATAATAGTCTCTAGTAACTGAGGTATATATTCCTGGCATTATTGTCGAACTTAGGTATATAAACATTATTAACCATAGATATGACAGTAAATTAATATACTAGTGTATGGTCTATGATTTTAACCTATATTTGATATTACTTAGGTTATCTTATATTTCGTATTTCTTAATTTTTTAGGAACATTCGACGACAATTTTAAGTTAAATAGTTGCTGACCAGTGACCAGCGATTGTATTTTTACAATATCGTACTAGATACGACTTTTCATTTTTTAATTTAATTTTTATTGTTTTCTTCACAATATTGTATTATAATTTGGTTAAAATATAAGAATTTAATATTTTTTTAAACAAATTTATAATTTAACAAAAATTAATTGTTTTCTTGAACAATGCCCACTCTTCAGCATTCGAGAATAAAGCATCTGGAAAAGTAGCTACAGGATGTGTGTTTTATGAAATGATCTTTTGAAAAACGAACAGTACGTAATCTGTATTTGAGTCATTTAATTTACAAAATGTACATTTTTCAACCAACAAGTACACTCTGAGAATAATATAAAAATGATTAATTATATTGAATTATTTACTATTTACTGTTTGCTGAAATCAAATTATCAGTGTTTTATTATGATGTTCCTTTCTAAATATTTGTTCTTTAAATAACAAAATAAAATCGAAATATCTCTATGAACTATGAATCAGTTAAATTATTTAAAGGGGCCTAAGATAAAAATAATGAACACATGTACCTAATTTAATAATGCGTTAAAAATATTTTTAAGTGTTTGAAATAGCGAGTGTGCCACGTGCTGACCACAAAAATAAATCACACGCCTATGAATCCAACAAATAATTTAAAATTCTAAATAAAATATTCAGACCCATAATAATTAGAAGTGAATTTTGTTTAAATGATTAATGTGTAGAGATTTTGGTGTGCAGTTATAATGGCTAGTGCAATTAAAATAGGTAGGTACTTCATAAGATTAAAAGTTTTCTTTTTTAATCGTTATAATTTAATTGTTTAATGAATTTTAATTTATAGTTTTATTAATATATTAATGATACATTTAGGCATATCAATTCTCATAACAATGTGCTATATGTGAATTATAATTAACAATAGTGAAATTATAGTCAGGTATTATAATACAATAATAAAAGGTTTACCTGAGTAACAAAGAAATGTTTTCATTATACATAGGTATACCTATAGTCACTAATCGCTTATGTAGGTATACCGTACGGTAACTAATAATCGTTTCTTTTCCTATTTAAAGTTAAATGTCGTTTTCCATTTCACTGAGTAAAACAATTAACAAACACTAGACACGTACCATCACTGGAGTATCGCACTTTCCACACTATTTACGATATGAAATCAAATATTTTTCACCTATACAGGCTAATAAACTCTTCGTAAAAAGAAACATATTTAAAATTTATTTTAATTCTTTACTTCCAAAAGACTTACAGTTTTATAAACATTGTGATAAATCAATATGGGTAGTCTTGGACAGGCACGGATCCAGAGTTTATTTTAACTTCCCTATGAACACATAGTAAACACAAAGAAGTAAGGCGATCCTCCTGCATTCTAGAGCGTAGCCAGGTTTTTACCCTTCTCAAATTAGAGAAACTTCGTTCTGCAGTAGCTACACTCATTGGTAATGTACAAACTATACTTAGAATGATGTGTAGAATTATAAAAAAAATTTGAGAAATAATATGTCTGGGGGGGCTGTGCCTCTAGGCCCCCCTAGATCCGTCCCTGGTCTTGGATTTATCTTTATTTATATCTATTCGAATTCTAGTAAAGTAATATTCAATTATTAATATTTACTATGGGTGTACAGGCATACAAGTAATTATCGATAAAACTAGACTGGAGTGTAAAAAAAAGCGGGGAGAAATTTCCAAAAAAAAAGTAAAAAACCGCCATAGGAGTGAACAGGGGCGTATTTAGATTTTGGGAGGTGGGTGCTGTGTTATTTTCTCCAACTGAAATTCCACAATTCAGCCTATTAAACTGAACTCAAAGATGTAATCGTTACAATTAAAATCGTCAGACACATTACATGAATAACTTGTTCATTGATACTTATAATTCTTTATAAAATATTAAACTTTTACGATTCACATCTGATAGTACATAATAAGCAGACTTCATAAACAATTTCTGGATTTGAAAATGAAAAAGCGGGAAAGCCCGCTCAGCCCCCTCCCCCATAAATACGCCCCTGGGAGTGAATACCAATTGTTAATGTTACCTATCAAGCAACAATCGCTTTTTAACCAAATTCTTGAGCAAAATATTTTCTTTTATATTTATATGAACCATGTAGTATAATAACTATTTAGCTCGTAAAATTAAAAAAATTAGGTCTATTGTATAATCTTTATTGTTTTTATTAAATTTTAATGCGGTATCAGGTATGAATTGTAATTTACTGTATAATTTATACCCGCATTATTTAATATACATGCGATACTCAAATACTTAGGGTGAAATTTCGAAATCCGATTAGTCGAAAAAAAATTATTTTCAACTCAGATTATATACACGTACCTACTTTTTCTTCAAAAAATTTCCGAGTTACCGAAATGTCGTTAATTGCTATATTTATTTAAGGATTTTTTCACTTTTAAATGAATGATAATAGTAGTTACTGGATAGAGCGCAAAGGGTCTGGAACATTTAAATCAATCGATATACGATGCGTGTATGTGATGATAGTGATTTTTTATTTTTGTTAATTATTTATTGTATTTATAAACGAGTTAAAAGCGTTTTAGATCGTTCAGGTTGTTTCATTGCTTCATATATATATATATATATATATATATATATATATATGAGTTTAATCGCCACTAATATTGACTGAGGTGATGTTACAAAAATAAAAAATAAAATTCCATCTCTCGCCTTCACTCACCAGTCGGTATAAATCGGTAAGTTTGTCCGAGCAGCTGCAGCTGGCTGCTTCGATATAATTCATTATCTGAAACGATGCACGCCGGAGCACAAATATCATAACATCAATCTAGGCTTACGATAAAACAGTTCCCGCGCAGCCGGTTCGGCACAGTTTAATTATACAATATAATAACAACCGACCGCCGCGCCGCACCGCCGACAAACGCATATAACGTGTACAGTTAATAGGTATATTACATTAGTATCTCTATGGCCGTTTTTAAATTATGAGCATATACGTTTATTTATACATATACCTATGTATAACAGAAATTTCATTTTTTCGCATACCACCCCGGTGGGTGGTCGCAGACGATCAGACAAAGGGGATAAATTGATGAGGGCGCATATTATATGTTGCTGCTATTACGAAGGTCGGTTGAAGGGCCCGCGTAAAAAGTCACGTTCACACGGGGTCGATCGCGACTGAACGTAATAATATATTACACACGGACATGGATGCGTATTCATGTGCAGGGTTTAAAATCGCGTGTATGTTATATACATGAGTCTATACACACACATATATATATATATATATATATATATATATATATATATATATATATATATATATATATATATATCATATACAGGTACACTAATCTTATAATATAGTGCGGTAAAAATTCGATTAGTGTACTGCGTGTATGATGTATGATGAGGTATAATATTATACTCTATAGGCTGTTATAACATTGCGGTACGAAAGGTTTTTGAAATTTTACTACCTGCGTTATACCTAGTTATCGATTTATACGACTATTCCATTTCTGCAATTCGATTATCGTTTTTATTCATTAAATGCAATATTATTGCGACTTTTATAGGTACATGCGATATTTTTGTAAGTGGTGTCGAGAATTTTAAAACCGAAAATGAACGTTTTCTCAATTAATTGAAAAAAAAAACAATCTATTGTCACGAAAAAAGTTATTATGGTTAGATACCTAATGGCACGTGAAGACCCACCTCAATACCCGACCTGTGGAATTTCTATCGCTGTGGAACTGCATTAAAACACATTCTCACAAAATGAAGAGACTACAGAGTACCCCGACTTCAAACTTTCCAATCTAATTCCGGAATACTTCTTCCAAAAATCCGAGCGAAGGTTTAACTAAAAAAAAAAGTCTCCGGAATTTATATTAAAAAAAAAAAAAAATTAGTTCAATCAAAAACAAGAAAATAAACAGTTTGCTTTATATTTTTCGTACGAATAGATGAAAATAAAAATAAAAAATTCATATTAATGAAAAATAAATAATAAACTTATTCTTAATTTACTGTTATTTATAGTTCAACTTTATAATCGATTTATACCTACTTAATCACATTTCAATCTAATATTATGCTCTATATATACATTTTTTTTTTTAATCATTCATGTCTTAATTCCCCTTTACTAATTGAATAATAATTCTTATTACGAATTTAATTTAAGCTAATAAATAGTCTATATAATATTCGTTAAAACGTGTATCTACGAGAGTATATTGGGGACTTTTTTTTCACTCAATCACTACACATTTTTTCATTGAAACTAATTTGTATAAATATTATACCGATTTCAAATCCATTACAAATTGCAACACTATTTAAATGATATTAAATTTGTATTCATAATTTAAATTATAAAAAAAAGTTTGTACGGCCAAAGAGAAACATTACAATTATTACACGAATTGATTATAATGTACAACACGATATTTGAGACATTGCGTGGTAGTCGCGAGCTGATATGTAAGCACATCAGAGTCAATCTAACGCAGAACGCACGTTAAAATAATGGACAGCAATAGTTGATTCGGCTAAAAGTCAGCTTATTCAAACACATACAGTTTTGTTTGTCAAGCAATTTTCGCCGCACGAGTACAATCGATGTGGATGAGTGAAACAACGACTACGTATATAATTAAATATAAACAACCGAAATCTATTTATTATTATAATTATTATTATTATTATTACACATTTTTTTAGCATCAGTCAACGATTATTTATTTATTTATTTTTTTTTATATTCATTTATCCTTGTTGGGTGGTATACGAGTATAGAACAGCATATCTATGGCAAACGTTTTAGAAACTTATCACAAAAAGTATAAACATAAAAAAATCTTTTTCGTAATTTTTAACATTTTAAAACAATTATTTGTGTAATTATAATAATATTAACACTCCCGTATCTGCTTATACACCAAAATATTTAAAGATTACATTCGCCACGAAATAACGCATTTTATCACTTTCTTTGTTTTCGTCGAAATCTGTCCATCTGCTCGTATGAACACGTCATCGTTAATGTTATTGAACTTGGTTTTTGTATCTATTTTTTTATGTAGGTACTTATCTACTGTTTCAATATTTGTCCAGCGAAATTCGTACATTTTTAGTTTTCTCCGGCGAAGATAAACTTTATGTGTGACAGTGTAAATAAACTGTCTCTAGTGTTTATTCGCATTCTTTGTTGTTTTTTTTAAATTTGTCTAAAAACGATTAGGTATTGAGAAAAATGGTATTCAACAAAAAATATAGGATTTATGTGTTGAAGTAGCTACGAATATGCTTTACAATAGAAATGGAATAAATTAAGGGAACATGTGCCATCACTGTGTGAAAAATATTAAGAAATTATTATAGTAGCGCTATATGGGTATGCTCATGATTTTTCGGCCTGATATACAAGAAATTTTTTGATAGGAATCTTGAAAAAACAATAAAAATCGCACATAAGTACCAAAAAGTTTTCATTGTTGAAAATTTAATTTTTAATTTATTGTCGGATTTACAACAGAGAGTTTATCTGATTCAGAGCGTCTATTATAGACTGGTATGATCACTGGAATCGAAATTACGGGGATTATTTATGTAATACGGAATTGAAATATTTGAAAAATGCAGCGACGAAAAATCTCACAGAGAGCGTGACCGCTCGTTTGTGTCTGGCACACCCCGTTCGCACGCCTATGAGTTACACGCTAGGTATACCTATGGTTGAGCACCGGCCGCTAGTAATCCGACATTTTTCTTTGTTCACCCGAAAAATTCAAATATATATACAATATACATATTCTAAATGCATACGGTATTTTTATAAACTATAAATCACAGAGACATCCTCAGGCAATGCTCCTATAAATAATTCTTTGAAAATACGCTCACGCCCAATAACAAAGCTCACCGCCAATTACGAAGTTAGATGATTGAAATATCTTCTTATTATTATTATTATTTTTTTTTTTTTTTCGTAAAAACGTATAAACTTTAAAAATCAAAATCCAATTAAAAAAACAATTTTCAAGAAAATTAAAAAAAAAACATAGTGTACTCAGATAGTGATGTGGAGGTCGCAGAATTCTTTGACGTGGGAAGCCCTTTAAAATTTACCGTGGTCTAGGTCAAGAATTCACAATCGATAACTGGACGTCTGAACAAGGACATTACGCGACAACTTGGCCCAAATAATTACCGGAAGTTGTCCGTTGAACGTGACATAGAATGGTATTGATGATATTTTTTCACCCGCCACTGGTCAGAATATACGCACAAACAATCGTCTGCGCAAACTTAAGGCGCCTTACACGTAGATTTGTATACATTCAATACGTAATACCAAACGTATACATGTCAACTACAAGTGGAAAATGTTTCAACTCAAACCGCCAAACAACACGATGAAGAGTTACGGCACCATTATAGGCAATACAAAATACGAACATATGCAGTGTCCACGCTAATAACAATTATTTATTTATTAACGAATTTAATAACAAATACGAGACGTCCGTGTAGAGATAATTGTTCGGTTGAAATTTCGTATACTACTCAAATCAATGAAAAATTACAAATGTTTATAGATAGCCCGGACATGTCTAGTAAAATTCTATATTGCGATCAAACCACGGAATATCGTGTTCCGTGCGACAGTACTCAATATTTAAGATTTACGAGATTCCGTGGTGAAACACCGGAAACGCCGAAGCAACAAGTTGTTATGATAGTGTGTCACGTAATGATAAAGAATATTGATAAAAATATAAAAATAAAATAAATGATAACACGTATCTCTGTCTCGGGTCCCTCAGGCCATTGCCGGTTCTTTCCGTCGACTGATAGATTTCGATTTACATCAAAATTCTAAATGATTATTGATGATCAATGATCAATTTCACGCTCTTCTTCTGTTTCAAATTACAGATGAAATTGTAATTATTTACACGCATTAGCTACTGTTATCGTTACGAGTATCCCGGGTTCAACGGTTTATAATCGGCAATAATAATTAGTATATCACTTGTTACATGGTGGCAGGCATTGATCGCGTTCTACAGACTACAGTTTGTCATGTAGCTCCACCACCGAAGATCAAAATTACTAATTGACTGCAGTATGTCATAATTAATTTTTAAATAATCTCGGTAGTTGCACTTCTATGTAATATTTTATTATTGTAAATGATTTTAAGTTTAGCATTTTTTTTTTTTTTTTTTATCAAACCCGCTTCTCCACACGTTCGTCGCGTGAATAGATAGCAATTTAATTACATTAATAAACGTATTTACTGCTTATCTGAATAATAAGTCTCATATTAAATACTTTTAAGTTCCCAACAGAATCGAACCCTAGTGAACAACTAGTATTTATAAATGTTTAGCGGTCGACAATTATTACAACAGTCAATATCGTTTGTCAACAAAGTGAGAATGGCTTCTACAAGCTCTTCGGGTAATATAAAATCAACACTGGCACACTTGTTTCCAATTATTAGTAATACATTAAGTTTTAATTAGGTTTCCGGGCTGCTGTATTGCAATTGACTGTCACGGCCGATAAGGCTAAAAATGTAGCCAACGCGGTAAAACGTTTACAGCAAGCAAAACAAAAGGGTTGTACATTGGCAATATTACCAGAATGTTTCAATTCACCCTACAACACTGGTATGAATATGTATTATTCGGGTTTAGACCATTTGAAGACATGTTTTTTCTCAATGAACTATTATTTTATCCTCCATAATGAATTATTGATTTTATAATAAACAGATAGAATGTCCTTTGAAAAAACATGATAATTAGTGAATTTAATTGTTTTCATAATGGTCAGTGATTTTATTATGGAAAAAATAGAAAATGTCATTAGTGGCGATGGCTTCTTTTTGTTAATATTATATTACATTTAACTAATATGCATATTTTGTAAAACAAATTTATTAAATTAAGATAAATTTGTTATTAACATATTCATATTATGCGTTTTTCAAAGCTAAAGCTAAGTTATGACTAGTAATTATAAGTAATTATAGTAAATCTGATTTCTTTATTGTCTCTATTTTAGCCTTGTTCAGACAATACTCGGAAGCTATTCCTGAAGGAGAAACATGTAAAGCTTTGTCTGAAGCTGCTAAATCAAATAAAATGTATATTGTTGGTGGTTCAATCCCAGAGATATGCGATGACAAAGTATACAATACTTGCACAGTTTGGGATCCTAATGGAAACATGATAGCCAAACATAGAAAAGTATTATTATAATTTGCAATTAAATTAAATCGCACTCCACAAAAGGATAAATACAGTTAAATTGTAACCAATAGAATTTTAAATTATCTTAACAAATTATGTGAAGAAAAAAATTGATTTTATGTTATTTAGTAAGTAAAATCATTGTTATTGTAATGTTTTATCATACTTATTTTTATTTCCTTAGTAATAAGTATTGATTTATAGTAAAAAACATATTTATATTTATTTAGTTTCTGAATTTAGCAAAATTGCATACTGATGGTTTGAGAATATTATTTTTTCTTTAGAATGTATTATACTTCATAGACATAATCTGATGAGTGTTAAAATTAGCTGAAATAACTTTGAATAATATTTGTGTTTGTAGTTCATACAATTTAACTGTATAACCACGTATAGTACAGTCTTACAAACATTATACATGTACCTACTATTCACATCAAACATATTAAATTAATAACACATTTATTTAACATAGTTATATTAATCTTGCACACATATCTTTGATAGGTACACTTATTTGATATTAATGTTCCTGGTGGTATTTGTTTCAAAGAATCTGATGCCTTATCTGCAGGCAATACATTGAATACGTTTCAGTTGGACAAATTTAAAATCGGCCTTGGAATTTGTTATGATATCCGATTTCCAGAGATGGCAGTTTTATACCGAAAACAAGGTTTAATAGTCTAATTAGATACCTACTAATAAGTATTTATATCATTCTGAAAAATTTTGATTTTAGGATGTGATATGTTGATATATCCTAGTGCCTTTAATATGACTACTGGACCTTTACATTGGACTTTACTAACTAGATGTCGAGCAGTGGATAATCAAGCATTTGTTGCTGTCGCATCACCGGCCAGAGTTACTGATTCCAATTATGTAGCATGGGGTCATTCAATGATTGTGGACCCATGGGGTAAAATTTTAGGCGAAGCGACTGAAGAAGATATGGATTTATACATAGATATCGGTATGCACCTAATTATTGTTATTTTTACTTTTATTAATTCACAAACTTTCGACTTACTTTAGATAACACATTAAACATATTTTTCTTTTAATAAATGTTTGCAGACTTTAGTCTTCGGGAAAAAATGAGACAGTCAATACCCACTGAACATCAAAGAAGAATTGACTTATACGACACAATTGATATCAAAAATAAATTTTAAAAATAATATGGTCGATTGTCTTAGTTATAACTTATAAGTAACTATTAATATCAATACATAACAGAATTACATATTGTTGATGATTGATCAATTATTATAAATTAGACAGTAAAAAAAAAATGTAATACCTGATAAACAAATTGAATAAAATGACATTTACTATCACACGATTTTTGTTTTAATTTTTTTTTTCTCAAACTTATCAGAATATTTGCTCTACTATTGTAGGTTTGCAGTTAGTTTTTTTCAAATTAAATAATTTAAATGACCTTGACCTTTTAACCTAATTAATGAGACCTTTAAGGGGATAGATTAAAAATTATTTTAACCAGTCAACATTTTATAGTAGACGATTTTCAAATATTTAAACATATTATTTTTAAGTAAATACATTGCCATAGAACATTTGAACATATGCATGATAAGTCAGCACAACTAACTAACAATTTAACTACCAATTACATTTGATAATTTTATTTCCATACAAATTTTAGAATAGTGACTAAAAAAATTGAAACTATTTATAAATGTTCAATAGTAAAATTAATAAAGACTTTAAACAAAGTTTATTTTTATTAATGCATTTTAACATTTGTATTAATTAATGTAGAAATAATTTTCTATAAGAATAAGTAAATATAATAACTAATAAGGTATAAAATACAAAGTCTGAATATCATAAAATTAATACACATCTCATTTATCATAATTCTTGTCCATGACTTTACGTCTGAGATAAAATCCTAGGGCTTCTTTGATCAGCTTCTTCAAATCATTTAGTCAGATTTTGTCGATTATGTAAAAAATATTTCGTAATTTTCATATACTTTGATGCAGGGGCGTATTTAGATATTTATTTTGAGAGGGGGGCTGTGGTATTTTCTCCAACTGAAATTCCCCAGTTCAGCCAATTAAACCGAACTCAAAGGTATAGTCGTAACAATTAAAACCGTCTGACACATTACATGAATAACTTGTTCGTTTTTACTAATAATTCTTCATAAAATTATATTGAACTTTTACATCTGATAGGACATAATGAGCAGACTTCATAAATAATTTCTGGATTGGGGGGGGGAAGCCCCCTCAGCCCCCCTCATAAATACGACCCTGCTTTGATGAGTATTTAATATTGATTAATAAAAAATTAGAAGTTTTTCCTGCCATTACTCATTAAGTTTTCATGAAATTATTTTATAAATAAGTATTTATAAAATTAAATTTATTTACTCAGTAATTGTTTCTCATAACCCGTTGAATTTTGAAAATATATTTTAATTCATACTATTTTGAAAATACAGCAAGCTTTTAAGTTTTTTTTTTTACAAAATGTGATTAAAAATTTTAAATTATGTAACAAATTAATTTCCTATTATACCTAAGTATTACTTTATTACTATTTACTATATATATACTTGTACAAATAATTGTTTTGCACATTGAATTATTTTCATACATGGATATTGCATACATTTCATTCTCAGCTCCTAAAACTTTCGGCGATCGAGCCATCAAAACTTTCGAAACCGAATCATCGGATCTAGCCCATAGAGTAATAATAATTTTTCCTATGGTCTAGCCCAGCGGTTCTGAACCTGTGGTCCGCGGCCCCCTGGGGGTCCATCATACTCATGTAAGGGGTCCGTGGTAGCCTAAACACCTAACATAAGTCAATATGTGACATGAGTGCATTTATATTAAAAATAAGTTTCGAAAAAGAATAGAAAACGTCAAATCTAAACTATATACAATTAAAGCTTTCAAGTATTGAGCCCGATGTTCAAAAACTCGTTATTGAAATGCAACATAGCATTAAGACTTAATAATTAAGAAAATAAAAATCAAATTTACTAAAATTTATTAAAATAATAAATATTACATTTTTTTCAATTAAAATGTTCAATGATGTGAAAGTTTAAAATGAAAAATTAAGTTTGATAAATATAAATATAAAATGTGTATATTATTTTGTTATGTCTAGGTACTTCTATAATTTGTAATGTAAAATAGTTATTATAATTTTGTTTATGATAATATGAGATGTTTTGTAAAAAGGTATTCAACAAAAAATTGGTAGGGGTCCGCGATTTCTAAAAATCTTTCATTGGGGGTCTGTATTCTACAAAAGGTTAAGAACCGCTGGTCTAGCCGGTCTATATAGGTGTTGTTATTCCTATATTTACTAATTTCATTATCTGTGTTATCACTGCACTTTTAATGTTATCGAAAAGACTGATATGGAGTGGCCACAACACGAAACAATAACAAAAATGTAAGTTTGGCTCTTTGAAACGCGAAACCCCATTTTCCCGAGTCCATTTCGCTACGCAAGTGGGCACCTATACAAGAACACTCGGGTATCTACTACATTACGCGCCGTGACATGTCGGACCAAGCAATGCTGGTTCTGGGCGAAGCCCCGGAATCCGATGACGAAGACTTTGGACAAGAGGTAAATTCTATTGGTAGAACCATCCGTGTTGGTATTGGCATTTGAAAACTTTTTTTTTTCAATTTTATATTTGCCTAAAAATGAAACGGGTTTTTTCATTCATGAAAACAACGACGGCTTTGATTTCAGAACGACCGTAATCACTTCTCAAAATCGAAAACCGGGGTGGCCGAAAGTGATCACACTGAATCCGATGTGGATTCCAACTACCACGCACATAGCTCAAGTAAGTAAAAAAAATCGTTTATTGAATTATGCCTTTTTTTTTTTGTTATTAGTCATCCGACAGATGTTTTTAATTACGTTTGTGTTCCAACGTGTCAATGTCACTAAATAAACAATTTTTTTTTCACAGAAAGTAAAAAGAGTAGAACTCCGAGGGAAAATTTTGCTGGTCGTACTGAAAATTACAAAATGTCTGAAGACACATTGTTGCATAGAAAATTGAGTAAGTTTTTATTATATTGTGCGCAGTCAATACTTTTTCTTCAGTCCATTTTTCTGACTACATTTTATGATTACGTGTTTCAATTTGTTGCAGAGGAAAAAAATATGCAATTTTATTCAAATCTGACTACATTCAACAAACAGATGTATATAAACGCCATGAATCAAATGAACGAAACGGACCAACAGTTAGTCAAAGCTCAAGTATTACTCCAGGACACTGTAACCAATTGGAAATTCATCGAACAAAACTTGTCACACATCAAAAGAAAAATGACAGATATATTATCGGAAGAATACATTCCAAAAATCAAAATTTAAGCCATTTCTTTTCTTTTTTTTATAAAAATGTACTTTAATATATAAAATAAAATTGTTAATTAATCTTATACACAGTCATATTATACATTATATAAATATAAATATATATATATTTAAAAATGATTTATTATTTTTACAATTCAAAAGGAATTAAAATATATTTTAACCTAAAATAATCGTACACAATAATTATTAATACCTATTCAAAATATCTTATTCTACAATGGGTAAGTTACAATATCATAGGACTAGCTTTTGAAATTCTGTGCAGTTTTGCGAGTCAGACAGTGACAACATGAACAATATGTTTGTAAATAGAAGTCTAGTAGTCACCTGAGAAAAAAACAACACACTAAGAGAAAAACCCATTTGAAAAATCTTTTTTTTTTTTCATTATTCAATCAAACAAAACTCTGAACCATATGTTTCATGGTAAAAGTGATGTTACAACAAGGTGGATTTCCTTTAAAAATATCTCATTTTGGAAGGTTTTAGAAAACAGCTATGCTGTAGGATAGTTAAGTTTTGATTATAAACAGAAAAATTGTATAGGAACAAGATACATTATTTTAAAAGGGTTTTAAATGATCAAAGATTTAAGCATTAATAAGAAAGGAATTAACACGGTGCACCCCCCCCCCATAAGATCACTTAATTTGGATTTACCATTATAATAAATGTTTAACATTAATCGTTTAAAATTCAATGCTGAACAAAATAATTTTAGTAGATTCAAATCTAAAATTTATTTCAAATTTTTATTAATTTTTCATCATAATTTCAATAGGTGGTTAGATGATTTTGTTTTGAAAAAAAAAAATGATTATATTACTTTGTTTATTCTTTATTATGATAACCATGCATTTTCACCAAAAAAACCTGTGGACACATACTCAAATAATTATTTCAATCATAAAGTAAGTAGTCAAATTAGAATCATGAACTATTGGCGTAAAAGTCTTTCAATTTTACAAAATATCAATAATAGAGTATTTAAGGTTTTATCGGAAAAAAAAGTAAATATCATTGTAAAAGTATTGAATATATAGAAGAAATAAGTTATTTATAATGCATATAAAAATAATTTTATACAACAGAAGTATGAATGAAATTTTAAATTAATATTTATTTTATTAAGAATAACATGAGTGATAAAGCTTTTTGCACATTAAATTATACATTTTTTAGTGATCACCAAATAAAAATGTACTAACAATCAAACATTTTTCAAATACCGAAGTGGCATAGACTTTGATACCTTGAACTTAATATCAATTTTAAATTCTGATGAAAGGAATGAATTAATTTTTATCATTGCACTACATAATTAATGTATATGAATATTTTTTTTCAATATGGGTTTTTTCACCTGCAGTGTTTTTCTCTAAAATAATAGGTAGTTATTCTAGAAGTCAGTAGTCTCTCAAATTCACATTTTTATGTTAAAAAAAAAAAAAAAAAACAACAAAATCCATATTTTCTCATCCTATAAGTATTGTTCAAACAGCAGCTCTGCGTTTAATTGACATTTTGCCTTTTGATAGGTATGACAAATTAATACGAAATTTACTGTTATCCAAAGTTTTCTTCACCCAAATCTAAAAAACATTAATCATATATATCACAATTTATGAATAAAAAGATTAATATTCTTAGCCGCAGTTCTCAAACAATGATTAAACCAAAATATTTTATATAGTCTGGTAATGCTACCATACAGAAATTAAGTGTATTATTAAATACTGAGATTAGATGATAATGAAAAAATAAAATCTACATCACTATAGATTTGTATCTAACAACTCAATACATCATAATATATCATATTATTTTATCTTTTGTTGATAAATTATACAATCACTTTATAAACATAAGGAAAAAAGTTAAATTTGGATTTATTTTTTGATTTTCTTTTTTTAATAAGTACATTCAACATATTAAATTATAGGCTTATCACCATCTGTGGCAATACATTGATTATAATGTCATCTATTTTTACTAACAATTTTAAATAGTCTCAATCAACAGAAATATTGAAAAATTATTCTTGAGTTATGTTAAATTATTAATAACATTTGTTTTTTTGTTTTTTAATATAACACATTAAAATGGCTGATTAAAAAAAACATATTGCTATTATAATTTATTAAATCAATAAATTAAAGATATAAGTAATTAATATTCATATTATTGGTATATTATGTTTGGTTTTTTGAGCCTAGGTCTTTTTTTTTTTTATGATGATGAAAGACTCTTAAGTAAAAAATAGTTTGAGAACTGTTTCTTGATAAAAATAATATATAATTTACAGTTTCATTGCCAATGGCAGATATAACAGCTGGGAATTTTGCCATTTGCCTTCCTTCAACAAAAACGGGTTGTCCTCGATGATACCTATAAACAGAAAATAATTAAAATATATTAAAAACAATTAGCTTTATTAAATATTTTATACCATCTTTTTTCAAATAGCAATTTGCCATCTTCAATTCTTGTGTCAGGGATGGTTGACGATCCTTCAGTATCAGAATTATGACTTTTTTTAGGGCTCATATTACCAGATGATGAATTTGAACTCGGAAGAAAACCTAAGAATTATTTAAATAAAAGATAAAATTTTCTAATAAAAAAATATTGAAATAGAGTAGGAATAAAATGCAATATACCTGGTTTTCTAATAGATGAAGAATTTACGGTATCACGAGTTTTTACTGTTGGTGTTGCTGTGGTAGAAGTGGATGGAATAGACGCTAGAGACTCTTGGATAGCTTTAACATCCTGTTCGATTTCGTGCTCGTGTAACATATAATATATATTTGATACTGGGGGTGGTTTACGACGTTTTTCTTGGGGCGCTGGAACCACAGGATCATTTGGTCTTCTTCTAAGTTTTCGTGTCATTGCAGGTTTTTGATCAGCTGAGTCTGGGGCTAAAAAAAATTTATATCATAGTTAAAACAATTGAAAATAAAAAATGTTTATGATAAAAAAAAATACACACAAAGTTCTGTAGTTAAATTATCATGTTCTATGGCTTTTTTTCTCTCGTTTAATTCAGCGATCAATGTTTCAGTAAGTTCATTACTACGATCATCAAATTCTTTGTGAGCAAGACGACGTTCTCTAATATATTCTCTTTCAATGGATTCAAGCACACAATCTCTCCATAAATTATTCCTCATTAACCTGTTAAAATAAATAAAAACGTTATTTTTACCATCTATCAACTTGCAGGAACTAAATAAAAACAAAAAATTGCATACTGATTTTTTTGAATTTGTTCTAATTTTTTTAGTTGCTTAACATATTCCACATGTGTTCCATCTCGTAATTGACAGAGTAGTTTTTGAATACCAGCTAATTTATCTTGGTAAACTCTAAAATAAGTAAAAAAGGTGATATTTTTCAACTACAGAAAAAAAAACATTAGAATACAATATGCTTAAGTTAGATTATTTTATATTATATGGTATATTAGTTACTAGTTTTATTATTCGCATTATTTCTTAATTATTGAATTATTATTATTTGAATATTTTGTTATTAAAATTATTCACATTTATTTAAGATCTTTTAATTATATTTTTTTAGTTTTCAAAAATATGTAAATGTATGTATATATAATTTCAATAATTAGGACTATCTCAATTTCTGGTATAGAGAAATATTACTGTTTTAAATTACATGATTTTTTTAAAATTTAGAGTAAAATAAATAAATTTTAATTATTTATACTAAAAAATCAAATAAAATGTGTATTACACACTTATTGTACTTCATAGTTAACTTTTGGTAATGTAAGTGGGGAAATAATATACCCCAGCAGTTATCAAACTTATCAGTGATATACCAAACAAAACGTAATATCTTTTATAATTTTTTTCATCCTTAAAAATAAACCATTTATAGGAACAATAATGATAACTAAATTGTATAGATGTTTGTAGCAATTTTTCAATTAAGACAACTTCCATGTTCAGGAAATGTTTACTCTACAGGCTCTACATGCTCTTTTTATGTTTTATAATGTTAATGTTATAAACGGGCGGCTCTCTCTTTCTCTGAACAGGCGACTGTCTAGAGAGAGCAGCCGTCATCTCCCCTGTGCAGAAGGCAACGGGAAACCACTGCACAGTAAACCCTTCCCAAGTAACACCTTCTTCTAGGTGCAAACCAACCCCCGGGTTGTTGACCCTAAGAAGAAGAAGAATGATAATGTATTTTTTTTATTTAAGAGTGATAAATACAAAATAACCTGAAAGAGATAAATATTATCATAGAATACTCTAGAGTATTCTATGATATTATTAAATTACTTAGAAGAAAATTGGATATATATTTTAATTGACAAATATGATATGAATATTGATAAATGATAAAATATTGGTAGCTAATACCCAGAGCAATCTGGTGAAAATTTATGTGATGATATACAGACAAGTTGATAATATATTAGACAATATACACACTGATCAAGTAACACGACTAGAATAATGACTTGAACATGACAGTAACATGACTTAAATAGAAAATAATTATAATTATACTTTTTTTTATTATCTTTAATATTTCGATAGAAACAGAATGATATATTTTTATTTTAGATATTCCTAACTACTTACATTAAAGAAATTAAAAAGTAATTTACTTTCCTAATTCAAAACATTAATTTAAAAAGTGATAGGTTATAACTTAAATTCTTTTGAAATAAATTGGATGAATTATAGTATTGTCCAAATAAAACCAATAAGATAAAATAAGTACTAATTATTGTTATATGGAATACATTTTTATAAAAACTAATTGCATACCATACATGTTGCCAAGGGTTTTAAGGCATTATACATATTTCATCATAGAATAGTTGTTATTGAATTTTAGCCTAATGAATTAAATTTTACAATGTGAATTTTTTCTAATATTCTAATATGAGTAGTCTTTGAGTAAAAAAACATTTTTACAAATACAATATATTATCAGATATAACATTAAAACGTATTAAACAAAAATGATAAGTAATATTATTTTATGGGATGTCAATCAAAACATTCTTCTAAACTATTAATTACATAATAGAATTTCGTATACACTTAATTTAAGTAAACATTACAATAATAACAGTCTTATCAGTAAAAAATATTGTTTTACTTCAGGCATTTTTATTTAATAGTTTATGATCTTAAATCATAACGATTGAGTGGCCAAGAACGGTTCCTGAACATTAAGTATTTTAATTTTAAAAAGAAAAAACATAGATCAATATTGATGGTCCTATTATAGATATTTTTTTTTTACTTACTGCTCTTGTATTTCCGTATGTTTGTCACGATTTTCTTTGCCTTCATCTGAAAATCAAAAACAAAAATGATTTCAATATGAAATTGATTTTCTTATTCTATTAGGTACCGTCAGAATCTGTCAAATCTTTATTTTCAATTTTGATGCTATTCTCGTCGTCGTCCATAGAAAACGTTGAAGACGGCGACATATTATTATCGTTAAAAGACATATTTCTGAAAATAAAAGCCAATATTCTACGCACTCAATCAATAGCACAAGAACCCGACTTTACGCGATTACATTAAATTAATTTAACAGATGAATGGTAAATACAAGAGCGACACACAGTATACGTATTGCAATTGCTATAATAAATACAACAAACACTGATTGTTTTCGATGTCTGATACACTTGAAAGTCGAAACAAATTTTTATCAATAAAATAATAACATTGTTTATGTATTTTATCTGTTTACTGATAAGGGAAACGATTGTTATTATCATCATTACCTGATCAACGTTTGATACCACTGAATATTCTCGAATCTGTTATCTAGAAATTCTCATCATCAGTTTCTAAAGGCAAGGCCTTGTCGTAGTAACCAATCCTCTCTATTACGCGCCGTATTCTTTAGGTGTTTATATGAAATGAAACCCATTCGTTGCTTGATGTCGTTGAGAAATGATTGTCTGGGTCTTCCTCTTGGTCGTTTACTCATAATCTCCCCCTCCAAGATGTTTGTGACAAAATCGGTATGTCTTAACAGATGTCCGATGAGCTTCACTTTCCTTTTTATAATAGTTGTAATGATGTTTCTTTTTTCACTTATTTCTTGCAAGATGGTGTCGTTCCTTTTCCTATCTGCCCAACGCGTCCTTGTTGTTTTAACTAGAAATTCTATAAATCTATAAATTAGTTCTATATTTCCAATGAAATCCAAATGGTTTAATATTTTTCAATCGGTTCATCATATTATTCCTTTTTTTTAACCTTCTATAGTTTTGGAAGATCTTTGTAAGGCTTTCCTCTAAATGCGTTCCAAAAGTTTCCAACTAATGAAATTCTTCTAATCCTAAAAATCTGTTTTTTTTTTTTTTTTTATTCCTTATTTGTAATTAGTTTCTGTGTATCTAGGTGACTAGGTGTTCCTAGTGCACAACCGCAAATAACTGTACTAAGAACTAATTCATTTCTGGGTTTTTATTTGAATATGTGAACTAAAACACTAATGGCAAATAACTTCAGTATTCAAATGCTTTAATTTTAGTTGTTTGGTTCGATATATTGCTTTTCGATCTAGTAATTGATACCACAATCTCATAGTAGGCAATTTTATTAAGTTTATACTACTTGAACATTTTATGTTTGATATTATTTTAAATTGTTCATAATTATATTTTTGGTACCACGTGTTTTTCTAGAATGGCGTTGAGCAGTCATTATTTTGTTTTTCAGTTGAATTTTTTTCCAAATATAGTGTGTATAAATCTTGCTAATATGTGGTTAAATCATTAATTTTTTAGGAAATCTCAAATCTTAAAATATATCCATATTAAATATAATAAAAATAGCATTCATTGCTGTTATTCTTTTGAAACATAGTATTAATTATTAATATATAATCATAATCGCTCTGAAAAAAAGTTTTATAAAATATGAAGTTCAAAGTAATTTTGATATATTAATAATCACTGTTATGAAACCATTATAGATAGACAATGGTCATGTATTTAATTTCTTTTAAATTATGATCTTGATAGACATAGGAGAAGATTACGACATGGAATATCAGCTTCTGAACTTCAAATTGTTTGTCATATCAATGATGACTTTTTTTGTCATATAGAATTTTTTCCTCCCGATAGTAATAAATATTTGCAGACAAAAGGTTTAACTGGGCGACTAATCAAAATTGTCGCCTCATCAAGGTGTGCACAAGCCTATGCCAAACAGCCAATTATGTTACAAACATCGCTCAATGTATCATTTTAAGTACTTGTAATTATTTAATCTAGATAGTATTACTTCAATTTATTATTAAAAAATTGTAAATTGATCACCACCAATTCTGCCCAACACTGGACCCAAATTGATCTACATTGACTACAATATTTATAAACGGCTTAATTTTTCACTCTTGATTAACTCTTTTGTCAGACAATAGAAGTACGCTGTTGTTAATACTAAATCAAGTTAAATAAATGTTTTTTTTTTCATCTAAAACACTATTTAATCAAATAAAAAAAAAACATTTTATTATGTGTAGTTTTGAAAAAATATGTATTTCAATAAAAATATAATTTGAAAAAAATTAATTAGATTTTTTTCAGATAATATCCAAACATAACATAATTTATAAAAATTGAAAAAAAAAGTCAATCATCTAGAAAATAATATAACATAAATTATAATGCATTATTAAATATTAACCCTGTACAATTTTGTATATATAAAAATTAAACAATGGCAACAAGAATAATAAAATAAATATATTGTACGTATATGAAATTATAATTAACAATATTTACTATACATATTATGCATATATGAGCAATAAATTTGTTGGATATATATACTACAAAAATAATAGTTATATTTAGGACGTGTCAGTAGTAATACGAGGTAATACATGCGTTTGGACTCCTTTACTAGCATTGTACACTTGACCAGTTGAAAATGATATCATTTTAGATTCTGAAAAATACCAATAGAACAAAAAATGTAAAAGAAAAACGGTGAAAAAAATGTTATAATTTAATACACATTATTTAATATGATCAATTGTTAATAGAAATATTTTATTTCAAAATTAATTTTGATACTTTTGCAAATTTAATTTAAAGTTTGCACTTTTAAGAACAAGACAATGAAAATGTATCAAACAACAATAAAATAAAAAAAAATTTTAAGAAAATATTCTTTAGACTTTTATTATTAGTACTAGTAATTTCATTTAATTATTTTAAAAGCTGTCAGGTTCCATTGTTTAATGGTAAATAAAATAAAATTATAATTAAAAGATATATTTTTTGAAATTTGTATTATTTAGTTTTAAAATTCATATATAATAAAATACTATTTTTTTATTCGTTAAGTACTAATTGTTATTTCATAACATTTTTCATTTATAATATACATAAGAATAAAATAATTTTTTTTAAATTAATAATGGACTAATTATTATTTTTTTTTTATTTACAAAAAACAACTCTGACAAGAAGAAATAAAAATGCACACTTTAGACTGCATTAAAAAATGATACTATGTTAAGTTTAATGTAAAAAGTAACCTGCAGCTCAAACAGTTAACACTTTTTTCTCAAACTTTTTAAATTTTCATTAAAAAATGAAAAAAAAATCTTGTTTAAACAGTTAGTTTAAAAAAATATATATGTAATTATATAACTTAAATACATATTTATACTATATTTTGTTTGATATCGTACAAAAAAGTAGTTAAAATTATATACCTAATAATAGACAATGATATTAACAACACTAAATTGTAGACATTGAATCGAGTGTTTAAATTTACTCATATCAAATAAGAATCATATAAAATTATGTTCACTCCAATATCTTACCAGTGTTTTGACGTGAGTTAGATGGATAGTAGCAATAAAGATTTAAGGTGGGTATAGGTAAAAATCCACTCATCAGTGGCATAACTTCAACTGAAATACTTTGAGTCATTGAATTTGGTGGAAAAGTAAAGATATCTGCAAAAACAATGCATACGTTAATAATGAAAGTTTACTTGAAGAATTCAGTATAATATTAGTTTAAAAGAAATTATTGAAAACAAAAAAATAATAAATATTAAATAATATAGGTGGTCACTTACAAGAAGTTAAATAAATTAAAAGCATTAATTATTACATACCAGATCCACGTCCACAAACTGCCCACATTGTTTTGTCTACAATTATTTCATACTTGAAAGACATTTCATTTTGAGAATTATTATGGTGTTCAGTTCTTTTGAAATTTGCTGTGTACGTACACACTGTGTTCATGCGACAAAATTCTCCACTTTTACCAGCCATTTCTACTCCACTTTCAATTAACATTAAAGTCTGTAAAACATTTAGCTAATAATATAATGTATACAAAATACTTTTAGACAACAATTAATTGACATCTTTTGCCGCTAATTTGGTAAGTGCTCAATGGTTTTCCATGTTCAACACTCAATTTATACTCGGTACGGACTATCAGCCAAGTGCTTTATCTTCAGAATTCAGTTACCTCATGGCAGTCGTTTGATGGTTTTTTCTTATATTGTTGTATAATATAATATTATTAATTACATTAATTCAAGGGTGTCATTTTTGTAGTTTTTTCACCAGAAAAAAATTTCAAGCAAGCCATTTTAAAATTTACCAGGCTATATAAAAATAGATACCTTATAGAATATTCTGCTTCTATTTTTCCCATAGATCATGGAAATCATTAAAATAAGTTATAAGTAGTTTAAAAGTAAACAATTTTAAATAATAGATACCTTTACCTTTTTTTCGTCTTGTAGGAAGACATTCTGAATATAGATCAATAAAATAAAATATAATTACTAATCATATACATTAATATGTAATACTAAACAGCGTATGTAGAGCACATACCAAAATAGAAACATGACTGTAGTGCATACTGAATAAACACCCATTTCCTTTACCTTATAATTGTTGATTGTGAATTCAAAGTTTAAACTCTGAGAGCACCCTAGATTTTCAGCAGATGAATATTTGGTTTGGAAATTGAATTTCAAAGATTCCGCTAATGTTCCCAATGAATTAGTGTCTGTTGATGCCAAATCAATTTCCCATAAATAGCCCATTGTTTCGCCATTTTTCAAGAACTAAAAATCAGACTTTGAATAAATAACATAAAAGGTAAAATATTTTTTTTATTAAAATCATTGTTATAATTATATTGGACAATTGAAAAATAGTATGATTAATAATATTCAACAAAAATAAATAAAATACTACAGAAATGTTGCAAGGACTAAGAAAAAGGTGCAATTATGAAGAGGTAAATACCTCCAAAAAGGAACAAGTCTTCAAGTCCACAGCATGCAATCTTCTGCCTAGATTTAAACCCCTAATATTTAACCCAATGGTAAAAAGAAAAGAAAACACTAATTTATTGATATATGCTAAATAAGTACTCACAGTTAAGGGATCAAATGTTGGGTTCAATGAAGTTAACTTGACAACTGAATTAGTTGGAGGTTGACTAACACCAATGATTTCTGGTTCTCTCAAAGCTAACGACCAATCAGTATGACAAGAAATATTTACGCCAATAAATTTACGATATCCACAAGTATGTAACCGATGAGTTACAGTTAACGGAAGACTAAAGTCTATAGAAATACATATCACTTCTTCATCATCCAATGAAGTTTCACATTTTACCCACAACTAAAATACATTTACATAATTATATTTATTATTAACAATTTTTTGAACAAATTACCTTATGATGAACTGTTCTAGGATGATCTTTCAATGGCGGTAACTGGGCAAATAATTTAATTGGTAAAGACACTGAATTGCTTGAATTTATAGATTTTGGACAGTCAATATAAACTTCAGAACAAAATTCTGTTTTATCTTCTGAACAAAAAGTCAATCCTGGAGTGGAATATAATCGGATCTTTTCAATAACCTGAAAAACAAATACATTATTTTGACTATTTAAGGGTTTAAAAAAATTAAGAAGTACTTTTTTTGATTTTGTTCCAAATTGAATAAATAACATAGAAATTTCTTCAACACCAGCAAATAAGCATTTATTTGCTGGTAAATCAAGTCGAGCAGTTGAGTTGACATTTTTCAATGCAAACATAAGGCCAAATGGTATGTTTGTTAATAGTTCTAGACGAGGTTCTAGTATAACGGATAATTTGTCTAAAAAGTAGATTCCAGATTCTATATTTTTTGAGTTCTAAAAAAATATATATATATTCCTATATTAAAAACACTTGATATAGAAAAATAATAATTTAAGAATGTCACTTTGATGTCAAATAGAAACTACTGTACTTCAAGACAATCTCAATGATATTATTTCATATAAGTACAAAGTTTAAGTCAATACTGAATTTTAAAGAAACAAATATTTACTATTATTATTTACATTTAGTCTAAGATCAATACTATTCATTCCAGGATTAATTGTTACATTATTTGCAGATATAATATCATGAAAACCATTTTTGTTGCAACCAGCTGATGGTTTTCGTCTTTGGCTATCTTGTCGTCTGTTTTCAAATAAAATTTTAAAAAATAAGACAAATTGATGTATTTTGTTGAATCATATATAACAGATTATATTCCACTACTTACTTTAAGTATGATTTTTGGTTTAAGCAAGTTATGCCAGTGGAGGCAAAGTGACCATCTTGTTGATAAATATGATTGAGTGTCATAGGTAATATATTACCTTTTTTAATATCATAACTATATGTACTTTTTATTGTATTGTATTTACTTTTCAGCTTTTTCATCGCGGAGCCAATAACCACAGAAATAGATATTTTTGGACATGTAATAGTAGTAGGGAGATTACTTTTGAATTTTAATGATACTATTGATGGATAATCTTCTTTGTCATTACATTTGACGTCTATTTGATCCAATACTATAATATCATCCGTTGGATAAATACATTCTATAAACATAATAATGACATAAAATATAAAAATTGCCAAAAAATCATAAGTATTAAACTACTTCAGTGTAAATATGAGTAATTGTTTATTTTTAACAGAATGTCCCATAGAGATATACATGGAGGAATTTAACCCTGAATAATAAATATTTTGTTAACTGCTGAAAAAAAAAGCAGGGCTATGTTAAAATAATGTACAATCATTATTCTGTTGTTTAATATTTTTTACTTGCTAGTGATTAAAATTTAATTATTAAATAATACTAATTTAATAAAGATAATTACATATTTTAATTGATTTTGATTTAAAACAATGAAACAAACAATATCTTTATAAAATAAATGTTTATCATTTAACACCAAATATCTTACCAATGTTTGAACTTCGAATCATATTTAACATCTGATCAAAATGATCATGTCTAACTTGCATGTTGCATTCAGACGAAGAGGCTAATTGTAAACAAGTTTTAACAAATCTAAAAATAAAAATAACATAAATATTTAATCTTATAAAATTACATAATATTTATAAAAAATACTCACTGGTCAACATTACCAATTTTTTTAAAACATTTGACTAATTCTAAATTTGTTTGTACTATTAATAACTTCCAATTATCTTGTTCAAATAGTTGTAAAGCTTTAACTAAAAACATAGTTCTTTTCGTTGTGTCCCCAGACAACGTGTAGAATTTAGCTAGTTCTAAACCAACCAAACTGTGTCCACATCTCATCAATTTATTATGTTTGTACGTACTAATAGCTAATTCAGCTAAATCCTAAATTATAAAAGATTGCATGGTTATCAAAATAATTTTAACTATTAAACATAATATTATAACATACCAAATAATGTTTACTGAAAGTTTCCGAAGACGAAAGAGCAGATTTAAGAGCTGCTACAGATTCAGTAGCAGTAGTTAGATCATGACCACTTTGCATACCACCACATAAAACTTGAACAGTATGAAGTTGCTCAGTGGTTTGAACACTGCCTGGTAGTAAACCACAAAGATCACCTAACTCATACAACTAAACACAAAAATTAAAATGTTAGTGATAATAAATTAACTACTAATTTATAAAAAAAAAAACTGATAATTAATGATCATTAGTTTATACTTTTTTTAAAGAATAATAAAGAAGAGGAGCAGTATGATGAGAGCACTCTTCTAAAAGCTCTGGTTTTTTGACAGATTGACAAATGGCTAATATTTGAGTACAACATTGTAAAACCCAACAAGCAACTGAACCTCGGGGACATTCAATTTCTAATGTTTTCAAGTCACTAACAGTTTGATAGAGAAACATTAATGCTCTCTCGGCTACCTAAACTCCATTAAATTATCACAGATAAATAATAAATATTAATATTATAATTAGGCAGAAAAAAACACATACAAGCCAAGGTTTGGATGCTGCCATTAATAGAGATGCCTGACGTGAAAACAAATAACATCTGAATTCAAGAAGTGATATTCTTCTATTTTTAATTACTTCTCTTTGTTTTCGACTTATATTTTCAACAAATAACACAGCAGACCATCGTTCTAAAATTCCTTGAAATTCGGTTAACCATTGAGGAATATCTACAAAAAAACAATAATAAAGTATAATTTGCTATGTTATAAAAAAATATGACATTTGTTTACTTCCAACTTGTGAATTTAAAATAAATTGAGTGAACATGGCATCTAGTTCATCGTATTGGACTAAGGCTTCATCATGAAGTCCTAGCATTTCAAGTGCAAAAGCCAATTCTTCCTGAAAAAATTAAATTCAAAATAAAAAAAATTAATTTAAAAATATATAGAAATAGGTATTACTTGGAACAAAAAATATTTGCAAAAACTCCAAGTTGGATCATTTCGTTGTTCTCTATAATTTCTTATGTTTTCTTCATACTTCAAAAATAGTCTATCAAATGCAGATAAAATTAATAACCGTACATTAGCAATTAATGCTCGCCATGCACTGCTGCCACATCGAACCTCTGATTTAGGAGGATTTATCACTGACAAACAGCTAAAATATAACAAAATGTAATTAATATCAAATAATTAAATATTTTAAAATACTTAACACATACCGATCAGCTTTTTTTTCAGCAAAATCATTTTTGATCTTGTCAAAGACAGTTGTTCGAGGTAATAATTTATTATGTTTTCTCAGATCATACGTTTCAACTACAACTATTACCCAATCAATAATATTGTGCTTGTTCATTTCATTCATCCACTTATCTATTTCATCTCTTAATAATGATTTGTATACTTCTACATCCTAAAATAATGTAAACAGCAATTTAAGTAAAAAAAAAAAACTATTTAGAACAAACAGCAATCTTCTGTTAAACAGGCTTTCAATGATTGCAGTAATCAAATGAGAGTGGAAATCTCTTGAGAGAAGACAATTGGTAAAGTTATGTAATTGTAATATGACGACTTATTTATTTCTCACCAAACACTGTGTCCAAAACGTATGCATTATCGGACGGCCGACAAGATTTCGGCTGTTGATTTGTTCGGATACGGCATCCTTGTTGAATGGCACAAAGTCAGTGGACAAAGTGACCATTTTCATGGGTCTGCCATACTGGCGTCTCCATTCAATTGGTTCTTGGCTCAGAGACTGGCGCAGCACAGGTTTCAGACTTTCAAACAGTTCTTTGTCACCAGCATCTGAAACAAACGTCCAAGATCAGCGGATCCCGACACCCAGGGCTCTCGTACACCGGGGGCCTACATGTGATCAGTGGCTTGTGATCGGATATCCGAAGCGCATCGCCGCCGACGGAATTCGCGGTGTTCATTATTTGTTCGCGACGCGATCCGCGCAGAGCATATTACCAAAACGTATTCGTCGCGCGCGATTTCCAGCACGTCGGACGGAGCTTGCCAACCACGGACCGCTGTAGACGGCGCATCGGCGAACGGAGGGAGTGCGCTGACGACCGACGAGCGCCCGAACAGTCAATTAGTGAGACTTTCGAACCGACGAATTAGGCCTGTAGCCTGTATTCAATTCCATATCATTCCGATAAATAAATACTAATTAATAATAACAATACCAAGTGTCTCGACTCCGTATCGTGTTATCTCGTCGTCGTTATCAACGTAGTGACCATAGACATATATAAACATGTCTATGGTAGTGACACAAATCAAAAACAACCACAGCGGTGCCATTGAACAATTACCTAACCGCGGAACGGGTCACGCGTGATAACGATCATGTGTATGAGCCTCCGCGACGGAGGCGAGAAGTTCTCTTCGGGAACGATATCGGTCGTCACTCGTCAGAAGCAGAACTCAAAACTGCGGGTCCGCGAAGCCGACCGGTACCGATCCTTTGAAATTCCAATTAACGGGTGGCTTCTACGAGCCCTGACTGCCGATGCCGTTGCACACACTGCGTACTACCTAATCCGTCACGTCCGAGCCTCGGATGCGGTCTGCGACGCGCTTTGCGACTCGTCCGTCCGTCTTCTTTCCTCGGAAACACAATGTGACTGGAAACAAAGACGATCCGAACACCAAACGTCTGGAATGTTTTCCCTGTGGTTCTGTGACTGACTACTGCCTACGTTCGTCGTTCGACCAGTCAATAGTCGTTAATGATTCGCTCGTCGTCTCGATTATTGAGTAAGATCACGGAACGTTGTACCCTTACGCGAGGCTGTTGATTATAGTTTGGATCCCGGTGACGTCTGTGCTTTAATTCGATTTTTGCGACTCCATTACACGATGGATTATGAACGAGATAAACTGTCAGAGTTCATAATTCCCAAAAGGGATGAATGCCCAAACACGAAATTTTACTGGTACGTATCAGTAGTGTACCATTGGCACACTGCTTAATTTTTTTTCAAAATACCTTGTCATTTTATTTTAATAAACGTTCGAAATTATGTACACTGCATGGGCGTAGTTAGGTTAGCCTAACCACATCCATAGATTAGTATATTATATCTTTTATCTGTCCCATAATATGAAAATTTTTAAATGAAAGTTAACACCGTGGAAGGTGCTATAAAACTTTCTGTGAGCTGTAGCCCTCATAGCCTCATAGGAAACTACGCCCATGATGTACAGCAATGATTTATATCATACTGGTGATATTTCAATTCACTTTGTGAATATGATCTGTTATTGATGTAAACTGCGTTATTTTAAAGTTTTGTACCTGTTGAATTATTATCTCACTGCAAATTAAAGTCATTAACATTAATTCTTACTGAACTTTGTCCTCAGCTATTGAATTTCATCAATTTTTAACAACTTAACCGCTGAGTGATTAGTTATTATTTAATAATATACACTCATTTGAACACTGTCAAACCCGTCTGTTAACTTGTAATAATGGATAACAACAATTCCTTATCTAGTAAATTTGTTTTTGTTAATTATTTTAAATTACGTTTTTTATTTTGTCTTTACAGCGAGGAAAATATTTGGCAATTGGCAAAACACGTGTTGGAAACCAATAAAACAACACAAGGATTAAAATGTTACGTTATTGTCTTGAGTAATCCTATTAAATTTGTTTATTTATGGAAACAAGGTAACACAGATCCTGAAAGTCCTCATTTTGATCCAAATGATGATGAACAACTGGTGCTCTGGGTAATAAAAAATAATACTAAATTATATTTTTGTATTGTATATACTTCTGAAGTTCCTTAATTATCTCTACATTAAAAATTATTTAGTATAATATTTAGTGGTCATAATTACAGTAAATTATTAAATTAATTTTTTATTTTAAAACCAATTTATTCTGAACTAATGTGGTTACCTTGACTGAAGCTGTACAGATATCTGTATGGTTCTGGCCTACTTAAAAATTATTTTGCATTCTAAGTAATTCAAACATTCCCAATCAACCATCAAATAATACTTTGATTGGTATTCTTGTCGTATGCGGTCTACCTCACGTTTCTACATGTCATATGCGGTCTACCGCACACTTGCCGTCTACCACACATGTCTTTATACGTCATATCAATTAAATCGAAAAATAATTATAATAACAAATAAAATAATACAGTATGTTGTATGTCAATATGTATAAAAATCCAAAAATAATATACTATGTCAAAATAATCATAAAATAAATAATTATAAAAACAAATAAAATAATACAGTATGTTGTATGTCAATATGTATAAAAATCCAAAAATAATATACTATGTCAAAATAATCTACGTTTTTATTATTTAAATTAGTTACAATATAACTTTAAGTCTCTTAAAAAACATTCAAATATATCATCATTGCTGTTTCTTAGACGCGACCATTGTTCTGCTAAATAGGAGGGTAGCAATGATGGTGATGTTCCATGCATTTTTTTTACTATTCGAAGTTTTAAACCTCCCCATAAATTTTCTATGCGCTGTGTGTGTGCACCATTGATAGGATCGACAAAAAATTGGGAATGGTTTACGGTTTATGTATGTACCCTTTAGTTTCTAATGTCTTATATGCAAGCCATTCATCCGACCTAAGTTTTATTATAGCAGGTATTTTATTATTGATATAGAAATAGCATCGTTAAGATAAAACTTAATTGTCATTGTCGTCGAATCATTGAAAATGATCATTAGTAGATAAAAATTGTGTGGACGTGTGGTAGACCGCATATGACATTATAGGAACATGTGCGGTAGACCGCATACGACAAGAATACCCTTTGATTTATATTTTTTTTTAATGGGATATAAATTTAAAATTTTTATTATTTAATTAAACAATATATGAGGGTAAATAGTTACACTGTAAACTTATCTGTGCTAAATGAAACTTGTGTTTAACTTCACTCATTGTTAATTTCTCTAAGTTAATAATAGATCTCAGAATATATTTTTTATTCTTTTTATACATTTAGATGTAATTTCTACAATTATATTATTATCTAGATTTATTAATGGAAAAAATCTTAATATTTTTTCATCAAAACATAAAAGATACATTTCATGATTTTCAGGACTACCATGTGTTTTTCATAAGTGAATACCAAGATAAAACTCTCGTCTTTGATTACAACAGTACACTACCATTCCCGGTTGAATTTTCTAAGTTCTATTCAGAATCCATAAGACGTGATCGTCAACCAAGACGGTTAGCTATATTATACAAAGTAATTCTTTCATAAAAATTAAAATTTGTTCGTGTATTAGGTGCTTTAAAGTCATTGAGGCAGAAACATACGTTCGTAAATTTTCATCTGACAGACGACATATGCGAACTAGTAAAGGTGATTGGATGAAGCCACCACCACCTTATGGACCAATTTTAAATGAAGGTATATAATAGCATAATTACCAAAGTTTCTTTATTACATTTTACTGTTAGGAATAATTTTTATGTATGTTTATAAAACTACTCAGCATTTAATTTTATTTGCCACTTTTATTTTACATTTTATAAAAAAGTCTACTAATTTATGACAATCACTAAAATTCACAAATATTTATAATAATTATTCTTATATAAAAATAAAAAAAATAAACAAATACAGTTATTTATTTAGACTAAAAGAACTTGTAAACATAAAGTAAATACACCTAATATTAATTTAATTAAATGAACATTTTTTAAATATCTTACACTTAATATACTATTAGTATTGGATAATGCAGTTATATTAGTACCTATAATCATAGTTATTGCTTATTAAAATTAGTAAGTGTGGTATGTTAAGAATATCCTTGTTTATGAGGTGTTTAATAAGTAATAAAATCACTAAGGCAATGTTTTTCAAGTTTTTTTTTTTTTTTAAATAGGTAGGAAAATAAGTTAGTTGATAAAATATTTGGTATTCATCTAAAACATTTTATGCCTAAATTTTATGAAGTGTTCAACATAAATAAATGGTTTATTAACTATTTTAATTCTTTACAGAAAAAGAACATAATATGGAAACTTTAATAAACATGGAGAAGGCATCAGATGAATTTGGACAAGTGCTAACTGATAAACAATTTGCTGCTAGATTCCTTAGATCAAGAAAATAATATTAAATGCGACGAATTCAATTAAATAAAACATTTATTTTTACAAATATTAAAAACAAATACTGTAATTTTTTTTTTATTAGCTTCTTGTAAAAACAATTATAATTAGAGATCGTGATTACATGTGTAATGAACTACATGGGTACCCATGTTTTTATTCAAACGGGTCTCAGGCCCGTGTAATAAAAATACCCGTGTATCTTAATACCCGGAATCGGCGGCAACGGCAACGATCGGAGCCGTCGTCGACAGCCGACGAATGGCGACCAATCACAGAGCAATTATACACAGCCAGGGGGTCCGGGGTATTGAATACACGGGTATTAAATACACGTGTATTAAGAACACGGGTATCAATATATTTTTAGCACGTGTACCCGTGTATTCTAATACCTGTTTAAAATCACGACCACTAATTATAATCAAATTAAAATAAACAATATAAATTTATAGAAAACTTAAAATTTAAAGCCAGCTTTCAACAAAAAAATACTGTAATTATATATTAATACTTATGTTTAAAATTTTCCTTTAGAATATTAATTTTATAGTCTTTAAATTTAGGTATCATTATTTAATGATAAATTAAACTATATATTTTACTAAGTTATTAATGTTGTCTTTATATTAATGTAGGACCTATTAAATCTAAAAATATCTCGTTATTTGAGACATATTTTTCAAAACAAATCTGATATTAAAATATATGATGTAAAAACTTTAAGGTGATATAGCACTAGCAACAAACTATAGGCCTATCTCATAACTTAATGTCTTGCCTAAACTTTTTAAACATTTATCAGAACCTATGCTATTTAAAATTCTTAATCCAATTTTAATTGATGAGTAACATGGATTAGGAGGTAAAAAAACTACCATGGCAAACCTTTTACGTTTCTATACTAACATTTTTGGAATCTGTTGAAATTGGTAGTCAAATTGATGCTGTATATACTGACCTTAAAAAAACCATTTGATGCAGTCAATATAAATTTATTGATAATTAAGCTATGAAATTTAGGTATGGCTGATCCACTTTGTTCTTGGTTAGAGGTCTTGCTCTGAGGTAGAAAACAAGTCATAATCAATGGCAATATTTCTGATAAATTAGAGGTTCACTCGGGTGTACCCCAATTTAGACATCTATCGCCATTATTAATTTTAATATTTTTTAATGACATTAGATTTGCATTCGATCACTGCCAGTAATCTCTATTTGCTGATGATCTAAAAATGTACTGTATAATAAATGATCGAAATAATTGTTTAAAACTGAATATTTTGTTTAAAATTGAATATCTGGTGTGAGATGATTGGTCTTTTATTGAACTCTGAAAAATGTTTTCATACAACTTTTACCCGTAGTAATTTTATCATCCTACCCTATTTGAGTACTCGATAAATCAACACAATTTAAAATCACTCAAAGAAATCAAACATCTAGGAATAACTCAAGAGAGTTGTGATCTCTCACAAATCATACTAACACTATTCATAACAAAGCAATGAAAATGTTGGGTTTCATTAGTAGAAATAGCCGAGAATTCAATGACCCACTCTATAACTTATAAGTTCAAAATAATTTTTTATGTAACCTTAATTATAAATTTTACAATCCAGTTGACTCTGAATTTTCATTTAGAGAAAAACTAGGTATTGTATCTTTAGCTCAATTGAGACAATATTTAGAAGTTAATTTTGTTTATAATTTATTAAATAATATTATCGAAAATTCCGTTTTACTAAAACTATATTAACACTTAATGTTCCTATCTTTAACTCTAGAAATGATGTTCAATTTTTTATAAGTCGTCATACTCAAAACTACAGTTACTACAATCATATCCATAAAATATTAATTAATTGTAATAAATTTAAAAATGTTGGTTTTTTCTCTGATAATAATATGTATAAATTAAAAAAATAACTATCGTCATAATTTTGGTATAAATTTGTGAATTTAATATTTGTAATATAATTCTGATAATTGCCTTTCAAGGCGTTAAATAAATAAACTTATTTGTTGTATTTATTTTTCACTGAATTGTATTCTCTATATTTCTAGTTTAGGAACTACTAAAAATTGTAGATATTTTTTTCTCATTGATGTAGTATGATACAATTACAATTACATGTTTTTTTTATAAGTTCGAGAACACAAACACTTATTGATTATAGATTTTGTCCACCATGTTCAACCCTCTACACAGGGTGTCTGACAAAGGTTTACTCATAACAAGTTTAACCTTGAATAATACATAAATTAAATTACTTATTTACCTACATGATTTTTAAGTATTTTGCTGACCATTATTTGTTACATATTATTATGAAAGATAATATTTTTTTTTGAAAATTTGTATTACTATAGCATTAATTTAAAAGATAGTCTTAAATCTTAATGTTTTTGATGATGGAGAAGTGACCATTCATTGGTTAACCATAGGTTACCTTTTTTTCTTTCCAATTTCTAATTAATTTTTAGACTAAATATATAAATTTGATAATATTTCGTTTATCTGATAATGTTCACTAAAAATATTTTTAATTTTTGCTATTTAAGATCTGAAACTTTATTTTGACTTTTTCAAATACTCAATCAACTTAAAGTATGTATAATTTATAATATTAGTCGATCCAATTTTTATGAAGATTGTAATGTAAATAAAATAATATTTAAACATTTTTGGTCGGGAATAGAAAATTCCTATCAGATAAAAAAAAAATTTTCATAATATTTTGATTACAAATAAACCTCCTAATAGTGAAACTAATAACGGTAACATGTATGAATAGTTTATATTACTGCACGTCTGTGTTGAAGTTTTGCTCAAAATTGTTTTTCAAAAAAAATTATTTATCGGTTGGTCAAAGTGAAATATACCCATTACCAATTTCTTATCTGAGAATTGTAGAATACCCGTGAAGTAAAATACAAAGGGCTTTTTAATTTTTTAATAAACTTTTGTTACTATAGTTATACTATTTAAGTACACTATTAAATTAGACTACCTATTTCTATAGTTACCGACTAAATAACGTATCATCACATATGTTTTATTAGTTGCTATTATTTTTTTCATATATTTGGGAATCATTTTTTTACCATCAATGTGCAGTGTTTGTAATAATCCTATAACCACCACAACTTTAAAAGAAAACCAAACTAATGACGGATGGGAGGAATCCCGGAGATGTTAATCTCCCTTGACCAAATCCTAAAAACGCCACTGATTTTAGTTATTCAATTATAAGATTAAAATAAAATATAGTTCTTTTTCAAGGTACCTATAGACCAGGGGTTCTTAACCGGTGGTCCATGGACCCCTAAGGGGTCCGTAGATGGTTACCCGGGGGTCCACGGACTGATTAGCGTTTTTTGTTTTTTTTTTTCAATAATACCCAAAATTAAATTTATGCATGACATGATTTTATTTATTTTATACATTTTAAATTTCAACCGTAAACTTTTTATTACTTTTTAACTATAAAAAAAAAAAAAAAAAAAACTATACTTACAAATAACTATGTACGTATGTAACTTAAAGTTTTTGTATTATCATTAAAAATTATTAAAATGAAAAACTAAATTGTTTTATTTTAAGGAGAGGAGGTCCGTGATCATACCTTTTACTTGAAAGGGGTCCATGATCTAAAAAAGGTTAAGAACCTATGCTATAGACTGTTATAGGTAATAATATAACATAATTGAATATCGATGTTATGATGTATTTTCATACTTGGATATTTATATAATCACACAATGATGAGCAACTGACGGCCCACATATCATTTTGATTATGAAAATGTTAGGTAAGTACTCGGTACCTTTTTAAATTTGAATTTCTTCAGAAAATTGATAAAAATGTTAAGAAAACTTTTATACCTAAATTATACTCAAATACAACAATTTATTTATAAGATATGATATGTAACAATTCAATAATTAATAATTATAAAAATATTTTAATTTTTAAGTTAATATTAAAAAAATACTTTTGCAAATTCAATTAATTAATGATAAACGCCTACTGTTTTTTTTTTTTTTTTTTTTTTTGTGGACTTTTGTGATTTCTGACCCGTTTAGATTTTAAAGTTTTTAGTAACCTTATGTTTCCCATTCCTCACATATGGACAGGCAGGCTACAATAGGTTTGGTTTGGTTATTACGTATATATTTATATATTATATTTATTTTAAACATATTCAAATAAAACCCAAACGTTGCTGTTTATGAAACTATCATATAACCAGCCATTAATCAAATTACGGACACAATTATTATTTAAAAAAAAAAATATTTATAATACCTTCATAACACTGTACATAACTATTATATTGTTAATATTAATATTATTATTATTATTATTATTATTATTATTATTATTATTATTATACTACCGGTTTACCGAAATGCGCGGACTGATGGCGACGACGACGGTGGCGCCACGCCGAGACGTCGAGGATATACGATTAAATTGGTTTCTCAATGATGCCCTCCTATATTACGGCCTTGGGTGATCGGCAGGTCGAAAAATTTGTATAGGATCGACATAACTCTAATGGCAGGCTGTCAGATTTTTGAAGAGTTGTTCCTCTCGTACCCATAGGTATGCACACGTATCATATTATTTGGGCGCACACATCGACGGCCGTTGTGTCGGTGCCGCGCGGCGTCCGCTCTCCTCCAAGGGACATGTTACATATTATATTATTATTATTATTATTATTATTATTAATATTATTATTCCGTGATCAAAAACGTCTGTATTTCATTGTTACCCGCACTAGCCCGGCACCAAGCTATTATTATTATTATTATTATTATTATTACGACTAAACCTATTATTGGCGGCGTATTAAACGTATTTTTTTATTGGATCAAAGTAAAAAGCGTACAATACGCCGCGGCCGCGATGAGGTATACGTTCTCATCACATGTCTTGAAACGAGTGCATAACATTAAATTGTGCAATCGTTTCACAACACAACGCGGCGGACGTGTACGAGCGGTTTTCTCTATAGCCTGTATGATAACATAATATATTGTGCGGCTCGAATTTATTCGTTACGTAGATAGTCTGCATGTACATATATACATAATCAGACCTGCAGGGCTGCAGACTATAAGGGCGTGACAAATTTGGTCTTTCATACGGTTACAAGTGTTTATCACACACCTAACTGTTTAAAAAATACATATACCAGGCCCTATTTTTTAGTGAACCCCGACACAAAGTGTGTAGTCCGAAATTGATAGTGTGCACTACAGATTCGAGAAGTGTGTACCTACTAAATACTAATAAATATGACTACTGGCTAGATAGTAGGTAGTACCAACACAGTACACATTATTCAATTTTTATTTTTTTCTTAAAAGAAAATTTTTTTAGTTTTTCTATTAGTTATCAATTATCACTTATCAGTGACTATAATCGGCTATCGTGAATCTGATATCAGCGGTGGTTTATGCACAGGTTCTGTGGTGTGTGGTTTATGTGTTTTCATGGTAAATCAATGGTTACAATGTTTTATTCATTACCTTATTAGTTCTAAGTTATCAACATTTTCATCGCACCTGTGAGAATTTTGAAGTGACAGTAATAAATTGTGAATGTGTTTTCACTTTTTAATTTTTACTCTGGTATAGTGGTTTTTATACAAATTGAATAGGTTATTTGGTATATTTGGTTATTTGGTAATTATAATATTAAATTATATCGTATTTAATTTACGATATAAAATAATACATTCGTACCTAAATACTTTAACTACTAAGTATTAAGTATGACTTCAAACAACATTAAAAATAAATCCTAAATTAAAAAATGTGTAGTACGAATTTTTGTGAAAAATAGGGGCTGACATATACCTATCTACATATGGGGCATGGGGCTCCCAAAGTTACCTACACTGCATTTATATACTTCTCCCGGGCCCGGGTTTCTCTCTTCACGTACCTACCCCGGGATATAACGATTTGGCTGAGTGTGATTTGGTACATTAATTATATACATAATAATAATGTATGAATACGCGGTTCAACAAAATTCGATTCAATCGAGTAATATTGTAATAATTATCAACACGCGGTTTTTAGTGTTGGCATCAATCTCGGTCCCGTGAAATGCGCCTTCAATGTCCGTGACGTCTCGTTGCGAAATTCTTTTAAAGTTTACTGTACGACTGCATGCGACATGTTCGACGTTCGATAGTAACCGATCCGGAGAAGATTAGCTCAGACGAATAAATAAGGAATACAACCAGAATGCAACGAGCTGTAGACACACAATACTTAAAAACAATGTAAATATCTGAAATTGTGTTCATAGGAAATTAAATATCGTCAACATTGCATAATAATACCATTTATTGTGATTTGTGAGCGAAGTTATGATTTTATCATAAAAGTTTGATAAGCAGATAAGTCAAACAAGAATACAACGCGCTAATCTATCTGTGTATACCTACACAATATCTATTTTGTCTGTAAGTTGAACTATATAACGCAGGTACCTGATTTACTTGTGCGCATTATAGAAGTACCTATAGACATCAGACATGAAGTAGTCTAATAAATGTTCGTTGAATTTTATTGACGTTAAAAACGTTTAAATAAGCATGTAATGTGATATTTGGGTGGCAATAAAAATATTCGTTACGGATTTGTGCATGGTTATCCTGAGACTATAATATAGGTGTACCTATAACGGTTTACGGTAATTTCTTCGCAGACAACGCCTGATTCTTAGATAAAAAACGTGTCTAAATCATAATAAAAAAGCAAAAAAAAATGATTAAACATTATATCCACCTGAGACATTGTCGTACGTTCTATTAGTGCAAATATGTTGTTCGTATGAATAAGACAAAACGTGCCTAAAATAATTAATATCAACCGTAGTCAATCGAATAAATTAATAATTTATTCGGTGAAATTAATGGAATTATTACCGAAACAATTGTGGGTGCATTTTCAACGACTTACTTAAGTAAATTTGACAATATTATAAAAAATGTTTAAACTATACTTATATACACACCCATCGCCTACATCTAGGTATTGTATTCCGTTGTATACGACTCCATGCAAATATATAATTTAATTTATGTATTTGTTAATTTTCATTTGAAGTCTTTAATAATATAGATGGTTATCTATAAATACTAAATGGGTTAAATTGCAAGCACTGCGCGTGTCATCTTTAGCAATACCAGCACATAAGTTGATGTATAATCTAAGCTATTTTATAAAATTTATTAAAGGATACAGTTACACCGATTGTCCAATATTTGAGTCCAATATAGTTTTTTAACTTGTCGATGAAACTTTGTTCAGAACTTTGCACGCGAACCGTGCACATATGCAACGGCACCGTGGACGGTATGAAATCGTTCCAATCCATGTTTTTTTCACTCTCCCATCCAACATCACAATCGCAGAGACCAGAGAAATTATTCAAATGTCCGTTGTGACAACGGACTTTCTGTTGAGTATTTTCGGAAACGCGTGGTTTTTCATTTATTTTAATTTGACATTAAAAGTATTTTTAAAAACCAATGAAACGAAATCGTCATTAATTTTGAGTAATAATAAATTAATTTATATAAAATGATTTTTACTTGGCTCGAAGGAATTTCATCGATTGTTTGGCACGAATCATCTTCTTTCTCCTCATTGTTTTCTATCCCGAGCAATATCTCTTGGATGTCTTTTTGCGTGACCGTGTTGTTTAAATCAACGCACTGGTTCTTTGACCAGAGATAGGCCTATGTTTGACAATGTATTTATATAATAATTGTAATAATAATTTAAATTATAAGCTTCGATAGTTATATACTCGTATATACCTAGGTATATATATATATATATATATATATATATATATATATATATATATATATATATATATATATATATATATTACATTGTTTGAAATAATTTAGTGAACCCAGGTATAATAGGCCACGGGCAAAGCATATACTTGAATTAACTTAAATGAAAATATAGGAAAATTAAAACAATTTTTTTTCCATATAATATATTTGATAATTTACACTTTCTTTTAATACTGTAATAATATGAAACAAAATCATTAATTTTTTCATTATTTTTATTTATTAGACTTGTTTAAACGTAATGTACCTATATAGGTACCCATATTTATTTTAACGATACGATTATTCAAATACATATAATATTTATATAAGTATACGTTGATGAGGCATTATTATGTTCATACCTATTTACAACTACAAATACCTATGTATATTGGTAAACTATTTTATACATGTACCTATATATTTTGATATATACATTTCAATTAATTTAAATGACTAATAATGCTTATACATATATAGCATATAGGTATGTACTCAGTATATTATAATATTATTTCTACAACATAAAGTTATAAATGAATTCATTATGAAAATTCATTTATGAAAATAAAATATTTGTCTACATTTATAGTTCTGAATTTAAATAATTCAATTAATTTACTTGGTCGATATTATTTTTCGTTTGACATGCTGGAATTTCAACGCATTTATTCATTGATGTGCTATAAAATCCACGATGTCCAGAATATTTCATATGACAATTTACAGGGAGACAATGATCTAATGGATCTTCATCCGGAAATTCGCATTTCATTCTTGAACGGCCAAAACGGTTGAATATTAATTCGTCCACTTGAAAACAGTAGGTGTTTATGTAATATGTAGTTATGTTCGTTTCAACGAATACCTAAATGACTACACAAATTCATAGTAGATACAGGTACATTCACCGCCAGGGTCTTAGTTTATAAAAAATGCTTTGAGTCAATACAAACACATTTTGTAACACTCTTATTTATTAAAAATAAATAGACGCAAAAAAAAATTGTCCGAATTTCAACCACATAATTTGCTATAAAATGTATTCTTTGGTTTACAGAGAAAGTAAATTTTAATTTATTAAAAACAAACGAGAAAAAAGAATCTACACGCAGTATCTGCAATGTCTACTGCACGTATCGCATATTCACATCTCTTTCATTCGTCTAAGGTTTACGACGTTTACGTATCTACTCCATGTATCGCCATGCGATACATGAGCTAAGCATGAAACAATTTTTTTTTTAAATAACAATACTATTATAATATGATACACTGATACATACAAATAAATATACAATAAATGTATAATACACAGTCGTATATATACCTATAGGTAAGTTAATACCATATACAAGTTTTGATATGAGAATGTATGAAAAAACATTAGTTGTTGTAAGTTATAACTTTTTACCAAGCAGTTTGTTTATAAACTAAAATCATTAACACGTATTCAAATATCGTTTTTATACGATAAAATATTATCTACTACTAATAGTCAGCAGTTGCACTAATCAATGATTAAAAAGTTTTGAAAAATGATCAATCTCTTACTTGTGCAATATGTAACATCAAAATAACATAGTTGAAAAGGAATAATATTTATCAACAAGAATTATTTTTAATAACTATAAGTGCGTTTGACTGTTTGAGTAATACCTATCATGAATAGGTAACTAGTTTCTTAGTTAAATAGCATTGATTAACGAAGATGAACATTAGTAAACAGTTTTACGATCCAAAATTACATTATACGAGTAATAATAATTTGTATAATATTATGTACACAATAGATCGAATATTATATAAGAAAGTTTAATATTTAATGTTTTGTTGAATAAATTATTGTTCGATCAAGTTTAATCGGACTAAACTATAAATTACATGGTTCCATCTCTTTGTGTATACCAACAAAATATTAGGTTTTTTTTTTAAAAATGTATTAAACATATCCGAATTCATAGGTATGTATATTAGTATCTACCTATACATGTGTATACTATACAAGTAACTACAGTACATAAACTATAATCTATCAGGGTTATTACACTCGATTGGATGGCTTATAATGAAATTCAACAGATCGCGTGATACAACAAGTGACAAACATAATTATTATAAGGACGGGGTAAATTTCAGATTCGAGTTTCGAGAACTCTGTAACTATAAGCTTTAAAATGTAAAATTACTGTAACCGTATTATTATAATTTATTAATATTGATGCGTATTTGACGATTGAATTGGTTACGATATGTATTTTAAAACGTCAATCATTTTCACGTATCTATAGGTATTACAAAATAATCGTAGGTATCGATATAGATAATTATACACTTTGTAAAAGCAGTTTTGGAATCTCATTCGAATATTCGTAGAAACAATCAAAAAGTTGAATAATAAAAAAAAATGTCTCCAATACGAAGTCGGCGCCAATAGTCGTCTTAGCTTTTAACCGCAAACGACGGTCTTCACGTCATATATATATATAATGTATTTTACTTTCGTGAAAAAAATTTAATTTTAATATACCTACTCCGAAAGCTGTATAAATTGCAGACACAGAAATTCGATATTAAATTGGGAATTTTAGCTTATATTTTCACGACTCATTTAAAACTCCAAAAATATCTTCATATTAGTGCATATTACAATTAATATATTTCTTATTAGGTATATAATACTAATTCATCCCATATATTTACGTTGTGTATTTGTATATACCTACCCATGCATGATTCATGTATAGAATAATAAAGTGAATTGTCTGTTTTAATGTTAAAAGAAAAAAAATCGACTCAAATTAAATACCTTTGTAGTAAAATACTATATTGTTCATACAATAATATCTTTAGATGTAGAAGATAGGTACCTACATAATATTATTTTAACAAAATAACTCGCATGCGCATATATATATGTATGCATATACCTATTTACTATTTACTACTACCTATTTACATATATGATTACTATAATTTGTACTTATACCTATATGAACGTATGAAAAGTATTTTAAATTATATGAATATTAATGTTTTTCGTAATATTATGATGTTTAATTAAAAACCCTTATTTCCATTAAAATGTTTGTTTTTTTACAAAAAACGCAATTAAATTACTTTTATCTGTAGCGTAGATACTATGATAAATAGGTAGTTGAGTGGTGTAACGTTTTAATTTCTGGTAAATATTTTTTCATGACTAGCAATACGACTGTATTATAAATTGGTAATAAAACACACAATACTTAAATGTTGGAAAATAATATTATATTTATTATTATGATTAAAGTATAAAAAGAGCATTACCTATAGGATTGAGATAGGTACCTAATACAAATTTTATGAATTTTATATAGTGATGTGTTCATAGTAGGTACCTACACTAATTTAATTTATATATTTTATATATATATATCTATAACATATAAAGAAATTATAATGAACATTATTATTGATTTGACCATATTATGTATGCCTTTAAAATTACAAATAAATATAAAGTACAAGATTGACTTTAAAATTGTTAAATAATTATTTACTATACTTAATCACACGAACACATACATATATGTAGGTATAGTCTATAGGTATCCAGAATAAACACAATTTATTGAATCTTATGAATATTATGAATTTATTCACCATTATAAACTTTAAATATTAAGTTATAAACTTTAAAAATACAGTTATACTTATACTTGATAAACATATTGAGCCAATAATAAAAATAAATTTATCAAAGTTTCCAAACAAAGTATTATTTTATAAATAAAGATGTTCATTTAAGTAAACTAAAACGCTTAAAAAACCACATGGATATGAAAAATGGCGAAAAAAAATATTCATAAAAAAGTAGTTCAATTAATTTTTTTTAATTTTATAAGAAAGAATTCAAATTCATGCATAATGTAGAGTTGAATCACATTGTAAACTTTTTCGTGAGACATCTGCACCTATATATCCTCACTATACCGGCATAATTTCTCTTTTATACCACTACAAGTATGTATACAAACTAATTATATAATGTATAGGTATACCAATATAAATAGTACATGAATTACCTCGTTGTAAATTAGAAAATTGCCGTTTTGTTAAAGAAGTATCAAAGTGAATCAGCCGAACAAATGTCGATTTCAAACGACCAACACTGTTGAATGTTATCTCAATATTAACTTCACATTGGCCTCTACGATTATATGAATACTGTTGAAAAAGTATAGATAAATAGAATATCACATATTTAATAAAAAATTTGTTATAGATAAAATAATAAAGGAAATTTATACATTTATTTTGAAAACACAATTTATCTGATCTTTTTGCAGTATATTTATGATCCATGATCGATAATAAATGTTAAAAACACTCAAAATAATATGTTGGACTATTTATTTTATGGAAACTTTAATATTCGTTTAAATAAATACAAAATAGTCATGTCCGTGACTATACAACTTTTTGGAGATGTTCAACTCCAAAATAATTAACTTTCATTGAGTTTTACAATGTTAATACTTTTAATAATTACATATTTGAATAAAGAAATATTAAAACATATTTTAGATTTGTTCATATGCTACTTGACGTTTAGATATTTAGAACTATTAATACATTTTTGTTTTGTTTCTTGAAGAATTGAATTAAAATTTATAATGAATAAGTTGATACTTATATGGTATATACATCAGAGGTAGGTACTTACAGCCTATATAGGTACTTGAATCATATTGATATTTATTATATAATTCGAATACCCTTAAAATTGTATTTATTTGTATTATAATTTTACGTATATATAGCAAACTTATCAATCTAATAATTGTTTCGAATTAATTAACTTATACTAATTATGGTTTTTTAAAGTATAAGTATTTAGATCCGCAGATAAAAATTAAAATTGAAACTTTACTTAAATTACATCGTATGAACTGTGTTCTATATTTTTTTCTAATAAAAATGTATGTGCATGAAAACAAAAGATTTCAAACTGATATGTACTGTAATGAAGGGGATATTACTGAATTCAGAGTGTTCTTAAGGGATCTTATATATTCCCTATATCATATACCTAACATGTATAATCGTATTGATTTGAGCGTAGGTATAGGAAATAATCTCTAAGTTATATACATAATTAAACTTTATGAATACTTTCAAACTCTAAGTTTTTATTTTCATAATTAATGTTCGGCGATGGAAAATAAATTGCAGGTACATTTATAAAATGTTTACCTCTTGTAAAAACACGAGTTGGCGTCTGGCTGGTCACTAAGTTAAACAAATGAGTTGGCGCCTATCTGTTCGCTAAGTCTAAAACATGTAATTTCAAATAAAAAAAACTTTTTGTTAACTATGTGGTTCGCAATAACCTCGATTAAAACTTTTTGGTAGATTATACATGTATTGTAACTCTCAAGGGCGGTACCACTGCAGGTAGCAAAAAATATTAGTTTTACAACGTTATACACACATGAGTGTGTGTGTGTGTGTGTGTGTGTGTGTGTGTGTGTGTGTGTGTGTGTGTGTGTGTGTGTGTGTGCGCGCGCGCGCGTGTGCGTGTGTATTAATAATTTTTAATATTGCTAAGGTCATGTATTAAAATACATATTAATTAAATTTTTAGTATAGAATTAATTTCACAATTATAAAAATGTATGAAAAATAATTTTCAACCTGTATTTTCGACACTGCATGTGTTATAGGTTTTCTATGTACCCATACGCCATACAGTATGTAAAGTTGAGACTTTTTGATTTGTTCACTGAAAGTATTATATTTCATATTAGTCCACATTGTACCTACTTACTTGAGTATATACGGTAAGTTAGTTTTTATGCATGTACATAAAACAATGTGATTATATAGAGTATAAAGGGACATTTACCATCGGCTTTTTTACCAGTTGCCAATGGTAACATTAAAACTACAATAAAAGTATAAAGCATTACCCATTGGAGTGTGTCATAAATATACATAAAAATTACTAGGGGAGATATAAGATAAGTTTAATTTAAACATTTTTATAATCATATGTACGTTTTATAAAACATAAATCAACTTACATTAATGTATGCAAATATCGAATAATCAATAAGATGTTTTATTTTGTCTATATAGCTAAATGTAACGTTTGATGTTATATGAACTTGCAGCTTATGTATTGTATGATATAGACTATAACAGACTATATATACAAAGTCTATTGCTTATTTTAGCTCGTTTAAACTCACAAATGTTAGTTTGAAGAAATTAAACAATTTTAGTCCCCGTACTCCATAAAAACTGTTGTTATTATTATTATTTATCACATAATGAAAATTAATTTAACTGCAAATTATTGCAATAGCTACTGCAATAAACGTTTACATGTTGTTGTGAATATGTTTGTTGATAGTATACGAATTATTTTTGATTTGTTTAAAAAATATATTTACATACCGAAATATGTGTGTGTATTATGGCCCACTGTGCAAAAAATTGTAATATTTATGTTTTATAAACGTTTAAAGTTTACTTAAAACGTTAAAAATTTTCGTAAAATTTATGTAAATTTAACATTAAATGAACTGCATATGTCCGCGAAAATTTACTTGGTAATTATGTTATATAAACATAAATATAACAAAATAGTAAACGTCAATTTTATGTAAAAATTATGTTTTATCTAAACAGAAAAAAAACATTAGTAAAACTGGTTATTTATGTTCCAAAAAAGTTTTAAAATACTTAAAAATAACATAAATATTATATGTTTATTTAACATCAATAAGATATATTGGATGTCTCATATCATACATTATACCATTCATAAATGACTATTATAGTCATAACAGATATAGATAATAAATCATACTAATTAATTATCTATATTATATCAGAGAGCATCAATGAAATTCTTCGGTATGATATCATTTGTAAAATATACCTTTGATGTGTTCTGACTCTCGAATACTTACCTACTAATGTTATTCGTAAGTTCTATCAAATAAAATAGATAGGTACTTAAAATGCAGATTAACAAAAAACAGAAAACAAATTAGACTTACTAAGCATTTATTTTGATATCAAATCAATACATATACAGTACAATATATATAATAAAAATTGAACATTACATTTTTTGGTATAAGATATAGTAACTAGTAAGTATTTGAAGTTCCATATTACTTACAATATTTCATGACATAATGATAATATAATTGCCTCACAATTTGATAATTTAATAAAAAAACATTTAAATTTGAGATCACTCTCGCATATTGAATACAAATTACTTAAAACATTAGTATTAACTACAAAAATTCCAACTACAAACGATGAAAAAGGTTTATTACAGAATTCTGAAACATTCAGAAATTTTTTTACCATTAATTGTAATGGTTTGTCCTTAGGTTTTATAGTTGGTTCTGGATCTAGGGCGTCATGAATATCAGTACTGGTTACTCGACCAAGTGGCCATTTACAAAACTGTACACTACTATTTTCTAGATTATCTGTGTCATTTTGAACTAACCACTTTGTCGGTACTACGCTGTAATCCTTCGAATCCACAAATACCACAATAACCCAACTAACTTTAATCTAAAATGAAAAAAAAATAGGTACTACATTTATTTTTTAGTTGAGTATCGGCTACCTAAGTTATTATACACTAGAAATCTGAAATATAATTGCAATAATGACTAAACTTTATAAAAAATTAAAAGCACCTATTAGGTAATATCTGCTGTTATAGGCAAAAATATAAAATGTACCTACATAATAATGTATATTTTTAATATTTGAAGACACTTAATTTTTCAATTAATAGGTACAACTAAATAAACAAGTATACATTTTTTTTAGGACTTTTTTATGTGATTTATGGATATATTATATTATATTTATATAGGATATACGAGATTAGATTAGGAGATTAGGTTACCTAACCTCGTACCTACACCAGGTGTCAAATATTATAAAAAAGCAGTTTCTAATAGCTATATATTTATTTTTCCAATTTTAAAGAAATGGGTAGGTACTTTCTTTATAACATTATTCTAATAATATTGAGTTTAGATGGATGATTGTTACCTACCTTAATTTTTTTGATTTACTGAAATAATATAGATCCCCTAAAATTATGGAAGAGGAATCAGATAGAAACAATCACATGTATTTTCTCATTTCTGGTAATAAATTGTATTAGGTATTTAATATTTATAACTAAAATAAGCAATACCTACAATTAATGAGAAATTTAAATTTAATAAAGGATAAATAAATTAAGCTACTTGGCAATTATAAGTAATACATAATATATAAAAATGTAATGTTATAAAAATATATCACGGGTATTAAAACAGAAAGAATTTTTTTTAATGGAATGTTTTTGAAAGGTAACTGAATATAATAATATACCTAATCATTAGGAAAAATAGAGGAGGAAATCATAACTAAATAACCACAATCATCGTTGTTGTTTATGAAATCATATTATATATTTTTGATTATTCCAAATAAAAGCTTAAAACACAATCAATGATCAATGCACATTAATGTTGTTACAAAGCATGGCCAGAAAGTGCACATTATTTTGACTTTAATAATAGTTTACTAATGGCCTTTGCTGCCGATGTTTTTTTGTGATCAATAAAAAAAAAATAGTTAGGTATAATATAATACTAATTAGGTATTGATGTATACAATAATGAATCTTACCTTTCTAGTTGTCATTATAAACTTAACTCTTCATATGATCTAAAAAACGACACGATGCTGACCAGATGGATACGTGATGTATCTACTGCTACATTTTCGTACTATGCAAGTAAAGAATGAGAGTCACGCGCGAAATTCGAATATTATAATCTTCCACAATCACTAGACAATTACTGTAATACTGTTATATCTGCTGCAATGGCAGAGACGTGCAGTTAAATAATAAACGGACGACCGACGAGGCGACGAGTGAGTGACGACGGTTATCGGTGTTTCTGGATATTGATGGTAATTAATGATAATAAGACTATTTTCAGCCGCTATTTATAAATTTAAAATAAAACCCATACCTACGGAAGAGTAAATAATAATTTAGTTCATTTTTGGATTGCTATCAACATCAAAAGAACATAATATTGATATAATATATTATATTATAAATGGGTGGCGTTTTTATTATTATCAAATATCCCTTTAACGTTTTATCACTATGTTTAATTGATGTATCTATAATTAGAGATGCATACATTTATCTAATGTTTATTTCGTGTTATAAACATTTATGTTTTTTTATAACAAATATATTATGTAAAGTAAACATAATACAATAACATTGTAATGAAGACTTAAAATAACCATTTTTAGAATGTTTAAAAACTTCAATTGCACAGTGGGGGATTGGTAACGTAACGATATATATACTAGCTGAATTACCCGTCGTTGCCGAGTTTAAGTATAAAAATGTATGTAACCTGGCAAGATAACATTTTGTTTAATCTATTTAAATTTAAATTTTTGAAATCATATTTTATACATATTTTTTAGTTTTTAAGATAATAATTATTAACATAACCTATTCTATAAGTTATAGCTTTTAGCGGCCTATGTTCAAGATAAGTTTTAGCAGTGAAGGTTTAAAATAAATGTTTTACTAATGGTTTTTTCAAAATTTTATCTACAATACTTCTTTGTAAAATGTTCAATGCTGATCTATTAGAAGCCGGCAAAATCACCAAGCTATTGGGTGAGCTTACGCGTGAGCAAACTACGTAGAACTGCCCATGTGAAAAACAGTTTTCTCGCAAGTCTATTCCTCAAATTTGAGAGTCTGGCCTTGAGAATTGTTTATAGTCATTGTAAAGCAAACTTTGAGGGGAAACTGTAATCGATTAAATTCGAACGGAAGATCGTTCGGAATTAAAGGAATTCGTTGTACAAACACAGTTTCTCCTTTCGCACATACAGTTAATATTGTGGCTTCCACTATATTGCGATGTAATGCTTTGACTTTGAGCCTGGTCCTACTGCACAGTTTAGGTGGTTTCAAATTTCGCAAAACATAATAGGTGTGCCCACACGCAGAATAAGCTTATGATATGGCTTATTGCTTGGTCATTTTTTGGAGTGAATATAGCTCGTACACACAACCTTTCCACAGGCTTATCATGAATATGAGCAATATCTGGATACATTTTTGATATTAAATCCTGAACTGTAGTTACAACTATACACACATTTTTTGGGATATTTGTCATTTCATCGAATGACCATTCGGATAATCACCATTGCCAATTTCAAGTAAAAGATCTGCAAATCTACCAGCAAACTTTTCCCCTCCAAAGTATACCCTCTGACCCTCATATTTTTCGACAGTTTGAGTATATTAATCTGAGGCCATAAAGTAGATCTTTTAAGACATGACTTAATCAGTTCTGGTCCCTTTTGGTACTACTGGTAAAGTCTAACCCTTATGTGCCATTGTTATTTCATCCCACACTATTATTTTTGTATTTTTTAAACTTCCGCTAAATTACTTTGTTTTAATATATTACAAAAGAGAGTGACCGCAGTTGTTATATTGAGACGATTGAGTGGTAATTTAAAGGTAGCATGGGCCTTTCGACCACCCACGAGCAGTGTAGCTGCGATTCCAGAAGATGCCACAGCTAAGGCAATGTCGCGAGTACTTCTATTTTCGATAAAATTCAAATTGATTAAGATAGATATCTTGAAATAAAATATATCCTTTATTACTTATGTCTTATAGTATGTTTTTGAATCGTTTTGCGTATTATTATAATTCATAGTATATGTTATTACTCATTATTAGAACAATAAAATCAAATAGACTTGTGAGAAAACAGTTTTTCACAGTACCGAAATTATTACTAACAACTCGCGAGAGTGACCTGTGGAATGCGCACATTTAGGTTGTGTTCTAATACTAAGGTTTCGGCATGGGGATTTTTTCCATATTTATACTTTCTTAACCCATTTAACCCTCTTAGGGGTTAAATTTTGAAAAATATTATCTGAACGAATGTCTACAGCATGAAAAGAATAGACAATGCTTATATGTTTTATTGAGTATATATACTTAATTTTCAAGAAATCAGACCAAAAAAAAAAATAAAACGTTTTACCCCTTTTAACCCCCTTAGGGGTTGAATTTCTTAGCGGATGCCTACGCCATAATAGCTATCTGTATGCCAAATTTCAGCCCAATCCGTCCACTGATTTAAGCTGTGCGTTGATAGCAGTCAATCAGCTTACTGTTTTATATATATATATATATATATATATTTAAATATAATATTATTATAAACCTAAATAGTGTGCTAATGTAAATGGTACCTACGCATCACCCTCAACAAAAAGACCACAGTCGAATTATGTTTACAGTTAGAAATATATTCACAGAAAATATTGTGAAAACTGAATATAATAGTATAATAACGTCGTGAAACGTCCTCTGTCGTGAATACTTACATAGGTAAACGGTTTATAAATGATTTGAAAAATTTCACATACTTATTTATTTTTTATTTGTGCTGACGAGTGGACACAGTTTCTCACCGTAGAAATTCGTGATACTAGGTTTTTTTTTTATACAATATATCGAGGCGAAATTTCGTGTATTGTTATTTCGTACGAAAATTGCAGCGAATTAATTCGGATTTCCGTTCGAAATGTTTGTAATACCTACCATACAAAGTATATAGGTACACAGCATGCGCAGTCGCTCGTATATAGGTATTGAGGAGTGACGAGGTATACCTACCTAATATCTTTAAGATATAATATATATATACGCAGTGCAGCGGTGGCAGTTGAGGTGAATTATTTTCCCACATCGATTGGCCGTGTGTACTGTGTATAAATAAATATATATAATACCTATAGCTATTACATACATAAAGGAGTACGTCCGGTTCTTTCGTTATTACCTACACTTTTTTTTCTTATTATTTTTCCTATTCTATAAATTATTAACATGGCTGCCGTCATATAATTGCTTCACGTCAATTACTACATACAACCGGCCGGGACCCGACGTCGATATTGTTATTATCATCGTCATCGTCATCGCTGCGGTCGCTATTATCATCGTCATAACACATACACAATGCACCCGAGGAAACAATGCAACCGGTTGCCGCGGTTTCATTGGATAGCGAAAGGTCACGCCCAGTGAACTCGGGCCGTTTTCCAGTTTTCACGTCGCATTAAGGACGAAACGTACAGGACCTGCATAAACGTTGAACCGGGGCTAAGTTCGAGTTTTACGAAATGGAAGGTACCTATACTAGTTTGGTAGGTAGGTAGATATGTATAAAAAAAAAAAAAAAAAAAATTGAAGTGCATTTATGTACGAGTACCTATATACGTTTTTTTTTATCGTTGGCTACACACAATTCAAAAATGATGAAAAGAAATGGTCGATGTAATTATATATCATATTCCCAAGACGCTGAAATTATTTGAATATTTTTTTCTATTGAAACTTTAAAAAAATTATACGAGTCGCTGTAAAGAATAATAACGAAAATGTTCCGAAAACTATGTTTAAATTATAATACAGACAGTTATTTGGTTGCAACTCGATCAAGAAATCAAATTATCATTTCACCTACCTAAACAGCCATACAGATACTATTACAGTTAATATATTTTTGTGATGCATTTATTTCATAAATAATTTTGTTTTCAATCTACAATCTAGATTTTTAAATTATACATCTCGATACTTAAAATGAAATTTATCGAGGTATCTACCTATTATCTATTATATAATTGGTATACCTATTACTAAACTATAATGTTGGGTAATTCGGTTATTCAATAATTTTATATCATGATTGATGTAAGTATACTTCAAAACTTGCTTTACTATATGTATAGGACTAACATTTCTATAGTATACTATAATTGGCTATTTTTATAATTATTAAACTATACAAAATTAATCTGTATTGTATAATGTATTAAAACAATATTATCATAATTATTCATAAAACATTTCAAATCACATAAATAAGAATACATAGGTAAATACTTAACAAGATAAATAATTAACAATTAAAATATTTTACAAATAATAACGATTTGTATGTATACCTAATTATGTATAAATATGTAGTCAATTTTATATTATAGGTTCCTACTTAATACCAATATAGTAATAAATAATTTATTATTTACACAATTATAAAACAATAGGTAGGTATAGGTTATAATATATGTAGAGCGTGTCAGAATAATTTGATATTCTAATAATGAAATAACATTTTAAAAAAAACGTATTTTAAAATATATGTCTAATCAATCATGAACCAATTTTATTGTACTCAGATTATGTCTCGGATTATGCAGATAAACTATTTAAAAAATATTTACAAACATTTTTTAACTTTTAATTAGGAAGGTACGTACTTATTGTAGACACTATCCACATAATTTTTACTTTTATATAAGTTAGTCGTTAATAGTATAATCTATATATATTTTAAATATAGCTTACAATATTCAAGTATGCAAGTGTTATATTTCTAGCACGCCGAGCTTCTAAATACATATTGCCTCCAACCAGTTGAAAATGCTGGAAAAAGTAATAAGGTATAGTTTAGTCACATTATTAATTGTGCACAATAAATATATTATACATAGGTACACGACAGTGGTATATTTTGGGGTAGGGTCATCTCCCCCAGAAATGTATTTTGGCTAATGTATTAGATACACTATTCTAAAATTTAAATGAAGTTATATATAAAATGGATTTAAATTCTAAAACCTCTCCCTAAATGAAAAGCTATATACGCCTCTGCAGGTACATAGTATCTACTATCGACAATTATATAAATACTGCAGGGATACAAGGTATATATCTATCTATAATTGTTCAAATTAAATTATGGGATATCTATATCAATTGGAGAAGTTTGAAAAGTTTTACTTTTTCAATTAAATTTATTTCTTAGAAGGCTTATATTAGAGGTATAATAGATGCACCTTTATAATATACAGATACGTACTTAACTATAGGTCCTCAAGTGTTATATTTCCATTGCATGGTATATGCAAAGAGAGTGTCGATGTAGTTGAATGTAGTTGAAGCACATCGGGTATAGAAAATAAATAAGTACCGAGACGTACTAGTAATATAATTTTAAAATAATTTGTAAATACGTACGTTACAATATATGTCTGTATCGGTGATTACTTCGCAGCACTTAATCATATTCGCGAACACGGACACAGGACGGTTACCCAAATTATTCAAAGTCACGTCTATTCAATGTAATTATAAAATTGTATTATATAATAGATAATATATTGTAATATATTAACGATATTATACATAAAAACGATTATAGAGTTATAATATTTCACTATTTTCAAATAAAATACTTTTCAACATTAACGACGTGTACCTATATCGATGACAAAATAGATTTCGAATGTTTTATAAAGGTAGGTATATAAATAAAAAAAAAAAAAACAAATTATTATTGGTGTCATTAATGTCACTGGTAAATAACGCGGAAAAAACACTTCATCGTTGTGATGTACGTATATGAACCGTATGTATAGCCTATAGGTATATACATATTATATAATGGAACGTATCTCGTCGGTCAACGGGGGGAAACAACGATAAATTCCAAAAAACCGAGTGTCACATACACATGCGCGCATGAATGTATATGTAACGCGTGTACATACTAACACATTCGCACTCACACAAAAAGAGCGTACGTCGTTGTTACCATTATGTGACTGAAACGAGACTGGGTGTACTGTGTATACGTATATGATATAAACAGTGCATTGTTTATGTTGACAACATGCGAAAATGAACACGCGCCCGTAATGCAGTTGATCACGCGAACCCTCGCGTATACATATATATATATATATATTATATATTATATAACTACAGTAAATATATATCTATAAGTATAAAGTATACGCATATTATACACATCGATATTACAAACTGTAAATACTCATGTGATATGTATACATTGTGTGTGCGTGTGTGCGAGCGTGTGTAAAATTAAAATGATATACAAGTATATGGATACGAGAGTGTTTGCCTTTGGTGGGATAGGTTCGCAAGAAGCTCAGTATAGGGCCTGTATCTTCGTAATCACCACGTCCGGCCGGAAACTTCAATCAAAATCGCACTATTGGGAACTTAAATATATATATATATATATATATATATATATATATATATATTTATTGGTTCATTATATGTTCCTAGATCCTATAATACGTATAGGTATATATACTAATACGGGCACTGATGCTGCATGTAGTGAACAACAATAAATCAACACGGGTTGTCGCGTTTCCGAAATCGCGCGTGCGGATGTACATATACGCAAGGGCGTCCGCAGGAATTTTTCAAGGGGGGGGGGGCAAGGTATTTTAATTTTTCAATTTTTGTTTCCTTATCTTAGTGATAAAGTACCTTATTGTTTTTGACGTGTTTTCTATCATATAGGTAGGGAACGTAAAAATTAAATTATTAATTATGTGTAAAGAGTGGATCTTTAGGTTATTAGTTATTACATATTTTTATTGCTTTTATGCAACTTAACGAGGGTGAAAAATGTGGAGATTTATCTTTCACAGAGTTCGAAAAAAAAATGTGCATAATAAAGCATATTTTGGACATTAGAGAATATTTCGCCTATTTTTTTATATTTTAGATTATATTCTATTATTGTTTATGAAAATTCATATATTTTGTTAATTTCTCGAAATGTGATTTTTCCTAGCAATAATTTTTTCTAGGAAAAAAATAATTTGATTAAAGAGTGATAAAAATTCAGAATCATTAAATTATCTACTTGTCTGTAATCGAATTGGTTATGTTCCTAAGGAATGGTGCAAAGTTATCTTTTATTTTTTATTAAACTATTATGTTTTTTTTAATTATATTTAATTATATTTACATAGCTATGTATCAACTGATTTACATTGTTTATTATTCAATAGTTTACCTGTTACCAAGAGAATGGTGCTTAACAGTTATTTATTGTATCTATTTTAGAAAAAAATCATATTTGCAGTCTTACAAATTTAAGGAATATTTAGAGAATATTTTAAGGTTTTAAGAACATAAAAATCCGCTCTTTAATTATGTGTATAGTTAGAACATTATAACTTAATCTTACAATATTAATGTAAATTTATTATTGTGTAACTTTAAATCAACAAATGCATTTTTTTTTATATAAATAAAATGTAATCATTGATTTGAAAATTTTATATTTTATAGTATTTTAGTATTTATAATCAATGATACTAATGAAATCACGAGATCCTACTAAAAATATTCACATATAAAAGTCGAAACACCGATGACTTAAAACACTCATAAAGATCCACATAAAATTTGTCGACCGTGGCACTCAACGTTTTAAAAAATTTTTTTAATTTAAAAAATATTTATTTCGTGATATTTTATACTACATAATGTTTATGATAATTGACACATAAAAAATCCAAGGGGGGGCATATGCCCCTACTTGCCCCTCCCTGCGGACGCCCTTGCATATACGTATCATATTATATAGGCAAATATATATCATATATTTTCACTTAATAAATGAAGATGATCGTCACCCGTCATATGGTCGTCTATTGTATCTTTAAATATATATATATATATGGTGTGTATGATTAAACTGATTAAAGGGTCCCACCGTGCGTGTGTAATGATTATGCTACTGTACCTATGATACACCTGTACGATGTGTCTGCAGTAGGGGTCTCGTTTGAAAACGTGAAGTAATATGTACGTGAACACGGAGTCCGTGTACACGTGAATGAAAAATTTACAATCACGTATATTTAATACACGTGAATTTACTGTCCGTGTTCACGTGAATTAGTGTTATTCACGTATTCACGTGAATTAGTGTAATTCACGTATTCACGAATTCACGAATAGATTGTACGGCCGTCCCTATATATACGGTGTGTTCAATAGGTACAAGTGGACTGTATACTTTAAGTTTATTCAGAAAACTGATATACATATAATTTACAAGAAAGGCGGTAGTATAGTTGTATTAGATCGACAACGATGTCGAAAAGGGATTGAAATATCGATATTAAAGCGGTTAGCTGCCCATAAATGTCTTTGCATATCGCAACCAAACTTTGATGATTAGTGGTCATCACAAAAAGAACATAAAATACGTTTATCTTCTTAACACAGTGACTGGCCTTAGCGTACAGCGATTGTCAATTGAATTAACTGATTATTATTTACTTTTATTATAAGTTGGGTACCTAATACCTATCACTAATGAAGAAGTAAGTATTAAAACTTTAAAACACGTGAATACGTGAATACGTGAATACATAAATACACGTGTACACGTGAATTAATTACACGTGTATACGGATTTTTTAAATACACGGTTTAATAATTTCGAATATTAATTTCACGTGAATACGTGAAAACGTGTACACGTGAAATAACGAGCACTAGTCTGCAGCGTGTGAATGGTGCGTGTTGACTGTAGAGTACACATACCTATACTATATATTATTATATTATATAGTGAGCACTGCACTAATATATTATGAATTGTGTTTGCGAATAATATATAGGTAAGGAATAAGGATATATATGTATATATATTCACGTAACTGATGATAAACACTCATCTGAAAATAGTTCCATAACAACAATGGGTAATTCAAAGATACTCAAAGAACATTCCTTAGAATTTTAAACTCGTGGAGGCCACAGTAAACATTAAAGTAACATTAGAGTATATTTTAATCGTATAAAAATATTATGTTTAATATAATGCATGCTTAATTCATTTAAAAATATAGAATTCACCTATATATTAATTATTTAATTATTAATATTGCCATTTTTATACAATTTTATTATTACCTATACCTTCTTTTTTTAATACTGTCATTGATAATGAAAAATACTTTTTTTTTATTGATTTAGAAAATTACAAGCAATGAAACGTTAAACTATAAGCAATTTTGAGAATAAAAGTACAACAGTGACATGAATACATGAATAGGAAGTGGTCCACTGGCCACACCTACAATATGGAAAATACTGAGGACCTACACTCAAGAATTTTCTTATCATACATTTTCATACATATTTATTTAATAATTTGTATTTTAATTTCTTATTATTATGAATGTTATTCATATTACTATTAGGTTCTATATATCTCTTTTCTAATAGGTATTTTAAATATAAATACATACATAGATTACTAATGGGAAAACTCCCTGTCATCCTCACAAGCATGCTTAAAGATGAAAGGTAATATTTTATTTTCATATTCTTTATTAAATTACCTTTACACAAATAATTAATTGTGACATTGTATAATTTAAATTTAAATTAATAAGGCATATTTACAATTATTATAAATTCTAAAAAAAAAACTGTTTGCAGTTTGCTCTTACTTTTGTATTAGTCCTGCCTATTGAGCCCATGAAATATATTTACGGTTCCCTTAACTACCATAATCGAATATTCATTACATTTTTTAAAAAGTAGAAAGGGCCAGATAAAAATGGAACACAGCGGTTAGGTCAACACGCCAGTGGCCTATTAACCATATAGGTACTGTGTATAATATAAGTATATCAGCGTGATAGTTGAATTAAGCAATTATTCGATATTCTTAATTATTCTTATTTGTTTTTTTTATGGATACATACATTACAGTTAAATAATTACAAAAAATAAATTCTAAAATATTAGAAAACTTGATTTATGTATATACAATAGGCATATATACTCAGACGATTGCCCATCCTTGATAGCCCTTTATACTTACGCAATAATTATATTAAACGTGTAAACTAATATTTTCTTTATCAATCATATTTATTGGATAGGTATTATAATAGAACGAGTAATTAATAAAATAATATAATAGTACTAGATAGTTTTAAAAATGCATATGTCCTTCGTAATTTCAGTATACGGCAATGCTATTTTGTTTTAAGGTCATTATGCATAATTATAATAATTTTACATTTCTACAAAAATATCACTAAGTACACTTACAAAATGTAATAGCGAAATCCCCTTCTTTCCAGGGAATTACACCAGAGTCCTGAGAGTGATGCAATTAAAGAACATACAATATTTAAAAAAAAAAGAAAAGAACAACTATTAATAATATTTACCGTTATGTTGACATCATTTTGAACAAAATCAATTAAGAATATAAGCAATGAAAAAGCCAATATAAATGACATATTGGGCTTATAATATAATCATGAGAAAACAATTCTGTTCGCCGAAATAAATGTATGTCTGTATTTTCTATTATGTAGACTGTCGGTATAAACAATTATTATTTATTACCATAGAAAATACGAAAATTGTATTTCCATCCGATGAATAATATCTATACAATTAAAATTAAATTTCTAAAAACTTTTTTGTAACAAATAATAATTATAGGTACTAATGGCATACTCACACATAACTAAAGAAAATAATTATATATAATACGTTTTTTTACGATAAACAATTTTTAAAATTATCTATTTAAATGGTTTATTCAATATAAGTATATTTTACGTTACATATATATGTAAATTAAAAAAATTTACCAGCTTACAATTTCATTATTTTTTGAATATACCAGATGTCCCACGAAGATTTACCCAATTCAATTTAACGCTGAATAATGAATACATTTGAACTTTTTTTTACAATATAAAACACTAGTAGAATTAATTTTATTTAAAATTTAAATGTATACTATTATTTTCAACCGCGTGATTTTTAAATTTTTAGTTTTCTTAAATTATAACCACTATTGACAATATCAAATTATAAAATACAATATTTTTTGTTCAAATTTCGGTATTTTTATTTTTATTGTTGAACCAATTTAAGAGTTATTAACTCTATAACTTTTTAATAAATATATTTAAATTTAGCGGAATAGTATCGAACAGCCGTAATTTTGCGGCGTACTGCAGCATCATTACTTCACTACCAACTCTAAATTTTAATCGCTTATATTTTTTAAACTATTGTCACAGTAATGGAGACTTAAAAATGTTAATTTCCAAAAAGAGTATTCTCTAATTTTATAATACGTATTATTTTTATTTTTATTTTATTTTATTTTATTTTAATTAAATACGGGCTAGGCCCAAAAGTACAGTAGTATGTGATTACAATTAGTATATGATCAGCAAAAGTAAGCCAGAACTAGGTAGGGAGATTAAGACAGAAAAAAGTGTAAATAAATAGAGGTTAGGTTAACCATCGAAAAAATTTAAAAACTTCAGAAATCACGTAGCTGAATGTAGTAAAAATAATATATTTTTCATACATAAAAATGTAGTTCTATAAGTAATTTAAACTATACATGAATCACAAAAATATCAATAATTTTTGACATTATCTTTTGCATTATGGATTAAAACGTATTAATATGCTAATTTTTCGTGCAGGAACATCCTACATACATTATATGATGGTCAATGTATACATGGGGCGTATTTAGATATTTGCTTGGGGGGGGGGGGGCTGTGGTATTTTCTCCAACTGAAATTCCCCAATTCAGCCTATTAAACCGAACTCAAGGGTATAATCGTTACGATCAAAATCGTCAGACACATTACATGAATAACTTGTTCGTTGTTACTAATAATTCTTTAAAATTTTATATTGAACTTTTACGATTTACATCTTTAGGACATAATAAGCAGACTTCATAAACAATTCCTGAATTTCGGGGAGGGGGAGGGGGCTGAAGCTGATGCAGTTTTATCATATAAATATTCAAAATGGAATAAAACGTATAACATCCAAGTTTCTTTAGTGTAAAAAATTTTAAATGATAGGAAAATTTCATAGTTTTAACTACCCTTAAGGGGTAGTTTTGAGGGTTGACTTTTTAAATTCAAACGAGAACCTATATTTTTGGCCAACACAATGTAAAGGTTTTCTTAGTAAATTTTAATGGTTTTAAAACATAAATCGATCGATTTATTAGCATCGATGCTAAACTCTAGGTATGTGAGATCGATTTAAAATTTAATATATATAGCTAATCTGTTAAGCTCCGCAGGTGCCAGATAGCTAAAAATAGTAATGCTTTTGATTATCTTTTCGAAAGCAATAGTAATATTATTGAAGCAGCGGGCAACTCGCTTCCAATATCCGGGGACGCAATAGTAAACCTATAGAAAAAATTTCATTTGACTCAAATTCGTTATTTTGGGCGCAAATAGTTCGTCTCCACTAACAATTAATACTCTTTTACCATATAGGTCTTCTACAGCCTTTTATGTAGTTATCGTTGTCCTAACTATTATGCGAGTAACTGATTTTTTCGTAAGAGATTCGCTATCATTGTAGTTTACAAATGTCTATACAGATATGAGATATAAAAAATGTATAATAATATATCGAATTGTAACATACTATATATATTTTTTCATAGGCACATATATTGCATATAACTACACAATATAAACTTAAATAAATAAGTAAAATAATTCAGTATTCTATTGAACGTTATACATTACATATTTATATAAAACAAACGGTATTGGTATTAACATCGATTATGTCTGTAATATAATACTAACAACTAATAAGGCATGGAGTTATGGCCTATAAGAGACGTCTATCTTAAAAACTAGTTTTATATTGATAGGGAGATAATGATAATGTATAGGTACCTATTTCTTTTTGAGCGAAGGAAGTGATATAGCGTGACCAAAATGCGATTGAAAAATAATAGGGAAAAATATTATATAGGAATAAATGAGATAAAATTATAGAAAAATACAACACACAAATCGAAGGCCAACCGATGGTAGACGATTATAATACCAATCCCAAGCCTATAATTACGTATCGGAGCCCTGAGGATTTTGCCCCTTCACCCATTTATCCCAGTCGCAATTATGCCGATTGATGCAGTAAACTGTTGAGACTGTATAAATGTGATGGATCAAAAAAAAAAAAAAAATATATATATATATATATATAAAAAATAATAATAATGCAGTTTGACGGATGATGAGAAATAAAACCTGAGGCTATTTTTGAGTTGTAAGTTTATGAAAGTTTTTTTTAAAATTTAATTTAATTTAATTTTTTTTCTGATATCATTGTAGTTTATTGGGAACATCATTTTTATAACATTGGTAAATAAAAATAAAGTTCAATATTTACATTATTTTTAACTTTTTAATAGCTTGCAAAATAATGTACAAATAAATTTCATATTTAGCTAGGTATACAAATTTGATTTTTAAAACGTATAAATTTAACCGGAAGCTGCAACCTGTTTTGTCAATTTATAAATTTTACGTTCATATTTAAAATCATATACATTATGTTTATGCGGAGTCGGTAAATTGCGTCCCTATAAGTACGGTCATGGTCATATACTATGTGAATTGCGGCCCGCGTATTTTTAAAACATACGTACGTAAATTGCGGCCCATGCACTTTTAAAACATACGTAAATTGCGGCCCGAGTATTTTTAAAACATACGTAAATTGCGTCCCGGGAACTTACGAAAAAAAATGAACTTTGCTTCCTTTCAGTCTCCTATTGACACAACCAGACACAGAACAAGAAACCACCATGATGTTGAATTACTTGAATTGCACTTTATAGTTTATAGTTTATAAATTACAATTGAAAAATTGTGTTTCAATCCGAATCCATATAAAAAGATAACTGATATAATATATATAATGATATAATATATTATATAAAACAACATTTGTGTATTATATCTTTGGTTTCAATCACAGAAAAATATCTGTGGTTGCTCTACAGTTTACAGTATTTTTTTTCAATCTAATAAAAATGGACGTTATGAAAAGTGAAAGGAATAAAGCGTTGAAAATAGTTGATGGTTTCAAATTTCGTTTCCATAAATTTCTAAACAATGGTATAATAATGGCACAGTTAAAACGTGTAAGTATTTTTTGAAATTTGATGATAATAATATTTGTATAGATAGTTTTAAGTCTGTTATAGTTATAGTCCTAAGTCTGAAAAATGGGAAGGAAAATATTGGTTTTGTGGAATGAAGGCTTAGACGTAATTTACACATTAATAAGAAATAGTTAGATAGGCATATGTACAAAAATATACCCGGGCCGCAATTGACGTATATATAAAATATACTCGGGTCGCAATTTACGTATGTATAAAATATACCTGGGCCGCAATTTACGTATATATAAAATATACCCGGGACGCAATTTACAGAGACCCATGTTTATGTACTATGAAGTATGAAATAATTAAATATTCCACAGTAATTACAAACAACTTGCATAAAAACAAGTTTTTTAATATACCTAGACAGCTAAATAATTATAAAAATACGAATATGCAAAGGAAATTAAATTGAAATAAGTATATACGTAGATTACAGGTATATAAGTTCATGGTATGTACTTGGTATACCTATGTTCTCGGTAAATACTTAAAGTGCTATGTTTTAGTATTTATATGTATGATGTATCAATAATATATGCGTATAACTATCAAAGTGCAACCATTATTTATATTGTAAATAGTTAATTTTTCTATTCGATGATTTGATTATATATATTATAATATTACAAATGCATATAATATATAATATACTATAAAATATTAAACTATAATGCATAGGTTTTTTTTATTTAAAGAAATATTTACAATTATTTAAAATGAAAAACAATTAGTAAATTTTATGTGTACCTACCTACATCTATATAAAAAAAAAATTGAATATTAATGCGATGAAAAACTTGAATACCATAAATGCATCTACTAATGATTCTAAATTGTACAATATATCATAAGAACAGTTACGTTGAGGCGGTAGCGTGGCACAAATTCCTAATAAGGAGAGGGAAGACATTTTTTTGATAAAAGAATTTGAGTTGATTGTAATTTGTTATGGAATCTTTTAAAGTGAATTTCAGCTAGATCAGTAATTGTAGGTAATTGTAAGTCCTTGCTGAGTTATTTATAACTTACCATGGGTCATTTTTTATTAGTCGTAAGCTAATTAATTTAAATGTTTAGAAGGGTCTAATATTGAAGGGTTTGGCCGAGATACATAGGTACATACTTATTATTAGGTACTACTAATTTTTATTAAATATATTTATATACACCTATATACAATACAACAATATATCACATATCTATTTTTTAGTCTAATCCATGATCCATTTGGTTAATTATACGATTGCGTTTATACATTACTACGACACTATACACTACACATTTTACCGTTTTTATAAAAATTATTTTCAAATGTTGGGAAAACTTTGGAGAAAAGAGAAAAATGGCTAGATAAATATAGAAATCATAATTTATAATCTATTGCGAGAGGACTGAACGTAACTTTTGGATGAAATTCACTATAGGTACCTAAAAAAGTGGTAAAAGAAAAAACAACATTATATATACATTGTAAACTCAATATTTAAAATTACAAATTCAATTGTGTTGTACAATATACAAACATTAGATCTGGTTTTTTTTTGTACACCATTGAAAATAATAGTTTCCTTTTGAGAAGTAAATGAAACTTATAACAATTGTTATTTAATAATAATTATTTCATTTAATAATAGTTTTATCTTAAAGGATAATATAATAATATTAATATTGTTTTGTAATTATTATAACTCTACATTTTTAATATGTATTTTTAATTAAAAATATAATGTAATTTGTAAAGTTTAAAAAAAAGGTTTAATATTGAATCATTTTAATTAAAGGTTATAAAAGTGGCAGGTTAGGTTACACTTACAGGTAATACACTTTTAATATTCAGTCAAAAACTTAAAATATTCTAAAAGGTTTAATTTATAAAAAAAAACTTTTAAAATAATGAGTGCGTTCTTATATGTAGATATAACCTTATATTTTCGAGAGTTTAAACTATTAATACCAATATAAAAATATTTCTAAACACAAAGGATTAATTTTAAATGTATATATAAAGATGGATTTCTATTGTAATATGTTATAATAATAATGACGGTGCATATTAAATTATAAAACATGTAAATGAGATGATTTTCCTGATTATACAGTATCATCAAATTCCAGCATATTCCTTAGTTGGAAGTAAAAAATATTTAATTAAATTTTTAAAAAAAATTCTGACCTTAAATTAAATCAATAAGTTGTCTAAAACTGCCAAACATGGGCTGAAAGGAAAAAGTTCTGTAGTCACGTTTGCGGCGTATATATAGTATACTTATAGTTATAAATTGATGTTAATTTACAAAGTTGGTTAGTCGATTGATTGTCTTTTACACTACAACAGAATATCAATGTATCAACAAAATTAAATAATTAAATTATGAAATACGTGAAATCATTTCCATAAATAAAATAAAGACAAATAACAACGTATCTATAGAATATTATTATAGATATAGTAAAAGCATTTATATACAACTAAAAATATATATTTGTATTTTAATAAAGACTTCAATAAGCTAGTATTAGTATTTCATTAAGTTATTTATAAATTTATAATTTTGTAAACATATACAGAAAAAGCAAAAATATACATGAATGGTGTGACTGCAAGCATATAATATATATATAATATGTATATACATCCCATCTACTATATAAAGTAAAAACATAAACTGGCTTTGGTGAAGTTCTATTTGAATTCACGTTTTTATTATAATAAAGTAATTATTATTATTATAATATAAAGTCTTATATTGTCTGTGCCATAATTTAGTGTATACTTGTACAACTACATTTTAATGATATACGAGTGTTGACGAGATTTATAGCCAATAGCATTACGATTTATATTGGACACTGCTTTGATATTTTATTTTATGTAGGTACCTACGTGTATATATACATATATGTATAATGTTACGTTGCTTGCTGATCGTAGGTATATCAACTGCGTGATTCTAAAGAAAGCGTGTTTTAATTAAACATTTCATTATTTACAAATCTCAAAAAAAAATTGTAATAATAATAATGCATAAATGTAGTAAATAAATAAAATAAGAATATAAGAAAAATGTAATTTCACGTTGCCGTAACCCCTTGGATACTGGCCAAGCGGATGATGAATGGATAGGCCCGCCGATCGAGAAGGTGACTATACAAATATTCGAAAAATAAACAACGTGTATTGGATTATATATCTATGGATACATGTTGAAAGCGGAGGCGGTTGAAAATAATTAAATCGTTTTAAACCGACGACGACATCGTATACTTATGTACATGAGAATATTTTCGTCGTGACTGTTTTAGTAAGACATATTTAAATGAAAATTTAATAATAAACTCTGGATAATTTATATCTTTTAAATAGGTTAAAAATCATAACGAATAGCTTTGAAAAAGTTTTAAAATTATAAATCATTAAGAACGCAAGTTATACGATAAGTTATAGTACATGCTCTGTACATAAAGTATGTAATATTAACAATATATATATATATACTATATAATGTTCATATTGAAGTTTCTCATCTGTTCAATCATCTATATAGGTAAATTAGTATGAGGTCGTGAGAAAAAATAACACGAAAAAGAGAAAATCGAATAAATTTGTACAGGCTATTCGCGTTTAAAATAATCGTATGAGAAGATAATATTATAGTATACGAGTCGTACTATTTAGTATGTTACATACAATACTTATACATGTACCATGACCTACCAATAAGATATAGTCAATTTCCTGCGGACATGAATGCATTCATTGGCGTTTTTACCATGCATATATACTATATAGCATACAATTATATACGATGTATAATGTGTGTATGTTTGACTGTTGTCTGACCTATAACCTGTATCTATATGTACTATTAACATATTTCTTCCTAAAACATTTGTTCTTTTTTTTAGCAGCTTTAAAAAAGCGATTACAACTAAATTTAGTTGGTAGGTACTTATACGTAATATAATCGTATGTGTGTGTGTATATTTCACCAACCAAAATATATCATTAGCGCACTTATCATCAATATATATGTATATAGTGTGACCGAAAGTATTCTTAACTCTTTATATATTTCTATATGTATAATAAATAATATTATTATATACACTGTGATTTTGACGTAGTTATAGCTAAATAATGTAATATGCATATAGCGAATATATATATATATATATACCAATAGGTATATCATTCATGTGCGTATAATAGGTATGTGCTCGCAACATATGATAAATTAGTCGATAGTGATACGGGTGTTAAATAATATTTATACACACACACACACACCATTAAGACTTTTGTCGAACGGATGCGGAATATGAGCGCATAATTTGATTTGTGTCGTGCCCGGCGGGACTCCTACAGCGGCGACGATTACCCGCGGGGAACCCGGTTGGGGGTGCTGGCCGCGTTCCCGGCGCGTTTATATGACTATAGTATATATATATATATTTTTTTTACATATATGTATGTATACAGTGGTGATTATACCTGTGTATGTATATATTATAATAGTGTGTAAGGCATTTTTGATTCTTTTATTCGTTCGTGAACGATCGCGCGCATTGTTGTAACAATAATAATAATAATAATAATAATAAACCACACGCGAAACGTAATAATTATATTGTCATCGGAATATAAAAGTCTTATAACTGTATAAGCATATAACTCGTATGTATAATAGTCATATCGTCGTTACCGTTTTCCGTCATTAATTCGTTTGTTCGGATTTCCTTACCGCCTCCGAGTGAGTACATACAACATACGTGAGTATAAATATACACGTATTCTTCGCGAATGGTTTATATATATATATATATATATCGTTATTAATTATTATCCGGTGTTATAGACTTGTCATCGCTCGCGAGAGTTTTTCCTCTGCGGCCCATCTGATTTTTAACGTTCGCGATAATATCGCGTGATACACCGATGGCCGTGCACGGGTCTGGTAAAATTGTTGACGTCGCGACGTACGATTTCAAGTCGTACACGGCGTGGAACGGGAACGCGCCCATACGAATAAAGGTATAATTGTATACCTATGTACTGCAGTTCACACATTATTTACGTCGATTATTATTAATCTCGGAACTCATCTATATTTGGTTTAAATGCAGCGTAATCAGATTTACGTTCGTACCTATAGTCTGTGAATAACAAACAATATATTATATAGGTAAATGAGTTGCGACTGAAGTATTTGAAGCTGCAAGTTTGTACCTTTGTCTTTGCAGCTTAAATAAAGTGTTATACAATACTACTGAAAAAACTGAATTGTCAATATTAATAGTCTAGTAATATGTATGACACGATAGATTATGAGTAGAAAGAGAAATAGAGAAAAAATCTCACTCCACACACGACGTAAGAACTTGAGTTATTAAACGAACCAACTATAGTTTTCTATTCACTTTTGACAAAATTAATTCATCTGTTCCTTGCAAAAGCAGTGGCAATTTTGTGGTTTTTAATTCATTTTCAACTAATAAGCAGTTATTCTTACTTATGTTGATAATTTAGTATGTTAACCTACTTCTACTTTTTCAAGTTAAACACATCCGTGAATGGAGGGGGTGGTGGGGAACGAAATTGCTCTTTTCATTCGAGGCACAAATAGGTATATGTCCTTTGGGGTCGAATCCTTAAATTCTGAGAAGTGCTTTAATTTTAATTAAGTACCAATACTGAAGAATGTAGAGTGTTAAAATGCATAATTAATACTAACAAATAATCAAAACTCAAAAAAATTATATATAAGGTAGGAGGTAGGTATATTCCAAATTATATATTTTCAACTGTGAGTAATTTTTTATTTATTTTTTATTTTTGTTAAGTATGTAACAATATGTCATTAATGTATAATGGAAGTGCCATGTTTCCTATAGTAACATTAGTTTTGGAGTTATGCCTAATTAAATAAAATCGATTTTATGAAAGTGTCATTTTCGATAAATTGTACCGTTTTTATTCGTTTTTCTCGTGACTGAAAGGATAGAAAAAATTAACCTTCAAAGTATCATCTGCATGAAACTTCCAATCTATAAGGCGACTGTATGGAACTTTTTGAAAAAGTTAAGTGTATTGACCAAAGAATACCCACACGAAAAAAATAAAATAATAATAATAATTAACATCATCGTAAAACCAATAGAATTATCGCTTCACTTAGAATCTAAAATAATGAATGAATACTAAAACAAAAGTTGTTGCCTTAGTCACATTAATCCGAAGCACTCGTATAAGGTAAATGATTCCCATTGTCTATATTGCAATATATATATATACGTGTATATCTGTATACTTATTAACATGTAGTCAAAGAATGAGAGTTAATTTTGCATATATAATTAATGTAAGATTAACTTTATACATGTATAATAGGCAACTATATTATAGCGCAATTAAATATTAATGATGGGTATAGGTACATGAGAGATACGAGTATCTAAATATAACATAGTTATTTACCTACATATATACTTACTTATATCTATTATACATATTTCAAGTATTTTATGATTGGTATATCATTTCAAGGCAAACTGAAAATATCAGATGTACAAATATTATAAGATAATATTATGTGCAAATATTATACGATTGAGATGACCTTTGGAAGTATACGAAAATACGCTTACTTATTTATTTTGATTGTAGTAGTAGATATTATTGATAATAATTATAAATATATATTATCAACTGGAAATAATGAACAAAACTAGCCATACAATGTACACAGTACACACACACACACACACACACACACACACACACACACACACACACACACACACACACACACACACACACACACACACACACATATATATATATTTACATAATATAAGTATAGGTAGGTTATGTTAGGTATGTTATAGCATTTTCATGAAGTATGAAATTAAATTTTTTTCTAAAATTATGGACAGTTAACAAATTTAATACCTACAGAATATCTGCAAACATAGTACCAACCTGTTAATTGTATTCACATATATGACTCAGCTAGTGGCACAACCAAAGGGGTGGTCTCCTGCTTTGTTCATATTGTCCGAGCCAGAAAAAATTGCTAATCCATCATCCTTGTATGGGTACCTAACCAAATGTATATTCTTGAAAACATTATCAGTTACATCAGTAGGTATACATGTATATATTGTTTTGATATCATTACTTATTACATAAACTTATATTTCCTAACTAACGGCGCTGCTGGATTACATTTAAAGGAAATGAATCTAAATTAATTTTCAAATTTCTGGCTGTATAATTAATTATCTGTATTTTACCAATAAATATACGTAAAGTACTATTCGGATAGTGTTATTATTAATTTATATTTATTATACAATAAAGCAGTATTTCTTGAAAAGTAGGTTCCGATACATTCCTGCTACCTATACTTTCACACTGAATATATATTTCAATTTTTTTATATGGATTACCAACTGAAATAATTATTTTTGGAATTATATTAAGGACAAATTAAGTTATAACTATATGTTATGTTATAAAACACTGTACTGTTTTTTCTACTGATGATTTTGACTGAATAATCTCAATGAAAAAAACCAAAGATGATAGGAATTATATGAAATAATAAATAAGTATACATAGTTTAATACACTTTGATACTCGTACATAGTTGCAACTGAGCAAGTATAACCAAATTTTCAATATATATATATATATAATAAGTGATAATTTTCAGTGATTTGACATATAGGACGGGGCGGTTATTCAATGCCGTCATGAGAGTTTCGCCCCGAAAGACCACAAGAGCTGTGAGCAAGCGTTCTACTGAGGTGGCTTTTTTATTGCCGTCCGCGAGTTTGTATCGTATATATAGACAAAGACGCTGTCTATACAGAGACTTCTTGGGCCAAAACCTCGACGCTGCGCCCGTGGTTACGAGTGTTTGCAACCGATCGGGACGATCTTATTGGCTACAGCTACCTGCAACCCGGTGCAGTGTCGAGTTGCTGCACCGTTCCGAGCCTGGTAGAAGATGACGAATGATGACGAATGACGTTGCAGGTTAATATAGCACTGTCTTTGGACTTAAGTTTGCTTCAAAATTTTTCACGGTCCGTGGTTTTTTTTCCATCTACAGCTACAGTGTCTAACACCACCATAGGAAGGTACCTATATGTAATATACATCTACTATACTTATATTTTTCTATGATTCACGGTCACGAACCCCGCAGGTGTGCAGGTCATATATATCTACTAAACACTGTATATATAGGTGCATCAAGTATCATAGTAGTGCCCATATATATGTATATACAGTAGTCACTCGATAATTCGAAATTCAGGGGGCCGAGTTAAAAATTCGATTTATAGAGGTTTTCGATTTGCCGAGTGTTCGAATAATCGAGTGAAAAAAATTAATTCGAATTAAAGAGAGGTGGAAAATTGTACATAATGTATTACGTTTATTTTGACATTTACTTATTATTTATATTTTTAAATTATTAATTGATATTTATATATTACACATAGGTACATATTATTATATTTCACATACTGCATATTACATATTAAAGAAATCTGTTTTTTTTTGTGAAAAATTGTTGGTCACAATATGGTCCAAAGCGTTGTCTAACTTACTGATAGCATTGAAAATTGTATCGCATCTTTTTTCGTCCATTTCAGATTGCCCAAAAAATTGACGTAATCCTGACTTAAAAAATTTTGCTCCTTTTAACGATATGACAGGAACCTCCAACTCCGCCTCCTCTTCCTCGTCATCATTTTCAGAATTGTGCTGATTGGCAGAAGTAGATTGAATAATTTCCTCGTCAGTAAAAGTACCAGAAGTTGCGACATTATATCGTCAAAGTGAATAAAGTCTTCAAATGATACAGGAACTTCTAGTCTGTTCCATAGCAGAGGTTTATTTTGGTATAAATTAGGTAGGTAAGATACGATAACATTAAACTACGATAATATTTAACCATCTTCGTTATTAGTTTCATTACGAGTACGTTAAATAGATTGTACATAATCCTTATACATATGAACGTACCTACATATTATAATTGTGTTTAAAAAAATTCGAATTATCGAGGGGACCAGAGGTTTTCTCAGGGGACTTAGTGTTTAGTTCGATTTATGGAGTTTTTCGAATTATCGAGGTTCGAACTATCGAGCGACTACTGTATATCGTAACACTACAGCAGCTTACGATAATACCTACGCGTAATTAACTATATTCACATTTTTCAAAATTCGCATAGCAAAATTTTGTTTTCAAATTACCAATTATCTCTGTTATAATTTTTATTTTCCATATTTCTAGTTGTTATGGGTTAAGAACTTCCTATCTAAAGTAAAAAGTACTGACACTATAGTATACTACGACAGTTTACGATGCATATATATCTATATTATACATCGTATTAATTTTTATTCGTTGTTTGTTGTTTCTAAAATAAAGTCCAAAATGTAGTTGATATATTGATTTATAGGTATCAACAGGTATACCTAATATAATTTCAAGTGCCCTATAGGTCATAGTAATACATATATACATGGGATAGGTACACTTAGACATATACATGCGTGTCTATATAATAGGTACTACATACATATACATATAAAATAAATATATAGGGGGGGGGATGTTTTTATTATGAAAAATCACACATCAATGCATTAGCCATGATAAAAAAAATACTTTATCGTATATAGCACAAGTATATATACCTATGTATATAATATGTATACATGGGCATAAAATATATACGACTATTTACTACAACAGTAATTATATTTATGTACAAAATCGGTATATCTATAATTAGGTGCCTATATGAATACGAAGTAGGTATATATAGGCACAAACACCTACAATACACCCACTATGTAATGATTGTAATGTATATGTATATAAACGAATATATAGGTATTAACAGGGTATATATCTTTTACATCTATACACTACGATATATTTATATATTATTATTTATTATCGGAATAAATACCTGTGCAGACTCGCAACAATGACCAAATGCCTTGTTAATGTATAGGTATAGTATAGTCAATAGTGTATATATACGTTCCTATATACTATGCACTAACACCTATTGTATATTATGTATATATACCTTTATATAGGTGTAATAATAATTTACTAAATAGTGACTATGCAGAACATGAAGCAATTGTTGCAGCGGTTGTACACAAACAAAGGAGTGGTCTGCATGTAGGTACCTGCAGCTACGTATATTATTCCTACCTACATAATCTAGTTACATTTAGATATACGTGCAGGGGTTAAGCACGACGGTAAAATGAAGTAATGCATAAGTGTACCTAATCATTGCAACTTTCACATAATTTTTTTGATATACGAGTACACACACACACATATATTTTATATATAAAATGTATAGATAATACGTATAGCTACATCTTTAGTATAAATGAAATCTATTTTAGGCTATTATGGCTAGCCACGATGTCGTTCTTCCAGGGGATCTTTTGCTATCTATTTTCCCTTGTAGGATACATTGGAGAAGTTCATATCTATTCTTGTTCCGCATAATATGTCCTAAGTACTGGAGTTTTCTGCATTTGACTGTGATCATTAATTCTTTCTTCTTTCTCATTCTACGCAATACTTCAACATTGGTAATTTTCTCAGTCCATGATATTCTTAAAATTCTTCTGTATATAACCATAGTTCGAATGCTTCTAACTTATTCGAAGTGGCTTTGGTTAGAGTCCAAGTTTCTGCACCATATAAAAGAGTTGAGAACACGTAGCATCTCAGTAGACGTATTTTTAATTGTATGGATAATGGATAGGTTGTGGCTCTTAAATGACGCACTCATTGAATTAAATACACTTCATAGGTATATATAGGTAGGTAATATCATATACCTATATATCTATAGTATTAACACTCTATACCTAGGTAGGTACTGGGGTACCTATATATGGCATATATTATAAATTATCCTGTTCATAATAGATACCATACCTAATACATTTATATTACATAAATATTATACATGATGTATAAATGTATAATAATATGCTAAAACGTGCTGCTTTGGAGTGAAAAATTCACTCACGAGACACAGCGACGGGGTAAAAGTTGAATATTATTAACCAAATACAACATTTAGTTAAATGTGTCTATAATATTACAGTTTACAAGTGTGTAATACGCGGTCACGTACAGCCACAGTATAGGAGTACTCATCCTCGAACACGTTCTACGCGGCGCGCGGCGCAATAACAAGAACACAAATACGGCCAGTGGTGGTGTCAGCGGGTCGATGGTGCGCGCGGGCGCTTCGATACACGCCGCAACAGCAACAACATATTATACGTACACTGTATACGTGTAGATGCTCGTACTTACGTACAAAATAATGAAAATAATAATAATAACAATAATAATAATAATACGATCGCTCGGGGCTCGGCGACGGCGCGGCGGGACTCCCACGGGACAGACGGACGCGCGCTTACGAGAAAACACATACGCACACACGTACAACAACAACACACACACACACACACATATAATAACAACACACACATACACAGAGACTTACGAGCAATGCGCCGTAATATTTTCGTACGGGTACCTACGGAAAAGTGTGTGCGGTGTGTATGAGCATTGAGCACCGCTGCCGCCGCCGCGGCAGTCGCGTCAGCCATTGCTGCGGTCGGCGTGCCATTGGTCGGCGGCCGGCCGCCAATCCAAGCGGAATGGAAAACGAACCGAGTCACAGCGCACTCGTGGAGTGGTGATGAGGAGGGGGCGGGGGGCGACGACGACGGACCGCTCGTGAACTCGTCGTCGACGCAGTCGTCGCCGCCGCCGACGCTGCACTGCCTATACGCGGCCGTCGCCGTACAACGAAGTACACACGAGACAACACCACCTCCATAACCTAACCCACCACCACCTCCACCTCCAATTTTGCCGCGGCACGACCCGAACCCGACGGCGGCGCGGCGCGAGCGAGCACGCGCGCGCGCGCGCCGCGCTCTCTCAGACCCCGCCGTCAGGCTACTGGCAGTCCGTAGTCCGTACGCGTACACCGTGGCCGCCGCGCCGTTTCCGTCTGTAACACACACATACACACACACACACGCACACACATACCACGACGGTGTATCATAGTATACACCTCTCACACACACACACTCGAACACGCGTGTGCGCGCGCGCGTGCGACCAGTGCGCCTCGTCGTGCCATCGCGGACGGTATCTCATCGGTACGGGTGCAGTGAACGTCTGCTGCGTGTGTGTGTGTGTGCGACGCGCGTGTGTGTATGTGTGTGTGTGTGTAAACGCCGTTCGTCTCTCGTAAAACGCAACGAAAATTTATAATAATAATTTAGGTACTCCGTGCGACGGGTGTCCCGCGGTATATCTGTACGTGTGTGCGCGTGTCCCTATACTGTAATATAATATGTGATAACGCGCTCGTCGATAAAATATAAAATTAAAAAATCAGTTACGCGCGTATTATTGCGTCGTGTGAAGTGAGTTTAATTATTGTATCTAATAATAATAATATACACGTGAGTTCGCGTCGAGTATATTATAATAATAATAATAATAATAATTGTACGCGCGCGCGTGCGTGTAGGTAGATTTACGGATCTCGCGACGCGGGTCTCCGTACAGATATCCTCACCGCGGTCGCAGTCGTATTCGTCTCGCCTCCCCGCCCGCACGCTTCACGGACCCGGTCCTCGCGCGAAAAAGTTCGCCGTCGTTTTTCCGTTCCGTATCCGTTCTGCACGTCCGTGATATATGTTATAACATATTATATACCTGTGTATTATTACGACGATATCGTATATAGTCGTTATCTGATCGTCTAAATACACGTGTTGACCTAAACCCCGAAATATACCTATACCGCTAGTGCTCCGACGTATTATACAAAGTCAGCTGTATTTATATAGAAAAACCGCCAGAATTCGACTATTTTTGGACCGAAAAAACGTAAGTTCACCTGTATATTTTACAACATAGGTACTTACTAAAATAATATATGGGTAAATTATATGTCTACACTGGTTGAAAGTGATCGAAATAGTGGACAACAAATTATTTATATATAGGCGCAAGTGATGTATGACCTGCAACAGTGCGATGTATAGGAACGCGTGTAAAGAAATTGATTATTATTTCGATCTCCCAGATCCTGAGAGGTATAATATGTCTGTAAATAATATATATTTATATTCTTTTCTCGTGTATATGTTAGTATATTATGATCTGGTTCCACGGACCTACATTTTTTTTTTGACAACCTCGAGTCGGGTCCCAAATTTCAAAAATGCCATGAGAACATCATATGTGTCTTAGCGTATTTTATCGAGTCTATTAGTTGCATCCCCGCATACTTATACTACGTGTACTATTAGGTAATTTCGAGTACTATAGGAGTTTGTGAGCATGATAGGTATGATTTCTTATGAATTTCAACTTAGTCGTGTTTGTCAGAGGTCGTATATCATAATCTTTTTACTCGGACCAAATTATCTTCGAAAGTCGTGTATTTATCTTCTATATAGAGCCTTTCTTTTAAAAATAAGTAACTTAATTTTAGTTGACCCAGTAATTTTTTATCGTATTTTCAGTGATTGTGCTCGAAACACGTTCATCTCTTTATTAAGATGTGCATGACATGTGCTACCGTGCTGGTCATCCTGAACGCAGACAATAACACTACGAATAGGATAATTATAGGTACATGATTTGGCGACACTTAATCGTTTACTTATTAATTATTATCAACAAGACAACAAAATCAAGCTAAACAATTTTCATAGGCCCGATTCGAATATTATCAATTATTCCCAACTTATTTTGATCAGATTTCTCGGAACTCAACTCCAGTTTTCCCCGTTTTTTCTGTTGGTCACCGTCATAACATAATTATCTTTTTTCGTTTTCGATCGTCAAAAACGAATGAATTGCAAATATTCCGTTAAATTAATATTAATTGAACGTGTATGCAATTTTACGAATCGATCTTATTTTTACGAAAACCACTTTATAAAGCAACTTAAATCACTCTTGTAAATCGACATTGTAGGAATAATATCATGATGGTTTTACGATGTTACATTCTCCTGCACGTGGCTCCGCAATAACGATTTTTGCGACACTAAAATTTCCATTAATAATAGGTAAATAATACTCAAAACCGCGAACATTAATATACATATCTACCAACTGATTAATACTGTATTTTTATACATTTCAATTTTATTATATGGGTAGAAAATTACGTAAGTATAGCGACTTTAACCATTTCTTTACTAATTTTCATTCTATAAAAATCAATTATTTATCGCGTGGTTTACGTCTAATATTATTGCCCATATTGGTAATTAATAATTATCAAGATTTAAGATTATATAGTGGTAAAATTCATTAAGGCACGTATTTATAATTAATATGATATAATATCAGTCGCCTTTGAATCGCGTATTGTAGGTACTTATTATTCTCAGTATTAATAGAATGTGTAGATAACTTATCTCTTCAAAGTGTTTATCTATTTACATACTTACCTACTGATTAAATTTACATTTATTTAATGATTATCATGCATTTATTCGTGTTTCAAATGTTAGTTAGGACGATATTTTTTTTAATCGCAGTTTCATTTGACAATATTAAAAATATCACGAATGTGATCTTTTATAAAACTGCAACATAGGTAGGCACGCGACATTTTTCCGCTTATAGAAATGTGATGTTTTTTTACTAGCATCGACTCAACTCGACCACTTAGAGCATAAACATTTTTATCATCAAGTTTTGTCTTAAAATTAAGATATTTGTACGATATAATAATCCATGCTAATAAGGCCGTATATACCTACTTATTTAAGTAGTTTATGTGAATATATAATATATATTGTAGATGCACATCTTTAAATTATCTGAACCGTAAAACCGTAAAACTTTAAAATATTCAGGTATTTATAATAATTTAGGTAACAGTGTGAAACATGCAGTATTTAATACTATAGGTTCCTTTTTATTTTATACATGTTGGTAGGTGTCTACTTAAATAAATTGTATAGATAAGTCTACAAAATTTGTCGTAACCATGGTTTATAAAATGTAAAATCAATAATACTTTCCGATTATATTACCCATAGTACTCGTATAACATCTATTATATATTTAGTTATTTCATTACTGATTCAACAATTTATACATACAATTCATGTATATTATTATTAACTATATCGCCAATCTGTTATCTCGTGTTAAATTTAATATGTTTAGGTACCTACACATTCATATTCAAGAATTCGCCTGGAATGTAGGTAGATCCTACTTATAATTATTTAAATAAAATAATAAAATCAAGTGATAAGGTGTTAAATAAAAATAAAAATAATTTGTATGCATAAATGTACCAATATTAATGACTATGATCCTGAATAAGAACTGTATTTTTTATGAACAACATTGCAAAGAAGTTAGAATGTTTAAAATTATAAGTTAATATTAAAATATATGGAAATAGAAGTACCAAGTACAAAAACTGCTTATATTTATTTAAAAATACCATTGGAAAACCTAAATCAGATCTACATAATCTAATTTTTAAACATTGGTAGGTATAATCTTCCGATTATATTCCAGTTTTTACAGATTATAAAGTAATAAAAATATTTAGTGCTTACATATTATAGTTAATAGTTACCAATTCACTATTACTATCCTAAAACAATCAATGTATGCCGAACAGTTATTCAAAGCTATAAATTTAATATTTGTTCCACATATTTTACGATATTTTGAAAAATACCATGAATACAAAATTATAATTTTTACTAAAACCATAGTTAAAAGGTTTAATAATACACACACACACACACACACACACACACACACACACACACACACACACACACACACACACACACACACACACACACACACACATATATATATATTAACTTTTTATTCGAAGCAAAAATTGATTTAAAATCATTCATACGAATCGCGACAAGTGTCTTTGTACACAATATATATATATATATATATATATATATATATATATATATAGTGTGTCTGTGTGTGTGTGTGTGTGTGTGTGTGTGTGTGTGTATAGATTACCTGCAGGATAATTGTAACCACGATGTACTTAGCGCACGCACATAAACAAATCTTATGTCCTCGGTCTGATAACGGGTTTGCATTTGCAGTGCATGTTGGTTTAGCAAAGTATATATACCGTTGTTCTTAAGTTTTTATTTGCATTTTAATACTTATAAGTTCTATTTAAAAATACGTAGATAAAAGCAATTCAGAATTTTTTCGAACATTTAAAAATAATTAATAATGACCACATAATATGTCATGCAACAGAATATTATTTTTTCTTTTTCTAAGTTCAACGTATACGAACGAAAAACGATAATATTATTACTAAATTAAATCTACTAAATGATCTACTTCCAACATTTGAACCAAAAATATTACAGTAGAAAAAAAATTAATATATAGGTAATATGGTTAACCTTTGTTTAAATATCTCATCGTTAAGTGTTTTTTCATCAATTCAGTGAAAAGTACTTGCATATCAAGTAGTTGCACACGTTATGTGTAGTAAGGTATTTTTTTTCTTTGAAAACCAATATATTATTCAATTTTTGTCAAATTCTTACGCATTGATGAGTAAACGTCAAATTAACCTTATTTTATTCAAATATTTTATAAGAACAATAATTACTAATACATTAAATAATTTTTTCTTTTACAACTTACAATTAATAAATTTACCACATTAGGTATTAGATGAATATTAATATTAATGTATTATAGTTATATATATATACATATCGTTACATAAATATAAAATACATTTTTTGTACTAGATCATAGAATGAATTAAAATGACGATTCAGAATGCACGATTCCGATGCACATAAATTCACGGAGTATCGATCAGAATCTGTATCATGACTTTTTCGTTTACGTCACATTCTTCGCACGAGAGGTGTCTACGTATTATATACCGCTACTACTAATCGTTAGCGTGCGATCTCTTAAGTGCATCAATCAGTTCTCGTCTTTGTACGATATCAGTCGAACTTGTTTGCAAAACGTCAGAATAAAATGCAGTTAATGAGCGTTCGTTACAAAAGGGTGATACATTTGCAGGTTTCAGCTACCTATAGGCTATTGATTACACAAATAGCGACACGGTCTAGATTTTTTTACACGTTTGCTAACACACATTATTTTCGCGACGTTCCTTCGCCGATATATTCAACAGTCGTTCAAATAAATCAATTGTAGGTACTAATCATTAGCCTTAATTATTACACGATAATTACGATTTACCACGAAATGTTGAACGTGGTCGAACGACGTAATTTATTCTATTACATACGATAATATTATGATCTAAAAATATAAGTTTTTCACTTTTCCCGAACGTAGATAGCAGATATCTTTTAATTAATTTTGTTTTAATTTAAATATTAAATATTATTCAAACTATACGTAATATAATTATTAATTACCAAATACAATACAATCACAAATATCTACTTGCATTATAAAACTAAAATATGTAGGAGATACCGGATGAGCTTGTTGGCTTACTTTTCGTACTATTATTTTTGATTCTTTAAATTTTGTTCCTTTAACGCTCAACATAATCAGCTTCGTTCGTTTATTTTTTGTTTTTCAAATTTAATCCATAATAATAATTTATGAGAATTCAGTAAAAATTTTTGTAAAAATAATATTTTAATAAAACGAAAGCAATCAACATGCCCCATGTGATTTTCTCATTATTTTTAAACAATCTTAAATAGTATGTGCATTTTTATAGTGAAACAATAGTTTAATCATGAATTCCATATCTTGAATAATATGTGAGTATTCTAAAATAAAATGTATTGAGTAAAATTGAAATTGTTCAATTACGCCAAAAAAATTAATTAAAAAATAGCTCAGTTCAAAAAAAAGCCAATCTTTTCTACGTAAATTTTTACATTAAGTTTTAAATACGAAAAATGTTGTCATTTTAAATTTAAATATACCAAAGGCGATTGCTAAAAATTTGTATAAATATTCCTTAAACTAAATCATAATAAAAATAAATTATAACTAATTTTATGTTTCAATTGAAATCTTTTTAAATGTTTATATAAATAAATAATGGGTTATAAATTATCGAAACACCTATAATACAATACACAATTTAAACATGTTTTTGATTTATTAATATTCTATAACTTGTGTACCTTTAATTACGTAAAACTAAATTCAATTTTTATTCTCAGTTATGTTTTATATTTTGTTTTGTATCGGATAGCGATTTTTCGCTGAAACTAGTAACACAAATATTTTATAAATTATAATAATATTTGTGGCTTGTATATTTTCTTTATTTATTTTGCATGCGAAATGTCTTTTAATTCTTAAAGTGCAAGTCTTACACATTTGTAAAAAATCACATTAAAAATGTGATTGATATTCTTCAAGAAAAATATTTCTCGCGAAGTTTTTCCATAAGAATCTATTTTATAATGTCGAGTCAATAATTACCATATTGTACGACGCGAAAAAATTTGATATTTACAGTTCAAAATTTTAATTAAACAATTAAAACTATACAAAAATATACACACGTCAAAAACTAACGAAATTTATTCCATTTAAGTATACATGCCCCGTGTACAAATCACGTAAAACTAAACGACGCGACCGGGAAAATATTTGCTCATTCGTACTAATATTATTATATATATATAAACATAAACTGCAGAACATACTTTTTTATTTGTTTTCAAAAACAAATTACACTCAGTGGCACGCGATGCTCAATATAATGTTAAAATTATAAACGAAATTATAATGTTGTTATAACTAGCTATAGTGTATAAAACGTATGAAATACCTGCGCATAGTATAATAATAAATGTGACTTAAAAATTGCAACGATAAAACACACAATGGCTTTTGTATGTATATGAATACAAAATTATATAACATATATACGTACGTAGCCGGATTAATGATTTTCCGCGATCTATGTATACATTATATTATATACACGTGTCATATAAATAAGTTCATATAATAAATTTCGTATCGGACTTGTACGTGAACAATGTGTATATGTGATACATAACACGAAATATATCGTTTTACACGTAATAATAAAACAATAATACAAATACTAATTTAAGTAACGAAAAAAAAAATCCCGTCATATCGTTTTACCCGCAGACGGCGACGTCGTTCCTGCGCACCGCAGCTACAAGTCGGTACACGTCATTCACTATTATATTATATATATCTACGTAATATTATTATTACGTCCTTATAATTATTATTATTATTATTATATCGTACTGTATATTTTTGTACGAACTATATCATAATTACACATTGTGATATCGAGTTCTCTGAATTATTATTTTTGTTTGTTTGATTTGTTTTTTTTTTTCGTTATAGTAATTCCGCACGGAACCATCACGACACAGAGCGAGACGGGGTGACCGCCAGAAAGTCCGCCGCGCGCAGACCGAGAACGCGCCGGGGCAGAAGGCCGTTCCGTAACACGTCGTCTGCTGTTTAGTACCTATATAGTATAATATCGTCTCCAGGGGCGGATGCCGAGACGCGCGTAACGAGACGTAACGCCGCCGCGCCGTCGCGTCGTGCCGCGGTACACGCCGATGTGATGACGGCCGCGGCAGCCGGGCACCGGCCGGCCAGCGACAACGGGCGCGCGGCGTCGACACCGCGGGTTGCTTGAGGCGGCCCCCAAGACGGAGTACGTCACGGGGACGGGGCCATGCGGCGCCCCCCCAGCCACATACCTGCACCAGCCACTGATCGAGCACCACCAGAACCACGTGCAACACCACCAGCTGCAGGCGTCCGCCGCGTCCAACGGACAGCTGCGCGGCCAGTCCGCCGTAGCCGCGATGGCCGTGGCCGCGGTCCCGGCGCCGCCCGTGCAGCCCGTCAACCCGCTGAGCACCGTCTACGCGACCAAGAGGCGACGGCGCAACGGCAAGAGGTGAGGTTCTATATACGTTAATATACAACGCCGGTCTATTATACGCGTATCGTCATGGTGCAATGTGCTATATGTAAAGTGTGATCAACGCGTGCGGTCGGTGCGCTGCGAGTTTTTACGCACAATATACATTCTATATGCGTATACCTATATAACACTCCTGTATCGTTTATGTGTATATGCTCAACGATTTCGTTCCCAGTACACGCTGGGCTTTAAACAGAACGATGAAATTCAAATTTGAAAATCACGTTTTTCTCGATTTTCAGAACTATTTTGTTATTTATGGCATTGAAAAAAAAAATTACCAATAGAGAACTATTTTTTTAATTTTTTTTTTTAATAGCGATCACGACATTTTTTGTATATATTCCAATAATGGTTTAAATTTTTCCGCGAGTAATTTTCATGGTGGTCGAATCATGGTGATTTTCAGAAAATGACGGATGCTCAAAAGAGATATTATTCGATTTTACATTGATTTTAATTTGCATCTTATTGTAGCATAATATGGAAAATCAGATATATTTTTAGTGATCCATAAATACTTATTTGCGGGGCAAATATGTTTAATCTGACCATGTGGTAGGACCGATATTTTTTGGGGGTCTAAGCTTTATTATAGAGACAAGTGTCTAACTAAACTATGAAAACAAAATTAAATTCAGCCACTATAATAGTTTAAAAAATTGAAAATTAGACGGAATTGTTTTATGATTAAAGATCTATTTTTTCAGACGGTGCTCCGTTCCCAGCGTATTAAATATAGGTGTAAATGTATAACAAAACTTCTATAAGAAATTACCTTAACACCGCGCTTTCCTATTTGTTGATTGGACGTAATGGACTTATTCAATGGGTCACCCTAGATCAGCGGTTCCCAAACTGTGCACCGCGGTGCCCTAGGGGCACCGCGAGCACTTTCTATGGGCACCACGGTCTAGGGTTCATAACAAATGGTTTAAAATGTATTGATTTTTTTCGTTAGTTTTCGTAAATAATGTAATATTTTGTATTGTATATTCTGATATTCTAATTTTAACCTTATAAGTGAATTCGTAAATATAATTTCAGATAAAATCATATGTGAATATTTTTCATTTTTAATATTTTTTTTGTAATAATTACAATCATAATGACAATAATTTTCATTTCCTCATCTTTTTTTTAAGTTTAAAATGCATTCATTTATAATAAAATTAGCTGTGTAGCTTAGAATGCTTAGATTGTATTAGGTTTAATAAAATTAATAAAATTGGTTATCAATGAGAACTTTTTTTGTTCTGTCCTTCATATTATATACAGCAGGGCACCGTGGCTAACTTGGGGCCCCTAAAAGGGCACCGCGGAAAAAAAGTTTGGGAATCGCTGCCCTAGATCATAGAATTTAATCAAATTTGACACATTTTTTTTTTGTCCATTTCAAGCTAATATTGTATAGAACTTTAAATATATGGACATATATGGACATGTCAAAACAAAAATATTCCTATACTTACCTAACGAAAAAAAATATTTAACTATGTGTCAAGAATTTGAAGGATTCTTCGATCTTTTTACATGACTATTTTATCTCAAGAAGTTAATAAAATGGAGAATTTATAGATACTTCTAATATATATTTTGAAAATCTAATTATAAATAATCGTTTTTAGTTTATTTCCCTATAATAAAATAAAATAAATATTTAAATTAACAATACAATTTTTTAATTACTGCAAAAATATTTTTAGAAGTTTTATAATACGACATTTCTGTACTTAGTTTGTATGAAAAAAAATACGAAAAATTAGGGAGGTAGATTTATTTCTATTATTTTAACTAAAATAGTGGGAGTTGTTCGCCCCCCCGACGTCAACTTAAAACCCAGTCGGTACCACGGGAGAGGGGAGTTCCACCGCACGCCCGTCCTACTCGCCCTCCGGGAAACGGTGCCCCTCGAGGTTGAGGTGCCTACTTCGGATGAAACGTGGTGGATGTTGGGACAAACGTGACGATAGTGGACCCTAAGTCCCTAAACAACTGCACCTTGTGGAGGCGCGGTCCCAAAGAGGCCTCGGCCTCTCCGCCCTCGGAAAAGGTACGGCTTCGGCCGGTGCTTGTGGTCCTTAGACGACCCACAACCGATCGTCCGGCACTCCGTCGTCGCTCGTGCACGTCCACGGCCCGTGAGTAGTGCCTAGCACTAAAATGTAGACCGTGCGATCGTATGGCGAAAGCGAAAAACCCGGGAACCTATATTTTATTTTAACTACTCGTATATATATATAAATATATATAAATTAGTTCCTAGGCTTTTTTATCTAAAGGCTTCGCCTTGTCGCTGCAACCATTCTTCTCTAAGGAAGTTGTTGCTTGGGAAGGAAGGGTTTTACTGTGCAGTGGTTTCCCGTTGCCTTCTGATTTGATCTTAGATATTGTCAATAAAACCAAAACTTCTAGAATAAGTATGATAAAAAAATAAAATAAAAATAGAATAAAAACAAAAATTTGAATATTTATTCGTAAATACGTTTGCATGTGTAAAAAAATTTAAATTAGCATAAAACCATAGCCATTAAAAAAATTTAAAACTACGTGTTTTTTTATTTTGTCGATATTACATTTTACCATTCTATATATAACCCATACGTACAATCACATTAAATACTCCCTTTATGTATGTAGATAATGTCGTATAATAAATAGGTCGAGATACTGAAAAGTCGTTTTGTAATCTTCGTGTTATTTACATTGAGATATGAACCTTGTGATTGTCTTCCATACTTTCAATTAAAAAAACAAAATAAAAAATAATTATATAAAGTTAGAACCTTAAACATTATATTGTAGAAACTTTACTATGATGTATTCGTCAATAATTGTTATAAAACTATAGGTAAAATATATATTATAATGTAATCGTTGAGCTTAATAGTCACATTATTAAAGGCCCTAAAAAAAAAATGCACACAAATATATATGTATATATTATAGTCTTCGTATATGACATGCTCCTATACACGTACATAATATGTTCACACTATTTATTTACCTGCACATACACGCACTCACACCCGTGCCGGCACCTATAAAATATAACGTTGTTTATGATGTCTCCAGCTCTTCTCTGTTATTCACATACATGTGTGTGTGTGTGTGTGTGTGTGTGTGTGTGTGTGTGTGTGTGTGTGTGTGTGTGTGTGTGTGTGTGTGTGTGTGTGTGTGTGAGTGTGTAGGTATATTGTAAAACTATTACCGTTTTAATAGGATTGTATAAAGGGGCCACGAAAAAAAGGTAATCCTGTGAATGTAACACATATACGTCGCCGCGGTGACGTAAAGCAATATAACGTAATACACACACTAATTTGTTTACGTACGTGTATCTAGGTATTTGTTTTGGCAAGCACTACCGCGCGCGAATGGCTTCTAAAAGGGTATCCATTCGTGCGACGTGCACATAACATAACACGATGTGTATATGGATACGACGACACTATTAGGCGCGCGCGCCGAGTTCTTTTCCCCCTTACCAAATATTACATATAATATCATGTATATATGTATAGAGGTATATGCGACTATATATACCCGCAAATTGCGTTCGTTTTTTTGTCTGTTTTCTTCTACTGCTCGCCCAAGCCGGTGTACATCCATATATACATAGTGTAATATTATTATTATCGAATTAAATCGATTGATGCAAATCGGATGCGCCTCGGTGTTCACCCGCGTGTACACACCACACGTATACATAACTTCATATATATATATACATATTATGTATACATGTACGTTGTGCGTGCGTGCGTGTAGCGGGCGCCACGTGCATCAGGAGTAGCAGCAGCGGCAGCGGCGGCGGCTGTGTTATTTGCCATGTATAATTGATGCATTTTGTACTCGCAGTATGACGTCACTATAGCTCCATTACCGAAGATTATGTTACACCGGTAACTTTTATACGGTGCAAGAACAACACACAGTGGATCCGGACCGGTAATGTAATGTTTGTGCATCACGCAATCCGGCCACGCCGAGAGCCCGAGCCACATACACTCGCCGCCACCGCGGCAGCAGGCCGCGCGTATGCACACACGCGCTCGCGTCGCATTTATACAACGGTACGCGTATATACATAAATATATAAATATATATGTATATTATATGTGTATGTGTGTGTGTGTGTGTGTGTGTGTGTGCAGAGCCACCCCTCGTTTCCGACCCCGCGCCAACGGCCCCCCGCCTCCCCCGGGTTCCGCCCTCTGCAAGAATAATGATCAGTGGTCAATTCCTACCGGCCGCGCGGCGCCCTCCGCGCGAGTTAAACCCGCGCACGTGTGGTACGCGCAGGGACGGATTTACGACTTTGCAGGGGTCGTCGCCGCGCGTCGGCCGTTCCCTGTAATAATAACTTGTTTTCACTTTGCAGCCCACGCCCGTGCCTTAAATATATATATATATATATATATATATATATATATATATATATTTGTGTGTGTGTGTGTGTGTGTGTACCTTGTATTTTTCGTCTTAGAATTAGTAAACTGCTCACAGTACTCCGGCAGTGGTGCGTGTGCGTGTGTGTGTGTGTGTGTGTGTGCATTGTATATATATATATATATATATATATATATATATGAGGTTGGGTGAGCGTGCGAATGGTCATGTATGCATGTGTATTGAATACTATGTATATACATTTATAAACAGTACAGGGTAGGTACATAAACTAACCAGTGAAATTACTTTTAGTACTATTTAGAGTATTATATTCATAAATATTATATATTACATAAATATAAATATACTATCGGTAGTTAGGTTTGTAAAATACGAGTACCAATCATTTGGTTATTGCAACATTGTTAACGGATTTTATTAATTAAGCGTTAATACACTCATGTATACCTACTGTTAATGTATAGTGCACGCAGTAGAGAGTCCCTCGATTATTTTTTGTTCGACAATGAACTTATTCTATAACTTCAATTATTTTCGGTAACTAAGGTTCATTATTAGAATACAATATAATATATTATATGATATTGGTATATGATAATTATTGTTGTATACATTCTACAGAATTCATATTATGCTCACTATAAAACGGTTTTGAATATTATAATATTTGAGTTTGTCATCCACATGGCTATATTATTTTTTCTTACACACCTAAATCGATACTTATACTATGTAAATAACTATAGTGAAATTAGAGTTAATTTATTTTTGTTTTTATGTATTCCGCGAATATTTTTTCTAACTTACAATATAACTAAATCATTTGGTATTTATTATTTTATTTCTATGTATTAACGCCTGATAGACTAAATATTTGGTAAATACCTCCATTAAAATATTAGTTCTCATTTTTAACTTTAATTTGGACTTCATTGAACTTCATTAAGTGCTAAATGAAATTGAAATTTAACATCAATAAAAATTTAAAAAAATACTATAAATAATTGTTACATCATTGCACATAATTAAATTGAATATATACCGAATGATAAAAAGTAAGTACTTACTAATAATAAAATTGTTCTGACAAAATGTATTTTTTTATAAAATAGCTACAAATTATTCTTAGTTTGTACTTTGTTTATTCCAGAAAAAATAGTTTTACCATTATAATAATATTACATTATAATGTCAGCTATTATCAATTTTTGAAACGTACACCACCGACGTCCTGTGACTATACAATCAGTCGTGTTTTATACTTTCATATATAACACACTCTATATCATTTTATAAATATATATATATACTTGTTTAATGTTTTATTATATGTATATACGGTTTTGAAACTGATGTACACAACAAACAGACATAGAGCGCTATAGAAACGTCAAAAGTGATTTTTAATAACAAACCGTACTAGAAAAAAAAATAAAATCGAGAACAAACCCGTTGTGAGTGCGTTGTATACAACAGGGATAATTTGAGGTAATTGCTGGGGTCAGAAGACGTCTAAAATACATTTAAATTATATGGTTGTCCGGGTTGTACGTGGCCTTTCTCCAATTCGCCGACGTTTTCCGCGTTCTAGGTAAAAAAAAAAAAAAATAAATAAAAAAAAATAGGTAATAATAATAATAGTGAGAGTTTACAAAATAAAAAAGAATACATCGAATAGTGTACGTTCAATGTGTGCAATAGTACTTGTGTGTGAATGTGTGTAAATTACTTGACAGGTGAAACCGTGTTTTATACACGTGCATGGACACGCAGAAATTCATTACGCAAATTATCGTCTCTCGTTGACGTACATCCGAGAATAGTGCACCTACACGTATGTATATAATGTAATACACGTCTAGTGGTTTTATTAGTGAATTCTTTAAAACTTTTTTTATCTCATGATTCGTTAAAAAAAAAAAATATTAAAGATCGTAAATTATAGTCAAACCAAAGTGATATATTGAAAGTAACGGATAAATATTGACGTTCGCATTTTACACTTTAAATCCGTATTATGTCTATGTTAAAACTGTATTTTTTTTAAACATTTTGAATAATAACAATGGAGTTATTTTTACAAACTTAATTTCCATCGTTTTTCGAGCAGACATTTCTTTTGTACGGCGGATGACGACGTTAAACCGTCCGGAACAAACGATATATCTACGGAGGTATTTTATTACGGCTCGACAGTCCGGTTCGCAATCATTTCAGGACACGTTAACATTATACAGAGTCGTCCTGCTGCTAGGATCGGGTTAACCCGATTACTATTCCGGCATTCGGATCAGGTGTTGCTGTTTGCTTATAATACCAGGGCTAGAAGGTATATGTTATACCGTACCACATATTTTATAGTATGATAATATATTCATTCATTTTTTTTCCTTCCAAGCCATTAACACTATTGTAAAAACCTTTAAAAAAACTGGGTTATATAAGTCCATATTGTTCGAAAAGTTTTAAATGTCTACATTATAATAGGTACCCGAATTTGCTATATTCCCAACAAGTATACTTCAGATTCATCGACATTAATAGCATAAAAAAAATTACATGAGATATCAAGATTCCTGAGGATAATACGCAACTTAAAAAGTATACACTGAGGTAAAATTAAATTTCTTTTTGACGAACGAAAGAAGTTTTATTATTATTTATATTAATAAAAATTATTGCTTAGAAATACTATAAATGACTAATTAAGTTTTTTCTATTTTTCATTTCAAAATGAATTGACTCGAAAATGGGTACATAAAATTTGATGTAAACGTATATTTTTATTGACGGTATATAATTTATATCAATATGTATTATTTCTCTATTACAATAAAGTTAATACTACCTAGCTACTTATAACGTGCATTATAAGTTTTTAAAATTCATTTGTGGATTTTAAATAATTTCAAGAATCAATTTAGTTTAGTACAGAAACCTAATTTTCATACATATATTTTCTAAGAAAAAAATTCTATTAGTCCATAATATCAGTCTAATATATTTTTTCTAAATTGACTTACTCAGTAAATAATTACGATTCTTTTCTATCTTGGTCCATATTATGATAGATATATTTTTTATCTTATATTTAACACTTGATAATAAAAAATATTTTACATTTAAGACATGATAATATAATTTGATAATTAACATGTCTAATGTATGTGATATATGTTTATCATATTATTTAAAATATTTTGGCTTTCAATTATTTTTACTTATTAATGAATCTTACAGCTAATCTGGCCATTCATATGTGAATCATACGTTTCAATTTACTATTTGTATCGCTTATTTAAAAATGCTAACTACATTCTTAATTTTATCCATACATATAAGAGTATATGGACAGAATCTATAGTAAAAACTATATACACTGAATTTTTTTGAATATTATGTTGAATTGTCATAACTCTAAAATTAAGATCTTGTGACTGAATTTTTATCTGAGATTTGAATTTCATTTTTAAGTATTCTGCATATATAGGTACTTCAATAAATACTAACAAAAATTTGTTAGTTTAATGTTATATTAAGTAATGATTACAAAAACATGTGTGTTGATAGTATTCAGTATTGAATCCAATTGTTTTGTTAGTTTTCTATTTAGATTAATTCTAGTTGTTAAATGCTTGTAGAACATAAACAGTAGAATGGATTCGGTACATGTACGTATATAATTATACTGATATTCACGAGCAGACGTACGTTATAATATACAATAGTACATGCATTATTAACATATTAGTTTTTGGCTGGCTTCACTCTCTGGTTTAAGCTGTATTTACGGTGACGCGAGAAACAACGAATTAATGGTGTTATTCTAGTATTAAATAAATATATATATATACATATTGTATTTTAAACTGGAAGGATACATATGGGCATTTCATGGATAGTAATTTAGAAAATAAATAAAATACGTACTCTCTTTTTATTGTATTTTGTAACATTGTATTGTTTATCATACTTGTCTACAATCAGTGGTGGACCTAGGATTTTGTTTGGGGGGGGGGGCAATATTTTTTACATCAGTACATATTTTTATAAAAACATTTACATTAGTATAATGGTAGGTATAGTTATATTCTTACACATATTATGGGCCAAGGGGGAATGGCAGGCCCCTCTGCCCCCCTTAAATCCGCCACTGTCTACAATTCTACACACATGTTCAAATATTAAATACAATTTTTATTCAAATGTATTGGACTGACCTCATAAACTATATTCGTAAGATATTTGTATTATCTATTTTTTTTATACTATAAATCATACTTACTATTAAGATGTAGAATTTAGATATAAATTAAATCTAATTAAAGCTAATACATTAATAGAAGGAAATAAATGTATTACTATTAAAATCGGTCGATGAATTGTAAATTAAAAAGAAAAATTAACAAAAATGAATATAAATGACCTTTATCTGTGTCAATTTTCATTTCAGTAGATCGGTACTATTAATAATCGTTACAGTCTATACTGATTATACATTTATGGAAGGCCCATATAAAATATACGAAAAGCTTGAGCAATATACTGGTACGTACAAGAGAACTTAAATTAAAAATTAATTTTATTATAAAAATAGTTAAATGTACTATTTTATTAAAGTAGAATAAAATTAGGATGCAAAATAACAGTAATCGTAAATTAGTTACTCAATCCTGACATATTTTAACGAACAAATAAAATAATTATTAATTTAAAATAGATATGTTTGTAAATGTATTATATACACGTATTATAGACCAAATGTAAATACTATTATATTTTTACAATTCATTGTAACCCTACAAAAACTGTTATTTAATTTCGAAGTTCAGCGATTGATGAATCTAAATTAGTTTCAAAATTATTTCATGCATTTGGTTGTCAGTTAACCCTATACAACCTAAAATGCCAATAAAATGTAGACTACATAAAGGGTTAAGTCGCTGACACGTGTCTGTATTTTATGGCTATTCGACTGCTGAATAATGCTTAATGGAAGACGTAAATTGTATAGTTTTATTCACCACGGCAGGATTATGATTCTGACGACAGTTACAAACACATTAGGGTCATAAGACGTAATTGCTCCTTTTTTCGTTTTGTTTTTTTTAGGGGTAGCGATTTCCTGCTTTTAGGCCCAAGTTTAATCATTTTAGATGTAATTCAATATTGCATTTGACCACACTAGTTTTTGAAATAATTTGTTTCATTTCGATGTTATATAATATTAAAAAAAACACTTTAACTAAATTACTTTTTAAACAAAATTTGTTTATTTAATCCTAAAGTTAAGATACATAGCATTAAACTATATAGTGGATTACTATACAATTTCAAAAAAAAAAATTAAAATAAAAAGTGTAAAAATGAGTAGATAATATTTATGAACAATGTGCATAATTTATCTATTTAAATCACTTATGATATATTTCCCATTTATAATTAAATAAATTAAACCTTTTCCATTGAGTATTAATTAAACATAGGTATTTAGATGATGACAAAAAAACATTTTCTCGACAGTTTAACTGTATTACATAATTGTTATCACATTAGCGAATGGGATCGTCATGGCTAAGTACTTAATGGCATAAAAATAGTATTTATTTCTTTACATTTTCGAGTAACAGCGGGGTTTCAAGTAACAGCGTTGATAGTGATCTGAAATTTGAATCTTTATTATTGTAAGATTGGTTTCTATAATCGCATTTGAAAAAAAAAATTAAATCGAGTGCTCTGTCTACGTTATAATGTTGACTGCAATAAGTTCTTTGAAGACTATACTCTATGTAGTATACTCGTATAGTATAGGTAGTAGCCAGTAGGTATATGCATTGAAACGTAGATCTTTGTCCTGAAAGAAATTATGAATGGTCTTTCCATAACGACGCTGTGCGGTCAATGAAGTTAACATGATTATAATCGACCGCCGCCGGCCAATAAGAGTAGCAGATTTATGACGTCTACAGGTAGAAAAAAATCACGATAATTACGGTAAAATATAAACAATTACCCACTGACGATTTACTGTGGAAGTGTGGACATAATATTTCACAATAATATACTATGCATTCGTATTATACTCAGCTGATTTCGAGGATACCAAAATTAATTTTTAAATAAAACAATAAGCAATGTTTTTTCTTACTTTCCTTCCTCGGGGCATTGCTGTGCTATATCGTATACATTTATACATATTTTGAGCTCTACAAGCAAAAATAATTTAATGTTTTAAATTTAATTATACAATGAAGAACGTATAAATATGTATTAGTTAAATTCTCCATAAGTTATATACATTTTAATTATTATTCACTGTACGAAATTGAACATTTACTCGTAGATAAGATTTAACAGCGTATTTGTGAAAATATCATATTTTTGACGTGATTGATTTTTAAAATTGTTATTTTATTACAAATATTTCAACTCAAACTATACCTATATATTTCAATATTTGTATACATTATAGGTACCCAGGTACTTATCAACTTATTATTAACTAGTTTTCTTACACACAACATTATCTATAATCTCTAACTTTATTTGAGGTATAAGATCAGTTACATAATTTTATAATTGTTAATGAATCATTGCAATCTAGCTGTATATCATGTAAAAATGTTCATATCATTTTATACTTCCATTATGATCACATTTTGAAATACTCTAAATTTATAAATTTATAAATTTTTATCTGAATAAAACTGTAATTTAACATTTGTGTAATGTAATTATTTACCTATATATATAAATGGTTGACATAAATTACAATGGATATTCAACTTTAATAATATTATTATTACGAAGAGTATTATTATGTATTATATAATGTTAATCTTGAATTCATTTACACGACTAACAACATAATTAAGTATTACAGCGTGTAAAAGTAAAAGTAGTTCAGATTTCAGAAGAAATTTGTTAAAAAAAAAAAAATATATATGAAACATTCAAGTAACGCGACGTGTATATTATAATAATTAATATTTAATAGGTGCATCATATTAAATATACTTAATATACTAAAATTCGAGTGAACATCGAAAACGTTTCATCACTTATAAATATTTATTTTTCCCAAAAAAAAATCACGAAACACCGTACACGGTGATTATACTTCATTAATAATACGTGTTTGCAGTACATATAATAAACTTATTTATACATATACACATATAACTGCCTGTTATGTCATTACAATAATAATTATCAAAAGTATATGTATATGATTCCGTGGCTGATGACGAATGATTGAAAATGATTTTAGTGTGAAGACGACGCCCAAAGACGGGGGCGTGGGCAAGAGTAATCCTAGCAAGCGGCACCGAGAACGGCTGAACGCCGAGCTGGACACGCTGGCTAACCTGTTGCCGTTCGAGCACAACATCCTGTCCAAGTTGGACCGGCTGTCCATACTGCGGCTGTCCGTCAGCTACCTGCGCACCAAGAGCTATTTCCAAGGTAAGTCAATATAATATTATGATGTTGTACACAAACAGTTCATCTTCATCACACAAGCACGCGACTCTTGTTTTTCGTACATCCAATAACTACCCAAGTCGCGATTACGTACCTCCACAATATAATCCATAGATACTTCATCACAAACACAAATATAAAACGTAATCTGAGGGTGTTTAAGAGTCCCGATTTGTTTTCGACGACATATGAGATTGCTATATTTCTTTTAAATGTCGTCGAGCGTTAGGAGGGCTTGTTTATATACTTATACAGAGGCCAAGACCTCCGAGCTTCACCTAGTCTGCGCCTACGCACTCGCGTCGTAACGATGCACGTAGCATTTATGATTTATTTGAAACCACGTCGCCGTACCAGCAGTCGAAATCGCCTGGCCCGGGTTTTTTTGCTCGCGTGTTTTACTGCACCGCGATAGTGATTAATGTCAACGACCCGTTTTATACCTACCTAAAAACGGCGACGCGTCGTGGTCACGTTATTGTTATTTCGTATACACCGTCGTCGTCGCCGCCGCCGCCGACGCCTCTCGCGCGGTTGTTTTACGGCACGTGTACGCGTACGGCCGCGGCATCGTGGTCGCCGCGTCTGCTGCCGTGTCTACGACCCGTCGGTCGCGGGCGGCTTAGCCGGCGGTAGTGTCGGCAGCGGCGCGGCGGAGGCGGCGGCGGCAGCTCGGCTGCGTGTCTGACGGATGCCGCAGACGCACGTGACGTGACCGAAACACTTTACACGCGACATTGGCGTTTTAAAAATAGCTAGGACACGCGACCTTGACCATGGTCAACGGCAGAATCCGTCCACCTATATAGTGTGTACACTGTGTGTGTGTATTATTGTTGTTGTTATATTTATATACGAAATGAAAACGTTTTCACGTCCGCGGTGGAACAGACACGATTAAGGTATATCGGTGCGTAATCCACAATGACCAATACTGTTATTACGAAACACGTCGCGGCGAATCCGTTTTCGCGACAATGTATATTATATATATCTGTATCTGTATGTGTATACGCGAAACGTAGGGCAAACAGTCTGTTCGTGGCGCGACGCTGCAGCGGGGCGCGAGCCGGACGATTAAAAATATAACTTCTGTGGTATATTGTGTTGTACGGAGAAAAAAAAGGCCGCGAGAAAAAAAAACCATCGACAAAATCGGACACTGCGCGACGACGGGCCGGTCTCAGAAAAAAAAAAAATACATATAATATTTCACCGAACGCGCCCGCGTATGGGTACTGCAGTGTACGACATAATATAATATTACATCGCGCGTATGCATTATTATTATATAGGAATATGCGATCGATCGGACTATGCGGCGGTCAACCGCGTATACATAATATTATGTACAACGTATACGGAGCGGCATGTGTGTTGTGTGTGTGTGTGTGTGTGTTTGTGTGTGTGTGTGTGTGTGTATTTGACGATTAGATGTGCGCGTAACAACACGTGTGTTATCCTCGGTGCCGTGTGTTCGTATATCGGTCAAACGCATTCTTTCGAAATTCTATATTCGCCGTCCTATATTCCGAAATAAATCCAAAATATACTCGGACGGAATAAATTTGTTTCGTAATAGGGTACGACATACAGTTGCGTGCGTCTCATTTTTGTCGATAATAACCTACAGAAAAGCGTAGACGCGTTGGACACTAAGTTTACAGAATTACCGGTATAACGAAAAAAATAAAATAAGTAATTATTATTGGTCTAAGGACTGCGTATACATACCTGAAACGGGATAATATAGCTCCAAAATTGTCCTCGGTACAACAAACTTAAAGAGATACAACTGGGAGGGAAAGTCCAAAATTTAATATTTGTTCATAATTACTAATTACTAAAAGTATAAAAAGCATTTCTTTACGTACATTTTTAAATGTTAGGTATAGTTTTAAAAGTTTTTGTTACGCTATATAACACGAACTATAATCACGACTCACGTTGTTGCAATAACACCATAGGTATAGATAAACCAATGTTCAAATTTATAAATTGCCTAATAAATTAATAAATTAAGTTCAAAGTTAAATTTTTAGTTTATAAGTTTTAAGCAAATTTAAAATACCAACATAAATTTTAACGGTATAAAATAGCTTCAATTATTATTATTTTATGAAAAATCTTATTATCTTTTGCTGTAATCAATACATAGTACGTACACGAAATATGCGAATTCATCAGTATTTATGTCAACTGTAATATTATATTTGATAGCGCATGTTCACAACCACGTGTGCTTAGGGCACGTGCTTTATATGCCTGACAGTAGGTATCCGTACTTACATATTTACATCCAAAATTCTGAGCACTATATATTTAAATTGAAAATATTATTTAACTAGGTAAATATTTGTGTAGGGATATTATTTTCTATGTATCAAAAATCCATGTATTTTTTTTCGCATTATTTTCGGATAAAACAAATATGTTGTAAACAAAGTATACTTATACCTATCTTAATTTAATATAATAATTTACAAATAGAAAACCAAGGTTCCTTTTTTACATTCTATCTTTATTGGATGTGTAATGTGTATGTGTGATATGTATCTGTACTGCTTAAAAAAGTTTACGCACGCGTGGTGCTATACTATTACTGTTGGTAGGTACTTGGTGGTAACATTATTGATTATTCGTATTAACAATAATCTCATCAATATATTTAAACGCAATATGATAAATGAGGGTCAGATTAAATTCAAATAAATTAATTAATTTTTTTATGGAAATGAAAAAGTAATTTTCAGTCGCTAATTTTTGTTCTTACACATATATAATTATATTCATTACACCAAAACCTATTCGTTACGCATCAGCTTAATGTAAATTCATTTATTTTATGATATCCTCTAAATTCGAATATTTGTTTTATCAGCGTAATTCGTATTTTAATATTATTCTCACGTTTATGCAGATTAATTAAACAATTCAGTAAAACTATTATTTTTTTCCATTGCATATATATACACTACCTATAACATTATATAATCTACTGTATTAGTTGCCATTATACCTATGGAACGTATGATGCGGCAAGCCTACACAATGTTAAAAAATTAATTCATATTCGTATCCATATAATATCATTAATTATTCTATAGGTGTTAATTATATGCATTCATATTTTGTATTGCTACGGTGAGCTGTTTTTTACTTTCGTCTGTACGATTAAATATGCAAAAAAAATTTGAATCTAAATGGAAAAACCACTTACAAAGTACGCATAACAAAACCACGAGTCGAACATACGTATAACACCCTTAATGGTCTGCTGGAGTATTATGAGGTGAATTTTTTAAATTCGTGGTTTTGTATTGCTCTATATACCTGTAGTATATTATATAATAGTACCTACATCAAGTATGTATATATATATTATACACTTTAAATGCAAAAATATTAATTTATGAAAAATGAATCATAATTCATGAATATTCATGTTATAAATAATAGACTAAATTAACATCAAAATACTGTAAAAATATACGTTTTCTAAGAAGTTAAGAACATTTTAATCAAAACAATGTAATTTAAAATAAACAGTAAAGCAATAAATTGTAGTTTAATATTTACGAGTATATACTTATAAAGAATTAATTTTGGTATACTTATTCAAAAATGTTTAATCTACAAAATTTACAATAAGAATAACTATATGCAATAATTAAAAAATACTAAAATGTAATATTTTATAAAAAATTTTTTTTTTAAATATGCATGCGTATCAACTAAAATATTTTTCTATAAAATAGTGTAGGTAACACAGTTTTTGTATTATACTTTGTCACACCATAATACTTAATGTGATCATTTAATTTTCAAATGGAAAATAATTGGTATTTTTTTTTTCGAAAAATCTAAAAAATGTTATGTAATAATATTTTCGTACAAAAAAATAATACTGTGACATTATCTAGGTATTTAATATTAATATTATATTCTTATTATTAACAGTAAAATAAATTTAGTCGAACGATTTTGTTGTTTATGTTAACAATTTACAATGATGTGTAGCAACTTTTAGGTATATGCTCATTAAAATTCTGATCTTAATCATATAATCGTTAAAATAAAGGTGGTGTTTAAGTGTTCTTGGTGAATACGGAATTCTAGAATGTGATATTAAATGAATAAATATTTTATCGTAGTCAAAAAAACCATATTGAGTGACTACAGACGTTTACAATGTGTTACATATCACGTGATGATTGTTTAACATAATACATACATAAGTAGGTACAGACAAAAACACATAAACATAACTCTATAAGGATGCCTTAATTAAATTTTTATTTATTTTGTAGTTGTCCTGCAATGTTTACATATAGAACAGTCGAATTAATTTCTAACAAAATGTCTATATAAATATCTAATATATACATACACGCCATTGTGTGATTATTGGACGTTGTCGAAGTTTTTATTATTATTTACGAGTTTACTAATTCGCGTGTACAAAAAAAAAAAAAAAATCGTCACTTTTAATCGCCTCGTCCTTCGTGTCGTCTATAATCCGTTTTGTATATTGCGCAACCGTGTACACACACACACACACATTATATTAGAACATGCATTTAAATACACGTAGGTACTACGGTAGATGATGTATACGAGAAATCAATGTGATGTATATAAAATACGTGGCGGGAACAGCAGCAGCCAACTACAATACGCGCGCACGACGTTTCCTATATGCCTATATACGCGTACGGCGTGTGTACAACACCATAATATAGGTACCCGAGCGTACCTACACACGCGCGTACGCCTATCTGCGGTGTGAAACACAAGGGGAGAGACGTACGCGGGGGAAAAGCGTGTCGCCGTGTTTTATTTCGCGTGGGAAGATTTAGATTAGAGAACCGTACACGTGTGTACGTATATACGTATGTGTATATGAGCATACGTACACACGTATACACGTGTGTTGTGTAAGTGTATATTATTTACGCGAAGGAAAACGGGGCGCGACCGGGGCGCGAATTGCAGATGCAAAATTAAATCCGATAACGGGGCGAACGTTAAACAACCATAAATATGCCGGACAATTTATTACCGTTGAGAGAGGGTCCCCTGTTCGCTACCGTGTGCGCGCCGATTGAAGATATTGTTTTTTTTTCTTTTCTCACCGCATATCCTCTCATTTATACATTACGTGCGCGTACATTATGTATACCTATATACATTATACATAAGTGTGTATATACGTTTTCCGTCTCTCTCTCTCTCTCTCTCTCTCTCTCTCTCTCTCTCTCTCTTCTCCTTCTCTCCCTCTCCTCTCTCTCTCTCGCGCGCGCGCTCGAACCTCATTGCGTTCGTTATGTTTTCGTATTATATTGTTTTATTTTATTTTAAACGAACCGAGAACAGCCCCAGATGTCGGATACCGATACCCCCGAAGCCACGAAGCCAGTTTTCGCACCGCGCACGTACGTACTCTGCGGCCAGCGTGCGCGATAAACACGCCTTAAATCAATTACGGCAAACACTTGCTGCAAAGGTGTTGCCCGGTAATTACTGTATCTGCCGAGTTCATCTCGCCAACGGGCGACGGGGCGCGCGCACGGAGACCAGCCAGCCAGGAACGCGGGAAAGAAAGCACACACGCCGTTCATGTAGCACTGCAGCCGTGTACGTGTTCGTGTGTGTGTGTGTGTGTGTGTGTGTGTGTGTGTGTGTGTGTGTGTGTGTGTGTGTGTGTGTGTGTGTGTGTGTGTGTGTGTGTGTGTGTGTGTATGTGCGTGTGTGTATAATACTTACACACATGTGTGTGTGTGCCTTGCACCTGAAACGTTGGAAGCCAATATGTATAAAATAGGATGATTGAGTGAGTGAGAGGGGAAGAGAACGAGAAAGAGCGCGAAAAAAAACCTCTTCGCTGCAATCCGATAGTCTGAACCGATAATGCTCTGGAACTGTTGTTTATATATACGAACTGAGAGTGTGAAAAAAATACGACACACACAATGACATTACCGGTTACCGGATAGCGTTTAAATAATTATTATTCGTTTATTGGTTGGAAATATGTTGTTGCTAGTGCGGGCACGGAGGATCTGTGCAAGGCGATAAAATTCAGTAGACCTCATCGATATCACACACATACAAACACACACACACACACACACACACACACACACACACACACACACACACACACACACACACACACATTATATACATGCATATACGTGCACCTGTACCTACTGTGTACGAGCAAAAAGTTTGAAAAAACAAAAGGAATCCGAGAATGTGTTATTAACAACTTTTATATAAAACGATTAATCTTGTTAGTGCGATCGACGTGATAATAACCGAATTCACTCGATTAGCAATAAATTATCATAATGCCAAATGCCAATGAAATTTTATATATACTATTACATATATGTTACCTATATTTGCTGAATACGATTATTTTAACAGATTCAAATTGAATTTCGTTTATAGTGAGTCAACGCGTGGATTCACAAATGTTTTTATTTTGTTACCGTTGAGGTTTAAACACATTTTTATTTTCACACGTATTATAATTATATGAAAATTCACAAACACTTGTAACGTAAGATGCAGTCTGCAGTTATACATAATATAGTAACGCTTTATAACTCTTGCAGCAATAATATGTTATCTTGATGAACAACAGTCTTAAAAATACAAATAAAGGAGCTAGTTTTTTTTTATTTTACGATTAAATTTCATTGTATTCACAAAGGAAATAAATTGCATTTAAAACAAGTTTCTATTTTAATTGCCTGTCCCCGCGAGTTTGTCGAAAACCATTAAGGTGGTCGATATCAATTTACTTAGTAGAAAAAACTTAACAGAGATGAGTTTTATTTATCAAAAAAAGTGTAATTTAAATTTTTTAATCTCTCTGACCATATAATTATTATTTACAATTAATTTCAAATTTAAGATCATTATGTTTTATTTTTACTTCACATCGTTAGAAAAATTGAATTAGAACATGACACAATTTTTTCAAACATCATAATTATTATATTTGTAAAACGTGTAGTAATGATTTTCAGAACTAACATTTATTTTTATGAAATATTTATTTATAAAAACAAAAAAATTATTTATAATGATAGATTTTACAAACCTAACCTGTGTGAACAAGTTTTATTCGCTAATAAAAATATGCAGGTATAACATATGCAGGTATAACTAATAAGTAATTACTTATTGGTAGTTATTTCAATTATTACTTAATTACGTAATTTTTTTTTTTTTTTTTAATTATACAACATTGTATTTATGCAGTTACATCTCAATTTACTTTCGTCTAAACCAGTTTCAATCACTATGTATAATCTAAATTATATTATCTGTACATTATATCAAAATGACTTAAAATGTAGGATCATAGAAACATTCGAGTATCAGCTATTTTATTCAATATACGTAATAAAAAAATTTCATTACATCCAATCACTGATATAACTATAAAAAAAACACTCACATAAATTATTATTATTGGTGTGAATTCAATAGCACCGCACTGAATCCAAAATGTGTATTGCAGGTATAAGCCAGTAGGAAAACTATACATTTTACATCAATGTATTGTATTCTCATAAAATATGTACCGTTTGATATAGAATAATTACTACAAATTGTGAAATAATTGAACGCTATGCGCCATTGTATATCATTTGATAAGTATTATGACTAAATAGGTCTCATTTAAATTGGAAACGATTAACTGTCGGCCGACATCAAAAGAACTACAAAACGTGGAGTCTCGTGGTCCGTAATATAAGTCAATAGAATTTGAGTGTCGTAAACAAGCGAGAGCAATGAAAGTACTAATTATTATTATCGTCCACGTACGTTTTTATACGAGCAATAAAAATGGCGTATAACAACTGAATTGGGCTACTTATATACATTAATCCCAACCGTCAATGATGTTCGAAAAACTTTTTTTTATGATGTCCAACTGTTATATAATCTTTGTACGTTGATATACGTAAATGATAATGATAAATAGTCCAATGGATAAACTATTTTACGTACCTACATAGTAAAGTAAAATATTTTATTAAATAAAAAATAAGAGCTGTTATACCAAAGGAGTATAGAGACTATATTATAGTCATCGCTTTTTGTGTATAGCAAAAACTACGAATAAATTTTATTGAACTATTCTACAATAACCGGTTGTGATGAGAGGTCATTACCATAAATAACATATAAAAAGACCAGACATATATGAAAACATCTAGACATCAAAATGATGACGCATTTAATATTTAGTGAATTATTATTGTATAATGTATTTATAATTTATGTTTTCTCATAAATATAAATCATAATAGATTTTTAAAATTTGCGTAGTTTAGTCCTATACAATAAAGAATATAATTACTCGTTTTAATTTGTTTACAAATGTAATTACTTGTACTTGCGCCCCTGTCCAAAATTCTCCGATTATGTTTTATAATTTTTCTGTACCTTAGTTATTACTTATTTTGCACCAAATAAAACAATGGAGGAAAAAAATTAAATGGAATAAACATCTTTATGTAACTAATCGATCCTTGGCTTCATTCAAAATTTAAAATTCAAATTAAAAGGTTCACTTGCTTATTAAATTTGTATTTGTATTTCTCTTATTTCTTTTTATGTTCTGTAGCGATATCATAAAACTCAAACAAAATTAAAATCAATATGTAAATAGTAATAGCAATCAAATATGTTAGCATAGGACATTATAGTTGGTTATTTGGTATGCATATTAAATAATAATTACCAATTGTGTACTTATTTAAATTATACGGACTTAAAAATGGATATATGATATTAAATTATAGGTATTTGTTCTTAGACGATAAACCAATTGTCTTCAAATAAATAAAAATAAACTGATATATTTTCTACTTAATAATAATCTTTAAATTTACTCGCCATCTATTTAATCAAAAATTAGATTAAAAAAAATTCAGGATTTTTAATCTGAAGTTTAAAGTTAAATTTCAATATTAAGTAAGTTTAATATCACATTAGACATTATATAGTTATAAACAACTTTAAAGTGCATCATAGAAAATTTCACACGTGAATTCATTGCAAACTTATACTTAAAATATTATACAGATAACCTTATTCATATTTTTCTTGATTTAATAATAGAAAATCTTTATTTGATGTAACCCGAAATAGTTAAACTACAATATAAACAGATATAACTCTATTAGCGTATTTATTGATTATATTACCTATGTAGAGTATTCTATTTTCAAACGTTTAAATTGCGTTTTATGTTTATATTTGATGCAAATAACCAAATCGAATAGTCTTTTATATTGCATCAATTTTGTAAAATGACTCAATTTATAAAATATTTAAGATTTTCGTAACGACCGCCGACGGTAGTTATTGGTCATTGAAATCGTCTAGTCACGAAGGCCTCTTATTGTTACATGCAGCGCAAAGGGTATTGCACAGCGTATTATATATAGCGTGAATTTAGCGTGCAGATCCAAAATGACGTGTTCCCCCATCGTCACGTCGTCGTCGGACTATAATAAAAACAATATAAACACCTTTGCACTCATCCCACATAAATAACACCGCGTACAAGTTTTCCTCGACCCGTTCCGGACGATGAAAAAACAACCCATTCCCGTCCGACCCGCGTCACTCGCGTTTTTCACCCGTGCACCCTACTTCCTTGGCGTTTTTTTTTTTTTTTTTTAATTTGACCAGCACGGCTTTTGTGTACCTACTGCGTATTTCACTGTTTAAAATATAATTAAAATAATAATAATAATAATAATAACTCTGCAATAATGTTTAATAAACCCACTATGTTTTCGTCGTGGGGCCCGGTATACATAAAAAGCGCCGTCGTCGGTTGAGTTATAGGTTCCGTACCAGCAAAGGCGGCCGTGTATTAAAGCGTCCCACCCATTATCCAGATTACGAAATCGGCGGCGGCGGCGGCGGCGACGATGGTGCAAAAGCACGGGTAAACTATACGACGTTATGCTTGTGCGTATAAATAAACGATGTATATATACAGTATAATATATAAGTGCGTTATATACAGGGATACATAAGGCCGCGGTTAAAAGGAGTAGAGGCCATATTAAGGCGGGCGCGCGGAGGGAAACGGACGAAAACGGGGCGCCGTCGTGAATTTAATTTCCATAAACCCGCATAATATGTAATATATTTCGTATTATATATTTACAAGCCCTCACGGCGCGGTGTACCTACGCGTACAGCGTCCCCCTCCCTGCCCCTGCATACATGAATATATAAAATTATATACACACACGTATGACGCATGTATATACACTATATATATGTGTGTGTGTGTGTATATATATATATAAGTACATACCGTTCGTTATTATGATTATTATTATTATTATAATGCGGCGCGATACGCCGGCGGCGGCGGCGGGGCCTTTGACTATTTTCCGGTACCACCACCGCGCCGGGGTCGTCGTGACATTATGACCAATGTGGGGAAAAGCGTTGCCGGCGGCGAGGCGGAAGAGGGAGTCGTGTTCGCAGGAGAGAGAGAATGACGGGCGTTTGCGGGCGCGCGCGCGCGCGCGCGCGAGCGCACCACAATTCGTTCGCCGCGCCGCGCCGCACCAATGGGGCGTCGCCGGGCGGCATAAAGGGATCGCGTGCCGTTCGTGGTCTCGCCCGTATTACAATTTATATACGTGTGTATACATATATATATATATATATAAAGTATATATACGTTATATACATCCAACTCGCGATATATATATATATGAGGTATGCGTATCAGCGATGTTGGGGGAAAAAAGGGGGCGCTAGAAAGTCGTATTGATCATTGGGAGCATTGTATGTGTGTGTGTGTGTGTGTGTGTGTGTGTGTGTGTGTGTGTGTGTGTGTGTGTGTGTGTGTGTGTGTGTGTGTGTGTGTGTGTGTGTGTGTGTGTTTGTGTTTGTGTGTGTGAACAGGTAGATATATATGTGTATACATTTATATATGTATATATATATATTTTATATTCGGTTCCTGGTCGTGCCGTTCTGCCGCTTTTGAGGTCAGACCCCCTCGAGCCAGTACGAACGCCCCGCGATTGATTTTTCGCGAATATACTTTAATAATAATAATAATAATATACGGATCCACGACGGTGGTGACGCCGCGCCGCCACCGTAGCCGGTACGTGAGGTTTACATTAGGTATACCGCCGCGTATATATGGATATGAGTAAGCATGTATTATGATACACTGACATAAGCTGTTTAACGCCATGACGTAAAAACGTCTATTATTAGCTACACCTATTCGCGATTATTCCGCGCACAACGTTTGTTTTCCGATGTTCAACGCGTGTGCTTTCCTGTATATAATATATATGCACACGAGTACGCAAATTTCTATCATTATAACACAGGTACAAGAGCAAGTACCATTAGTCAGATTATACCACCCGTATTAAACTATATTGATGTTCGGCCACAAAAAAATTACTCAGTTTCGCGTTTTTGGGTACGTACTTATGCGTAGTTGTAAAAAATATTCGTGTTAAAAATTTAAAGTGATAATATAGGTGCTTAAAATGTATAACATGTCCATGATGTGATGTGTGTAGTACAGTAATATATAATGTATATATATATATACTGTGTTATACTCGTGTGTACAGCAATCAGCATTGAAACGAAAGCAACGATCGTCAAAGTCCAAAGATAGGACTCGAGTAAAAATATATTTTTACTTTCTAATTTAAACAGAAAAATTGAGCGGTACTATATGATTTGAGTGTGTTACCACTGGTGCGCAGGATTCGTATATCAGACCGACAATAACGATAACGGTTCATTCATTTATACTCGGGAATAAGTTGCGATCGTGAATCGACATTCTGGGTCTTTCTGTCGCGTATAATTTTTGCCGGCCAAGCGGCTTTGACGGAAGACTCGTCTACGATGTTTATAGTTTGTACATAATATGTAATATGACAATATGTATACGGACAAAGACAAATGGTCAACGCCTAATATAGATATGCATAATGCATATAATACGAGCATGCAGAATTCGATGTCGTGTTAAATTTGTCGATACGTCAATATCATTTTCTACGTACTGTAGAACCCATTTAAAGTACGTTAATTATCATATAGTGAACAATACCACATATAATATTATTATAAAGTGTAACACGTGAATTATGTTAAATTTCCAACAGTTGACCGCAGCTGTGTTATACTTAAGTTATAAGGTATAACTATGTATGTAAATATTAATACATTGTTCAAAAACTGAAATTAATCGTATTAGACGTGCGGTGTTTTTTATTTTATTATCTTAATTTCTAACTTTACCGAAAATCTTTTGTCCCCGGCTTGAGTGCAACACAGTGACAAAAAAAAAAAAAAATAATAAAATATGTGTATAATGTAAATATATATATATATATATATATATTCTAAAACTACCGGTTTATGGTTAATCGCGGTCCGATAGAGGTCCAGTGGTTACGGTCGTGTTGGGTTTCCGTTCCGCGTCGCAGAAAAACCTGTCTTGGTAGGGTGCTTAGTTGAAAAATATATATATTCGCCAAAACCAAAGAGATAATCCGTCACAGGTAACTCGATCCGATAGTGTTACCCAGACTACCTTGTCACTGGTTGTCTTTTGAAACAATTGGAACGACGGGTTCTCGTTTCATCGCGCCCAGGCTACTCCTCTACAGGTACCATTTTATTATAATGAATCCTTTGCCAATTTGTTATTTTTGCTGTCCGACCAACGTTTGATATACTTATGCACGTACGTAATTTCAATGAATGACAAAAACAATAACGCTTACGCTTGATGAGTCTTGTAGGTCGAAAGTGAAACCCCGAAATTTATATTCTTCACATTCATTCAAATTGGATGGACAAATAAAACATCTTGATACAATATTTTTTATCGTCGTTCTAATCTTATTGCGTAATCATAAATGAGTAAAATAATATTAGACTCTAAATAAATATATACATATAAGAACAATTGTAACCGTATATACATGTTTATACGGTTTACCCAAGCAATTGCTTCAAAAAGTATTGCAACATAACAAAATACATGTTGACTTTACGAATACCCTCACATAAATAAACATTATGTGTAATGCATACAGTATATACACTGTACATTGACTAATTGTATATAACAATATAACAATATAACTATATATTATTATTACTGTTCGTAATTAATATAAAATAAAAAAATTGATTGATTTATAGATATAATTGTGTTTGAATTACCTGATCTATCACCTATGTATATCATATAATGCTGTTTTAACCAAGTACCTATGTATGCTCGTTGTGTGTAATGTATGATTAAAGTAAAATTAACATATACCTAATCGGTATAATGTTACATGATGAAACATGAAATAAGTACCTATGTGTGTAAAAAATTCTATCCCATATTATTTTACTGTCAACACCAAAAAAATATTTGAGAATACATATTTAGTAGTAAAAAACATCCTTGAAATATTATTATGAAAGTAATACATTTATATACTTAACGTCAAATATTTTTGTATAATTTTGAAATATAAAAATAAACACTCATTATATGAAATATAAGATACCCATCGATTGTAGATTTATATTGAGGCTTTTAAAATTCATAATGTAAATATTGAAAAATATTTGTGGTTTTAGACTAGTGGTGACAAAAATCTTTTTTGATTTTGTAACCCTTTTAAAAGATGAGGTATCAATGGTGATCGACCAATACATTATGACCATTATGTAATAAATTTGAAAAAGTTATTATGATCAGTAATAATATAGATAGATACCTAAAATATTTTACAACCATTTAATTCACTGAAATATCGAAGTACTATTTTTGATTGGTTTTCAGTGGGTACGATGACTGTCGCTTGGCAACAAATAAAATATTCGGGGGTATTTTAATTTTTGAGATATTTTATGAAAAATATTATTTTCTGGTACCTTCACAGAATAATAATATACATAATTTATACATATTAGTGAATAAGAAGTAGTCGTAAATTACGAAGTATTTTTAATTATTATTATTATTATTATTTTTTTTTTTTTTTGAAAGCATACGACATGTTGACGGTGGTATAAATTTGATAATATTGATCAATCTTTGCGCGTCGGGGGAAAATATACCAAGGTAGATGTGTTATTTAAATATAACAGCATAAAATATAATATGTTGAAAATGTGTAAATTTAACAGTCTTAAGTAATTGATACGAAATTTACTGTAACTAAAAATTGAATGAAAATTTTTATAGTTTATTTATTGAAACTCTTGTTTAAAAAACACGTGTTCAAATGTTATAATATTATTGCATATCTGGCTTGGAATTCGACTCATGATGACGTGTTTTTTTATTTTCGTTACAATATAATATGATATAAAGTTTAATGAGTTGGTAAAATGATACATCTAAATATTGCGGAAACGAGTTTGAAGTTCAAAAATATCAAAGGGGTCTTCATTTTTTACTTCAAGCTTAAAAATTATGATTGTCTACTAAAGCCTAACATCGACAAAAATTTTGAAGATAAAATCGACGACGAATGTGTATACAATTGTATATTTTATTAGATATTTTGTAGTCTCAAGAAAAAGAACTCAAATTGATTAGTGATTAGTATTCTTCGGGAGGTAATTGTTAAAACATTTTACTCTGTTTGCCTCTGCATTTTTGTATAAAATTGCTTCGACGTGAACTCGTACCTACGAATTGTAGTCATTTCTCACGCCATCTAAGATCTAACTGAAAATATCAAAATCCCACAGTCTATAATGATGTATATCCTGACATTGTAAAAAACGGCTTGTGCCTCGACTATTGAATGTCTTTAAGATGGACGACGATTCGGGGTACGTGTTTCCAATATGTTAAACTACACTCGTTGATTGCGGAACGATAAAAACGTACAAAAGTGTACGCGTGTCCGTGTTACCACGACAATAAAACTCGCACTGCACGATTTTTCACCCGCTCACGATGAAGTGCAGCTGCAGCACCAGCGCGCATGATCACACGATGGCGTTTTCGCGAAAACCGTCAAGTCTAAAATCGTTATTGTCTGTATACAGTGTATATATATATACATATATACACTGCACGTTACAGCCAGGTTTAATCGCCGGACAGAGCTCTGGGTTACGGACGATGGCGAGGTGGGGTTGACTGGCGCTAAGGGGTGGAAAGGGAGTGGTAGACTGGAACTAGCAACGCGGCCGAGGACCGTCTCTGTATATTATATATATATATATATATATATAAGCTACGATATTTCCGGTGTAATAACGTGCGGCGGCGGCACTCAGTTCGAAATATGTATACGTGTGTGTGTGTGTGTGTGTGTGTGTGTGTGTGTGTGTGTGTGTGTGTGTGTGTGTGTGAGTGTGTGTATTATGCGCTTCGGACGATCGCGGAAACGGACGGAGGCGAAAAACACGGCTTCGACCACCCGCGGGACCGCGGTGTACCGGGGGGGGTCAGTGAGACGCGACGGCCGCGGGCCACTCGGCCTTATTATATATATTGTATAAACATTTTGGCACAATGCGCGAGCGAGCCCTGCGCGCAGACGTGTAATGGACCGCGACCATCAGGCGAAAAACGACAACGGACCGCCGACGCATACATATAATAATAGTACACATTATTATATTGAGACGGCGCGCGCTCGATTGTCGTTGTCGTTATTATACTACCATTACCGTGGACCGTCGCACACGAACAAACACACACACACACACACACACACACACACACACACACACACACACACACACACACACACTCACACACACACCGTACGATCACTCAGCCGGGCTAGGGTGACCGCATCACTCGCGACCGCGTCACTTTATCACCGGTATATAATATAATGTTTTACGTAAAAGTATGCCTCTCTATAGCACCGCGGCTGCCCCAAAACGATAGAAAAACGATAGTTGCGTGCACGCGCTCGCCGTGCGATATTTATGTACACACACGAGCGCGCGTCTTTCCGTCATTATATCCGTTCTGTTTGACCGGAACTTCATTATGCTGTGCGCAGTAAGTATAAAAACACACACACGTGACCCCGACGGTCAACGCTTTTTGTGTGCCGCGTGCGTCGGGTTTTGCAGTGTGTGTTTTGACGTTTCGTATTATCATTATTATTATTATTATTATTATTATTATTGTAACGACACAACGACGGGTGTTGTAGCGGCGTGTCACGCCGTGCTCGCCCGCGGCTCTGACTCGTCCGCACCGTTTGACCCCTTCTCGCGGGGGTAGCGTCGCGTCGTTTTCCGCGGTCGGTTCGCCGTCGTATAGAGCGGCCGTCCTGCAGTGGCGGTCATTACGACGCGGCGAGCCGCGAGGGCGTGGGGAAAAAACACAAAAAGAATAATGAACACGGCGAAAAAGGCGACGTCGCGCGGACGTCATAAACTATGTTCACCGGCGACGGTCGCCGCCGACGTGCATTTGTGGCTTCTGTCGATCGGATTTACAAGGTTTCGTTTTGTAATCCTTTGATGGTATAAACATTGGGGTAGGCCGCGCAATAAGTGACTCGCGTATGTACACAATTCGCACAGGGCGTGTGGTAAGTGTGTGTTTATGTAAATTTTCAATGGTCACGACACGACAATGGTTGCGATAATTATATAAATCGATTCCACGCGTGACGAACAAAATATCAAACAGTTTAATTCGCGGGGAGCGTGTCGATCTTTTTTTTTTTTTTTTTTAATTGACATTTCATTTTTTCAACAATGAGATCAAGTCATTGTTTAGTTCTTATTGAAATGTTAGAAATTCATATTATAAATTGGCCACGATGGGCCAAATATGTTCGAACACACACATTTGAAGGTTACGTCATTTCATTTTTAAGGGCTCGAGTATCAGCAATATTACGTTAGTGTCCTTGTGCACCTGAAGCGATGATTATTAGTTTATGTCTAACGAGTGTTTTTATTTTTAAGTTATGAAACTGTTGTAACTGAAAAGAGTACAATGTATAGCAATATTATATGGGAAATTCGCAATACTCGATACGCTTCATTAACATGTACCTATATTGTAACTCTCGCAAGTTATGACTTAAAAGTATAACTACCAAAAAATGTCCAAGTCTAATAAAACATAAATCTACAATAGGTGGTTTTTTTTCAATACTTATAAATCTAAAAAGAACTCTGTTTTATTTTTTAAATGATCGAAATATTATTCAAAACAGGTACATTATTTAATAATGATCTGTTCTCAATCTATGATCAATAACTTTTATGATTATTGTATGAAAATATTTCGAGCCCTTTATTTTTTAATTCTATTAATTATTTACTGAAAAAAAACATCAAATATATTACAAATACACCTATCATGAGTTCCGTAATATACAATACGATGTTTTTGTAATTATTAAAAATGATTAAATTTTATTGAGATTGAGATTGAAGTTTCAATTTATAGTGTTCAAAAACTGTATTTTTTTATAGCTATTTCTACATTATAACACTTGTAATAATCAATTATATATTGCTTGAACACGCTTGTGTATACACATCAAAAGCCATTTTTATATACCTATAAATACAATTCGAAACATATGAACGGATTGAACAACATACAGCGGTTGTGTCAATTACGATACAATTTGTGGTAAAATATTATAACCTAATACGCCGTAATTCAGTCGGTTCTTTTTTGTTTATAGGATTGTTGTTATTATTATTAACGCCGCGGGGGTAATATAACGAAGAAAGTTACAATTAACAAAAAGCCATAAAGTATAAATACGATACCGTTGATATGATGTATATGGCACTCGGTTGGATATTAAAAATATGAGTTCTAATCGCAGTAAACTAACGTTACACAACATAAGTCTTGAAGAATATACGTTGGGCGAATTAAATAACGTTAATATGTAGTATGTACACTATATTTTCTAAATGTGCGTATATTATTATGACGTGTCTATACGTACGAATATTCTTCCTATACCTACGTAATTTTCAATTAAAAATGTCCAGTTTCGTGTGTGTATGTATACAGAGCGCCCCAAGAAAAATTACCCATTTGCAATTCATCCTGTTATAAAAGTATTCAAATTGTTACGTAATACAACTCACTAGGCTGAAAACTATAATATTTTAGATTTTTTGTAACATTTAAGATTGCTTTTTCATACATTTTATGGAGCTTATTTTTTTACGTAAATGTTAACTATTTATTTTTTTAATATTATGAACATTAATAAACAACTAAGAAAATTATGAAAAATCATTATTACAATTTCAAATCACAACTTATAAATAAAAAAAAATATAAATAAATATAAATTACTTCTATAACATGGCTTTATTCAATTCCTCGAAAATTGTAATATTAACAGTTTTTTTTTTCATTTTCAAGTCAATACCCTTATCAGATACATAAAAAACCGAACTTGATTATCTTCATTATTTCAGAAGATACCGCAACGCAGGGTGCACTCTGTATACGCGTATACTGCAGTAGTACGACACAGGTATGCGCCATAATATATAGCTATACATAGGTACACGGACGCGCGCGCACGCGTTACACCGTCTTAATGACTTCTGTCGAGTGAATACTGTCTTCGAGTTTGCCGAACGACGGGGTACGGTGCGGGGGACACGTACCCGACAAAAAAATGAATAGGTATATTCGTATATAATATTATTACGTGTGTATACCGTCTACGCGCGTCGTAATAATTCTTAAATGTGTATCAATGGACATGCCGCCCCGCAAGGGGTCCTCCGGCCGAGCATATATTGCTAATTATTAATGAACAACGGAGCATTACAACAGGTTGAGTAGGCGAACGGTGGCTAACATAATTTTGTTCCGACCGTGTAGCCAATAATGTATCGTGTCCCACAATAAAACAATATTCCAGGAGTCGACAGACGGCTACGCCGCCGGCAGCCGTTTCAATAACACACACAGACATCGGTGGTGTACATGTACCAAACGTATATTATGTTTAATACATTAGGTGTATATACCTATACGTACATATACGCGTGTACACGCTGCAGTGTACTCGCATATCACGAAATCGTATAACCGACTGAAAGCATTCATTATTGTTATAATTATTATCATTATTATTATTATTATTATTATTATTATTATTATTATTATTATTATTGTCGTTGTTATTCGTCCAAGTGAAGTACTGAAGTGTTTGCATAAAGGTATATATTTTATTGTATTATACGCGCGCAAAATTCTCTTTGTGATCGCACGGAATTATTGCTACACGCTGGGGGGATACACGTGGGAGTATATTATAATTTGTCATATTTATACACAATACGAGTCTATAAATTTAGTCTATACCACGGTGCGGTACCAAAAATGATATCCGTCAGAAATATAATATAACGAATATTTATAATATGATAGACATGCAGACTCGTGCTCGATCGTGTGAACATAGTTAATACACATAATGTTATCAAGAAATTAACGCTAAAAAGTTTTTTAAAAATTTAATGCATTATGCACACACAATATGTCTGCTAATATGGTAAACATTCAGCCTTCGGAGAAAGGTCACATGTCTGGTTGTGAGTCTTCCGAAGGACAATATATTTTAATTATTACTATCGTGATAATGATATTTACTAAAAAATACAAATTAAATGATTTTATATACTGTTCTTAAGATACTTTATTTCAATTTTTTACTATTAACTATTCTGAAAAACCAACATGCTTACTACGTCCGATTGATGTGAGATTGAGACAAAACTTTTTTAGTTAATTTAATATCACACGTTGACGATGTTCGACATATATTTTATTGCGCGTTCAATTCGAATAAAAATGTTTTGAAAACGACCTTGCATTCAGCTTTCCTATTAGTAGTTAGCACAACTTCAAAATACGCTTAAGGTTTAAACAATTTTTAAGGAAGATAATATAAGTAACGAACTCCTATAAATTCCATACACCTAAACTGTTTCCTTTGAATTATTTCGCACCGAACACTACCACTATATGTATTACAGGTTTCTTTTAAACATCGATTATCTATTATTGTGATTTGCTTTTCTTACAATCGTTCACTTTTAATTTTTAACCATGCTACTACCAAACATCTTTAGACTTCCTCGAATACCTATGTGTATACAATTATAAAATACTACTGCTTATTTTATCTGGTATTTCTTTCTACAAGAACGTATTACAGACAGTTTTATGAAACTTCACTTACGGGATATCAGTATGCGTATGGCAATGTATAAGTCGTTTATAGTAAAATCTACATGTCCTTCGGAACAAGTTGTACTTATAGTATGTAAGTATAAATAATGCACATGTTAAATAATAGGATAGTAATAATAGCGTAGTGCTATGGTTTACCGGCCCAGATTTAACATCCGGGTAAATTTTGCATCGTGAGAAAAAATATTTAACGGTTTTTTTTTTTCGTGGATTACTGTTTTTTTATTTATAATGTGCACTCAATAGTCTATACTCTACACTTCTACAGTCTTTTAATCTTATTGCTATTGCTGTTTACGAGTGATGCATTGAGAATTGCAATTTTTAAATTTGCACTTCTCGAATATTTGAGATAGGTTCTCAGTATAAATGTATAATAGTTTAAGTCTAAATAAAATTAAATAAAACAATGTCCTTCTAAGTTAAATCGCTGTATTTGATAAACTCAGCCCCAACAACTATAATCATTCTGTTGTTAATTTATTCGTTTAAAATAATTCATTCTACCCATATGAAACAGTTTTTCGGCACGTTTCGTCTACGCTGCATATGTTTATACGAGCAAATTAGATATATACCGTTGGTACCTGACAGTGGCTGGCAATTATTCTCGCAAGCTGACCCTGTCAATTATTATAATACGGTATGTAATTTTTAGGGCATATGCAAGGGTGCCCTTGTAAAAGTTCTTGAACCGTGACTATCAAAAGGGTGCTTTATTCGGGTGGTAGTACTAATAAAAATATATAAGAATAATACAAAAAAAAAAAAAAATTAAATACTTTGTATTACCTTTAAAGTTATGAATACTTTAATAACAATAATGACTTAGAAAGTTAGTTTATGGTTTTTATTCACTTGGGACAAAAATGTTTTATGGCCACCGCGCCAGAACGGCACCGCAATATGTAGGAGATTAATAAAATAATTACGATAAAGTATTTTGTTTTAAGTGAATTACGTATTTTGAAGTCGTTTTTTTCTCTCTCGTGTGTCCATACGAAAGTTATTCTCTGGGGTACGCATAAAAGAGAATATAACGTTTACTAATAAATATATATAACGTATTCCTATGTACCTACTAAACGCTATTTAGAAACATTGATCCGAGTGGTCAAGTTTCATTTACATTGCTCACAGCGTCGTCGACTTGGTGCACAAACGCTACCGTGAATTATGCCCACCGGAAACCGGTCAGTGTGCGGCCCGTGTTTTATCGTATAGGTACATACTCGTAAAATAATAATAACCACCATGACAGTCGTGTATGTATATTGTATACGTATTAATTATTATTACATAGTCGAACGGACAGCCAGAAAAAAAGAGAAAGAGTGAGACGACAGAAACAACGGCGGAAAACTGGCCCTGCTGCTGCTGCTGCTGCTGCTGCAGCAGCAACAGCTGACGTGTGACCGTTTGGGACATGATAGCGGCCGCTGGTAATTACACGTAAACCGTATAGGTATAATGTCCTAATGACAGATATAAATCAAACGACCAGATGTTTTAGTGGCAGGCTTCTCTCTCCCTCACCCCTTTTGCCTTCCCCGCGATGATGTCATCGCCCCCACCTCTGGAGTGTACGCCTTCTTTCCCTAGCTAGTTGGAAATTAATTACTTTAAATGGTAATAGTTTTTTTTTGGCTAGAGGGTCTATTATATATATACAAGTCGAAATACGTATAACCAAAAAAACAAAAACAAAAAAAAAACTGCGACTGTGACTTATCGAATATATATATAATATATACATGACTTTATATGATAATAGACGTCATATTATTTTACATAGTTTTTATATTTTTTGTTTAGCAGTCAGATATTATGCTTTACGTTGTTTTCTCATTTGTTATTTACGACGGTCAGACGTATTATATTATATTGTATGTTATTATAATTTAAAGATTTCGATTATATTATAGATGGATCAATTTTCTGTATTGATTTCGCAATTTAGCTATCAAAAACAACTTAAAGGTATTCGTACATGTTAATATGTATAGACACACAGGTGTTGATGATACGGCATGAGTTGTGTTTCGGGCTTTCAGTTAAAACCGAATTATCTTGCGGTCATGTTATACAAGCAAAAAAAAAAAATACTTAACGGAAACCGTATAAAGACATGGGAATAGAAACCAGAATCGCGCGCGCACGTATATTCGCATTGCCGATTTCTTTAAACATTACGAGGAATATGTTTAATAATTGTATAGTGATCGTATAACATATCGAAAAATAGATAAAAAGTCTACATAAATTCATTGACCGGAGACTTCTGCAGTTATACATGTAAACTATACTATACTTAAACGAAATTGCTCGTAATGCTTCCGAGACAATAAATTAATGCAGATGGCTATACCTATACCATTATCACGTATTGTATCACGTCTTACATTCCGCCGCAACAAGAATGAAACACCAGCAACCGATCACATATACATACATTTATTTTCCCTCAACAGCTACTTTACACTGTATTTTATGGTTGTCTAAAACTCTATGTGGTCTCACATAAGTCATTTGATATTTTCACGTGTTTATTTAGTTGTATCTCGAACAATATTTCGTGTGTTTTGTATATATTTGTTGAACCATTAAAATATCTCAGTTTTAAAAAGGTGGTTTTTATTTTTATGGACAAGTTCAAATTATTATTTTAATTTGTTTCTTGTCAATTCGATTTATTTGAACTAACGACTCATAAGCACAATAACAATAACGGTTCTATGTAATATTTTATTATTTCATATTCATAAAGTAATATTTTGAATAACTGTCATGCTCCATATGATTATGCATAATTATTGTGTTAAGATCACATTAAACATTCTACACTGGACATTAAATTATAGAAGCCGGCAGCTGTCAGTTTTGTTTTGAAGTACGATCCGCCTAATTATAATCCTGTAGCTTTTATTAAAGCGTACACACTAAAAGTAAAAACCATAGTGGTTTTTTTAATAACAGCATTATCAGGGAACAGTACTTTGATTTTTATTTAGAACACTTACAATACAATACACATGTTCCACAAAATAATAATAACACTATTTCAAAACTGTTATCTTGTTTTTGAATAATTATTAAATTTTATACCTATGTAAAATTAATGAAACTATTTTTCCGGTGTTTGGTTATTCTATGTAATATATATTACGGTAGTCATTTCATGTTTGTGATCGAACAAAGTTTGTGATTTATATATTTTATAGCAATTATTATTCATTTATATCAATAATATAAATATACATACAGATACAAGCACCGCACTGGCTAGATATAAAAATTAATTATTTGTTTAATAGTGCACAAAACAATATAAATATGTCTACTTACTGTCAAGTATACATGAATATCCAAGTAAATATTATGTATGATATTACATAAGTAAATATTATCATCGTGCAACTTGCTGGCACTAATATTTACATTTGAATTGTTTAACAATCAATATTTAAATTACGTGTACATAGAATCAAACGAATTAATGATGAATATATGTGTACTTGGTTTAAACTCATTAAAAATAAATTTCAGTCGTATAACATAGCCAAGAGTTCATTCGTGCGTTAAAAGTCTGGTCGATTCAATTTTCATTTTAAGTTTTATTATCAGTATTGAACGAAATTCTTAATGGTAATGAGGTATAGGTAAATCGTATCAAAACGGCAAGGGAAAGTATTTTAAATAATTTCATACATCATCAATTATCAACTTAAATATCGTAATATACATTTATATTACTGATTTTATTGAGACCAGTTGATTCGACAGCGTGTCGGATATTTACGCAAAAATAATGTAATACGTGTTTAATACGCAGTTTAAATCCCTGTTTATTACATCATTTACAAAAGTGATGAAGAATTAAAAAATTGTTAACTCGCTTAACTATTCCAAATAATGTATGCGTGGTGACGGATACGAATTCCACGGACATCGGTATGATTTTTACTCTCATTTGGCATTTAAATATTATGTTCGTGTGGGCTAAAAATACAGACTCTGTGACACGCACACACTAACGCGTACTTTTATAATATGTATATTTATATATACATTTATATTTTATAATATGTTTCGTAAATATTTTTATATACTGCATAATTCACATCGCAGTTCCCACACGTCGATATTGTAGGAAGAATAGGTCGGGCGCGCGCGTGGAGAGAAGGGCAGGGGAATAAAACATCTCGAAAGTCATAAAAAGATATATGATATTATTTTTATTACAATAAACACGCCGTGATCGCAGCTGGATAACGTCATGTTTGAAATGACCACGATAATTTTTTACAACATAATACGTCTTCACCCTTGATGTATCTGGTACTTCATATCCGGCGGCGTGGTGGCAATGGCTCCAGGGGGGACGAAATCCAGTTTATGCGCGATATTTCGCCGGAATATTATTTTCTGGATATTACATAGGTATACCTACCTGACGCACAGGCGCGGGGAACAGGGTTGAAACGAGGGAGACACAAATCGTTTATTTGTGACCGAGAGGGTGGTTGTGGTGTATAGGGGATGATTTGTTTTGACGCCAGGTGCCCATGGTAACTGGATTATATAAACGGCCGCGGCGGAATCGCGTGCGACGAACAGTTTTTCGGTGGCCGCACCACCTCCTTCCAACCACCCTAAACGGCCAATGATACAATATATATGCGGATCCACGTGCGTGCGTGCGTGAGTGTGTGTGTGTGTGTGTGTGTGTGTGTGTGTGTGTGTGTGTGTGTGTGTGTGTGTGTGTGTGTGTGTGTGTGTGTGTGTGTACCTGCGGAAATGCGGCGTAGGATGAAACATGTGAAAGCCGAGCACGTGCGTTACCTGACGGCGGTAAAGGCGGTGGGGTAGTCTTTCTCTTGGTTTTTCTTATTTTTTTTCTTTTCCGAAAATCTGACATGTGATATATTTATGTCACTTGGCGAACGGGTTGCCAGTAGCGTAGGGAGGAAAGCAATTCCGACACTACCCCACCGTAAGTGTTCAAAAGTTTTCCTCGGAAAACCTCATCACGTCACCTCACCTCCTGTGAACGTATATACTATAGTTTATGTATATATATATATATATATATATATACACATAGGTACCGCAGTAAGTTTAATGAAATCATACCCATGTACGTCCCGAGCAAAGTTTATGAATCCGGTTTTTATAACTGACGGAACTGTGGTTTTTACAAACGTTTTTTATTTACTTTTTCTTATTTATTTGTTTTGTTTTTTTTTTTTTGTACACACACACACACACGACTGATAATTCATAAATAATAAAACATTCATACGATCCAGGCGAAGACCGCTGTGTACACAATAATAAATAATTTTCGTCCAGTTAATTAAAGCAAAACCACTGAAAGACAGTCGGATAAAAAGTATGAACAAAATGTGAAGAAGAGAGTGAGTGAAGAGGAGACGAGGTGCAGAGTAAAAAGGGTATAGGTATATACTTATATACATATACGTACACACACAAGCTGAAGAGGTAGAGGTAATAAACTAGGCTCGTTAGTTGTCGTTTTAAGGTGGGGCGCCGATGGGTTACGATTTGTTTGGGATGTAAATAAGCCATCACCAGCGGGCGGCCGATAATTTTTATTATTATTTATTTATTTGTCTTTTTGTTATTTATTTACTATATGGATTTATTGCGCAAAGCATACACCGCGCGATTCGCTTTTTCAGGATTTTTTTTCAACGAACATGGCGCTCCAAAGAAATGAAATAAAAAAAGTTACAAGCTATAGATCATTTTTTTTTTCATAAAAATCAAAAAAAATTATACACATTCCCACGCCTAATTCAAATGACTTAACATAGTTCATGAAAAATCATTTTTAATTTATATCCAATAAAAATTTAAAAAATACTCGTTTAAAACATTTTATTTTTTAATAGTCCAGTTAAATATTAAATTTAAAAACGTCATGTTATTGAGTAATTAAAACACTGAAAATAGTATTTTTCATAACTGTAAATATCTATAAATAATCAATACATCTGTATATTCGTTAAATAAGTTTAATTTTGAATTATAGTATTGTATCAAAAAATATTTGAATTAAAAATTAGGACAGTATATCATTTGTTTTTTTTTTCGTTTTCATTAAAGTATTAAAAGATGTTAAATATTTATTTTTTTGTTGTTAAAAAATGTAAATAGGTTTAAATAGATTTTCTTATGTTTTTTAAACGTTTCACTAAACACCATCCTTGCTTTTATTTAATAAACAATTAGATATTAAAGCTTAGTTATTTAACGGTTCTGAGATAATTAAACTGAATATTAATATGTGTTTTATAATACATTATACAAACAATAATATTATACTTAAATGCTCGGATGGACACATCGCACTAAAGGATTAACGTTCCTGGCCATTTTTATAACGTCATGCCCCAGGTAATCTGGATAAATTTGACGTTGGTATGCAAATTATCGACTAGTAATACCGGCAGTAAACTTAAAACCCATGACAAAGAGTAGACTTAACACTCGTTTCAATTTTTATTGGTATTTAACAACAAGAAAATCATAGGAAAATCTGATTAAAACATTACATGTTGTGAATACCGGTTTTACTTTTGTATCTCACATAGTGTCCGTATTATTTATACAAAATAAATCTCGATAACCACATATTGGGCAATTCGCCAAATAACATTTTATAATGGTTTCAACTTTCAATTAACATTTTGTGTAATTCGTGATATAAAGTTACGATACGAAATTATATAGGGTTTTGCATTGGGCCAACTCAGCCCTAATCTTTATGCGTTTTACGCAATGAAATGTCACTATTGTAGTTCGTATATACAATAATGCTTTGGAACAAATTGATGTTTTGAATAAAACGTCAGAGCTTCTAATGATTACCGCGCGTGCGTGTGTATGAGTATAGATAAATATCAGTTCTAAATTGAATCATCACACACTAGGGTACACTTAGTAATAATATATAATAGGTAGTCGTTACACGGATGACTAGCATAATTTCTATTACTCACGGTGGTGATTAATGACATTTTAACGATTTATTTTTTTCACAGTTACTATGCACAAGTCCAAAGAAGAGCAAGCTAATGTTACCAGCTCCCAGTACCAGCGTTCCAGGACGTGTCCGGAGCCACATCACTTGTACTTGGACGGAGATATGTTCCTACAAGTAAATAAATTAGTGCAAAATATTGTGTAATGTGAACAATTTTCTCATTGAAATACGTGAATTCAATCTGTTACAGGCATTAAACGGCTTTTTAGTGATGCTCACCTGTGACGGCGAGGTTTTCTTCGCGACTCACTCTATTGAAAATTACCTTGGCTTCCACCAGGTAACTTAAATCTTCAATACTTTAATAAATACTGTTGACGAATTCCGCTTAAACTTTCATTCATTTATAAACTATACACTTAATATAAATCGAAATCATTTGGTGGGAAAATCGTTTGTTTCTCTCTTTAAAAGTTATTTTAAGTCCAGAGTCAAGTACTTATTAATATAAATTATGGCACAATCTAGCAAATTGTATTACTTAATTTATCACCTTTCACGATTTGTTTACACGTCTAGATTATAATTTAAAAATATTCATGATGCAAATTTACGCTAAATTTACAGAAAAGACAACTTTTTATTCTATCTACTCACCAACACATTTTATAAAATAACTACAATTGGTATTATTTGTTATAATATAATTCATTTTATGAATATAAAATATTATATTAGCTATGAACGGTTAATATAGGCTCATTCGGAAAAATAATTAGTTATTCAATACCAATAACAAACATATTACATCACAGTCTACAATTCGCTAGTATTATTCATACTCATATCAAACATAAGTAATTATAATAACCATAATTATAAATGCAATTTAAATTATTTCAAAATAAAATATTATGACTACAAACCTTAGTAGGTTTTGCATGAATAAATTAATTTTTTTGATCGTATAATTAACTTATTTTTTATTAGCTCGAACTATTATTATGATTAATTGTTATGAAAATATAATAAAAGGCGATAATCCATAGATTTATTAAAAATATACTAACGTGTAATGAAAGTAAGGTACGTAATATAATAACATTTCAACAGCTGCGTCGGTATACACGTGGGTTTAATATTAATGGGCCATGCAGATGTATTCTAACAAATGAAAATATTATACATTCATATTATTATTATTTCTTTTTAATTATGTTTTATTATAATACTAATTTTCTCGCTGACAAATTAATTGAACATTTATAACACCACATCGGTACATCTGTAGATAACAATTGTTAATATATACCTATATGGAGTAATAGTATAAAACCATAACTGCCATCGCACAAGAAGAACTCACGGTGTACGTAACAAAGTATATACTTAAATTTTGTTTATAGCACCGTATACAGCTTACTGGGAATTCAATTTTGTAGATGATAGATTAATTTGTCGTTTAAAATAGAAATAAGCGAATTTAATATTGCTGATTAAGACATAATATATATTAAAGAAAAATTTGTTTGAATAAAATGAACTCAAAAGTTTAAATTTATTATTACCTAGGTATTGTTTATTAGTATTCATATTTAAATGACGATAAAAGATCAGATCATTCGTCTTTTTTTGTAGAAATACCATCATATTTATTTTACAATACAATTTTCATATATAACATAAGACAATTTAAAAAAAAACCAATTTGATTTATATACTTCCGGAACATTTTTACCATCGAATATCGTAACCAATGTATATTTCTAAAGAAAAAAATAATTTAAAACCAACACAACTATTTTTACAACTTTATATATATATATATATTATTCAATAGCGATAGTGATAAAATAAAAAGATAAACAAAAAATATTCATTAACATTTAATATATTTACATAAATTTATGTATTTTAAATCATAAGTTAGTAAGGAATTCTTCGCAAAAAATAATATTTGTCAATTTAAAAAAAAACAACTTTTGAAATTCATGAAGAACTTATTACTTATTATTAAGCCACTGCTAAAAATAATTAATACATGAATTTCAATTACACGCAATAATGTAAAAAAAGTGGTTTTCCAATCAGTGAGAGATATCAAAAAGAGTGTTGCTTCTTACAAGTTACATCTTACGACCAAACAAAATAAATAATATTTATCAATATATTTATCTTTTTGCAGCGACGTTCTCAAATAATAAAATGTACTCACCGTTAAGTATATATAAAGTATAAATATTTTCCATACAGATTAGTTGGTCGTAAGCTATTTATAATATATGCGTGATAAAATGGTCGTATTATTTTCGAAATTCGGGAAAATATTATTATTCCATTTTTCTTGTTGAATGCACATACAAAATACAACAAAAATTATACAAATGATAATTTATAAAAACGTAAAAATAATTGCTCAATATCTGATACCGGAGTACCACTGATACTAAAGATATTTGTTTTAAAACTATAACGTCCATAAAATCTAACGTGTTTAACGTGTATATCAATGTTCGTGTCATAAAGTCGTTAGAGAAAATTTAAGGACTTTTATCGCATTTTTTCAACACTGTTGATCTACTATTCTACAAGTACAAATTGAATATAACTTACCGGTATATAGTGTCATTTTCATAATAATTGTACACCAAAAGAAATTGAGCGCGCATCAATGCATTTTCGTACATAGTAATTGATTTTTCGATTTAAAATACCTTATGCCAATTTCGTATATTATTTACTGATTCGTATCTTATTTTCCCTGAATGTCAGGTAAAAGGTGGGAGTCACCAAAGGGAAACTAGAGAACGCGGTGGTCAGTGAACTGTGTTTCCTGCACTGCAGCCGCGTGCGCATTTTAATATTAACCTGGTAATTATTATTACCTACTCACAGTTCCAATTTTAATACTTTCTCCTTTTCGTTATGAGTTTGATTATAAAGGTACAAAAATATAATTTTTATTTTGTTTGATATCTCAAGTGAACCACATTTTAAGGTTTAATAACTAATATTATGAATATGCATGACGACCGTATGAAAAATATAATATGTAAATTTCGCATTCATAATAAATTGTGTTAGATTTTGAAAAGGTTCAAGAATGTTAATGTATACGGTATTATTGTGCAAAAAATTAATTAAACCGAAAAGAATAATGTATACTAGCTATATTTTACTTTGCGGCAATAAAAAACGAATAATAATACGTGTTGTGGTTATAGAAAAAAAACCGTATAATTTTTAAGTATAGGTACTAAAACAGCTAGTACACCATTTAATAATAGTACTACAGTGGCAGTACAGCTGGTGATAACTTGAGTGAATTTTGTTGAAATTGACGATTTAATCTAAAATCACAATATATACTATATATAATAGTATACAATACTATACACCGTGCGTAGGTGAAGAAGGTTTAGCGAGCAATTTCCAGAATTTTTGACATCAAAGAAATGTGCAATAAATTAATTTAATTTTCTTATTGATTTCGTTCAAGTACAGTATATTTATACATTAGCATGAGGGAAAACTCACTATAAAATATGTATATTGTACATTTGTACCTGTATAATATATGCTATCGCATAAAAAATAATAATAATCTACGGCATTATATTATAGAAACAGAAACGAAAATCGTCGATGTAAAATAGATTAAAATAAAACTACCGGTAATACATCGGCGGGTTCGCTCGTAATAATTGCAAATACTCAACGTAATACACGATGAACAGTGCGCTGTTGAGCACGTTGAAATCAAAACGTTCGTTGAATTATTGGGATTCAAAAGCGATATAAAATGTACGATACGACGCGTGTTCGTGCATCGTCGTGTATTGCATCACCTATATACGTATACGCTTATCACAACCTTATCGTCTGGTCTGATTTCGCAGTCCGACATCGTGCACCAGTCTGTCTACGAGCTAGTGCATTCCGAGGACCGAGAAGAGTTGCAGAGACAGCTCATGTGGAACTCGGCCATACCCACGGAGCCGGGGTCGCCGTCTCCGTCCATCACGTTGCACGAGGCCTTGCACCCGGATAACGGCCGTCTGTTGCAGCGGAGTTTCACCATCCGTTTCCGGTGTCTGTTGGACAACACTTCCGGTTTTTTGGTAAAATAAAATTACAGCGACAACAATAATATAATAATGAATAAAAATGAAAAACATAATACCATTATAAATAATAATTGTACAATCGTTTTGTCGTGTATCCACTCCTCGCCCGTCCTCGTCGTATAATACAATAATAATAAATAGCGTTATTATAATTATTCGTTTTCGGTTTATGCAGAGACTGGACGTTCGCGGACGAATTAAAGTAATCCATGGCCAAAATCGCAAGTCCGACGAGCCACCACCGTTGGGTCTTTTCGCACTGTGCACTCCGTTTGGACCGCCGTCTTTACTCGAAATACCGCACAAGGAAGTCATGTTCAAGAGTAAGCACAAACTCGATCTCAGCCTGGTATCAATGGACCAAAGGTTTGTGTTGATTCTTATGTTGACGATCTCGAACGATACAAACAATGATACAATGTTTACATTGATTAATTTTTCATTTTATTACTATTTAAGAAACACCATCATATATTTACTGTCACAGTGTAGATACTCGATGCATAAACAATAAATATACTTTCTTAAAAAATAATAATTTAGAAATACGACAGCTGAACCCAAATAATATTTGATACTTTTCTACTCTAATCTAGGTAATAATTATTTTCATTTTAATTAATTCATTGCAATTATTAATTATATATTGAGTAAAATGATATAAACACAAACGTATAGCTAAAATCTCAATCGAATCGATAAAATATCAATATTTTCATAAAAAGTCATCCTTGTACTCATTGTAATCTCTAAACAATCCAAACCTACACGTATATTCATAACTGTAGACTCATTATAAATGGTCAGAAAGTAGTTACACAAAAATATTATATTATATCATTCTATAATGATAATAATCGCTTAGGTTTTTTTATATAATATATCATTTTGCACTACATTTTGGCTAACAATTTTAATATATACTGTATTACTCCAAAATAGAAAGTAAAAATTAATACATTTTTTTACAGAGGCAAGTTATTATTGGGTTATTGCGATTCAGAACTCGCCAACATGGGAGGATACGACTTAGTTCATTATGATGATTTAGCATATGTGGCCAGCGCCCACCAAGAACGTAAGTAACTCTTATTGGACGTTTGATATATGTAATTGTTAGTATACGTCTTATTAGTTATTACCAATGTTTTTCCCACCTAATCATTATCAAATACCTGATAATTACATGTATGTTCTCACGATATACTACGCAATTTTCGGTCCAGGTGCGTTGTAATGAAATACATCTTGTGATTGGATATTAAAAGTAACACTCACCGTCATTATTTTTATTATTTGTACTCCTTATTATGTATTTACATAAACCTATTTTGAAAAGTTGCAAATGGCAGAAAGCAAAAATGTGTATTATTCTAAAATAATTTTGATGTCACTTAGAAATTTAAATTATCTAAACTGACTAAACCAAACTTCTAAATACAATAGGTACATGTGTATATAATATATATATATATACACATATTATATACACTTATAAATACTTTATTTCTCAGATTGAAACTATGACCTTAACGTTAATACAAAAATAACCTTACGCAAAGTATGTAAGAAAATATAAATTGTATTAAATGAGAAAATATTGTTTCAATAAACGAAAGCATACTATACAAATTACCAATTCGCAAATATTATGGAACTTTTATGTATATTAAAAAAAAACACACACTTATTACGGTATACTTATAACTGTTTGATTAGTGTTGAAGACTGGAGCGTCAGGAATGATAGCTTACAGAGTGCAGACTAAACAAGGAACGTGGCAGTGGCTGCAGACCAGTTCCAGACTAGTCTACAAAAACTCAAAACCCGATTTTGTGATAGGCACGCACAGGCCTTTAATGTAAGTATCAGGCAACGCGTAAAAACTATGTAATATATTAATATGTATTATAGATTTGACATAATGTGACAATGATAATATTTCATATCGTGGGCATTGAGCCTTCAGATAAAAAGCACTGACTCACATATTAGAAGAGAATAAAACTAAAATTTTACTGCTCGAGTTTTTTTGCAAAAATTTTTCTTAAATCAATAAAAAATGTTGAAAATAGTATTGTTTTAAAAAAAATTTTCGAACGTAGAGAAAATTGTTCATTTAATACTAAGTCAAACGGGTACCTATACATATTATAATATTAATTGCGGTGTTTGCGTTCGTCTTCAATAACGCGTAGAGGTATTTCGAGTAAAAAATTGTAAAAATTATCAAGATCGTTGCGATTAACGTAGCGGTTGACCTTATTTCGTATACCGCGGTTGTGGTTTAAACGTGTACAGGGTGATTCAGCAATTGTGTTACAGATATTTTATCTTATAAATATTAAAAAAAGTGATTTACTAACCTTTTTAAACTCAAATGGTAATCTATATTGTTTGTCGATGTATTGCAAGTGTACATTTTTAGTAAACTTTAATGGTTAAAAACATTAATTGATCAAAAACTCTATGTTTGAGAGTGCTTATAAGTTTTTAGATATCGCAGTATAACGATTACGTGCGGTACACTATGTGCAGTGCGGTTGCGTGTGCGATCATATAACATTTGACACGTATAATGCCACAAAATTTAAAATCGCTCTCAATAGTTTCGCATCGATTAATGTCATGGACCGTTGAAATTTACTAAAAAAAAAATATAACGATGAAGAAACATATAGGTTCCCGTTTGGTTTTAAAAAGTTAACACACAAACTACCCTTAAAAGACCCTTAAAACTCAAAGGTAATTGAAAAATATCAAGTTATTACCAATCATTTTAGATAGTTCCCTTTATAAATAAACTTTCGTTTTTCTCCGTTTCGAATGTTTGTGCCTACTATGAAATCGTCGTGACGAAATATTTGAAACGACCCGTACGCTGCACGGGGAATTTATATCGTCGACTGTTGAAACAGGGAAGAAGAAGGCCGCGATCTCTTGGGCAAGCGCACCATGGACTTCAAAGTGAGCTACTTGGACGCGGGCCTGACGAACAGTTACTTCAGCGACTCGGAACAGCTGGCCGGCTCGCTGACGACCGCCGCCACGGGCACGTCGGCCGCGGGCTCCGGGTCGGCCGGCGGCGGCGGCCAGACGCAGCCGTCGACGCCCCGGCGCCGGTACAAGACGCACCTGCGGGACTTTCTGTCCACTTGCCGGACGAAGCGGAAAATGTCGGCGAGCGCGGCGGCACAGGCCACGGCTGCGGCGGCCGCGGCCGCGGCGGCCACCGCGTCGGCCGTCGAGTACTCGGCCGCGGTTCAGGCGCCGCCCGTGCATACCGTACCGCCGCCGGCCGCCGACGTGCTGTACACGAACCTCAACACGGCGGCGCTGTACTCGGCCGGGCCGTACAACGGCGCCGACAACGGTGGATACCATCACCAGACCAATTTCCATCAGCCCCTGTACGACACCCGGATACCGTACCTGACGGCCACGGACAACCTGTTCCAGTACAGGTAATGAATATGATAACACGACGGCGATGATGATGATGACGATGATAATATTACGATGGCCGATAAAAATAACGACACCGTAACGATAATCGCAAAAAAATCATCGTATACATAGGCGCAAACATAGTGTTCGATATTTGGGGGCGGGCTGGAGCTCAGGATAATTATTGTTTTAATATACACAACTCTACAACGGGTGTTCATCGTTTGTTCATAAAAAGTACAGTAGTAAAAACGTATTATTTTATTGTACTATAAATACGTGGTGTAACACGCATTATATTATGTATTTATAAAAATAGATATCAGCGTTTTCGACCTTGCCAAAAACAGCTTTAAACCGGTTAAAATGAAAAGTAAAGCACGGTCTAAACGGGTTGCGTTTCGGGAAAATTGGTCCAAACGAGTCCTGCCCGTGTATTAAGCTGTTTTGAATGAAAACAATTCTGCAGACCCCCTCCTACTAGAAGCAATTGTAGTCAGTAGTCTCAGTTGAAAACTTTCAGTTCAGTCCCAGATGTGAAATTATACCTAAGACCAAACTGCGTCTGAAAATACACCCGATTGAGAGCTCGGTAATAATAATTCAGTCTGATGAAACGGCTTAGTAAAGTTCGGAATTTTCTCATTGTTATTTACGCGCCTAATTTATTATTATCTAATAATACTAATATAAAAGAAGTAGGTACACCGTAAAGATAATTATTTTCATATAAATATAAATAAATATTTAGTTTATATTTATTATATATTTATAAATATATATATAAATATTTATTATAAATATTTATGATATTACCTTCAAATATTTTTAACTTTATCATCATACTTTAACTATTCCAATGCTAATTTTATACGTAAAGTTACGTTACGTGAAAGGTTTTCAACGAAAAATCAATATAAATAACGAAAATTTTCTTGCGAAAACAATTAATGAATATAAACAAAATAAATAAACCAATTCGATTTTGTTAAAAAAGTATGCTATAAGTTTCAACCATAAACATAAAATTAATATTAAATTATTATTTAATCAGTAAATTCGATTTTTCAATAATATATTTCAGTACATGATATATTACATCAAAACTTCACTAAGTAAATTTAAGGTTTCAAAAAATTAAAAGATGGTGAAAAATTTTAACATTGGATGAAATATATTATGTTACTGCAGAGAAAACTACGAACAACTTTTCACGAACCGTTACAAAAATAAACTTAAAATAAAATACATAAATAAAAATATTTAAATAACCATACTTATTACAAAAAAGGGTGTTCTACAATATGCTATCTACCGCACGTTTGATGGTTTAGTATGCTATCTACCGTAATTTTATGTTAGTTTTTTCAACTCACCAACTCACCACCACAAATTGTCTGATTTTTAATTTTTGTACATGTTTGGTCGATTGGTAATAAACCACGTATGTTTAAAAAATGTTCGCACATCTCTTCATTTTGAATTATGTGTCGATATAAATACCTCATAGTTGATAAACTCATAATAATAATCAATTAATAATAATAAATATATCACAGTAAAACCACATATTATAATCGACACGACTCACAAACACACACTAAACAGGTATAATATAAAAGTGTACCTACTAACCTACCTAACCTACTAAGCCTTAGTAACTAAGGTATAAATATAATATAATTTTGGGTTTCAATAAAAGCTTAATCTTAATTGCAAAATGATAAAGTGTAATACGAGTATATTATAATATTCAGCATACGGACATACGGTAGGTATCATACTAAACTATCCTACAATTACGGTAGATAGCATATTGGAAGAGTACCCAAAAAAGGATGACAATACCATGAATATATTATTAGGTGAAGTATTTGTTCATACGACCGGTTTCAACAGAAAGCTATCATCACGTATACCTTTGCTTCACAAATAAAAAACAAAGATTCAACTGATTCTGAAAAATATAATGAATGTTAGTTACTAACTAGTGATAACTTTCCACTGTAATTAAATAAACAATTCTGTCAGCTACATCTGTTTCGTTCATTTATGAACTGTACGAACAATATATAGGTACATTCACTATTTATTTTTTATCAATTTAAAAACAAATCGATATGTGAAATCTCTACTCAGAAGACAAAAAAAATAAACGTGCGAATTTCGAATGTGATTTCTAGTCAGGCAACACTGCTGAGAGCCTTCTTATTCCGATACGTACGTAAACGTTTTTAAATCAAACGCGTAGTTATCATACTTACTTATAATATATATGTTCTTAAAAAAAAAAAAACAACAACAAAATTTCCAAAACGAAATAAAAAACGGTCGTGTTATTTATGCTCGTTCCAGGCCTTTGGGCAACTACTACACCGAATACCACACGCCGGTCACTACGCCGTACATGAGTAATGGCTTCTTGGACATAAGTCCCAGGGGGCCGCCGGTGCAGTGCGGTCTACCCACGTACGATCAACTGACCACGGTGACGACGGCGACGGTGGGCGGTAGAGAATGCGTGGACAAATTATACGGGTCACCGCCGGTGGTGTCGATGGATCATCACCAGCAACAACAACAGCAGCAGCAACTGCAACAGCAACACCACCATCACCACCATCACCAACAGCAGCAGCAGCAGCAGCAACAACACCAATCGCAACACCAACAGCAGCACCAGCCGGGCGGCGAAGAGAGCATGAGCAAATGTCACATGGACGCCGCGTCCGCCGCGTCCGGTCTGCCGTACCTGGTGCCGTTGTGCGGCGACGTTCAGTTCCGCGCGAAGAGCGCGTCGCCGCCGGTGCCGAACGGGCTGAAAATCGAACTGAAGTCCGAGTACGGCGTCCAGTCGTCCGACTCGGACGTGCCCAGGCAAACGGTGCTCATGTGGGGCACGTGCGTAGGAGACTCGTCGTCGTCGTCGCCGCCCAACCAATCGCCGGGTGGCGGCGGCGGCGGCAGCGGCAACGGCGTTAACAACGGCAACGGAAGCGGCGGTGGCAACGTGAACGGCAACGGCGGCGGCGGTGGGACAGGAGGAGCCGGTGGTGGTGCCAACGGTGGTTCTGGCGGTGGTGCTGGCGTGACTGGTAGTGGTGGTAGCGGTGCCGCGGGCGGCGACGGCAGCGGCGACTCGAGGACGTCGCCGCAGACCAACGGCCATCCGCCGTCGCCGTACATGCAGCAAAAGAAGATGTCACCGCCGGCACCGCCACAGCCGCCGACTTCCGGTCCGGCCGACCCGATCATCTGCAAGCCGCATCTGCAAACGGACGTACCGGAAACGCCGTCCAGTCCGACGTCGGCGGCGGCGGCGGCCGCGTACGCTAACCACCATCACTACCATCACCCAAACCAGTACCACCACCATCACCATCAGCAGCAGCATCATCTGACCGGGGGCCCTGAGGTATGGACACCCCCGCACCCGCACCCACCACCACCACCACCACCTCCACCGCACCACTTCTATGCTTATCACCACCACCAGTGAGTGTTTTTATTTTCGAGCACAATCAGGCGCAGTTCGATCGATTATCAAAAATGAAATAGTATTCAATTGAATAACAATACAATAATAGTACACATTCAAAAGATTTATCAATTATGCATATTTTATCACATGGTATACTATATACAAATATAAATATCTTTGGATTTATTTTATACACATAGAACAGCTGTTATTATAGTTAATTTTAGATGTTTTTAAACTACGAATTTTTATTTTTTTTTATTTTATTACTTTAGTGTTTTAATCCGATCACACTTTACACTTACAATATAATGTTTTTTAATGCAATATCCATCATTGAACAAAACGAAAATTTGAAAATTATTACAAAAAGCACAGACAGCGTACAAACATTATATAAAACAAAACTCTTCAACTCCGTCCATGACGTCGAATGACTATCAATTAAAATAATTACTCGATGTTATTCTTCACTAAAAATTTGATATTTCAAAACAAATACATCAGCTCATTAAGAGTCCAAAAATTTAAAATTTAAAAACAAATGGATTATACGATTTTTAATAGATGTTTCACTCATTCTAAACCTGACCTAATATCATAGATTTGAATACAGTTGTTTCAATAATTTAATTACATAAAAAAATGATAATATAGCTGAATTCAAAAACAACATTCCCTAACAGACACGATTATTAACTTTCAATAATTTTCTAATGTTTTAAACAAGTGACAAGTTTAAATTTGTGTTTCATCATTTTATGTATGGACTTTGCTACAGACGAGTACAATTCGTTTAATGGCCGTGTTGCAATTGTAGACTTCGTTTTTCATCGTTTAAAGTTTAAACGAGTATTAGTGCACGCTATATATTATAAACTAACTATACCTATACCTAAAGTGACCATATATTTTTTCAATCAAAACGGGACAAAAAAAAAATCATAATTATTTGTTACAAACAAATATTTTTAATTTAATAATATTACTAGCAAATTTCTGTGATACTTATAATGTTTTTAAAGGACAAAAAAATTAAATTAACTTATTACACTTACTAGGTAATTAACTTATTATAAACAAAATGTTTTCGTGTATAATAATTACAAAATTAAATACTTGTATATTTTTCTAAAAACGATATTTCGTCAAATAATATTTATTTTCATAATTTTGTTTGTCTACTTTTTGAAAACGGGACATTTTAGCGTCCCGAAGATTTCCCAGGGGACAACGGGACAGAGATTCAAAAAACGGGACTGTCCCGTTCAAAACGGGGCGTATGGTCACCTTACCTATACCGTAAGTGCCTACGTCTAAACGAATTTCCAAGTCCACGTGTATGTTCTTCAAATGCGTACGTTCCACACCGTAGTGGAATGTGCAATATCAAAATATGCGACTAGAGGGGACTCGTTGAGACACAAAAAGAGCACGTATGACTATAGAAATACACCGTGTAGGCTTTAGTGACGAATTGATAAAAATACGCAAAAGAAAAAAACCGACCTCACACCAGTCATAAAATATTGGCTTATGTACCACCCGCTCGTGTAGGCGTAATGATTTAACAGTTAGAGAAACCACAGCCGTAGAACACGCCGTGAGAAATGTCGAAAAAATAATAATAACAAATAATCACCTGAAAAGTAAAGACGCGTATGTCGTATTAAAAATGCGATTATACGGAGCACGTGCAACAATTATTATTATATATTAACGTATCGCATACACGAACGCATATTATAATATTAGAGATATATAATGTTGTTATAATCAAGGCGTATCGGTTTTGTGTGACACGTTGGTTTTCTGTTTGTATAGCAGCAGCAACAACAACAACAACAACAACAACAACAACACCACCGACACCACCACCACCACCACCAACAACAGCAGCAGCAACAGCAGCAGCAGCAGCAGCAGCAGCATGGCGGTCGATGCGTATCATCACGATCCGTACCACCACCACCAACACCACCCCAACAACTACTATCATCTGTACAATCATCACTCTGCTCACCACCAAACCGCTGCAATGCCGGCTCCGGCCCAGTACCCGAGTCCGTCGCCGTCCAGGTTAAATCACAGGACTGCAGTCCTCTGTTGTCCATCTCGGAGGTGACCAACACGCTGTTGAACCAGTGAGCGCCGCCGACGACCGACGATAATGATAATAATCGTCATTGTTATCACCATTATCATTATCATTATTATTATTATTATTATCATTATTATTATATTATTGTATTATGTTAATCGTGGCGCCGGGAGACGACCGCGGACGTCACGGACCCTAGGCCGGACTGTTGTGGCGCGATCGCGATCCAAACTGTAATAAAAAACCGTGTTCGCGGCGGCATTAATGGCGAAAACGGTTTTGTTCTAAACGCCCGTTCGATACTTTTATCGACTGTTCCGATCGAAAGATTTTCAATTGAAAACAAATAATTACGTTTATATTTCCTTCAAACGCCGACGCAAGGTGTCGATTGATTTCGATCTCGGAAACACACATCGATTTGACATCGTACGCCGATCCAGCGATAAAACACGTTGCGATTACGCGGTTCAACGACTTTTTTTTTTATTCTGACACATTTTATACGGTGTGCTGAAATACCATCGCTGTCCGTCGGTCATGATTGATTTTATCAATAATATATTAAAATTATGTATTATTATCATTAAGAAAATAATTATATTTTCATTACTTTTATTTTTCTCTCCAGACATTTGCTCGTCTATTTTAATATGTAATTCAATGCACAAAAACAGATTTTTATCAAATATAAGTTTTCGTATAAACCACTCCCTTATGATACTATAATATATTTGAAACTTTTATGTTTGTCATCGTAATATCGATTTATTTTAGTTTTATGGTTTGTTTCTGTGATATGAATAGGCTACATTATATGTGTGAAAATCTATTCGCGCTGTGTCTTGTAGACGTAGTTAATATTTTTATGGTATTTTGGATCGCTTCGACTTGTAAAGTTTTTTTCTTATCGGACAGATCACGACATTAAATACATACATATTTATATGTATACATCTATATACATTATATTGCTTGTAAAAATATTTGTATACATCATTTACCTATAAATATCGAATCTTCTCTTATTTATTTATTTGTAATTTTATTCTTTTTTTTTCTTTGTTATTTTTGGCCCCTTGTAAATTTATTTTTGTACATATTATTTATTATAAATTATTCATTTTAAGCAACTAAAGACTATTTACATAAAATATAATTGCGCTCGATTACATATCGTATACATAATATGTCATATATATGCAGTTGCAGTGATTTGAATACTATGCCTATCTTACCTATTTGAATGCCATCTTTATACCATCCCTTCACAATTCCAATACAGATTCCCGTCAACTACGAATTATAAAAAATAAGAGTTAACTTTACGTACAATGAATTTACAACACATATTGTTGAAATATTAAATACAAAATATATTTCAATGATTTTATGATAATTAGTAGATGTAACCTAAGCTCTTAGAATGATTAAACTTATCATTAGGTAACTGACAAAATTCTGAGGTGAGTCTGTTGTTAAATATTTTGATTTGTACATATGTCAAATCGAATTCCTACCAATTTACAGTCAACATTTAGTTAATATTTAATACATTATCATCGATTTGTTCACTACCTATATCGAAAGTATAAAATATCAAAAAATCATTTATTTTATAGATACCTTTGAAAGTTCTTACACGAATACATTTCAATTTTCAAGCACTAAAATATTACAAATACCTAATCGTGGAAATAAACGCACATAAAGGGGTAATAAAACCTAACAGTAGTCAGTTCAATGGATATATTAAATAAAGATTTTAATAATTTAATATTATTCACATTTACTTTTCAACCCTTGAAATATTCGAAATATTAAAAACAATTACAATCGAAGTTAAATCAAAATAATTATTATAGGACTATACAACAGAAAAAAAACCTATTTTTAAATACAACTATTGTACTTCTAAATTAATATTGGCCATAAATATGTGGCGCCCTCTGTCGGTTAACTATTTTTTATTACAACAGTACACTAAAATTTAAATAAAATCAGAAAAATAAAAAGATAATCAATTTTGAAGTACTAAAAAACAAAACTATTTTTTATCTTAAAATATTATGTACTTATTTAAGATCTTAAATAGTTAACTGTAGGCAATAGTTCTAGTACTAAATGCTGTAGATTCATCTATAATGAATTTGTTATTTTTAAATTCAAAACGCCAAACATGCTTTGCTCAAAAGCCCACGGGTCTTCTTTGCTCCTTGGACAAAATAATGGAGATGGGTGTATTAAATTTTGAAGAAACATTAAATCATTTCATTAGTTAAATTATTCTGAGAAAACTTCAATAGGTAGTAAAAGTATACTATTTATATATTTTACCGATTTTAGTTTCATTCTTATTTATATAATTCTTAATTATAATATTTTTTATAAAAAACGATTCAATACAAGTGTTCTATTAAAATCCTAAGTTTCATAATGATTAAATCGACCAATTATTTTTTATAAACTTTTGAAGTTCAAAATTGATGTAAAAACAATTGATTCCTATGCGCGTGGAAAAACAATTGAGAAGAGAAAAAATGAACCCTAAAAGTATTATCTACTTGAAATTTTCGATCTATAGACTAGCTGAATGAAGCTTTTAGATAAAGTTATGTGTATTAATACGTGTCAACAGAAACAATAAATAAATAATAAACACCATTGTAAAACCAATTCCTTTGCTTTACTCAGAATCTAAAATTATACATTAAGATTTAAGATATACCTTTTCAGTGGCGTATTTTCAAATTTTTCCTTGGGGGGGGAGTCCAAAAAATATTTTTTATATTCTGAGTAACCCTCTTCACCATTATTGCTGAATTATAAATTATAATATAATATCAATATGTATGTATATATACTAATATATAAAATGATATAGCAAATGTTTGTATGTTCGGGATAAACTCCGAAACTACTTATTCAATCGTCGTGCAGTTTTTTTTTTAAATTAAAGAGGACATCACGGAAAATTTTATAGGCATAAATTTAGTCCGATAAAGTTAATAAATAATTAGTTATTATTAATTAAAATAAACGTGTAATTGTACCTATATATTATATAGGTATACTAGCTGAATTACCCGGCTTCGCCCGAGTGTAGTTTTTGTTGTATCAATATGAAATTCTTAAATCAACACACATTGCTATGTTTAGAAGAAAAAAACAATGTATTTTACTTAATGATATAAAGTACTAAATAGTAGAAGTGAATTATAAAGACAACAAAAATAATAATAATAATAATAATATTTACAAATGATTCTATTGATTCTAATAATAATGATTCTATACTTATATTGTTATTAAAAAATGATTCTGTAATTATATATAACTTTTTTTTATGAATATTTACCAATGATACGCAGATGCTCAATTCTAATACGGTTTATGTCAAAACCTCTTAGTATACCACATTTAGAGTTTTATTTTGTAGTGCATAAACGTACAAATGGTCAGGTCTTCCAACTCTAGAAAACGCCACATACATATTGTCCGTGTGAGAAACAGTTATTTCAAAATCGTAAATTGACAAACATAATTTATTCCACAAAACGTATTTTTTTATCAAACGCCACTGTGTATTCAGTCGTTGAGAACGTGGATGGTTTTCAAATTTTATATAATGGTTATATTGGAAATGATGCTATTGGGCATTGGCTATGTGTGTATTATCGTAATGAAACTAAGTGCGTATAAGTGTACGTGTTTCCAATAGAACCATTATATAAAATTTGAAAACCGTCCACGTTCTCAACGGCTGAATACATAAGTGATGTTTGATAAAACAATACGTTTTGTGGAATAAATGACGTTTGTAATTTTAGTAATTTTACGTTATCTAAAAATGCATTAATAACATCGTCGTTTAAATACAAATTATGTATTTCTAAGGCAGTACTCATAACGTTGCAATGTAAATGACAATACTCTTAAATTGTAGTTAAATAATTTAGGGAAACACAACACAAACGTGCTATGTTCACTGATCACAATCGCAGTACACTGATGAACCGACAATCGGCGCGCGTTCGGCGTCTGATGGATCGTAACACGTTTAACCTTTTCACTGCTGAGCATTAAAATAGCTAACAACCTCTCTGTGCAACAGATTTTTTAAAATTTTTAAACTGATTGATGTGTGCATGTAGAAAATGAGATAGTTAATTTTAAAAAAATTGAATCAAAACTTACTGAGTTACAGCTCAATGTGTATTTGTCGGCCATGAGTTTCTAAACTTGCGCAAAGCGGTAACATTCATAATTGAATATAGTGTATGGTTTTGTTACCAAATAGATTTTGTTACATGGAAAACTATAGGTAATGGAAACGAATTGTAGGTACGATACATAAAAATGTAAAATTAAACGCATTAAAATACACGGATTTAATAATAATTTCCATGGATACATGGTTTGAGAACTACTAAGAGGTTGGAAATATATAATACTTAATATGTCTTTGGACATTTTTGATATTACAAATCTGGAAACACCGTTGAATTTAGGAGCGCGTGTATATAATTTCCCAACTGATAACAATTTTACCGGTATTTTCTTTATATTTGATCTTCCGCATAAATGCACACGCATGACGTTAAAATTTATTTTTGCCGATTTCAACCCTTTAAAATCAAAATTTTGAAAATCGGGCGACGTGGTGACACTCACGAAGGTATTTGGAACAACTTTGTGAAAAAAAATTGAAAAAAGTTAAATAGCGTCGTCACAAAATTGGTACATAAAAAAGGCCTGTTTTTATTCGTCCGTGTACAGTTTTTTGCGTTACCTATGTACTATAACTTTTATTTCATCAGTTTTTATATGTATTACAGGCTGCAGCTTTTATAGATATGTTGATCCTAGGTTGCCCATGTGTATTGTAACAATCAGAAGTCGGCGAAAAATTACTTTATTTTAATATTTCGAAGACGAATTGTAAGACACAATAAATTCTAATCGACGAAATGTTGAAATAAAATGTGATCAAAAAATTATAACTTTCTGTAATAGAAAAAAAATGTTTTACGTATTATTATAATTATTATTACTATTATTAGTGTTATTCTTATTATTATTAGAAATTATATTATCAATTATTAGATTATCTTGTTTTATTAAAAATAGAAGTTTTTGGAAAGTCTAGTGCAGTGGTTTTCAAACTTTTTTTGACCTCGGCACACTTCGCCCTTCACAAAATTTCCACGGCACGCTATGACCTCTAATTTTAATACAGTGAAACCTCTGATTACCGGACTCTCTCGGTTGCCGAAATATTGTTCGTTATTTAGAGGTGTCCGCTATTCAGAGGGAAAAATAAAGGAGAATAATATGTTCCTGCCCCTATAAAAACGTCCGCTAATTGGAGGTGTCCGCTATTCAGAGTGGTCCGTTAAGGGAGGTTTCACTGTATTCTAAAAAATTACATTACCGATACATTTTGTAACGGGTGCAATTATTATTATATAATATAACTTTCCTTAGTCGCTTTCTAACTACAAACCTCGATTTATCAATATAATTGAAACTTAAATATTGCAAATTCACAATGGTTGGACGCATCCATTTTCGTACATCATATATAATTATTCAATTCGATCGGTCATTTAAATGAAAAAAAAAAAATTCAAAACACGTGAATGCTCGCGGCACACTGGTGTGCCACTGCGCCCGGTTTGAAAAACACTGGTCTAGTGGGTGTCTACATCACAAAACAAAACTACTGTTCAAATTCCATACTCATAGCTTCAGCGGTTCCGGCTAGGCGATGATGAATAACCGCGTGTTTACAGCTACCTAGAACCTGACCTTTTGTTCCTCTAATTGTATTGTGTTTAATATCGGCGTGTAGATATAATAATTGTTTCAAGAAGTTTTTCTCACGTACACCAACAACATAATAATATATAGGTACCCAATATTCATATTAATATATCAATAAAACAAATTACAAATGTATACTGCTAATAACCCAAGCAGGTATTGTGCGCTCGCAACTGAATTTCTTAACTCTTTGACGCCTTCTGGAGTCCCACCACATACACTGATTTTAAAAATAGGTGCCCCACCTATTATTTTAATGAACAATTTGAGCCCACCCACACTTTGCAACGGTACAAGACTACAAATCAAAAATTGAGAAGTTCATTGCTCGAGTGCATAATCTTAACGGGTTGTGGTAATGGAAAAACTGTTTTGATACCAAGAATATCAATTATACCCTCAGATTTACCTTTTAAGTTTAAACGTATTCAATTTCCCGTAAAATTAGCATTTGCAATGACTATAAATAAAGCACAGGGACAAACACTTAACGTTGCTGGAATTGACCAAGGCGTTCAATTTTTTTCTCACGGTCAACTATACGTCGCCCTTTCACGTGTGACATCCAAATTTAATTTGTGTATTTTTGCCCCCGATCCAGAAAAAGTTAATAACGTCATTTACAAAGACATTTTTAAGTCTTTGAATTATCAAAATGCTGGCACGAACTCTAATTTTAGGGCATCGTATATTAAATCTATTAAATAAAAAAAAAGTTCAAAAGCACCAATTTTTCTATTGACACAAGCGATATAATTTTTTTTCAACATTATGAAGAATCCGCGGTGGCGACGCTAAATTAATATGGCTTCATTACCACGGAGACGTGACTAAAAGTGGTCTAAAATAAAAATAATTATTTAACAACCAGAAAATAAGTAACAAATTAATATATATATAAATGCATAATAATATAGGTAGTAAATGAATATTCTCTTCCTCTATTCTTACATATTAAGTCATTTATGACTTCTAAATGCAATTTTATAATATATTTTGTATTCGAGTCTGGAATCTTTTAAATATAATTATTATGTTGTTATATAGTACATTTCATTTCAGACGTTAATTTAATTTTGTTTTCTTCTGTGTGGGGGGGGGGGTCGAGACTCCCCCCGTAAATACGCCACTGTACCTTCTGCCGAATTATTGTTGATTCACTAAACTAGCTCCAAAAATTAATAATTTTACATTTCTTTAAAATTTGTTTCAAAAAACTAATTCATCAACTTAAACATTATTAAAAATGTTTTGGGATAATTTCTAGATGCTACCATTGATTATAAATACTATAATATTTATAATCAGTGATGCTACGTAAAAAAGTAATAAATGTATCCTAAATTTGTATCATTAGTTACAACTAAATACGTACAAGTATTATATGTTGCCTATCTAAATAATTCCAAGGAAAAATATATTGGCCTTCATTTAGATAAATAAGTATTGGTTTTATAATGAATAAACATTAACTTATAAGTGATAAACCCAAAAAAGAAAATATATGAATCACCATTGTTGAGTCATTAAAGTTATCAATGGATGCTCATTATTTGATAAAATCATTTTTTAATGTATCTTAGATAGATAACTTAATAAATCAGTGATCATTTATTAATTAGAAATTATAGTAAAATACAACATAATTTTAGTAAACTGTAAACAAATCTAGTATACGGTCCACGTGCTAAATTTGTTTCTTACAAAATGTCTGTTCATGATTTAAACACAAATTCTAAAGTAAAAAAAAACCAGCTGGACTGGTTGTAGTAAACCAGATGTTAGATGTACGATGTACGCCCTTTGTTGTCACACTCCTCGGAAAAAATGTTGGTGGAGATAGTTAAAGCATTTTAAATTACTAAACTATGATGCGATATATAACATTTATTTATTTTTCGTAAAAAGAAATATGAAAAATTATGATTGTAAATAATAATTTTTTGTTATAATTCACCTTTCAAACTGTATTAATTATTTTGTATATGTACGGTTGTTCTTGATTATTACGTTTTATATCCTATGTAAAGGGCTTGTCCCGTTAAACTTAATAATAAATAAATAAATAAATAAATAATAACTCACAATCATAGAATAAATTTTTAAATGTCTTGAGTTGCATTAAAAACAATTAAATCTAAGCCTATTTAATTATTATGAGCAATCAAGTGTTTTATTTAACGGAAAAGGGAAAGGTAATTTTTTGACGGAAAAAGGTCTCGCCCATCTATTCAATAATTTTTAACAACTGATCTATATTATCTAGTACAGTGTTTCCCAACTTCTTTTACTCGCGGAACCTTTGCAGGAGCTTGAACTTTTTGTGGAACCCCCATATTTTTCTATAGTTGTAATGCTGACATAAGTTTTTTACACTTAAATGAGAGGATTTTCGGATACTACCGGCACCAGGTTTTCGCGGAACCCTTGGCGCCGGCTCACGGAACCCTTAGGTTCCGCGGAACACCAGTTGGGAAACACTGATCTAGTATATAGTTGTTTTGTTGTGTAAGGTATTTGACACCTGGAGGTATAGCTTTTTACTCAAATCAATCATATATACAAATATTTTCTTTGGTATCCTATAAACATAGTAAACATGTATATACGCACGGCTTTGTAGTTGTTTTCTATTAAAAAAAGTTATTTATGTTAAAATATTAAATTTTAATTTATTTTTAAGAAGCCATAAAGTTGATAATTTCAATCTACAAGAAATTGAAAAATAATAATATTTTCACAGTAAATTTCCTCTCCAATTCAATTAAATAATTACACTATAAAAGGCAGAATATAGCACAAAAAACGTCAGCCAAAAACATGTATAAAAAAGTTTAAAATCAAATTTTTAAATATACATATAGATATTCCTAGCTACCCCCTCTACAGATGTGGGTATGTATAAGTATATATGCTTGAACAACCCTTAACTGCAGGGGCTCAGTAGTCGTTCTTTAGTTTAAATTATTTTTTCTTTTATGAGGGGGCGTTTTTAGGGGTTGAAATTTACCGCATAAAATCATAAGGGATCGAACAACTATAGGCGTAATTTACAGCGATGCCAAATGTATCCGAAGAAAATATACCGTACCATCAACCGGTATAACTCATGACGTTACAAAATATATATAGTGGTATCTTACATTCTGCAGACCATATAATATATGTTATATAAGTACATTAGATACTTAAAAACTTGAAATTCTCAATATTAATAATTACCGTGATTAAAAACTATTGGATTAATAACTACATGTAAATTTAATTATCTTTAATATTATAAAAATTTTATTATAAACAAATTACAAATCTCAACATTATGATGGTTAGGTAGGTCGTACTATATAAGTTATGAAAAAAAATGCTATAACAATATTTTTAATACTATTCAAATTAAAAATAGATATAATTAAAAGTTTTACATTGATTTTCAAAATCCTTACCTATCTCATGTAAAAACGATTTACCTATATATTTTCAACTATAGTTACTCACTTGCAGTTAATATCACAAATTAAAATTATCTGCAAATTATAATAATGAAATTTCAACATCATCTTTCAAATACGTTTTTGGCGTATCAATAGCGTAAATAGTTACCGATACTATTAATTTATCACTATTATGCTATTATGCTTTCCAAAATTAAATATAAAGTAGGTATGTTGGTCGTTACTTATGACCCTACTCTGTATAACAAAAAAATTATTAATACTATTTTAAAAGATTGAGTGGTATTCAAATAGGTATTTTTTCATGCAAGTGTAGGAATTATATTAATTACAAAGTACAATGTGATGAGTTCGTACGCGGTAAGCACCATAAGCGTGCGCACGGGTATGGCTGATTAGGCTATGGCTCCAGCGGACTTTTTTTTTACATCGCGCCGTATAGGTGCCGCAAGAAAAGTTACAAGAGAATTCCACCGTTTTTCAATACTGGAAATTAACTCAGGAAGTTAAATATTTTTTAATCGCACGTCAAAGATTTTTAATTTTTTTTTTTTTTTTTGCTTATATCTTTATTAAATATTTACACTACAAAATTACCTGCCAGACCACAGTTATAAGTTGGGTTAGTAAATGCATTAACTTTGCATATTAACAACGGTAACGCATGCGTGACTGTGAAATAGATTTGAGTTGAAGAGTATGCCAAATTTACTGTCATTTAATCATACAATTAGCATAGAAACCGAGACAGTTTCATTTTTTTTTATCTGACAACTAGATATTTATAATTAATTCAAATAAGGTTTAAATTACATTTTTTTCGTCATTATTATTTTTTAAATCTAGAGCATTGGTGCCCAACCCATGGCCCGAGGGCCACATGTGGCCCGCGAAGGTATTCTGTGTAGCCCGTTACGAATTTTCTAAAATAAAAACAATGAAAAAAAAAGTAAAATAATTACAAAATATTTTTTTTTATTAATTTATGAATGCTTTTTAATAAATATTTCAAAAATACAATAATTATGATAATGATAAAATTAAAAAATATGTAACAATATTTTACACTCATTTTCAATGTAAACTTTCAGCTTGTATTTCTTTAACTAAAAATGAAAAACATGGTTGAAATTTAAACTGAATGTAAAAAATTCTGAAAATAAAGATCATATTATTATTATAAACGTTCCAATCCTCAAAGTTGATCAAACTAATGTGTACCTACGAAGTGTACCTCAGTCCATAAACTTTTCTATAGGCAATAAAAGTTATGAAAACAAGTCTAATACATAAAATTATTTTTGCACTTTTATACTTTGTGGCCCGCTTGCAGATAATTGTTTACCAAAGTGGCCCGCCGAAGAAAAAAGGTTGGGCATCACTGATCTAAAGGGTTCAAATACAATCTCTTGCGCCCCCTTAACGGCCCCCATTCATGTGAGTACTTATAGTAGGTACCAAACGTCCGTATCTCATTAAGTTTTTACTAAAAGTCTATTTTACGTTTTTAGTTTTTAAGCATTTGTATTTACGCGAGAGGATATAATAGGGTGGTCAATTCACGACCCGCCTTGGATAATTTTAAAGCCCATAATATTCATCCCAATTTTATAAAGTATGATTAATTCATGCGAAAAATGTGCTATGTTGTGAACTTACCTTTATTTTTTCTGGGGAAATTTTATTTAATCGATGGATTCGTATCAACAATATTTTAATAATAAATTCATTTTTATTTTTACTCTGAATTATATTTTGTATTATGTCCAAATCTTAGATGTATGATATATGACTATATGAGAACATATAATATGCCTCTAGGGATTGTAATACTTAATTTTCCAAATGTATTATTAATTTTAAAAAAGCTGGTAAAATAATGGTGTTGAGTATAGAGAACATTAGGTGAGCAACTTTTACTTTTGGCGAATGATACGTGTGTCGTATGGAATTATTTTAAATTTTTAATCAATGATAAATCATTATTTTCGGAAATCGATTCTGAATAAAACTCGAGTAATAATTTAATATAAACTAATTTAGTTTTTGGGAAAATGAAAAACTTTATAATTAACAATTAATGTAATTGTTAAGTTCCAAGTAAAAAAAAAAAAGTCCTGGAGTATTAACAAGAAAAATCTATATAAATTTAATAATATTCGTAAAAATGTTTCGTTTCGTCGTATAAAGACACTTCTAGCTTAAATAGAAAAAAACAATTGCAACCGATTACTATAAAAATGTAAACAGAGCTAAGGCAAATAAAGAAGCCTGTATAACAATCAGATTTTATAACCCAAAACCCAAAGACCAAAGTACTAATTTTATGAAATAAAAATAAAAATAAATTAACATTTTACGTAATTTGAGCCGTACTCTCAATTTTAATCTCGCGTGAAAAATAATTCATTGAGTTAATCTTTATTTTTATCTAAATTTTTTCAAGTTAGTACAAAAGTATAATTGTTTGGTGAAAATTTCAAGTGTCTAAAAATTTTAGCATCATTATTTTTAAATTTATAGCTAAATAGAAAAAATTTTTTGTACATAAAAATGGATTTAATAAAATATCGTCTAAAGCAAAATTTCCTGCTTTTACCCAATGTTGGTCAATTAAGTTGCTAGATTGATCTTTTGAACCAATATAACATTCTGGAAAAGTGAAAATCACATAAAAAAAAAAAATAATGAAAAAAAACATATTATTGTAAAATCAACATATTATTCTTCGTTTCACTCAGAATCTAAAATTCGTGAAAATATATTGAAAACACTGTAGAAGTATCATACCTTTATCGCATCATCACCTTTCGGCTCTCTGCACAAGTTACCCTTAATTTTGTTTACTACAATATTATTATATTGTTAATTCACCGGAAACATAATTTGATGTGCTACGAGAGACATAAATTTTTGTCACGATAATAACACATTGGAATACAAAAAAAAATGGTGTAGATGATGTCCACTAACGAGTCACAAACACATTTGGAGCTCTAGCACCAAGCCTTGTTCAAATGTTTAGTTGTGCTTATGCATTACCATATATACTCTACAATCAATGGAAATACAAATTTCTTTTTTGAGGTAGATACATTCAATTTCATTGACGTAACCATAAATTTACGGGAATATTTAGAAATATTTCATACAGGCAGTGAAAGGCGAAATTCACTCAGCTTTTAAAATGATATTTCGAAACAAAAATGTACTCTATATTTTATCACTTAAGTATACAGTACAAATATTATAAATATAGCCATATATAGGTGGGTGCACACTATCTTCTGTTGGTGTTAACAAATTAACAAGTAAAAAACACGACTCCTTATCATTAGACTAGACCCAGTCTGGCCCTCTCTAGAGTCTAGAACTCTAGATTATGATATATTTAAGAGATACTATAGCCTCAAGGAAGTCCATAATAGTTATGGTAATGGAATTTCGTTTCACATTATCAATAGATATTTCACAAAAATATGTATTTGAATATTCGAATATAATCAAATATAATTTTTATTGTATCTATGCATGCTATAAAGAACAGATAATTAAGTTTATACATTTTTTTAATACTTATAAGATTCAATGAAATTTCAAAATAGTTATTATATTCAATTACCTACATAGCAGCTTAATTAATTACTTGGTTTTATAGATTTAAATTTCAAAGAAACTAAGTTGAGAAAAAAATTCAATGATTTTCATGTGATTTTGAGTTATTTAAATATACTTACATAGTTACATCTTAATAGAAATATTAAAATTAAACAGGAAAATGTGTAAAAGACTGCTGTAATGAGAATAATATTGATTAATAATAATGAACTACGATGGACACGAGATACCATTTGTAAATAAAAATAATATGTTTCTGGAGCAAATGATAATGGCATGTATCAACTTTCATGCTTAAGTTCTTAACATAAAATATTCCATTTAGGTAACTAGTAAGCACCATGAATAATATTTTTTTTTTTAAATCGAACGTTTATCGATATTGATTGTTGAATTATTCAAGAGATTCACGATAAATTCATTACCCTATAGATTGTTAGTTGTTACTAGCCTCAATGCTGGTAGTTGGTGCCAAATCATATGACACATCTACTGTCTTCTGTAATGATGTATTTGCACATACAAAAATAATTGTCTGTAAAATAATACCGACTGATATGATTAAAAAATATGAAAAATTTAAACAGTTATCAGTAGTAATGCTAACAAACAGCTGCTTATGCAGATTAAATTTAGGTTAAGAATTCGCTGTTATCACTAAGCAGGGACCCGACCACTTTGGCAGTTTTATTTTTGAGAATGTAGCTCAATGTATTTTGATATGTTATATGTGTAATTGTTTCACAATATTTTTATGTGATAGTTTTTCTTACAATTTTTTTTTTTTTTTTGAGTAAAACTGTACAAAATAGTAAAATGTCGTCAAAGGGCCCCACAGTTGCTGGCTCAGACGGTTCAGATTTTTCTCACCGTCAAAAAGTGGCTGATCATTACAAAATCAGGTACTTTCTACATGTTAAATGAATATTATATTTAACATGAATAATAGTTTTGAAATCTTGGATAGGTATTGTTATTGACAGTATTGATCTGTTCTGCTATTAATTAACTAATTCAAAATTTAATTTTGGTTTTTAGTGTACAAAATAAAAATCGACTTAAGTATTGTATACTATTTCACTATTTATTGTTCTTTCTAATGGTTGCAAAATTATGTCCAGATGTTTTGGACAAGTTGGATATATTTGTACTAGAAATTGAAGAACTTGAAATTCCCAAGGTAATAAAAAATGAATATTGGAATAATAATAAAATTAATAATTTTAATAAAACGTCTGAGTAAAACTTGGCTTCTGTACATTTTAACATTAGTTTTAATTTATTATTTCAGCCATTGCTTTGGGAATATTTATGGTGTTTAAGTTTGCCAGCTTCATTTCTGGCATTACGTGCAATCAAACATAATTGTATAAAAAATATTTCCTTTTACATCAAATGGATTATATTATTAGGTATTTTGCCAGTGGTATATTGCTTTTTTAGTTACCTGCCAGATGTCTATGAGTATATTACGAAGAGTCCTCATGAATCTGTTCAACTGTGGCGAGTAAGTATTATACTATTAAAAATATTAATTTGAATTTTAGTTTTTTTATATTCATTTAAATTATTTTTAAATTATAGAATTTTCCATATGGTATACTTTGGTATATATTTATTGCTGTTGCACTTCAAATTCATGGATTCTCAATATACTTTGCATTAAATCTGAAAAATGCATGGACTGCCAGAGGTACAGCTCAAAAGAAGAAATAAATTGTTGCATGGAAAAGTCATGATGATGTGGAATAGTGTAAATGCTATGGGCCATTACATGTACAATATATATTTATAGTTTTATTATTATACAAATTATAAAAACTGTATTATCATGTGAATCGAACTGAATTAAATTAGTTAGCTAATTGGTATAAAATTATATATTTTTGAAATTTATATAAGCAATAGTAATTGTTGGTTTGTTGATTTGAAATCAAATATGCAAGATAAAAAATCATGTTTACAACTTGTTTAAATTAATTTATAAATTATAACCACTGAAAACTATTTTTATCTTTTACCATATTGTACTTTCTACTATAATTTTTATACAATAGTTTATATATATATATATATTTTTTTTTAAATTTCATAATTTGTAAAAATAGTAAAAATAAATATTTTATTGTTTCATATATTATATTCATTAATAGTTTGTACACAATTTTTGTTTAGATAAGTACAAATTCACTTAAAATTCTACAGAAATAAATGTAATAATTACAGTATTAAATATTCTCAAAAAATACCTCCATTTACATACAAAAATACAATTTTTAGTCAGTATTTTTTAAATTAGTAAAAGTATTTAAATAGTTGTATTTTTAAAATTATTCGAGTTAACATAAAATTAAAAATTTTGAAAGTTTTTGTTCCTTATTTAATAATTTAATAATTTTATTAGTGTATTGTCAATGTTGAAATTATAATGACATTTTTTAAGGTATATAGATGAAAACCAAAGAATATATTTTTCTTGAATATTCAAAATACTGATCATAAGATTCAATATTATAAAAAATGTTGTTTTTTGTTTAAATGAGTTAAAATAGTTGTTATTATAATTTATAAATAATAAATTGAAATGTATGTGTAAAATATAATGATTAGCACATACTTATTTATAAAATGTCATGCACAAATAAAACATTATTTGCAATGAAAATAATGTTGTGCATTACCAATAAAAAATTATAAGTCATTGGTTTGAAATTTGTATTTATTTATGAAATATACAAATCAATAATGTCAATGTCTAAGCAAAATTTAATCACTCCACCCTCAGCTCTAATAATGTGATATACCATATACCTTGTAGTTGTTTTTGTGTCTCAACTAAAACTTAATTTTATTTTATTTTTACCTACCCATTTTATGATTTATAGTAAGGGTGTTTCTCATTAAAATTGTAATCCATGTTATAGTATACCATGCGTTTTTGTTGGTCAAAATAAATAAAATTTGGCACAAATATGAAGAGTAGAATAAAAATAATACAATGATAGTTGAAACTAAGGAAACTAGCTATGGAAAATAAAATAATTTATAACAATGTTAGAAGACACTATACTTATTACTTAATAATAAAGACTTAGGAGGGGGAGTTATGGTTAATTACACGATGGACAAGTCTACATGAAGACCAAAATGTTGTTATCAGAACGTGTGAATTACATTTTTTAAGATGCCTCCTTTATAGTCGACTAATAGTCTCGAATGATGCAATTGTCGATGCGACTTTTATGAGTGTGTTTGTTCATAATTAGTTGGGATTGTCGTCCTCGAGAACGGATTTCTAAGAACACATCATGTCATCCGAGTTATGCAACGTAATAATAGTAACCAAACATCGAAATCTTCACGTTGAACTTTCCAAAATAAACCGTCTGCGTTTTAATTCGTTCAAATCGATCGCGATCAGTTGTGCACTGACTTTTGCGCGTGGGTCGAAGTGACACAGGACCGTGCAATTTCTACACGACAAAAATAATTATAACAATAATAATTATTAATAATAAAAATAATGAATACGTCAAACGACCGTCTCGTTACGGACGGGAAGATGTGACTAATGGTGTGGGAAAAAAAGACAGGATTCTTATTTCGGTGGCGACAGAAAAATGGCAACAACACTCGACCGGGACACCACCGTGACCACGTATATAGCAGCCGTGGCGTCGTCGTCGTTGCGCATAATATTACAACGCGCGAGGCGGCGGCGGTATGGAAACGTGCGTGTACGCGTGTGTGGTCGCGACTCCGGAGAGGTGCAAAAACGCCGCCGCTGCGACTGTATTGCGCAAAAAAAAACGAATATTCCGGGGCAGCGAGAGAAAGAGGGGAAACGGATAGGATAATAAGACAAAAAAAAAAAAAATAACAAAAAAAAATCGGAAAACGCGGCCGCCCGTGGACTGAATTTCGACCGGAGCCGACGACGGACGGTTAAAAATCGAGTGGTAAAAAAAAAATAAATAAATAAATAAAAATCGTTCGTGGCCTAGTCTTTGGCGTCGTCACCGTCGTCGACCGTTCGGCGGCGGGTAGATGGCGCGCGTCTTATTGCCCGGCGGAAAATCGCGTCCGCGGTTTTTTTTTCCTCTTCACGTCCTCTTCACTACCCGCCCGCGGGAGACGTGCGCCCGCGCCCCGCGTTCCACGAACAATCGAAAACATCGATGCGGCGGTTACACCGCGATACTATTGCGCGACGGCGAAACGCGGCCCCGGCGTGTACAATATATAAAATCGCCAACAGGCCGGAGACGGGGGCCTGCGGGCGGCAGGCCCGTGATTTTCGTGGCCCGGTGGCCGGTGGGCCCCAGCACGCGAAACGGCCGGTACCCGCGACGCGCAAAAAAACATCGATGTGCGCGCCACGGCGGCGGCAGCCTGCACTAGCGGCGGCGGCGGCGGCGGCGTCGCGTTATACAGAGTGACCACGGGACGCGCGCGTGAGGCCGGGCCGCGCGTACACACTGTACGGCCGCCGTACATTTTTGTTCTGTTCAGAGTCTACGGGAGATAATCGGTGAGTGTGCGCGGCGTATTACTCGACCGAAATTTATTGGAAAAAAGGGTATTGCATACACACATACGCGGGCGCGTATGATTTTCTAGTGTTGTTATTATTTTTCGTGTGTGTGCGCGCGTGCGTGTGTGTGTGCGTGTCCGCGATATTTTATTGTTTTCGATCGTTTTTACGTTTTTACCCTAGGCCTTAAGCCGTGTGTGTGAGAGTGCGTGTGCCCGTGTGCGCGTGTATGTGTGTGTGTGTGAGTGTGCCGTGGCGTCCGTGTGCCGAATCCCGGGACAGAATCGTCGTCCGAGAGGTGCGTCGTAACCTTTTGCCGTCCTAACCTCGTTTCGCGGCGTTCCCGACGCGATTTTTTTTTCTACTTCGCTCTACACCGTCGCCGTCCGCTCGCTCGGCCCGTTATCGAACCACCGCCGCCGCGCGCGCGTCGCAACCAACGCCGTCTCGTCGTCGTCGTCGTCGTCGTCGTTTGGACATGCCCGATGCCGGCGCGGACACCGGCGCGTACAAATGTAGCGGACGCGAGTGACGATTATGCTCGCTGCATTATGTTCAATATTCGGTGTGCCGAGTGCGAACGGCGCGGGCACAACGTAGCTGACTCGTCTACGTATTATGTACGCTGGCGTTGACGGGTGGCGGCGGCGGGGTGTTGGCAAACGTTCTGCTGCCTGTAACGTCTACTAAAATGGCTGCTACGCACGCGGAAAACCAGCCGGGCGGCGACGTGAACAATCGCGACCAGGACAGGCCGCTGGTCGACGTGCCCGGTTTCCAGAACGGCAGCCACGAACGCAGGACGCCCATGAGCGGGCTGGCGCCCGAATCGCCCAAAGGTAAACAACAGCAGCAGCAGCAGCAGCAACAACAGCAACAGCAGCAGCAGCAGCAGCAACAACAGCAGCAGGTGCCAGTCAATCACCACAATTACGACGGCATGAGCAGCGGCAACGGCGGCGGCCCGCCGTACGGCCGGCCGGAGCACGGCGACCAGCCGCCGGGTGACGGCGACATGCCGAAAGCCAACAATTTCGAGCAGGCGCCGCCCGACAAGGATGGCTATCCGCCGCCGCCTCCGGGCGGTTTCCGGAACAATTTCGGCCATCATCCGCCGCCCCCGGATCAGCAGCACCACGCCAACAGCAACGCCGAGCCCAACAGCTTCGGCCAGTTCCGGCACGCTTACCCTAAGCCGATGATGCGCGTGCCGGGGCCGCCGGGCGCGATGTTCCCGCAGCAGCGATACCACATGTCCGGCCAGAGCATATCGCAACCGACCGGGCCCACGCCTACGCTCAACCAGCTGCTCCAGTCGTCGAATCCGGCGACGCGTTATCAGAACAACTACGGCAACGAGTACCCGAAACCCGACGGTTCTCAGCCGCCGCCGGTCCAGAACCAGCAGCAACATTACAACCAAAATTGGCCGCCTCCCCCGAGGCACAACATGCCGCCCTTCCCTCCTCAGCTGGGCATGCCTTACAGAAATATGCCGCCTTCGGTAAGTGTCAGTTTTGTCCGTTATAATACGGTGTTCGTGCCGTGCCTTGGCAAAGGCCACGAGTACACACCTACGTGTCCTACACATGGCTAGTGACCTGCCTCAAACACGCGTCCCGTTTTTATTTTCACCCGTATCGAATTGCACTCGGTATCGATTCAAAGCCGGGCAATTGGACAGGATATCGTTTACGTTTAGACGACGTTCCGTTACACACGAGGTACCATTTAACCACATAACCGGTCAATACCGCGAATCAATTGGACATATTAATCGAATAAAGACCCCACCAACGGACCCGTGTCGTAAACTCGGCTCCCAAATTTCATTCCTTCGCATTCTGAATCGATATGCCTACACTCTTTTTCTTTTCTCTAAAACTTGTCGATTTCACTGAGCACATTATTACAATAATATGTAAATCCACGTATACATTCTGGCATTCGTGTATACTGGATATTATGTATTTAATGCCACGATTTAATTAATGTATATGTATTTAGTCAATGACATTCAAGACACCGACATTTTAACAGTATGTGTATGACTTGTCTAAAAGTGCCGTCAGAATGTTACTATCGAGGTTACTATTTAAATAATTTGTCAACTTACAGTTGCTATTCTCTTTTTCGCTAGACAATTTTCCTATAAATTAAATTGTATACCGAACGATTTAAAATACGTACCATTACTGTGATTATTTTATGAATCCGCTCAATTTTAATCACATTTTCTTCGATGAAACACGTTTCATTGTAATGTTTAGAAATATTCATTCAAAATTGAATTTTAAAGTCGATGTAATAATAATAAAAAATTTTTTTTATTTTATCTCGTATTTGTGGTAGTCTAAAAGTACTTAACTGTCAATGAATGTTTATATTTTCTTAATCTCAAAGCAGTACTTCCTAATCACATTTATTGATGTGTATTATTTTATTTTAACATTTGATATTGATAGTAGGTACCCACTTAATTACACATTTCATTAGGTACATAAAAAGTATCATAAATATTTTGTTTAATGAAGCCAATTAGATTTATCATAGACCAATTAATTTAGCACTTAATCTCCAAATCTAAAAATTGTGTTTTTTGTACCTATTTTAAAAATAACTGGTTATCTAATGAATTAAGTTGATCAATATTTATCTTTATCGTTTTCGACTGCGAGATAACAACCTAAATAGTTCGTGAAATGAAGAAATTTTCGTTTTACCAATAACAAATTATAGGTAATAGAATTTATTTAAGGGCATTCAGCGAGCAGCATACATTTATCTTTTACATTCGTTGACTTAAAAAAAATACAATTATTGATAAAAGACTACAGCAATCAATTATTTATGCACGTGTATTTAAATATTATGTTTTCGAGTTATCAAATTGTTTGCATTTCAAGATAATTTCAAATTTAAAATATAATATGTTTGTAATATATTGTATTAAAATTGTTTAGGTATTATATTATAATATTTTCTAAGATTTTAATAACTAGTTTTTAATGTATTCTATTTAATTAATAAAACTGCTAATAGTTTTGAGAAATATATTGGTATATCGAACACTTTTTAAATTAGAGACCCCCTACAGCTATTAATAATTATCGTTTTATATACAGTTTCGTCAGAATATTGTGATTAAGAAATTTATTATAATACGTTGTCTGTGTTAAAAGCACTTAAAATGGAACACTTCGATCGGTTAGCAGAATTCGTCAACGAATTGCATAGTAAACCGCACTACGAATATTTTTATCACAAAAAACCAAGTTAAAACACATTTCATGTTAAAAAAAAAAAAAATAATAAATTATTTAACTATTCAAAACTTGCTTTAATTATAAATCTAATGTTTATTTACAGGTAATTTTATTCACAATTTATTTTTAAAACTGCATAACGTAAAATACGTTATTAACAAAGACGTATGACGTTCATATATAATAGTATTATAAAAAAAAGTAGTATTGGGCGGATTTGTGGTGTGAGAGTATCTTAACATATTATAATTATATGTAAAAATATTAACATTTAAAAATGTATACTATGTTATATTTAGAAACGTGATACATAGTTCGAAAACCGTTGCTATGTTAAATGTGTCCGAAAATAATTGTATTTTAAACTAGGCTCAAACACCAACGACCGGATTATTCGACCGGTCTCCTATCATTATAATGAGCCGATTGTTGTTAGGACTACCTTTTTGATTATTTTGGACATGTGACGTTCGGGTATTTTCAGTAAAAACATAAATCAGCCGAGTGCAACGTGGAACACGAAAACGACTCGTTCTCTAAGAGCTCGTGTGTTTTTCGGAAAATCTGAAAAATCAATTTCGACCCGCCCCGGACGAAACACCCGAGTCACCGGGTTAGGTTAGGACTTCACGGAAACCTCGTGATCCGATAGATTTTTCATCGAATTTCCGCAGTACGTCCGTGAGACGAAACCCCTGTCGCGTCCGCGTCTTTTTATTATTATATGAAACAACACGCACGTCGCCATCGCCGCCGGGGTCGGCTTGTGTCGCGTCCGTCGAATCAATTTGCCACATGGATGGAGTTTGGGTCGTCGTCGTGGAAGGCGGTCGTCATACGATACACGCCGTACGTGTACGCGATCGACGACGACAACAATACGGGGATAATATAATTTTACGCGGTAATTATCCGTCGCGTGTACTCGATCGGATTGTGTGTGTTTGTGTGTGTGTGTGTATTTTAAGTGTATATCATACTGTATTTCGTGTATAATATAACGTACACGTACACGCGTTAATAACGACCGCGACCTATAGGCGCGCGCCAACGAGATCGTGTGTGTGTGTGTGTGTGTGTGTGTGTGTGTGTGTGTGTGTGTGTGTGTGTGTGTGTGTGTGTGTGTGTGTTTGTGTATCGCATCCTCCGCGTGTATCATTTATATTATATATAAATATACCGTTTACGCGTCGTCTGCAGATAAAACGGCCGTCGTACACAACTCGTTCTCTTTCTTTACGCCCGCGACACGATCCGTCCGCCGATCAATGCCGTGTTCCGTCGGGTTTTCGATTAATCGGTCGTGTTTGTTAACGATCGCGTCGCATCCCGGAGAGTACGCGCTCGCGCGCTGGCGGGGCCACAACACGATAACGTCCGGCGTCGGCGTCGGCGTTTCTCGTCCGTGCCCCCCGACTTCTCTGACGCTCGTGTGTGTGTGTGTCTGGCCGAAAAGAAAAATACTCAGACCCGCCGCCGAATCGTTTGGTACGAATACAATAACGATAATCGTAATTACGACATTATTTCAATAACAATACGTGAGACGACCCGTCGGAAATGTGTCGTCGACCCACCACCGCCGGCCGCCGGTGGTCATAATAATTATATTATTATATACGCGTCTCTCGCGCGATAACGATTATTATTCTATTATTATGTAGTCGTCGTCGTCGTCGGCGGCATTTCCACGCGTCTCCTCCGCCCCGCTCGCTCCTTCCTTCCTCGCCGTGCCCGGTTTTACGACAAAAACCGACGCCGCCGTTTATACAAATATATATATATATATATTTAACCGGCGTTGTATTCGTATTACACTTTCATGTACATAATATACTATGTATATATTATATATATACGTATTGTGTATTGTATATGCGGCATTGTATGTACACGTATTTAATATATACGTGTTTGTGTGTGTTTATATAAATTAGAGACGCTTAGACGGTAATTGATTCATTCATTAGCCGATCGGCGGAATGCGCCCAAATATTTATTTTTAGCGTCGCCGCCACTCGTTTGTGTGTCTCCGCCTCCGCACGATAATCGCGTGTTAATTTATAACGTCGTTGGATCTGTTATTATTATTACGATTACTCTTGTTATTATTCCTAATATTATTAATTTTATACACTGCCCCCGTACCTTTCCGCGTTTATTGTTGATTGAAGTGTGTGTCCTATTTCCACGTGAATAATTCTTATCACTAGACACTGGCGCGCGTGTTTGTGTTTGTGTGTACTGTGTAGCGTATGAATTTGAATAAAACGTTTTTGTTGCGTTACACCGATGTCCACCGTGTGTGTTCCTCTAATGAATCGATCGTCTGAATTGTGCTCGTATGTCGTCTTCGCATATAATATTAACGATAATAAAATAATATTGACGTGTTCTGAAATGTAGGGAAAATCGGTAATTGTTTTCGACCTCGGAGGATTATTATAAATAATAGTATGAACAAATTATCATAACGTGCACTCGGAGCCTTTACAGTCGGCGTCAAATGTTTTTTTTTATTTATTCGTATTCCATTCCCGTTTTCTATCTCTTGGTCTCTCTCTCTCTCTTTTGCTCCGTTCTGGAGTTCGTACACGGGCTTTGTTGGAAACGAGCTCTACGCTTCGCAACAGCAGCGGCGACGGCATTCACTTCGTTTCGTTTCGTTTTCCTATCGCGCGGCAGCTGCGTGTTGGGTAGGATGTATATGTTGTATGGCGTTACGTGTGTGTGTGTGTGTGTGTGTGTGTGTGTGTGTGTGTGTATTTTTTATTCCTAGTGTACGCTGCTCGATCGACGCCACGCCCACAGTCCCGCCGCGTTGCCACGTTGTGCATCGGTGCCGTGTTCACGTTATATAATGACACTATGGCTGCCCAAATGGCAACCTTGACGGGAAGGAAAATCGTGGGGCCACTGCGTTGCGCTGGGAAATTTTCTTTTTTCTTATTCCTTATTTTTATATTAATATATATCTGTATATGTTATATACTTTTTTTAACACATATTTCAAGCAAAAAACCGCTTTCGATAAACTATTTCGTTTTCATACGCGACACAATATTATTTTTACACAGACGAAATAATAATGTAGTACGAAAACTATGTTTCTTTTTTTCATTACTTCTGACGATATACAAAAACGGTTATTTTCGCATTAGTTTGATACAAAAAAAAAATGTTCCTAATGTTTTTTTCATTTCTCATATTTTTATCACTGGTATCCGAAAATCAATAATCTTGGTACTATCCACCGATTACACCAACAGTTAAATTATATGAAACTGTTTAAATTTATGTAAAATACTGGTACCTCTGTTATCATAATTTACCCATCTTTTATAATCATGACCGAAAAGTTCTTTAAATTATAAATAATTAAAAAAATGTTTGAAAGTACTCTCGTGCTCAAACTTTCTTTAATTTATACTTTTGAATAATAAGATAAGTAAATTAACTAATTGTTTTCGTTTTATTAAATTTAATTAATTATTTGTATCAAGTACCTTTGTATTATATATAAATACCTAAATTTACTTGTTCATTGGAGTAGTTTGATAGAGTGGGTTAATTCAATTTCAGTGAAAATATAACATTGCATATTATGAAGTTTACTTATATAGTGAAATATGATATCATGATAAGTAATTGAATAGCTGGCCAATTTTATTAATTATCATTAGTCATTACTTATTGAAAACCAAAAAAATTTATATCAAAAAATACTCCATCAAACTCTTACTCTAATAATCAATATTAAACTATTTTGAAGATAAGCTCCAAAGAGATACCCCTAAAATTACTTAGAAAATTATGTCAATAATGCACCTACTTACTAGTGCCAACAAAATATTTTGAAGATAAGTATTTTTTTTATTAGTATGACTTAAGTTGTAAAGATTATTAAATAGGTAAATGTGTTATCATATAGAATCGGATTAAATTCCATTCCATAGTATATTCTTACGTATCTATTAGAACTATAGTTACAATAAATTTAATACTAAGGATTATCAAATATGCAACAATTCATAAGAGTTCATTTAAAACGAATATTCAAATAATGTTGAATTCTTGAAAACTCAATGTTTCCACTTTAATTTTATTTTTATTTTTTATTAGAATACATTTTTTCGTTTTAAATTAATTATTTTAACTTCATAAATTATTATAATTAAATAGTAACATCGAAATGAGCTAAGAAACCATTATTGGTTAAGTTATTTTATCATAAAATATGGTTTCATAAGGAACATAATTCGTGGGACTCAACTTGTCTGTGTTTTAATTTTTATTTACGTCTGTGAAATAATGTTTGAATAATATATTTTAACTCAATCTAATTAATTTTACTTTTAACATTTTGCTCGTTAAGAATATAAGGTACTACCTACCTTTTTTAAGAACAAGTTGTCATGGTTTTCATTATTTTTAATAAAATAACTTATTAATTAAATTTTTGTTAGTACTCATTAACGTATATATTCTGTGTATTAATATGTTGTAAAAAATGTAAATGTATATTATATGGATGTATAGCATAGTATAAACTAATTAATTAATTTTTTAAGTTAATAATTAACTATGTGTTTAAGCTTAAAGACAATTAAAGACAAAAAACTGAAGACTTGATATACATTTTCATAAATTTAAATATGTATTTATATATTATCAACACTGCGTCAATTGATTCATCTCATCATTATTTATGGAATCTAAACCAAACAAATCAATAATTAATAAGGTTTACAGTTCACATGTATCCATTTATTTAGTTTTTTAAAAGAATACAATTGTTATTACCCTTTTAAAAACCTACCTTAAAAGCTAGTCACTATATCTAGTATTTATCAAACTTTTTTCAACTTTAAATTCTTTACACGATGTGTTAAGTATTGTAATACAGTGTATACGTTAGTAGTTAAATTTGTATGAAAACTTGGACTTTCTTGTTGATGGGCACAATATATTGTCTATATATAATAATATAACGTGAATGCGGTGTGCCACGCGGAGTAGGATAATGATAATAATTATCATAATGACGATATATTTTTAAAAAGGACAAAATGTTCGATTTATTTCCATGATTGTACAACAGTTATTATATAATAATATAAGTAATGATATTTTTGTGTAATCGTTATTCAATTAGTAGAAGGTTCGGTTTTTCGATGAGTATTCCGTGATCTGTTTTGAGTGTTACTATAATTTAACAATTATCGACGTGAAGTCGTCATAACAGCTGGTCAGTGGCGGCGGACCTTGAGTCACACTGATAGGTTATTAGCATGTTGTATGTTGTACTACATACACAATTTATGATAGTTCATGCACAACAATATATATATTATGTATCTATATGTTATGGACAATACGTCACTATCCATCATCGATGATGATGTCATCAATACCAGCGATTAGAAGCCACGGTTTATAATTCGCCGTTATCGGTTATGACAATAATTTACAATAGCAAAACAAAAGTGCATCTGTGTGACATCTCTTAGTTAAGACAACACCGGATTTCCTAACCTAACCAACACTGGAGTGAAGACAACACCGGATTTCGCAAAATATTTCTCTCGTTGGCCGGTTAACGGGTGTGGTAGTCGGTGACGATAACAGTTGGTTCAAGCGCTGCCGACGATGGCCGCAACAATGATCGACCCCGACAAAGAATCATCGACTACAAATTTTAAATTATTATAATTTATTGAAGTAGTTATGTCCGGCGACGACACGTTTCTCGTGTCATTCGTACACGCGTGTGAGTAGGTTTGTACACCGTGCACATTATAGTATGTAAATTGTTGGTCGGTGCCGGTAAAGTCTGCTGTAGTGTCCCCCGCGGCCTTTCACCTTATCATGGGGGCTACAGCTACTGCGGAAATGCACATCCATCATTTCCGATTCTCAACGTGTATTGCGAGCATAGTTTATTAACCCAGATTACACACACACACACACACACACACACACACACACACACACACACACACACACACACACACACACACACACACACACACACATACACACACACACACACACACACACACACACACACACACACACACACACACACACACACACACACACGCATAAAGGACAAGTGAATGAAAATTTATATATGTGTATATATAGGTACATAAAGAGACGGAGTGAGAAAGAGGAGAGAATGGGTTTGTTTATTGTACGCCGCACACGCATTATGTACGCGCCCATGCCCTTACCCAACAACAAATACGCACACACACATACACTGTCGAGTGTAAATACATTCGGATAAAACACACGTCACATATATACATACATACACACACACACACACACATACCGCGCGCGGAATATTTTGGGCCCACGTTTATTTTTATTTTTAGCTTTAATTGATACACGCACATAATGTGTGTGTGTGTGTGTGTGTGCACCAGTTTTGTTGTAGTAGACGTGTCGGCGATAGTAGTAGTAGTTGTAATCGTAATAGTATTTCGAAAGTAAAACGGTCTTGTCTCCCGCGCGCTTCACGCAAGCGCGCCGTCGTGTAAAACGGATGCGAAAGGACGCGGCGCGCTCACGCCTCCTCCGCCACGCCGCCGGTGACATCGTAAATCGTTATTTACCGTTTACATTACGGTCGCGATCATTCGTTATTTGCGTGTAAAACTATCCGCCGCCGCCGCCGCCGCCACTCGTGTATCCCATCCTCTCGCCGCGGACACGTCGTCGCCTCGGCGAACCGACCGCGCTTGCCGGGCACATAATATTATATTCCTCTATCGTTTTCGCCCGAAACAGACGGACGGACCCGTGACCGTCGTCTCCGGAACGGGGTCCGGTCGGCAACGCTATTTTATTAAATTTTTCTCTCCCCCCCCTCGCAAAACCATCGCCAGCCCGTCGTTGCGGCGTGTGCGTGCGCGTTTCACGGGATGTCGTCGCGCGTCCCGATCGCGGGAATCAACGGCGGCGCGCGGCCTCTCGTCGTGCTCGGCGAAAATCAATACACGCGTCGGTCGCGCGTCGTACTGTTCCCGAGAAAAATCGATAGCCGAGAGAGCAGTAGTAGAGAGCGGCGAGCCGTGTCGGTCCACCGGCGCGCGCGGGCCTGACGCGCGTGTCGTTTGAGCCGCGTTTCAACCCCACGTGTCCGTCGTCGTGTCTCGCGCCGTGTACCTACCGCCGTACGCCGCGCGAAACAATCGATAACGAAGAGCATAGTAGTTGTAGTAGTAGTTGTAGTAGCTCTGCCGTGTGGTCGTCGTGCCCGGAGAGTATTATATTATTATATTACTACGTGGGTATTATCGTGTGCCTGAACGCCGCCGATGCGTGAGAGGGGTTGGTTGTACACCTGATCGATGACGACACGTTGATAGCGGATATTGTTGTTGTTATTATTGTTATTATTATTACGACGACGTGGTGATGATGATGTGACACCAAAGCTCTCTGACTTATACTTATCAGCTATCACGAACGGTATCGATTTGAGCAATACGCGAGTTGCGCGTGTGTGTGTTCACTGCAGTGCCTACGTGATGTGTATTTATCTTGCACATGAGACTAGTTAGTAGTTATCGTTATAAATTGTTTAATTGCCTGTTGCTATTGTATTATTGTATTTCTAATGTTTGGAGATCGAAGACTAAGTATTATTATGTGTGTGTGTGTGTGTGTGTGTGTGTGTGTGTGTGTGTGTGTGTGTGCTAGAGGCGGTTGGTCGGACGGTTTAAAGTTCACCAACAATACCTTTCCAAATACTCTCTTTTAACGATTCAATACTGTGTTTACCGAGTGCTTAAATGATACGATAGTTTGCTAAAGTGCACTCCTATATTACATAAAAAACACATGTTAAAAACTCTTGATAAAATTAATTTATAAATCACTATGAATACATGGATAATATATTATAGTTGTATTGTAAATATAAAATATTGATACCATATTATAAAGAAAAAAATAAGTTTTATATTTTTATATTGTTAATTTTGAAATCAGTTTACCTGTACAGGTAAACTTTTTATTTTATCAATAGGTTAGGTACCTACATAAAAATAAAAAAATAAATGTTTAAAAACTTTTTAGATTATGTTCTGTGTTATATCATCATTTTTTAAAAAAAATGATATGTTCTCGTTGTGTTATTGAGGATTAATAATCTATTTACATTCAATAGAGTTTAGTATGTTTCCATTTTACTAAAACTTATGGTAGTATAAATGTTTTTTTTTTTATAGTACTCACGCGTGATTACGCTTATTAATTATGTGTGTATTATACATTTTTATGTACATATCTATTTTACATTATTTTAGTTTCTCATTAATAACACCCAGCTTTTTGAGTCATTCTATATCACTTCATAATGAAATCCTTATAACTAATAAACTATGGATTTTGCTATCACTATAATTATTCACAACCTTTCTTGTTCTAAAGCATTATTTCCCAAATTATGTTTTCGATATATTTTAATTTAAAAATATATAATTTGTAGAGGACCTTCGAATATTTAAAATTTTAATATAAATAAAATATATTAAATGAGAAATGTACAGTGGTTCTTTTGTGTATAGATTACTATCCATTGACGGTACTCCAGTAATGTTTGTGATACAAAAAACTTAATATTGTTTATCATATACGTATTCTCTAAAAAAATGTTTTTACATTTATTACACTAACTTGTTCGTTTATTGTATCTAAATTAAATTAAGAATACATTTTGTTTTCATTTTCATTATACGATTATTTTGTAATTTGATTTTATTTAAAATATACAACGAAGAAATTTAAAATTAATTAAGAGAGAAAATCTAATATTTTTCAAAACCGCATTCCATTAATCTTTCATTGATTCGGTTTTCTATTTTGTTTTTAATACAATATTTCTATTAAACTATTAATTTTAAATTTATGTTGATTATTGTACATTTGTACCTATTTTCCAGAATGAATTTCGTATTATAATTTCGTTGTTGAAGTTTCATTTTCATTTAATCCTGTATTATGATTGAGTAATCTGTATTATAATTATTTGTATACTCCCCTTTGTGTTACACTGAGTCAATGAGGTACCGACAGACGTGAAGAAAGAAAAATTATACCTGATGAAAAATGTTGTTTTTATTTTTATCGTTCGACCCGGCAATTATCGAATTTATAGTCGTACACCACGTGGTCTGTTTTCATAATTGCGTTAGGTGTGCGCACGCGTGCGCTCGTACGCACAGACAAATATACGTATAGACTCACACTCACACTCACACGATAATGGGTCATTAATTATTTCACATTGGACCCATTAGGGTCACCTTTTCCGCATCGTCTAGCGCGTCGACGTACTCGTGATTCATGAATGAAGGAACGTCATTATCACGGACAGAATCCACAGTTTTGCGGCTTCGTAATTTTACAACCCTTAAATGTTTCCAGCCCCCGCGATCGATGTGTTACTCGCCACTATTACGTCGTCTGCCCTCTCTGCCTTGTGTTTCTTCTATGACTACAAACGTCGTATCCACCACTACCCCCGTCCATAACAGGTTTCGTGCTAACCACACAAACATGCATTGTGCAAAACTTTTTAACGCTACCCTCCGCTCCTACCCGGCCATCGCCGCATTTGTTGTGTATAGTAGTAGTAGTGTTTATACATATATATATATATATATATATATATATATATATAGAAAGAGAGTAGTCTGTGTGCCTACCTGCTCACAAATCCTTTTTGCCCCCGTTTACTTTTCCGCTTCTCGCTCTCTTTATTCTCTCTCTTACACTCTTTTTCTCTCTCTCTCTCTCTGTCTCTCTCTGTTTCTCTAACATTCTCTTTATATGTTTACTGCCGGCTGTTGACCCCCATACCTTCAAGGTCACTAGTTTCCTCCCGATTCGTCGATCTTTTTCGCAACGATAGTACGTCTGAAACTTTAATTTTTGTTCTCTTTACAGGCGAATCCCAGAGGACCGACACCTCCACCGTCTCCCGGTCATCAGGCCCACTATCCTCCGCCGCCGTCTTCGCCCACCGGATACCAACAACATCATCGGGTACCACCGCTGCACCATCAGTATCCACCGGGCCCTCCTGGACCACCCGGACCGCCTTCGCAACAACAACAGCAACAACAACCGCAGCCGCCGCCTCAGCAACAGGTAATTATTGTTATTATTATTAGAAGAAGTAGTAGTAGTAGTAGTAGTAGTAGTAGTAGTAGTAGTTGTAGTAGTGCGATAAAACGTGTTAACGCCGTTGACGGAAGAGATTGACCTAGAACCGTAATACGGTTGTTTTTTTCGGGCGCGAAAAATGTTACTCCGATTCAAGACTTATTCTGGGAATGGGCCAAATCAACCGCGGGTGACACGGTGCGCGATCATCCCGGCAATAATAATAATAATAATAAAAACAATAATATCACAACAACCGAGATTTATAGCACTTCCGGACTATTTATAAAATATAAATAAAAACCGGCGTTTACGAGTAAACGTCATTGACCTGTGCGTTATAGTTTTATGTCGCCGCCCGGTCGACTTCAAATAGAATGGTAATGGGTGTACACGCGGACGGGCGGGTGGCGGTTGTGTGCGGCATTATCACTCACACAGCTGATCCTCTCCTCATGCCGCACGGTCCCGGTACCCGCCACCCATCACGACCTTGACTTCTGCGAAATGTTTTCCCGTGCCGGCCCCGAAACGCGACGAAACACCGCAAAACGGCGAAACCCCAAAACCCTCGGGATCGGCGTCTACTTTTACTCTCGACACACGACCCGGCCACCGGCGCGGCGTCCGTTATTACCGTCATTACAATTATTATCGGCGTGTACTACTGATATTCCCGGGCCCCCCGTTCGCCGACGTCGCTCCCACACGCTGCCCTCTGCTACCGGACTACGGGTTCTGTAATAACTACTTTTGCTATATCACCGCTGCTACTGGTCGTTACCGCCGTCCGCGTACCCCGTAGTAATCATCGCTCCGACCGTCGTGTACGTGTGCTGTGCGCGCACGTGTACTGCGGCGGGTGGGAAAAGAAAAAACGAAATCAAAACAATAAATACACGTGCGTGTGATGTGCTGCGCTATACGATTGCTCTAACTAACCGCCGTCGGTTTTTCCGCAGGCGCCTTATGGCAGCTACGCGAATCAGCAGCAGCAGCAGCAGCCGCCCGTCGACCGTCAGCAACAGCCGCCGCAGCCTCAACTTCCTCCTCAACCGCCTCAGCAACCTCACGCCGGTCCGGGACAGACGGCGTCGTCTCCGGCGTCGGCGAGTCCGCCGGCTTTGCCTCCCGTGTCGCAGGGCCAAAACGCCCAGCATCACTCGTCGCCGACGCCTCCGCCGCCGCAACAGCAGCAGCAGCAGCCACCTCACCAATCACCGCCGCAGGCTCATCCGGTGAGTTACTTGTGTTATTTTTGTATTGTTCTCGGGCGGGACGTGTCGAACCTCGCCGTTCGTTCGGTTTCCACGACGAAACGATTCCGTGTGACTTTTTGATGTGTACGCGCACCGGTTGTTTGATTGTGACGGAGGGTGCAGTGCGGCTTTTTACGGGTGAATTAACGGCTTGGGACGCGCTTGTTTGTTGTGCTGTGAGACACTTTCACGTAGTTCGATAAGTCGACTCCGACGTGTATAGAGTATATTGTTGACACTGTTCTTGAAACGTAACAGGATCGTTGAAGAATTAATTAATTAATTAACCCGTATAAGATAAAACCCAACACTTGACAAAACACTGAACTTTTTCATAGAATTATTGAAATGTTTTTGTGTTAAATCGCGTACGCTCTAATATTTATCTGATGGGTTATTAGTAAGTCTAGTTAGCAATTAATGCCAAATGTGTTACGAGAATTTTTTGTATTTCTATTGTTCGCGTATTTCAAAATGGGTTACGAAAAATTCATAGGGCGAACGGTTGGTTTAATAAAATTACTAATATAGTGTACGTTCACTGTAAAAAATGTAAATTTTGTTTATTACTTAACAAATTTTCTAGATGCAACCTAATGGTCGAGTTCACAATTACGTTATATTCTTGGAATATACTTTCTTTTGTCTTATAAATGCTAATACCGTGGTATTTTACTACCTTGGTACTTTCACAGTGTCGGTTGGTTGGCTGGTTTCAGGTTGATGTTTATATTTTATGATCCCAAAAAGTCACGTGAATTTATTTCGACATCTGTTTTAGGAATTTACTATTTACTGAACAGATTAAAATATCTTGTTATTTTTTATTGGAATTGTTGGTCATTAAGTGGTTTAATGAATGTCGTACATTTTTATATTTATTTTGGCTTTTTAATCCTTTGAAATTAAAAAAAAAATAATAGAATCATTAGTAGGCATTCACTGCTTAAATATTCTGAGATTAAATGTTTTTAATGTGTTTAACTAAGAACTATTTCAATTCAAGTTCGTAGTCTAACGAATAAGTATTTAATTATTCTTTCGGTGTCCCGAAATGATAAAGTACTCTACGAAACGCCGATTGTAATCAAATTAAGGATAGGATTCATCCAGAATATACCATTATGGACAAACGAATATATACAGCATATAGGTCGTGGCCTTTAAAAACGTGATAGTAACTGGTTTGTTAATATTATCATTTATCTCATAGTATGTACGACAGGTTTTGTACATTTTATCTTAGTCGAATTATTCTCGTGAGTTAGTTGGTATAGAACAGTATAATTTATTAGCTTCCATTCGGTCACAAATGCCGAAAGTATTCTCATTTGACCGTTATATTTAATTTGCATTAAATTGTAATAACATTTAATCCATTGTACCTCTATGTGGTGATTTTTTTTTGCATACCGAAACTGAATAATATATTACATTTTTTACGGGCACACGCATGTTTCGACCCGGCTTTCTACTAAATACCTATTAAAGAACCTCGGAATTCGAAAATAAACGAGCTCAAAGTTAATGTTGATAGTGTAAATTCAATATTTTTTTAGCTTAATGATTTAATGTTTAATTCTGTTTGTTTGCATTTATAAAAACACGTATCACTTTTAGTTGTTGACGAATGTAAATAAAAAATTGTAGTGATACACGTGAGAACCACGGCGGGTATATATTCGATGTCTCCACTAGTGTTTTATGATTTTAGTTGGTCAATTGGGTTGGAAAGAATTTCAGTTCATTAAATGTGTACCAGTGACTTGATTTTATTTATTTTTTACTCTACCGTCTGTCGACGCTTGATAAGAATATTAACACTTGATGTAATAATATTTGATAAACAAGTGCCCCGACACATTTGGTACGGTCAGAGAAAATCACGAATCAAACGGATCATTGATAACCGTGTGGAAGAAAAAAATAACGATTTCATTTCTCCCGCTCACTATTATCACAGGGTCGGGGGCGGAAACGTTTATGTTTGAATCACCATTATTATTATTATTATTACTATTATCATTATTATTATTATTACTATTACTATTATTATTATTATTATTATTATTGACGAGAATCCGGTTTCTACCGTTGTCGGTACCCGAGAACATACGTGTAAATCGTAATACACATCTATATACATAATAATAATATAATACGTCCGTGTAGAATAATAGTAATAAATAATTGTTCCCGCGTTGAATGCACACGCGCTCGTATATGAGATATTATACGTATATATATTGTATGCACGTACGGCTCGGCACAGTCATATCGCAGTGTCTCGGGTTGGGCGCGCGCGCACACACGCCGTCGTCGTCGAATACTCTACACACTGGCAATATTATTATTATATCATGTGCAAAGAATGCGTACAGTCGTCGTCGTCGTCGTAGTAGTAGTAAACGCGTGTGTAGCAGTAGTAGTAGTAATATTAGTGGCGGCGTCGTATAATATACGTCTCCGTCGACCGTGTGTGTGTGTGTGTGTGTGTGTATAATATCATTATTGTACGCGCGTTCCCGGCGCGGCCGGGGCTCGGTCGGCGGTCGGCTCGGCGTCCCGAGCATCCATTATTTGCGCCGTTACCCCATTGCCCCGCCACGTCGTCCCCGAGCACGAACGAACGAAAACGTTGGCTGCTATAGCAGCAGCACACACACTCGACTCGAGTTCCAGTCCGCGCGCGCGGCTCTCCACCCCTCCGCTCCCCACTCTCTCCCGCTTTCCCGACCGCCGACCGTCTCTTCGCGCCAACGCCGCAGAGTCGTACGCGGCGGCGGCGGCGGCTGCCCTCGGCCGCCTCGCCGTTCCCCGTCGCCGGTTTGGTACGCCGCCGCCGCCGCGCTAACCTGCGGCGCGCGTTATATCCGTACGTTGTTTATTACGATCGTCCTCTGCGTTAGGGCCCTCGGTGTCATGCGCCCCGCGCCCGCTTTCGCGCGCGCGCCGTCGTGGCTCGTTGTTGTGTACTGTGTAGCAGCAGCAGCAGCAATAGTAGTAGTAGTAGTAGTAGTAGTAGTAATAATAATAATAATAATAATAATAATAATAATAGTATTGTAGTTGTAGTAGTCGGCGTCGTCGTCGTCGCTATTTCGCCCGTCGTCGTTGTATATTACAGTCCGACGATGTTACAATAGCGACGGCGCGAGTGGGGCGGTGAATCGGCGAATACACTACGCTGCGCACGGTTTTGTTGCGCTCGAGTATTGTATTAATTTTATACACGACGCCTCTTGTACACATAAATGCGTATATTATTACATATTATTGTACGTGCTACGACGACGAGCCGTATATTTTTATACGGTTTTTGTCATGGAAAAATGATGACGTCTCGTGTACGTGTCTGTAGCACCGTGTACGCGGGGTCGTGCGTTTGGGCGGTCGACGGCGCGCGAGCGTTCCACCTCTCGCGTACACAGCCGACGCGGCCCCGGAACGACGCCACTGCGTGGCCGCCGCGAACGGCCGGAACTAAAATTTCGATTTTCCGCGCCCACGATCGCCGCCACCTCGCGTCCGCCCGTTTTTCGTTGTCCGACGCGTCTCGTATTCCCGCGCGCGCCGCTCGGCCACCGGAGCGGTGGCTTTCGGTCGGTTCAACCGCCGCCGCCGTCCGTGTGTTGGCAACACTGCGGGCGCGCGCGCGCTCTGAGCTAGCAGCTAGCGTGCGCGTTAACGGCCGTCGACGTCGTCGTCGTGGTAGTCGGTAATTTCGGGGGATCGGCAGAGCCGAACCGGCCGCCGCATGATAACCGGAATATCGTCGGTGTATGCGCGCTTATCTTTACGTCGGTTTTTTTTCCCAACGTTGCGTACGCGGCGTCTGCGGCTCTCCCCTCTCTCGCTCCGTTTCTCCTGCCCCTTTCGCGCCGCCGCAATTCTCCCTCCCGGTCTCGCTGTATTTTTCCCCCTCCTCCGTCGTTTCGAAACACTCGACCGTTTTCGTCGTCGTCGTCGTCGTATTTTTTTCCTCGCGCCGCGATCGGAGGTGGACGCCGCTAACACCGCACGACCGGTAGAGAGTTGCACACATTATTATTAAAATGTACAAATGCATTATAACGGATGTGACGACGACGCCGCCGCCGCGTTTCTTCGGCATTGCGGCGTCTACGCGCGTAATCACTTTCCCAGCCTTTCATCCGACAGGTTGCCCCTCCGCTTTGTCATAGTTTCGCATACCCCTCCCTCCCCATTTGCCTCACCCGTCCCGTTGTGTTCTGAGGGTGAGGTCATCTCTTGGCCTAACCCTTTTTATCGTTTCTCCCTGCCCTCCGATTCTCGTCGTAGATCGTTGTTCACAACCCCGTGTCGGTAGCATTACATTAGCTAAGAGCCATTTAACATGCCTACTACTACTACTACTACTACTACTACTACTACTACTACTACTACTACTACTACTACTTCTACTACTACTACTTCTACTACTACTACTACTACTATTTCTACTACTTCTATTGCTCTATGCCCAATGCTGGTAGAAACTACTTTTTGCCAAAATGTCTTTATTGTTGATGAGTCGTGTACTAATGATCCTAGTTTTGCGGATATTCTTCGTTTTTAGTACCGTTTTTCTTGCTTACGTATCAGCAGTGCCCATAGAGTTCGCGTAAGCGTGTGTACTAATACAGGACACATTTGTGCATGCGTGTATAACGAGTATACACGTGTTATATATTATGTATCGGTAATATATATACATTTATTTATTTATTTATTCGAATGTCGACTGCCTACCTACGTGTTTTATATGTACTGATTGTTAAAAATTCACACTGTGATCAATTATGCTATTTTTAATCGATGAATCTCAATGGATCATGGAGGGTTGCGATTGAAGTGCATGATTTATTTTCATTACGCTTTTCATAATTATCGAATTATTTTTAACTTACGCGTAAAATGATATCTATTGTAATACACTTAATTAATTCGATAAATCTAAATACTATGTTATTGTATATACCTATTGCTGCTAACAACACCACCAAAATCGTTCATTTCTCAACAAGACACGAAATACATCATTAAAAATATAAAGGCATTTTAAACGATGTAGGGTTAATGATTTTCAGAGTAATGCTGGATTCGTATGCATAGTAACCCCTGTAATAGTAACTTATTCTTTTTATAAAAAAAAAAGTTTATATCATTAAAAGTCATAAATTAATACTTATGATTTTTAATTTTTGATTCCAAGACATACGTAATTTTTTTTTTTTTTATTACGCGTACATAGAATTGCCTGGTAAATATTTCAAAAGTGGTTTTGTAGAATAATTCAATCTAAAATAATATAATTTAGCCATTTAGTAATTTTATAAATTTCGAAATAATGTTAAGTTAAAAAAAAAACATCGCATCAAACTTCACAATAAAATATGTCTCGATGTTAACTGGCTGTAACCTTCAGTATACTAGCTGTGTTCATGTTTTTGCTGCCTGCGTTGGGATCAATAAAGAGACACAATATAATATATCAATGCAATACTGCTATCAACTTCATGTCATTTACTTTATTGTATTTATCTATTGTACTTTTCGAGCGGTTTACTTATTTTGATGTGAAATATGTATTTGTTTATACACTGATTGCATTTCTTTTTCATGTGTAGTATACAACTAAATATAGTAGGTATAAGGAATATGGTTTTTTACTTTTTTATCGAGTACTAATTATATATAACGTTTCTACATCATTTTTATTTTATCTTTTTGAAAAATCATCATATATTTTAGATTGTCGAGTGTATGCAGAATAACACCAATACAATTTAAAAGAACATTTAAAGTTTATAATTGTTTATTTCTTTACGTACTCATTGCGCTTTATTACTTAAATATTTCTTGATGAGGATTTTACCATGACAGTTCAGCATCATCTTTATCCGGTATTTCGTTTCATTTTAGAGTATTGTACTTATTAAAATTTAACATATTTACATAAATTTGTATAGAAATAAAATCAATTTTTTTTGATTGACTGTCCATGAAAATTCACTGACTCAATGTACATCACTTAGTTTTTAATAATTTTTTTCAATTTTGGCCGAATAAGCCTAATCTATATGCGACATTTATTTTTATTTTCGTCATGTACAATACTACTGTTGATCTAACTAAATTAATAATTCTAGTAAATACAATATTGACAGTTATTTTCGGATTTAGTGTATTTAAACTAATTTATCTAAACCTATTTAAATTTTACGAAGTTTTTGACTGTCTTTACATTTAAAATGAATAAATAAATTTTGAATTAAATTGTCTTGAAAAAGATAACTACTTAAAATAATCATTTAATTAATTTTTTTTGAAAATAAAGTATAAATAATTAAAACTTTGTTGTAGATACACACACACACACACACACACACACACACACACACACACACACACACACACACACATATGCCAACTTAGGTCTAGCTATTGTCAACTATAAATCTAATAAAGTTTTTTCTTTAACTTTGAAGGTACATTTACCATATTATTTTTGTTGTAAGATAATTGATTAATTCAGTTGTGTTGTTTTAAGATTTTGATGTTTTCATTTAGAGTAAATCTCAATGTTAAGAAATTATTTTATATATATATATATATATTTCTATTTTTTTAATAGTCTTTATAATATGATTAATTTGATCGTCATTTTCTTTTGACTATTGTTCAACGGTTATTTTTGGACGTGTACATTTCAAATGTATGATATTTCCTACTCCGGTTATTATTTTAAATCATATTAGTGTCGTACAGCATATTACAATTTAAACGATCGTTCTTGAAAATACGGTTGTTACTTTCCCTTTCCGTTGTTTTCACTACTAAAAATGCATAGTGATTGATAATTCCCAAAAGGTCATGGTCGTTTTTTGACCCCATTCCATTGAAAAAAAAAGGAAGCCACAACCGTTTACACATTGCGAAGATGTAACAGCGTACACAACCTATTTGATTTATATTGAAAACTGGCAATGATGGTGAAATAACTGGCGTGGTCTGTCCATGTTATGAATGGCATCACACGTGCCTCTTCCCCTCCACCAGTCCTCCATCCATCTCTTGCCGATGTCCTTATCATGCGTTTGTGTGTACGCGTTTTATGTACATTCATATACATGTATGTATGTATGTGTATATATATATATATATATATATATATATAATGTATGTGTCGGTTGTAGAATAGCGTGTTTTATCCACCCTTCCACGTTTCTACTCTCTGTCATTCTCTCTCACCCTTCTCTCTCTCTCTTTCTCTCTTCTACAGCCAGTCATCGGAAAGGTCCTAACCCTCCGCTTCTCACTGCACAACTTTGTTGTCCCCGCACTCAGTCACCCGTCCCCTAGCCCTCCGCTCAATCATCTCTTTTTCCAATTACCGCAGTATAGAAGGAATACCTTTTATGTGTATATAGTACATACCATGTTTTCTCTTTCTCTATCTTTCTGTTTTCCTCATTTCGTCTCTTTCGTTCGTATTTTTCCCGGGCCAGACGGTAGGTCTTCCCCGAAACCTCCGCATGTTTTATTGACCCCCTGTCCCTTTTGCCTCTCCACCTTTCCGATCGTATGATCCTTTGCATCTTTTTACAGTCTAAAAACAACCTGTTGAATTTATTTGTGTTTATACTACTATATGCTTTCGCGTCAATAACTCTTATGATTTTTGTGTAGGATTTGACAAGCCAAAACAGTAATGACAGTAATTGTGGTGCCGGGTCAGGCAATGGTGGAACGCCCTTGCGACCATCACCATCACCAACAGGATCTACTGGTTCGCGATCCATGTCTCCTGCTGTCACAGCTCCACCAGGTGGACCCCCTCAGCAACAGAACATTCCAATGCCTCCTAGGCCACCAAGTAGTCAACAGCAGCCTGACCCAGGGCAAGCTACTCCAAATAATAGAATGAGTCATTCACCCATGGGACCTCAGCAAGGATATCAACAACAACCTTCCCCACAACCACCAGGTGGTATGTCTCATATGGCTACTCCTTCATCTGGTGCACCAGGAAATCCATATAAAATACCTGGACCAAATCCTTATGGTCCTCCACCCGTATCTACGCATGGTGGTTATCCATCACAACAACCACCTCCACCTATGGGATCATACCCTCAACAACCTCCTGGTAAAATATGACCGAAATCACTACTTATAATGATTGTTAATATGATTTTAATATTAATTTAATGTTTTTTCTTAAGGTAATTATGGTGCTAGACCTCCGGGTTTACCTTATCAAGGGTATCCTCCGCCTAATAGCAATGGTCCTCCACAACAATATTCTCCTAGAGGCATGCCAATGCATCATGGACCCCCTCATCAATTTCCTCCTTATCAAGTAAGTTTTGAATTGGGAAATTTATATGTGTTATGTGTTGTTATGTATTCAATATTTGTATAACTACTAACATTAAAATTTTATTGGTTAAACTATTTGGTGTTTAAAAATGCATTATATATTTTTGGATTTATATATACTCATTTAACATTCAATAGTCACAATATTGTTTTGTATTTGTTGTGTTGTGTTATGCTTCTTTTACATTCCATGACATGCTTTTTGTGACACAAAATGTGCTTTGCAGGGATGGCCTGGTAGTGGTCCACCACAAGCACCACCTCCATTAAATAATAGTCACCATAGTGGTCCTGTTCAACCACCTACACCTACCAAAGTACCTCCCCCATCATCTTCCCCTCAACAACAACAACAGCAGCAACAACAACAGCAGCAACAGCAACAGCAACAACAGCAGCCACAACAAACCCAACCACAGCCTCTGCAACAACCACACCAACAACCACCGATTCAGCACCCTCCTCCAGCACAATCCCCATTACACCATCACCATTCTCACCATCCACCTCCTCCAGGACCCCATATGCACCCACACGCCCATCAAATGCATCCAATGCAGCAAGGTGCATCTCCTGGGCCGCCACCGCCGGTCTCGCCTGGTCCCAGGCCCCACACACCACCTCATCCACACTACCTCAAACAACACTTACAGGTGAACACCCTACCAAATGCAAAAATAATGCTTAATGTGTGTTGCTTCATTTGTTATGATCTTGTTTTTTTGATTTTTGATAATTATTTTTTCACCGTCTTACAACATTTTTGATTATTGTTTTTCACATTTATAGCAGCAACACAAAGGACCTGGAGTGTATCAGACAGCAGGCTCAGTACCTTCTAGTCCTGGTCCTGGAAATTATTTAAATTCAATGTCACCTCATAGTATGGGTCCACCAGCACCAGTTCAGTCTAATACTGGGCCTCCAATGGCACCCCCAAATTCTTCAATGATGTCAGTTGATCATGAAGTTTCTCAACAACAAAATCTTAGTGGCGCTGTTACTTCTGTTGTCACCACAGGACCTGATGGTACTGCTATTGATGATGCAAGTCAGCAATCAACTTTATCAAATGCTTCAGCTGGTAATTTTAATATATATATATATATACTATTAACATAATATTTTACTATTAATATATATTATATTTTAGCTTCTGGCGAAGACTCAAATTGTACAACACCAAAAAGGAAAGAAGTTATGAGTGGTGGCATGATTTATCAACAAGGAATGGGTGGTATTATGGGTCCACCATGTTCACCTGCTCATGATGAATATTCTAATTCAGATTCAATGGCACCTGCTTGGCCAAGAGGACCTCCTCCTCATAATCCAGTATTTAATAGTCATATGGCTCCTCAAAATGAACATGTGTACCGGCCAAAAGTAAAATATGAATTATCTAAGTTGTATATAAAGTACTCGTGAACTTAACTAACCAATTTTTTTTTTTTTTTAGAAACATGACAGCTTGAGTAAACTGTATGAAATGGATGATAATCCAGAAAGACGAATTTGGTTAGACAAATTACTTCATTTTATGGAAGAAAGAGGGTCACCAATATCCACCTGTCCTACCATTTCTAAAAACCCTCTCGATCTGTTCCGTTTGTATATATATGTCAAAGAACGAGGAGGTTTTATAGAAGTTTGCAAGGTGTGTAGTCATAAGTTAAAATTATTATTATTGTTTTTGTTTTACATTACTTGTTTTATAATTTTAACTTTAACTATGACTTGAGATGATTACAATATTTCATGTATGTTTTTATTATTAGGTAACAAAAAATAAAATATGGAAGGACGTGGCAGGTTTGCTAGGTATTGGTGCATCATCTAGTGCTGCCTATACTCTAAGAAAGCACTACACTAAAAATCTATTGCCTTATGAATGTCATTTTGACCGTGGAGGTATAGATCCTGTACCTATTATCAATCAAGTTGAGTCTTCTACAAAGAAAAAAAGTTCTAAAGCAACGTCTGTGCCTTCTCCTGGTAAGTAATCTTGTTCAACGCATTTAGTGTGTTGAATAGGTGAGATTTAAGTGAATAATTACGATTAGGTTCTGCAGGATCTAATTCACAAGACTCATTACCATCTGCACCTACTGCCCCAGGACCTGGCCACGTTGATGGTTATCCAGGATATGGAGGCTATAGTGGTTCACAAGATTATAATTCACCTCAAAGACCTCCACATCCTCCTCATGGTAAGATATGTTAGATTTCTTTGTTTAAATTAACTCTCAATATTTGAAACTTAGTTTCTAATGTTATAAAATAGTGTCTAATTTTTGGAAAACTTAAACTTAACCATATTTATATTTGATTACTCAAGTGATTATTTATGAATGATGACATTTTTTATGACCTAAAATTAAAGATGAAACCAACTATAAAAAAAGATATCACATCCAATAGGTAATCATAGGTGCAACTTGGTATTATTCTCTATGGAGTCTATAAGCCCATTAACTATTTTTCACAAAAAGGTCCATTATAATTAAAGGATTAACTTAAATAAAAAAAAATAGAGTATATTTAAATACAAAAAATTATAATATCTTACATGTTGAAAATATATATGAATTGAAAAATGATTATAGTAAGTTTTTTATTCAAAAAAAGTTTTATTCATTACTTTTATGAACTCATTTTTCTTTTAAGTTATCTTTTTAAAATTTGATTTTATAAATCCAAATAATTTAAATAGATAGGTTGTTAAATTTGAACACTGTTAATTTTTAACAAATATTGTTAAACATTTACTAAATTAACATATTGATCAAATAACTTAGATGTATAGAGTTGACCAATTAAAAAAATTATCATTCATTATAGAACTTTTAATCCTACTTTATTATCAAAATAAAAAAGTCTATTAATGTTTAACCAAACATATTTTTATCAATAATAATATTAGACCAACTTTTTTATCAAAATTAGTATTGCTAATAATTGTATTAATTAATAAAATAATAAAATATGTCATATTAACTAAATACTGACTACAATGTTAAAAAATTGTAAAGTATGTTTTGTACTTATAATAATTAACTGTGAGAAAATGTTTAGGAAGTTGATATATCAGTCACATTAACCCCCTCCCTCTATTAAGTATGCCCCTGAAATGTAGGTGTATATATTTTATATTATTAAATATGAAAAGCGTGTAGAAATACACATTTATTAGAAGAAAGGATGTATTTTATGTATAAATAATAAATATTAACATTTAACATTTAAATTGCATTTGAGTTGTGAAAATTTAACTTTTCAAATATATTCAATTATATTAACTCTTAAATGCATACTGTTGTATTCTTGTAGTATGTTTTTTAATTTTAAAAAATGCATGCATTGAAGGGTTATTGACAGTAAAAATTAAAGAATACATTTTTGGCCAATAACAAAACTAAATTACATCTGTGGTCTTAGAAATTACACTCTTCTATAAATTTAACTTTAAAACATATTAAAATTAAAATAGGAAAAATCTTAGTTATTGCTAATAAACATTTGATCAAAAGTTTTTCTAGTAAGTGAAATATTTCTAAAAATATTCTTCTTGATATGGTTTGTTGGTAATTACTTTCTTCTTTTAACATAAAGATGGCAATTTTATTATAGTATTGTCACATCTTTTTATGACAATTATTGATTGTGTTATATTAACAGTATCTGAATTATTCATATACAAAGTAGTAACACTGGTAACTATAAATATTTTCCTTCATCTTTGAGAATGGTAAACATTATTATTTATTATTATGAATAAGTATTAAAAATTTATACCTACTTTTTTTTGTGAAACTATCAGTTATTTTTAAGTGAACTTTAAGTTTCAAATATTTCCTTCTTACAATTTTTAAATATATATATATATATGTATATATTTTTTTTTTATTTTATTTTATTTTACAAAATATACGCCGTGAGGCATTATAACATTACAATATGTATGGCTGAATATTGGGACATAAATATATAATAGTATATAATATATATATATATATGTAATGTATGTATGCACATATGTATATTGTTACATACATAATATACTTAGTAGTTATTACTTATCATCGCCCATAATGTATTAAAATTAAAGTGGTTACAAAAATGAATTCAGATTTGGTTTATGTCATCTTATTACTAGTGTTATAAACATTAAAAAGAAAAGTATTCAGGGTATATAATAAACAAATATTTAATTAAAGTTAGTAAATAGTATTAAATATAGTTTGTTTTGCATTTGTTTATTTATATTTTTGATTCAACCACTTGTGTAGAAATAGTCTTCTGAACAATTTTAAGAAAAAATTATTATTTGAAGAAGATACTGGTATGTATCATTAATTAGGTGTAAATATTGATGTTATGATAAAATGTAATTAAGTGATGAGTGGATTATTCTATTTTTTCTAATCACTGGTTAATAGAATCAACTATTTATTAAATCTAATATCTTATAAAGTGGGTGTTATAAACAGAACATACTTTATAATGTATTAAAAAATATTAGAAATGTTTGATTTTTATAAAAAAACATACCATTATTTTTTGTTTAATTCTTCATAAATGTTCATAATCAGTGTTCATTAGTATTTGCTTTCTAATATATTATAAAATCTATGTACGTTTATTTTATATAGTCATAACTCATAAGTTACTATGTAATTTTGATTTCATTATTTTCAAAAGGTTTCTAGTAAATGAAATAATCTGTTCAAAAAACTATCAATTTCCCATTAAAATTAGTAGGTTTAGATTTGTTGTATTCAATTATAATTTAATTAATTGGTATTTCATTTTCTCTTTAAAATCCATGATTCTATTCTATTTTATTCCATTGATTCTTAATAGTTAGTCCGCAAACCCCCAGGGGTCCGTGAGTAAATGTTCAGAGGTTGTGTAGTGTTTGATCAGGTAACTAAGCTGTGGTGAATCTTTTAAGATGATACACATGAGTAATGAACGGTGGACTTGTTCTAAAATTAAAAAGTTTTGCGTTTAGTCTCCAAGAGATAGCAGATTTCTTGAAATACTCTAAGAAAATTTGCAATACAGTGAGTTTCACAAAGTTCAGAAAATTAATGTTATTAAAATAATTAATTTAAGTGAATTGATATTAAATTGTAAAAGTAAATTTTAATAATTTTGTATGTGAAAAAAGATAATTAAAATGTTAAATCAAATACAATTTTATATTGTATTTTTTGAGAAAATGTGTGCTTACATTATTACAAAAAAAGCAAAATGTAAAATTATCAGTAATCATGAAAATATTTTTTTTCATTTTCATGTTTTATCAAAATTGAGACATAAGCTTCTACGAAAAATGGGCCCCTATACCAATTTAAGTTTGAGCAAGGTTTCTGAAGTTACATATTAATCGGAAACTGCAATTCTATTCTATTACACTTAAAATTTTATAACTAAAATATACAGTCTTTTTTAGTTGATATTTAACATTCTAAAAATATGTTAAAAGCATGGTAACCACGAAATAATTATTTTCATAATGTCTACACTAAAAAACTTGGATTATTCAAAACTTTTATTGAATTACAATTAATAATTTTTATTTTTATCAAATATGTTGTGCAGTTATGAACTGTTAACATTTTTATGAGTAATGGGTTGTAATGATTCATTGTTTTCATTTATCATATTTGCAATATATTTCATTTGTTGATAAGTCAATAGTCATTATTATTATCAATTGTTTAAAATTTAACTAGTTACAAATTATGTTATTTATTTGTTACTTTCATTATTATTTTTTTTTTTTTTGAAAAATAGCCAATTTGTATGTGTTTGTGTGTGTGTGTGTGTGTGTGTGTGTGTGTGTGTGTGTATGAATAAGTATATAGTTTTATCAATTCACTAATATAAAAAATCAATTATGCTGAAGTATGTTTTAAATGTATTATCCTTTGAAAATGTATTATAGGAGCACAAGGAAGTTACCAAGGACAAGGTGGATATAATCAGTATCCTGGGAACAATGATCAATATGGACAACACTATCCACCAGTTAGTACTCCAGTCGGTTACCCAAGTGGTCCAGTGAGACCTCCTTTGTATCCACCTTATTCAAATGATACTGACAGGTAAAACCATTTTGAATACATTTTATAACATGTAAAATAAAATATTAAGTTTTTATTAACCTAACCATATATATATATATATGTTATAGGAATTATGGTGGTTCAGTTCCTCCTCAACAAGGCCCGCCAAATTCTCCTCAAGTACCTGGTAATGGCCAAGATCCTTATGGACGTGGACCAGTTCCACCACCATCTGGTTACCAACAACCACCTAGATTCCCAGGACCTCCTCCTCCACAAAATTCTTCTCCAGCTACAGTCAATCAGACACAAGGAGGATCAGTTTCTACCCCTGGTTATCCTCCTGGTAGCCAGCAACCTCAACCAGATTACTATAGACAAGAACCTCCTGCGGTAAATATATTTATATAAGTGTTTTATTTATTTTATTTTAAACTGTCCAATTTTTTTTTTAGAGTCCTGGATATCCGCCGACTAGTGCTCCTGGAGCTTATCCTGGAAAAGGAATGCCACCTCCCCAGCCACGACGTCATCCAGATTTTGCTAAAGATCAACAAGCTGGTCCTCCACAGACAGCTGGTTATCCCGGATACGGTCCACAACAAAGGCCCATGTATCCTGGTAATTATCTAAATTTGTTTATTTCTTTTACAAATATGGGCAATTACAAGTTGTAAAATTATAATCATCAAAGACTCTAAACTGTGTAGCTACGTTTTTTCATTAGTAATTTGACTTTCATTATTTGCCTAATCTAGCTAAACAAACTCATTTACTAAAATTTTACCAAACTGTTTTGATTTGTTGTGTGAAATTTATTAACTGCTGTAGCCTATAATTTTATTTGTTACATAATAGTAGAGTATTACATTAAAAACTAGCTTAATTTAAAAACGCTAAAATATGCTAGATTTTGGAGATAAGAGTTAATCTATTCTTTAATAATAATGTCAATATATTAATAAAGTTGTATAATCAACCTTTGTCATATCAAGTCATAAGTTATTTTTTTAAATTTAATTTGAACACTTCCATACTTAAAATTTCTAATAATGTGGACTTTTATTTCAAATTTAATACCTTAGTAAAAATAATTCTAATTCTAACTTAACCAAAATAAAAGATAATTATAGTATTAATATAATAGTATTTATAATAGTAATATAATAGTATTTTATAGTTTTGTTGATAAGAGGCTCAATATTTTATGATTCTTATAATTAAACAAAAATAAATTCTAGGATGGACTGGTACACCGAATGCTACTAATCAATATCCACGACCTGGGTATCCACCTGGCTCTCAACCACCACAAAATTGGTCACAGGGTCCACCGCGTTCTATGCCTCCATCACATCCAGGACAACCTCCTCAGTGGGATCAGCATAGATATCCATCACAAGGACAACCTTATGGTGCACAACAAGTAAGCATTTGTTATTAATTTATAACTATAGTCTATAATTATCGGTTTTTCATCTAAAATTATTCTACAAAAAAAAAAAAATGTTTAGAATCATTGGGGTTCAATGGCACAAGCGCAAATGAGAATGCCTAGACACGGTTTTCGGCCAGATGGAAGTAAACCATATGGACCTCATGGTCCAATGGCACCGCCACCTCATATGAAGGTAAATTTATTGTTTTTCTTAAAGCAAAAGTTGTTATTATTGTCTCAATCTTTTGACGTCTTACGAAAAAAAAAAATTTCTATCTATTATTTTATTTAAATGATTTTTTTATATCCACGAATCTGTGATAACAAACCTTTGACATGGTTACATTTTCAAAGAGTAATATTAAAATTGTTCGTTAATTTCTTTTATGTATTTATGTTTAGCCTGGAATGCCTGGTCAGCCAATGTTTCAAGGAAGTAATTTGCTGAAACGTGAAGTCATTTTTCCTCCTGATAGTATTGAAGCTGTTACCCCAATTCTTTACAAACGTCGTCGGATGATGCGGCATGATGTTGCGCCAGTGGATGCTTGGCGATTAATGATGTCATTACGCTCAGGTCTTTTAGCTGAGTCTACTTGGGCTTTAGATGTGCTCAATATATTATTATTTGATGATGTGTCTGTTTCCTATTTTGGTCTTACACATATGCCTGGTTTGTTAGACATACTATTAGAACATTTTCGGCAATCATTAATTGAAATGCTAGAAACTGACATAAAATCATACTGTTGGTATGAAAAGTCTAAAGTTATTGAAGATATACCAGATGTCGGTGCTGTAGATAATGTGAACCCAAATGAAAAAGCATATTTACCAGACCCATCCTTCCCTAACCAGCGACCTATTAAAAGTTCCGCAATTATTGATGGATCTAAAGAATTATTTATTAAAAATGGTAAAAGGTCTTGGGATGTAATTGATAATTATGACATGGGATATAACATTGCTGAAACAGATACAAGTTTCCTTGTACCCTGTTTTCGTTCTGAGTTTGGTCTCGTACCTTTTGTCAAACTATTGAAGAGCAATAAACCCAAAGCTGAAATAATAGATGATAAATCATGTATAAAAGAAGAATTAGATGATAAGGAATTAGTTCAAAACAGTATTGACGATAATGTTGTAAATTTAAAAAATATTAAAGTACGAGATCCAGTGGGCGTTCTCAAGCATAAGAGTATATCAGATTATGAGGATGAAAGTTATTCCAAAGATGAGTCAAGCTTGTCATTAATTAGTGAAAGTCAAGATTCCATTGGCAAACGATGTGTGTGCATATCAAATATCTTGCGAAATCTTTCATTTGTTCCTGGTAATGAATTAGAATTTGCAAAAAGTGGCCCATTTCTTGGATTGGTTGGCAAATTATTATTAACTCACCACGAACATCCATTGCGTTCATCTAAGACTCGGAATTACGACAAAGCAGATGATGATACAGAGTCGTTGTTCAACTGTACTACAACAACAGATGCTGATACAATTGAGCCTGGCAACGATGCCAAATGGTGGTGGGATTATTTAGACGTTGTTAGGGAAAACCTGCTAGTTTCTTTAGCTAACATTGCTGGTTATGTTGATTTGAGCACATTCAATGAAGATATTTCACGTCCAATTTTGGATGGTCTGTTACATTGGGCTATATGTCCTGCTGCTGCTGGACAAGATTCATTTTCAACAGCACCATTGTCACCTCAACGACTAGCATTAGAATGTTTGTGCAAACTGTGTGTTACCGATAGTAATGTTGACCTGGTCATCGCTACTCCACCATATTCTCGATTAGAAAAATTAGCCAATGTTCTCACGCGGTTGCTATGCAGAACTGAAGAACAAGTAAGTCATTGTTTGTATTTATATAATTATGCAGTAATGCATATATACAGAATATTTTAAATTATTGACATTAATATCTTTTCATGAGATGGACTAGTTTAAATGTTAGTACAAAAACTTTTTATTAAAACCATGAATATTTAGATTTCTTTGTTTCTTTCTACCAGTAAAATATCTTTTTTTTTTTTTTATGGAAAAATAACCGGTCTTCAGTGACTGACTATTATAATTGTAATTTAATAAGATAGCTTAATAATTGGTAATAATAGTAATTGGTGAAAAATATTTTTAATAACTAAAATAAAAAAAAACCAAACATATACAGTAGAACCTCGATTATCCGAACTAATTGGGACCACACCTAGTTCGGATACGCAAAAGTTCGGATATTGGAAATACAATTTTTTTTTTTAACAGTTAGATACTCTATATTTATTATTATTATTATTACTAATATTTTATCAGTACTACATACATTACATTATTAAAAATGCATTATATACATAGGAACATATTATATATGATGTTTATCATATTTTTTTGAAAAAATTATCGATTTTCATTTGACGACGAGCTGCAACGCGCTTTTTTGCAGCCAAGTCTCGCAAACGTTTAAGACGAATTCATTGATAAGCCCGTTACGTTTTGATTATCGTTGTACTGACGATTCACACATGTATAAATTCATATATGTATGTACTCTAATAAACCAAAAGCAAAAGTTATGATATATTCAATAAACCGGCCGCGGATACGAGTGCTTCAACGAGTTGTACCGTTCGGATAACAGAACGTTCGGATACTCTAATTGTAGTTCGGATAATAGAGGGTTCGTATAACGGAGGTTCGGATAATCGGGGTTCTACTGTACTTCGCATTATGAGTATTCTTGACTTCTAAGACAAAATAATGGTGATGATGAATATAAAGAACTTAAAATGAGTTACTTTTGCAATTATTGAGTGATATGTATAGTATGATTTCATTTAAATTTGAAATTAGTGATAAATCATTGTTCTCAGAAAACAATCCTAAGCTAATAGTCACGTACCTAATAATTTATTATAGTATCAACTAGTTAAGTTTTCAAAAAAATGAAAAATGTTATGATTAACCGTTATGAAGTTTCAAGTACTGAAAGAATAATTAGAAAAAAATCCATGTCAATTGGATACTTATTTATATTCATAAAAATCCTCTATTTCACCATATTTTGACATTTCTATCTTATATAAAAATAATTAATGCATTCAATTACTATGAAAATGTAAATATAGCTAAGGTCACTTGTAAAGAAGCATGTTGAAAAATTTCTGATCTTAAAAACAAATGTTATAAGTTTTATGAAATAAAATTAAAAATAAATCTGACTTTTTATGTAAATAGAGTTATTTCAGCCTTAATTCCAACTTAAGGCATATAACTTTAGGCAAAGTAACTTACTGAATTCATCTTTATAAAAGTTAACTCTAGATAGGATAGTATATAATTTGTGGCGAATCTATTGGTCAAAGAAAATTTTCATTGGTTTTACAAATCTAAATTTTATTTTTTTCTTGAAAAATATTGCTAATTTATGTGTAATTAATTATTTTTATCAAAATTTAAACTTTAAAAATGTATTAAAAAAATATCCTTCCAACAATTTTTGAATTTTTTTAGTACTGTTGAACATATGTAAAAGATAATATTACATTTTTAGATTTTATATCAAATAATTAAAAATTATATACATAGCCCAAAAATGGTAAAATGTTTTCAAAACTTTTTTCAAGTCTGTACAAGGGTTATTTTGAAATTTAGTGAAAATTTCAAGTATCTAACACTATTATTTTTGGATTTATAGTCAAATTTTAAAATGAATTTGATGAAAATCTCGTTTACAGGAAATTTTACCATAACTAATTTTTAAGTAGTTTTTCCATTTTGGGCTATTATTTCTACCCATAAAAATGATAATATACAATCCAACAATCATTGTTTGATCAATACATTCCTAATTTCACTCATAATTTAAAGTTAATTTTTAATTTGTGACTTATTGAAAAAACCATTTCATTCGACTATAGATGTGTATTTCTGTTTTTCACCAATTAATCAATTTAAAACCTCATTAATTTTTAATTTTCAATTTGATCAAGAATATTTATTTTTTTGTTTTCACTATAAGAGTTATATATTTTCTTTATTCATACAGTTATGTATGTAACATCCAATTATGGGATTCCAAAATATTGTTGGAAAAACTCAATTGTAAAAAAATACTTATCAGTAAACAAAGATAACTTTTTTGTTCTGAACCTATTAAAATCGTACCAGATATAATTATATATTTTATTTTTAGGTACTCAGAGAATTTGCAGTGAATCTATTACACTACTTAGCGGCTGCAGACAGCAGTATGGCGCGGACAATAGCGCTTCAGAGCCCGTGTGTTTCTTTACTTGTGGCATTTATCGAACAGACTGAACAGAATGCATTAAGCGTCGTTAACACCCATGGATTGAATGCTCTCCGTGATAATCCTGATTCCATGGGAACCAGTCTTGATATGTTAAGGAGAGCAGCGCGCATATTGTTGCTGTTATCTAGACATCCGGACAACAGACCACTGTTTTTACAACAAGAACAGAGACTATTGTCATTAGTCATGAGCCAAATACTTGACCAGCAAGTGGCGGCCCTTATATCGCGTGTCCTATTCCAATGTTCCAGAAATACGCCGTCTCCTCTCACCCAATAATTGATACAAATGCAATTTTTATTCTTCCAAATTTTTTTCTTTTGTTTTACATTTTATCGATTTTTTTTACAATATAATTTTGTTTTTTTTATTTCTTTATAATTAAATTGAATAAAATAGTTCTAGACTATTTTACACAGAAAAAAAACATTTTCCGGGATCTTGTTTTGAATCAGTTGGACAAAAATACTATATATATAAAAATATTAATTAAAATCCTTAGACAAATCAAACAAAGAGACTGACCGTGTGATTGTTTTTAGAATTTTTTTTCAAGCTAATCAATAATGTTAATTCCTTTATTATTGAGGTTTTGTTAATATTTATATTATAGCCTATGAATAGTTGACATTTTCCGCATTAAACATTGTGTATAGTGAACACTTTTTTTTTAAATGTAAATAATATCCCAAATAAATTTTTGTGGGGGTTATTATTAATTAGTCAAAACTGATACTTAAAAAATGTAACATTGATTTTTATTTATTTTTTTTTTTTTAATATTTCAAAAAAATATTTTATACTTTGTACCGTGTATATAATATGTCTATAGAAAATAATAATATTAATAATGATAATGTTGTAAGTGCGTTTATTTTTATTTATTTTTTAATTTATCTCGACCTGAAAAAAATTGTTAATTGCCTCAAAATGAATTGTAAGTAGACTACTAATATAATGTAATATGAAACAATTTATTACATTAATAATTATTATTGTACATATATGTATGTATATACATATACATTTACATATGTATATATATATATATGCATATAATTTTTTTTTTACAAAAGAAACAAATTTTCTGTTTTATCTAGAATACAATATATTTATAACTTTTTTTTTAGTGTTTATTGCAACTGAATAGACACGTTGTAAATAATTTTCAAGCGTGAATATTTTTGTCTGTACAGTTAAGCATTTTCTTTTTGTACAAAAACCGAAGACTACATAAAAACAATTCGTATATTTGTAGATGTCAGGCATGAATTAAGTGAAAAATAAATGGTTGACATTATTAAAAAAATTAAAATAAAAAAAATGAATTTTTTTTTTCATGTATATGTCTATATTACACCATCAATTATACATAAAATGATTTTACAATTGTTGTAGGTATTTGTGTAATCTTATTTAAAAATAAGTAGATCCAAACATCATATAGATCCATCTATACATGAAGTAAATGTACTTTATTCAGTACACACAAGTTTAACATGTAAAATTGAAAAATATATTTCTAACATAAAAAAATTGTCAAATTTACTAAATTTACCTCTATTTAGTACAATTAATGATCAATATTATAAAATAAAATTAGTTACAATAATAATTAAATTATGATATAGTAGGTTCGCCTGGTTTCCAATCAGCCGGGCACAATGTTTCTGTTTCATCTGTATACTGAAAAGCTTCTAAAAGTCTTAATATTTCACCAATATTACGACCAACAGGTAAATCATTTATTGTCACGTGCCGTAAAACACCTCTCATATCTATGATATAATGAGCTCTGAAAAGTGTATTATTGTTACTAATAAGTGTATTATTACACTAAAAAAAAATAAATCTTATTTACAGTTAATTGAAATGTGTCATCAATTACCTGAGAGAATGACCGAGTTCAGGTAAATAGCAACCATAACTTTTACTAATGGCATGTGTGGGGTCTGATAAAAGGGGCATTTTAGGTATGGCGATTCCTCCATCAGAGCGCAATGTTCGTGACCACGCTTGATGTGAAAGGTATGAATCCACAGAACATGCAACTACTTCAGTATTTAATGCTCTAAATTCGGAAACTCGATCACTTAATGCAATTAATTCGCTTGGACAAATTCGAGAACTAAAAAAAAATATTAAAATAACATTAATTTAAGTATAAAAAACGCAGAATATACTTCTATATAACAGTACATCTTTTTTTATTTTTTTTTTATTTAATATTAATTGGATAAAATATATTTCATTATTAACGTACATGTTTTGAAATGATTTTAAAGGAATTTGTAATTTACAACTTTTTGGCATTTATTTACATTTGGTAAATTAATATAATTATTAACGTATTATACTTAATTCACCAAAGAGAATATAAATATTACAGTTTGGCTTCATTACAACCTATAAAATATCTTAATAAATTTATTTTCCAAAAAAATTATGAAATGAAACAACCATATACCAGAAATTGGCAACTCTAAGAATCCAAAATGAACTAATAATGGATTACACTATAATAAAAAAGCTAAAAAATACCATCATAATAAAAATAAATATTAAATTAAGTAAATTATAACTATAGATTAAAATTAACAAAAATTGTATTTATATATTTTTATTTTTAGCTCGAAAGTATAAAATGAAAAAAAAAATTTGACCAAATAAAAATTGGTACACACATTTCCAGCTGCCCATCTGTTATATAAAATGAAAATTAAATAGAAATACGATTACAATGTATCATTAAGTGAGTCACAAGAATAGACAATTAATTTGTTACACTTATACCAATAATTTAATGAAATTAAGGAACTATAAAGTAACAGTAATATTTTATATAACCAAAAAGCGAAACCTTAATACTTAATTTATTAAATAATAATAAGTATGGTATTAGTATAGGTAACATTTTTAGAAATAAGTAACAAAGTAATTCAATAATTTGTAAAATGAATTAATAATGCATTAGAATTGTACGGCTTTCACTAGAGTGAATCATAACACAAATACCTATAAAATGTGTCAAAGTGAAGCCAATTTAATATTGCCCAAAAGCGAAGCCATAAGCTCAAAATTTTTTGAGTATGGTATTAGTATGGGCAAAATGTTAAGTAAACCACATATTTAACCTTATTAGTTACCTGTAAAATTAATAAAATAACTGAAAATATTTGGATTTAACTGAAATGAATCAAAACAAATAATTGTGAGTCACATAAAGTAAAGCCAATTTTATTATTGCCCAAATGCGAAGCCGTGAGCTCAATTATTCAAAGTACGGTATTAGTATGGGCAATATGGAATAAGTTCATGTTTTAAATACTTATATATCTGAATACAATTAAAAAATATTAGTTTTCATGAAGAGTGATAAAATTGGTAGTAATAAATTACTTTTTAAAGTAGTTACATATATTTTTCTAAAGAACTTTTATTAAGTAAATTAATATATCAAATGATACAAAGACGGCAGATGTTTTCAAATATTAACTACAATATATAAAAAATTATTAATTACTAAATTATATTAGAATGTAACTTACAAGTCTTGAGGGTAAAAAAATAAGACCAAATAACGGCCACTGTAATCACTAAGTTTTAATTCTGTAACATGGCCATTTACAACAGCCGTAGCTTTCCAAAATGGTGCAGGTTTTGAAACTGGAAAAATAGGCATTAAATTACTTTTTTTCAATAATATGACATTTTTAAGATTTGCTAATTATATCATACCAATGGCTTTGCACTGTATATCTTCATTTTTATGATCCATTTTTTCATAGTTTGAGGTACTATGATAGTCATTTGATTGAAGACCAACTTCATAATCATCATCATTGTCTATTGAATAAAAAATTAATTTATAAATTAAATTTACAAAATTAAGGAAATAAATAAATAAATATATATTTAAAACAATTATTTATTAAAATCGGTCAGAGCTGCAATTTGTCGGTTATATATATATATATATATATGTTTATTTATACATACATATATGTATATATAAATAAATAAATATAGAAGAGAGTTTCTCTTAAAATTATTTCAAATATATTTATGCAACTTAAAAATAATTGAATTAACAGGGTTAGCGTAAGTAATAGATTTAATTAATAGATAATTTTATTACAAATAGTTTGTTTAGGTCACAAGAATTATGTGAGTATTTTTTTATCCAAGTATTAACATAATGAATAAATAAATGTTGTAATACAAAAAGAACACGGTTAAAGCTCTGACCAACTTTTTCAGGGCTTGTTGATAAAACTGTCCTTCAAACATACGGCCTCAAAAGTAATAAGTGGGTTTATAATGTTCTATGGTATACAAAATATATTTGGTAAATAAAAAAGTACAACATTAAACGCGTAAGCTCTGACCAATTATAATAAATAGGTCAAAACACGTTTTTTTATTTTCACAACTGAAGACCCAAAACGTAACACAGAAACAAAAATAGTAATTACTTAATAATAACAAAATAGAATCTAAATTGTATAAATACAATGAGTGATCTTCAATTGTAATTTTATAATTAATAGAAAATTTATGATAAGAGTTTATAGCTTTAGGAAATTACTTCTGATAATAATGAATATTTCACCAATCATTTGATTGTTTCTAATCATAATCAATTTTATACTGAAATTTAAAATTAAAGCTATAAACTCAAGGAGACATATGAATAATACCCAATATCCAAACCTTTAATGGTCAAAGATTTCATTTGTAAGTCATCAGGATAATCTTCATCCTCAAAATCTGATTTAGCTGCTTTTGGTTTTAATTTAACAACCGGGCCTTCGTAAACTGCGCCTCCAGTTTTCATTAAATGTTTTTTAGCCTGTGAATGATTTCGTAACACTGTAATGTCAGCAACAAGACATTTGTCGCAAGCTTCACAACGAGCTTTATAGCAGCTCTTTGGTTCTGGCTGCAACCATCCTCTGAATTCAGACAATTTTTCCCAATCTGTGCGATATTTTTGTAGGCCTCGTTTTCGTTTCATCATATGAGCACGATTAGCAGCTGATTCTTGTTTTATCCGCAGTGGTGTCAAAACTTCTTCAATCGCTATGTCATCTTCATCAGCAGATTGTTTCTGTGATTCAGCATTATCTGGTGATTTGATCTCAGATTCAACCTGGGTGTTCTGCTTTCTGAGGAATTTAATGAATTTAATTTTACATGACAAGTACTTCTATAATGTACAACACACATGCACTAAAACATTATGTTAACACTTGGACCTTTGAAATTGAAAACCCTCTTTGGGAAACTTAATTCAACCTTTTAACTCAATGGTCTATTTAATAGCATACCTATAATTTTCTTATTTTACCTAAATAATATTTAAATTAAATATGTTTATTTTTTAACATTAAGAATAACAAGATAAATTATCTTGTTATTAATAATTATTGCAGCTCTGACCAGGGTACCTAATTTTACCTTTATTTTTTTGTACATGATGTTCAGTAACCACAGACACCAAATTACCAGTCTCGTCGATTACATTTACTTCTTTTTGTATGTATTGAGTTTTTGAACTAGATGCTTGTGGGCCATCATTGTCATCATCATCTTCATTGGGCAATGATACTACAACATATTTGTCACGCTGTGACTGAGCAGCCATTTCAGATGTTATTATTTCTTCTGTAGGATTTGTTTGATTCATATATAATGCTCTGGATGCAAGAGAAGATTTTTCTTCTTTATTAGTCACAACAGCTATGCCATATGTACCCTTTTTGTCAGTTACCACATTGTATTCGATAGGTGGTACAGGATTGTCATCAGCATTAGGACAATGGGCACGTACCATACGTACATGAGCCTTACTTACACCATGTACTCGTAATGACTTTAAGTCTGCACGGAACATCCGTTCACATGCTATGCACCACGCCTTTGTGACATCCCCTTCAATTGGACGTAACCAGGCATGAAATTCAGGAAAACGTTGCCATTCAGAACGAAAAACTTGAGTAGGCGGTGTAAATGTAAGATGAGGTTGAGACATTTGACCTCGATTGTTTGAGCCTGATGATGTTAATATTGTATATTCTTCGTGTTGTTGGTCGTTAGACATTGAAATAATGTAACATCAAACAGTTGTTATTACTCAATAAATGGTTTAAAATTTATATTGATGTCTTTCAGCTTCAAATACCACGAAATTCCCTAAGTGATGCGGGTTACTGAATTTCATTTGCTGCAAAAAATAATAACATATGAACTAATTAAGTAGCCTATAACTTTGTACTTCCCATTATAAACTAACTGATCAGATAATCTTATGACAACATAAAAATAATGAAATTCTTTATTAAAATGACATGTAAAAGAATATACACAAAATAAATAACTAAAATCTAAATTACAGTAGTTAAAATATTTTTTAACTTTTACAATTGCTGAAGAATTTTCTTTATACCATGATAAATAATTAAACAATCATCTTGACACACTTAATCTGTTCAAAAATCACAAGCTTGTCTAATTATTAGTTTATAAAAATTTAAAAGAACCCTGTAATTTTATAATAATGAACCTAGATGAATTCATCAACTTTGTGGCAGTTTGAAAATTATAAATTTATTTTAATATTTGATAATATTAATAATTTAAGTTTATTAATAAATTATTACAATTTAAAAAAATTGATCAACTCAGTGTATTTATTATAATAGATACTATTATACCATCTTTTTCTCTCTAAGTTATTATTAAAACAAAATGATTATAATAATCAAACTTCAAAATGAAAATACACTAAATGATAACAAAATAATTTTTCAATCCAATTGAGATAAAAAAAATTTCAGTAATATTTCAAAATATCAGATCAGGTCAAAAAAAAAAAAAAAAAAACAATTATGTTAGGTATTTTTAATCATTAAACTAAAAATTAAAACAATTAATAAGGTATCATAAATTTTAAATGAGAAAACTCAAAATATACCTACTTACTACATAATATAATTTAGAGAACACAAAATTAAATTACATAATTCAATTTATACCCTCATATTGATTAAAATATATAATACAAGAAAGTGATTGTTAAGACCAGTAAAATAAAACAAAAATACAAGTCCCTTTACACGTCAACATTCAACATCAACACAAAATATTGTATAAATATTAAATTGTATAATATAAGTAACTACGTTGTTAACTTACTCATTCATAAACATTGAATTTATGCATTTGAGAGTATTCTTAATATACATGTATAATAGTTTCTAACTTTTGAGATAGATAGGTAAGTTTATAGTCAAAAATTAAGCTGACAAATTAATTTTATTTTTAGTTAATAGGGGAATGGAGGTTCCAACACAATCTACTGACATTGTAATGACATTTATGTATATCAACATAACGCACGTTGAAGGACAGTTTAGAATACACATTTGCCTAGACACCAATTATCGAGTAGGATACTCTACCTGAAATGATTGTATATGTCTCAATTTCATCTCCATGCTGAGCAGGAGAGCCATTGATTTTTTCCATGTTTCTTTCGTGTTTGCGTGTTGCTAAATGTTTTTCAAGCTCACTTTTTCCAGCAACTAATACACAATGGCAAACCTTGCATATAGCTTTGTCTGGTAGCTTATGAGGCATCAGCCAATCTTTGAACATGCTAAACTTCAACCAGTTTGGGTTAAATGATTTTTTTGTTAAACTCATTTTTCGAGATTCGTCATCTTCTGAGCGCAAACGCTTATATTTTGGCTCTTCAGTATACATAATTCTAAAATGGTTTTTGTCACCAAATGAGGAAAATGGGATTTTAGTGTTGAAAATTCAAAGAGGGTTTTCATAAGTTAAAAAAAAAGAACATCAAGACTTGACTTCTAATTATATATTAGAAAAATAAATAAATTAATACAAAGATAAAGGTAGGTAATACATTTATGAAAACACCTCTAGAGTAATAAATACTTTAGAATCACACCTAACCTAAGTCTATATCTATGTTGATGAATATCCATACAAAATATTTAAAATGACAGGTAAATATTTGATTAAAAAATATACTTAAAAATTACATAGTTATAAACATTTATACAACAAAATATTACTTAAAAAAATCAAAAATTGTACTTCCTATAGACACTGTTAATAAATCAACATTATCAGTATAACAATAATGTACATATTAACTAACAATTATTTAGTACCTGCTTTCAAAACATGATAATTTACTTTCAAATATTAAAAATATAGGTACCTAATATTATGTATGTATAAATAAAAGTTTGACAAAAAATAATGAGATATTAGAATATTTTTTTTTTTTTTTAATTTAAATCAGTTTCGCCTAATCTCATATGAAGAATATATCTCTGCTAAAACTAGGCACTATGTAAAATATTCATTTTTCATATTTTAAGTAATTAATACTTTATTTAAACATAATAAAAAACTCAATTAACTTTTGTGTTATTATTGATAAATAAATCTACTTTTACAATTTTAATAAAAAAAAAGTTAGGCAAGATTAAACAGAATACATTTTAAATCCTTAGGTAATTTTATTTTCCACATAACAAGGATGTTTTATAGATTTAACAATGAATTGATATTTAAACTGAATTATATTTTAAAATATACTATGAACTATTATGAATATTTTAAAATATTGTTAATTTCATCATATTGAGTAATTATAATGAGAATTGAAATGCATTGGTTTTCTAAATAGTTTAAATTATACATACTCGGAGTATAATACAAAATAACATCACTGATTATATATACATATTAGGAGAAACCCAATTGGAATATCTGGCAATCAATTAATTTTTTTAGTAGATCTAATCATTCACTTTTAATGGTATCATGCAAAAGGCATAAATATAAATATACAGATTATTGGTACCTGCTGAAGAGAACTCTACATATTTTATATTTATTATGCTTAAAAATAATTGAATAAAACCAGTAGTGTGCATATTAAAATACCCAAATTTGTATGATGCAATAAATTACCTATATAGTTATTGATTCATATTCATTCATGAATTATCAGAGAAAATCGAAAACGTATTTAAATAAGTACATAAAACACATAAAATAGAAAAAAATGTGTTTTTGAACAAGGTTTTTAATCATATACGTATTATGTGTAAATGTATGAAGGTATCTAATTTATAAACTGTTGATGAGCTAAACGTTACATGATTTCTGTTAATTTTTAATAAGACCCATCCCAATTTATTTGTTTTAATTTTTAATCAATTTAAATTGTTTAACTGTGACATAGAATGTAGAAAAAATAAGGAAATTAAAAACAAAAATATTTAAATTTTGTTTTAAATACCTTATATCTATGATTTTACACAAATATCACAAATATCAAGGGTCTTATAGTCGTATAGCATGTGGGTCATAACAACCTACCTATTATAATTAGGACAATAATACTTAGATACAGCAATAAATGGTCAGTGCTTGGTAGATTATAGGTAGAATTCACGGATAAAGTAGACTGCATGCTATAACAGCAGCATTTAATGTATACATTTATATGAAATCAATTAATAATTTAAAAGATATACCTACAAAATAAATTTCAAACATTATGCCATGAGTTGGTAGAGTTTTGAAAGAATATCAACTACCAATGAACTTAAGGTCTATACACCTTATTTAGTTTACCCCTATGAATCATTAGTATACCTACATACAAACATTTATCAAATTATTTAAAGCAAAAAATTTGCAAAGTATTGCTTTTCTATCAGTATTATATTTAATAACTCATTGTTGGTTTAAAATTGTAAATTATGAAAAAGTAGTTAGAAAAAATTTACACACTTGGTCAGACAATTGAGGATAATGGTAAATTAAAATAATTTCAAAAGATGTGAATTTCGTACATTTTTAACGCATCAACATGAACGTAAGCAATGAAACAACCAACTTCTTAGAGCAATATACACGAAACTGATATAATTACATATGTTATTTCTACTAAACACGAACAGAATTTATTAATTTTTCAAATATGCTGCCATTCGTTTTCCCGCGTCAGATACTGAGATACCTATGAAACAAGACCTAAGGAGCAGGACGGAAAGGCCATTAACCAATGTTTAAGATGAAAGCAGACGTTGAAGAATGCAGATGGAACGGTGCTTACAAACACCAATAATGACTTAACTTTAAAATAAAAAATATTATGAAAAAGCCGTTACCCAGAATCGTCATCGATCAATTCGACGTTCGCTGAAGACATTGCCGGCAATTGCAAACGCTTTTTTAATGAGCCACTAGCAATATTCAGTAACAGGAACAACACTTGCCGGCGTTTCTAACGTTTCGATACAATACTACAAATTACAATAATAACAACGTAATATTGAAAATATTACTAAAATTTTACTTGCACTGTAACGCGCAGTAGAGCCGGAAAACGACACAAAATATCGCATGAAAAAAATGGCAGACTTAATATTTTTTTTCCTTGTTAACGTTTTCGGTTTTGATGTGTGGTTATACGAAGCGGCCGGCAGAGCGTGTTGCATGCCATCGCAACGTTGCCACTTTGCCGGTGACGCGTTTATCATGTCTTTACTAATTGTATGATTTTCCCCATGAATTTTCATTTAATTATGTCAGATTTAAAATTGAGAATATTTACGGACAGTAATACTAGCATTTTTGCTTTGTAATTTGGAGGTTACTCAATTCGCTTAGCGATTTGATGGAATTTTTGTAAAAAAAATTTTTTAAACACCAATTTTATCCGTGTGGCAAGTTCAAAGATATTGTATAAATGATCAATCGGTTGACATAAGTGCGACAACACTGCGTATCATGAAATGCCGAAATTTTAGGAGAGAGAAAAAATGCGGACGCCATTTTGCGTCGGACGTGTCGTGTTTTTGTGTGGATACAATATGTTAAATGTCCGACAACCGGACAATTAGACTTTAGTCATTCATTTAAAATTTTGTAAATTTTCTTAAATTATTGCACGTCTTTGACAACCGTTTGTTTACTTTTATAGCTTTTTTTTACTCATTTGATTTTATATTTTTATATAATATAATTAAAAAGAACACGGCAAGATGAGAGGCAAATCAGAATTAGAAGAGGATGAGCAAGGGTAAGTTTGATGACCGGCGTTGTATTTTACTTAAACCGCTATGTAATCGATTGCCACCGGAGAGTTGTGGGTCCACGACTCCCTGATGTACACTTGATTTCGTTTTTCCGTTGATCCTATGAGCGTATTATACTTTTGAGGCATTTACACCGGCTCTGTTTTGATGCTGATGAGTACTTTAACATATTTTACCAAGTTCCAATTTTTTATCACTTCCTTTCTTATAAATCCCAAGTCTACTATTAATACAGTTTACAAATGTATTAATTTGTTTTTCAATAAGATGTAGTTTTTCGCCCTGTAGTTTTTTTTTTATGTACCTATGACTGAATTAATAAAAACATTTTAGATTTCTTTATAGACTCGCTCATTTATTTACTAAGCTACCAATAGCAAACTGTTGATACTTTGATATCTTCAACTAATGATTTTTTGCCTTCTATTTAAATTATTGAAAACACGTTTTGTTAACACTGTTTAATTAGTATATTCATTTACAATTTGTGGCATGAATTTAAATGTTATCAAAAGAATTAAAATAATTAAATATTATTGGTATTTTAACATCTATTATATTTTACGATTTTGGAGACTTTTGCATATATGTGTTTTATAATTGAATAAGTAAGCCTGATAATTTAGAGATTTGGTAGAATTATCTTAGATTCAAACTATTAGACATGAAATTATGCTTTAATTTATGTTAAATTGAATGTTGCATCTTTATATTCATTGTTAAATTTATTATCAATCAGATTAAAATTATTTATTTTATTTTAATTTATTAGTGGATTACACCTTAATTACAATTCAATGTTTTAAAGACATGATAGATTAATTTTTATTGGGATATAATACCATGTGCCTACTTTATAAAATAAGTAAAATATTTATTTATTCATATATTTAACTAAAAATTATTATATTTTGAATTACTTTATACTAATTATATTATTATTTATTTACAATTTTCTATTGTTGACTATTTAATATAATAAAATGTTTTAATTCATTATTTTTTCATATATTATACATAATCAACTTCTTATGTTACAAGAAAACAAATTTTTGTAATTTGAATTTTTATAATGTCAATTTTATTTTAGAAATGTCTAATTTAAATGTATATATTACAATATCTAAACAAATGAATATCCTAATTTTTAATCATTATTTAAACATTTAATAAATTCACAAGTTGAACTACCTAATTAATTAAAATCTAAATTTTAGATTGTTAAAAACCAATTTTATGGGATTTTCATTACAATTGTACCAAAAGTTCTAATTTTTATAATTTTTTTTCGTTGCCTGTACTGTTAATGTTAAATTTAACTACTATTGTCAAATCAACTGTTTCAATGATAAATATTGTTATTAACTTTCAATTTTTTTTCTAAAGATTTTATTCATATCGTTACTAAAATACTTTTAGTATCTAATACAAAATAAACTAAAGAGTTGTGATACGTTAAGTAAAAAAAAAGTTGAAGAGTTGGATATGACTTTCTTTGCTACATCAGTTAAAATTATAGTTTATGATGAATAATTGTTTTTCAAAATCTATTGCTAATTAATCAATACCTTATAATTATTACTATTTCAATATTAACCTATCTAACTTAATCTGTAAAGTTATTTGAATTATATTAAAGAATCAAAATTGCTGTAATTTATCAATCAACTTTAATAAGAAGCTTAAAATCGCATCTAACATAAATAATTCAAAAAATGATCCTATGCTGGAAATATAGCTATCTTGTTTTCATTATACTTAGTAGTTTATGGTATCACTTTCTGCATTATATAGTTTAATATATAGCTTACCCTTATAGGTTTATATTAAATATAAAATATTTACTTTAACACCTTCCCAAAGAACTTAACAAGATAAATTATGAAAAATTGTAAACCTTGTTTTATGTCAACAAAGTAATGTCAAATCTTACCAAAGTAGTGAAATATTAAATGAAAACTATTTATATGAATTTTCACCAAATAATATAATATTTCATGTTACATATAATATATTTCATTATATATTTTTTTTATTTATTTATAATGTTTGTTTATATATTTATTTCAAATTATGATTTCAGAAAATTGTTTGTTGGCGGACTAAGCTGGGAAACCCAACAAGGTATATTTTATTGATTTACCTAATAAACTTAAAATATTATGTTATAGAATATCCATATTTTTACTAAACAACTTATTTTAATAATTTACTTACAGTTAACTCGATAATCATAAATTCAACTTTTTAACCATTTTGTGTGGACCAATTTTGGCATTTCTATTTAAATTTATTTGGTCTTATATACAAATAATAAATCTGAATTCTTGAGGTTGTGGACATAATTTTTTAAATTTCATTGCCGTCCGACACTTCATTATTTTCAGTTTATTCTGAGAATATAAAAATGCACGTTTTTTTTTTTTTTAATTATAGAGTTTTTCTCAAGGAACCTAGTGTTTTTCGAATTATCAGGAGTCTACAATATTATATCTTCAGAATTTTTTTTGAAACTACTGAATTAGCATATTATGTTAATGGTTATAGTTAAAACTCAGATTTAAATATCTTAAAAATACCATAAAATTCTTTATCTATGCTTGTAGAAAATAAATATTTAATATATTAAATTATATTAAATATTAATATTGTCAAACAATAAACATCACAAATTATTTGCATCAAACTTAACACAGCCAACAATCGGCATGGTTGAGCACAACTCATGTTATTGCACAATAAGATTATTTTAATTTTAATTTAAGTTTTATGTAATCTATCTATAAGCTTATGTACATTTAGATGAATTTTAAATTTGATTTATTTTAAAACCAGATTATCTGATGAGACTTACGTGTAAAATAAAAATAAATGTGTTTCATCTTAAGAAACTAATGTTTATTAATATAAAAATAACCTATTATATCAAAAACCACTTAAAAAATCCCAAAAATGTTTGAATAGTGTATATTTGTTGCTAAGAAAGCATGGTGTCTAGCATTTCAAGAAAATATATTTATATTCAGATCTCTTACTATTATTCTATTGTTGAAATGATGATTAATTCGGAAAAGATAATTTATTTAGACAATAAACATTTGAATATTTTAGATAAATTATTAAAAATATTCTATGTTTACCTTACTAAACACATTTTGTTTTTGTAATCCTTTAGAAAGTCTTCAAAGATATTTTAATCGGTATGGTGAAGTAATTGATTGTGTTGTAATGAAGAATAGTGAAAGTGGACGGTCAAGAGGATTTGGTTTTGTCACATTTGCTGATCCAAATAATGTTAATGTAGTGTTACAAAATGGACCGCATGTTTTGGATGGTCGTACTGTAAGTGATAGTTCTATGATTTATGATTATCAAATGATTTAAATTAATTATGTATGAACTTATTTTGTAGATTGACCCAAAACCATGTAATCCTAGAACTTTACAAAAACCTAAAAGAAGTTCCAGCTACCCTAAAGTTTTTTTGGGTGGTTTGCCCTCGAATGTTACTGAAACTGATTTGAGGACTTTCTTTTCACGATATGGAAAAGTAATGGAAGTTGTAATCATGTATGATCAAGAAAAGAAAAAATCAAGAGGTAATATAGAACAAATTTTTATTCTTTGATTATAAAATTAATTTAGGTTTCTAAACAAACATAAACACTATATTCTATATTCAATCAAAATTTTATTAAAATTTCTATAGTTAAATATACTTAGTATATCTATCCATTTTTAAGTTACTTGTAGTATAGTTTTAATATGGTTTTATTCTTGAATTAATTAGGTTTCCAATAAATAGGTAAATTATTTTTAGAATTTAAGTCTGATTTAAGTTTAAATTAGACATAATGACATTTAAGATTTCTAGTTACAAAAAATGAAAAAAAAATTATATGTCAATGTTATAGTTTACATTCCTTAAATTTTAATTTTGTATGATAAGATTATTTTTGTTTAGTGAATTTTATAATCTAGATTCTAGACATGTCTACAAGTTATCAGATATATAGAACTAAGTATTTAAAATGTATTCACCTTTTAAAATAATCTATCATTTCATAATATTTATTTTTACTGGCATGTTTTTTTTCTTAAAAATGAAATGTACTAGTTCTATTGTTTTATGATTTGTTGTTATACTTAGAAGTTTAAAAAATGTGATATTATCATTTATGTTTGTTTATACGCCTATTTTTGTAACTTCTTACTTAACCTACTTAAAATTAGTCTTTTTTATTATAACACTGCTGCTAATTTCTTAAATTTGGATTATTTCTATTATTTTTAATTTTCTTAAATTATCTATGGTCTTGATAACTCAAGTTAGCAAATTTGTATGTACGACTAACACATTCATTATTACCCAATTTTTCAAAATAAATAATAATTATTTTAAATATAAATTTTATATTTTAAAATTTCTTCTTCTTCTTCTTCTTCTTCTTCTTCTTCTTCTTCTTCTTAGGGTCACAACCCGGGGGTTGGTTTGCACCTAGAAGAAGGTGTTATTTGGGAAGGGTTTACTGTGCAGTGGTTTCCCGTTGCCTTCTGCACAGGGGAGATTGCGGCCGCTCTCTCTAGACAGTCGCCTGCCCAGAGAGAGAGAGAGCCGTCCGTGACCGAGGTTTGAACCGTCAGCAGTGATGCCTGGTTCCACTCGGCCACTCCGTCTCCCTTATTTTAAAATTAAATGTTCATATAAATTTGATTTCTGAGCTAATATATTTATTTCAAATTTGTATTCCTCATATCCTGCTGAAAATATTTTTCTCAATAATTGTATGATACGTTAAAATGAATAGGGTGTTATATTATTTTCAGGAAAATATGTTTAAATCAAACAAATAGTTTTGGTAATTTCTTATCCACATACATCTCTTCCTTTACCTAATTAGAGAATACATTTCCCAACCTTTTGGTATATTTTAGAAGTTACTAAATTCTGGATAATGCCTTTTAATAACTCAATAGATGCTAGATATTTAAGCAGCAGTGTCAATATGGTGTTAAATTATCACCATAACATAACCAATGGTGTTTTTAGGATTTGGATTTTTGTCCTTTGAAGATGATGACGCAGTTGATAGATGTGTAGCAGAGCATTTTGTCAACCTTAGTGGCAAACAGGTATTATTATTTTAGTAAATAATGCAATACCTATATGTAGAATAGGGTAACTTTGAATACTAAAAATTTTTTGAACTTTAAATATGTGGTGTTATTGTGGTTTTTAATATCATAAATAATAATTATTATTTGTGTTTTAACATATAATCCATGGTTATGCTATATTAACAAACTTTTGTTTCTATATAATTTTAATGTGCAGTTTTTTATTTGGTATAGTTTTTTTTTTTTCAGAATAATTTATTAGAGATTCATACATATTTTTGTAGTCGATTATTAACATTTTATTTTTAATAAGCAGTTCATAATGCCTACAGTAAAAACTTAAATGTTTTTTTTTTTGTGTTTTCTGAAATTAAAAAAAATAATCATTATGTATGTGCTTAGACTTATTTCAAAGTTACCCTTTTTACTCTTTATTTTAAATTGTTTCTCTTGATGATGCTGAATTGTTACATTTATACGCGACGATTATTATGAAATTTTAATTTTAATAATGTTAAATATTGTTTATAGTTCATAAAGAATTAAGTATTAATGTATTTTTTTTAACAATATATTATGAATACTGTTAAAATTTCTTTAATTTTTACAACAAATGAAATTTTTTAGAACAAAGAATTTTTTTTATCTGATTTACTTTATAAATAATTTTGTTGTGTGAAAACATAAATTAAGCAGCATTGTATTATTCTCATAAGTTACTTATCATAATTATAATGTTTTCTAAGAATATACATTTTATTATAATTATAATTAGATTTCTAGAAATTAGTTTAAGGTAATGTTATAAAACTAAAAACAGTAATGAAATAATTTTATTTGATTTATACTATAGTTTTTATTATTTATATTTTCAGTTAATACTAAGTATAAATATTCAATTATATCATTTGATATGCTTTTATTATTGGCTATTATTTCCCACATAATAGTTAAATGTTATCAGCTTAATATTTATATTTAATCTTTGTATGTTTCAGGTTGAAATTAAAAAAGCTGAACCAAGAGACTCAAATAAAATGAATGATGTTGGCGCCAATCAGTGGGGCATGAATCAAAACAATCATTTAGCTATGGGTGTATGTTAAACATTTTATTTTTCTTATAATAAATATTTAAAAATATTATAATCTGATAATGTTATAGTAAGCTATTGATTAGTATACAATGAGAATAATAATTTATTTAAAATATTCTAAAAATCAATATAAATCTTAAATATGTGTATATATTTTTTTTGTCTTGTGATCAAGTAAAGTTAAATGTAACTTAATTCCAAAGTCTTGAAAAAATAGATTATTAAGAAGTTATGACTTTCTTTCTACTGCTTACTTGTAGTAGTTAAATAAATTACGAAAATCAGTATACAATTTAAAACAAATTGTGTTATGTTTAATCATTAATGTTTTTTTTTTTTTAGGGCATGAGTATGGGTGGCCCAGGTGGACAAATGGGAGGTCCTATGGGTGGAATGGGACCAATGGGTCCAGGAAATATGATGCAAGGCTATCAAGGTGGATGGAGTTCTACGCCCCAATCTCAGTACCCTGGATATGGTACTCCTTCAGGTCCTGGTGGATTTCAAGGTTGGGGTGCTCCGCCTGGACCACAAGGTCAAGGAATGGCTCCTCCTACTTGGGGTTCAAACTACGCACCACCCCAACAACCGGGTTATGGATCCTACGGTAAATATTTCATATTTTAACTGGAATTAATGATATTTTCTATTTTGTGTTTTTAACATGCATGTGTTTTACTTTTGTATCTGTGAATTTAAAACTTAAGTAGTCATATTGAATATGTTTTGTTTAAATATAGGTATATTTATATAAATTAATATATTTTAGAATTTTCTCAAATATTGATTAGTTTTAACAAACCAACTAGTTCAGGACATTTATTATAGCATTGAATGAAAAACTACTACATTTATTTAAATTTAATAAATTCAATTGTCTGTTAAACAAACTAGTTACTCAAAAAGTATTTTGATTTTAAATTAATATTTTTTATTATTACGATGTATAACAGTATACATTTTAAAATATTAATTTGTGAGTTGAGGCTTCTACAACAGGTAATTAGCCTACTATGGTTTACTAATTTAAAAGTATTTCAATACTTTTTTTTAGTATTGAACATTGAAATAAAAACTGACAAACTTTTAGTACGATAATTTATGTTTAATGTACAGTTGAAATTATTCAGTTTAAAATTTATTTATTAGATGGATAATGGAGAGAAGGCGATTATTTGGTTGGCTTGATTGATACTCACTGAGTGCATCTTTGATAGTCCGTTGCTTGTTGAGGTTTGACAGTGTAAATTCGTATTTGGGCAATCAACAAATATGTATTTTACGGTGAGTGTTGTTAAACATAAATCAGATGGATGGTGTATATTAATTAATGAAAAAGAAGTGGGTTATGATTTATGAATGTTCGGCATTAAATTGAATTCTGGTGATATATTCTAATTTAATGACTGTTTTTATTTGTTTATGGTATGGAATCTATTTTCTGGTTCACTGTTTTTATTTTTAGTTAATATGTGTATGTATTCATTTGAGAATTTTCTAAAATATATTTTTCCTGCAATGTGTAATTCAAATACACAAGTATATGATAACCTATTTTTAAATACTCTGATTCACTATATCATGATTAAGTTATGTAATCATAAGTACACTATTGATTTATTAATCTTGTATTATTTTTACATTTAATTATGGTCTCTATTGGAATCAGTTTTAATTATATTATAAACTTCATAGCACCTCAAGCACCTCCTCAGTCAAGTTATGGAAATAACTGGAATTGGAATATGCCACAAAATGGACCTGCAGCAGCTACAGGACCACCTGGACAAACTGGGCCAGGACCTCAAAGTAAATTTTTTTTTTCATTACACTTCATTTAAATAAAAACTTCATAAAACTGTATAATTGAACACATATATTTCATGTGTATCATCCTTAGCAATTGTCCTGGTTCCATCATTGTTAATGATTCACAAATAACTTACACATAATATAAATGATACACGCTAATTAATATTTAATTGGTCGAAAAAATCACACAAATCTCATATTATTTTCATTACTTATAAATGAAGTGTGGAAACATAGAATTTTGCGCGCTCATTGTGTGGGCTCTTCCTTACTTTTATACGTATATTCTTCTAAATTTTCAGATGATATGTATTCTCGTTCTGCAGGAGCAGCACCAGCAACTGGACCAACTCCACCAGGAACAGCCCCGCAAAAAGCGGGTGATTATGCTGGTTATGGGAATTACACTGGGTATCAACAGGTATGATTTAATAAAGAATTATTTTATTTTTAGTTTCTTTATTTTTTTAATTGTGTTTAATATATAATAATATTATATATTATCTTTATAAATTTTAATAGAATATATTAAAAACATAAAGTGAGGACAATGTAAATTGTATGGTTTTGAAAAATTCTTTAATACAAACAATGACAAAAATATAGTAAAGTACGGTTTTGTATCATTAAAAGATCTATCAAATCTTTGTGAAAATTTTAAAATTGAATTATTTTATGCTTATGATGGTTGTAAAATAATTAATTTTTTGAAAACATTAAATTAAATTATGCTCTATTTTAGAAATATATCCGAGTTAAAAAAAACTATGACCAGAAAATAAATCTATTGGACAATAATTTATGTTGTGGTTATCACTTTTTAATACATTACGGCTTAAATATAAAATATAAAATATTAATTGTTGTTTTGATAATAAAATCATATTTTACCAAACTGATTATAAAGTATGTAAATTTATTGTTATAATAAGATTATAAATAAATGTGAAAAATTCAATTAATAATTAGATTGTATACTATATTAATATAACAAATTAATTAATTTACAATATTTTAAAATATATTTTATTTCTCTTTCATTTAATTATGTTGTATGTTTTGAATAATATACTTTTTATCACCTAATAATTATAATTGTATTTTAAAGTTAAATTGCTTTAAGAATAAAATAGTTTAATATGATCACAAATTTTATTACGTATACATATAATTTGATATAATAATAATAATAATTATTATTATCATTAATATTAGTATTTTTTAAGTTATAAGCAAAAAATTAATTCTTTATTACATATTACTTATCTATTATAAAGTAGTTGTTATAGATTATTTAAATTTGAATTGATTTGAAAATAAAAACTCGTTAGACTGGCTAGGTATATAGCATAGAACAGTTTTCATGAATATTGTTTAATAATTATTCCATAAATATTTTTTATATATATTTGTGCATTCTTTTTTTGTTATTATTATTATTATTATTATTATTATTATTATAAATATTATTAGTTTTACTATTTGATTAGATACATATATATTTAATTAGTTTTTCGTACAGTTCAAAAAATCAAAGGCTAAACTCCCTTTATGTAATGAACGCTTAGTTTTTCAAATGTTATGCATATTTTATAGTTAGCTCTATACATATTAATAATTTATTATGCTTCACAATTTTTAAGTTTTTGATTTCATAATCAAATTTTGTGAAGTATTTTATGGTTTACAACCTTAGTTTTATTGTTATTACATAGTAAAATCTTGTTAAATTAAAATATTTAGTGATTATTATAACAATATATTTATAAATTTATATTCAAAAAATGACCATACTAAACAATCATAATTTTTATTGTATAATACCAATAAATATATTTTGTTTTATTTATTTTTTGTTTTACTGATTATGTGATGACTTTTTAATAAGACGATGTATGTAAGTATATTCTTTTAAGTCTAATTTTACTCGTTTACTTACAAATAAATATATCAAGATAATGATAATCTTAAAATCAAACCCTTAATTTTGATTTATAAATTTAGATTATTACAAATACAGGCCGTACAATTTGCACTTGTTCCATATAAATTAAACTGTTAATATTGCCTTTCAACATTGTATTCATTGTTTATGTATTCTATTAAAATTTAAGTTTTCGGTACTAAATTAATATTTATTTTAAAGGATATTTGTTATTGACATTATATTTTTGTCATACAAAAATTTACAATCCATTATATTATTATATTAAACATTATTATTGATTTTATTTACTCAATTACAAAAAAAAAAAAAATAACAATAATAATAATGTTATCTATCTGGTTAACTGATTTAAGGAATCATAATGTTATAAGAAAATATTGAATTAAATTTAAATGTTCACATTACATTCAGATTAGTTGTTTCTAATATATTATTATTATTGTTTTATACATATATAGTTTTTTTCTTTGTAATTTTTAGTTATAGTAGTGTTAGTAGTTGTAGATTTTAGTTAATAATTGTAGTTCATAGTTTTAAATCTTGTTGTGGGATAATATTGGAGTAAATTGTATTTTTAGGATTCGACCAGCTATGGTGCAGGCCAAACTTATAGAGGGGCGGACGGCACAGCCGCTGGTCTCGGGTCAGGCGGTGGGTATGGTAAGCCATTTGACTTTAAAGAATGGCCCACTTCATGACTGATTGAATTCAATTAACACTTCTCTCAATATTCACTGGTTTGGGTAACACAATTATTATAATAACGAAACAATTAAAAATAATATAACTTATAAAAGAAAAATTAGGAGTATTATAGTATCGATTAATATTTGTAATTCTTACGTATATAATAGAATTATATATTAAATATCTATATTAATACAATCTATTTATAATTACTACATAATAATATTTTAACTTATACTCGAATAACAAATGGAAGTTTAGCGTAATAATTATTATGTCCCTAGATTCTAATGGTTTTTTTTATTATTATTATATATTTAATTTAGCCTGTTTTTTTTTCTTTTAGACATATGACAATTGTTATCATAGTTTGTTTATTTTTTTCTTTGGTCTTAAGTAAAAAAAAGTAACGGCACCATGTTTTTTTTAAGGTGAAACCAAAAGTGAGACTAGGCAGTACATCTAAAATATTTCGAATATAATTATTTTATAACTTAGTGTGAAGGGAATCGGGTTAAGGAATATAAATAATAATTAACAAAATTCGGGTAAATTTCAAGCTCTTAGGTTTATAAAATTACTTATAAAAATCACATTGTAATAGATAGCTAAAGAACCACTGGACTGATTAATTGGTAAAAAATTTTTAATGTACATACAGGCTTAAGGAAGATTCTCGAATCGTTTAAAAAATAAGTGTTGTTTTCATTTTTAAGTAGAAGTTGAATTATTTAATGAATAAGTCAAGGTTACTTTTAAATATCTTGTCCCGACTATTTGTCATTTTTTTTTTTTTTTTTTTTTGTTTTTTTTTTATATATATATATATTCGTATATATTATATAACAGAAGCTCGTCCTAGTAAGTTACTGGTTTTTTTTATAAAGTCACTATTTTTAAAATTAAATAATAAACGTAAGATTACACAATTAGTGGATAAAACTTAAAAGTAATATTATCTGTATTTACTTATAGGATGACATTTTCTTAGTAATAATTTTTGTTTTTTGAGAACATTCTTCTCAAAAAATGATTTTTACCAAAACTATATTTTTAAAGAATTAACGACTTAAATGTGATGAGTTATAAGCATATTTTTTGTACAAAATAAGTCTAGGTTTACAGTTGTTATGGTCTTAAATAAGAATTTGTTTTAATTATTGAATTTTTTTTTTATCAAGACATTTTATATATTCGACGGATAGGACACGATTGAGAACTTTTTTAACCTGTGAAAAATAGCTATGAAATATTTATATAGATATTTATTTATATATTTCTCGTTTTATTTATTATTTATGAATGTTTAATTATTTTGTGAAAAACAAATTGAGCTTTATTATTAATACTTTAGCCTGTAACAATTTTTATTTTGAGAAAAATCCTATTATTTATTGTCAGTTAGTGTTTTTTCAATGATGTAGAAGGTCGCTTTTGGCGTATTTTAAAACAAAATAATAATATAATAATAATAATAATAATTGTTTAAATATTAAAAAAACAATACAAACATTTGAGTGTCCATTAATTTATCCCCTCCTATTTTTTGGGCGACATTGCGAGTTATAAACATGTTTGTTCCCATACTTTAATTGAAAATTATATTTTCTCTCATTGTTCCCATCGTAAAACAATCTAAAGTAAAATGTCATTCAGTTATGAAAGTCGGCCATTTTTTTATCTACTTGCAGTGTTGCCTATTCTTTTCTGTCTATTGTTAAATATATTTTCAAAAGAAAACTTTTGAATAAAAAAATTAGGTATTTAAATTTTCAACTTTCTATAATTTAGTGGCCCCAGTAGTGACGCCAGTCGTTTCCGCCGGAGTACCGGCGGCGACGTACAATAACGCCCCAGGACCAACCAGAGCGAATAATTATAATTCAAACCAAGCACAACCATACCATCCTTACAGGCGCAACTGAAGGTATTATTATTTGACTGGATCATCACTTGCGACATTTGTTCGCCCATGCTCCTCGTACTATTTCTAATCATTCTTATTCATAATAAACTCTACTATTAATAAGCTAATATACACATTGTGATTGTGTTTATTATTTGTAAGACAAAAACTGATTACATTAAATCAGCAAAGTATTAAACATACTTGTTGATCATGTAATGATTATAAATAGAGAGTATACCTTTGTCATTATAGTTTTTTTTTTAATGAATTTTATGTGATGTAATGTCTAAAGCAACTGTAAATAGATTTGATTTTTTTGTTAAAACCTATGAATAGGTTATTATGGTCACTCATTAAATACAAATTAAAGTTACTTAATAGTAACTAAACTATTTAGTATATATTATAAAAATATAATTCTTCATATTATTCACAAAATTGTCAATTTTTTCTTTTAATTGTTAATATTTTAAGAAGTGTATTTTGAACCAACTTAAATCTGCCTTCATATTTTATATGTCATCCGTGTTACATGAATTAAGTTAAATGGTAAGTATTTTTAAATATATTTAATTTTGATTAGTTAACATACTAATCATAACAAATAAATTTGTCAAACCATATGTTTATCTGTAGAAACACAAATAACCATTCGAAAAGCCTTACATATTTCACATAACTTTATTTGATTGAATATTGTATATGAGTACTGAATATTCTCTTTGATAAATCTTAAGTTGTCAAAAAAAGAATGTTTTGATAATTTTATTTAAAAAATGTAATGTTTAGAAACTATAGAAATAACTTATGAAGTTTTTTATTAATTGTAATCGTATAAAGAATTGTGCATTTTTATGTCAACATTTTACAATGAATTTGATGAAAATGAAGATTTTGATTAAATTTTTTAATTTGAAATTATTTGAACAAAGTTGTACCTAAAAGTGTCTCCAGAAAAAAAGAAAGAAAAAAGTAAAATCATTGAAAAACCAATAAATTTTTCACTTCATCCAAAGTAGAAAAATTGATTTAAAACATAGTATTTACAAATATGTTAGTAGACTGTAGAATCTATAATAATGAAAAGAATGAGTATAAATAAAAATTGTCTTTGAACAAAAGATTTAAAGTTATAATTTCATAATAATATCAGTTTTAATGTGTAAATAGATATGTGTATAAATATTTTCATAGTTGAAAAACAAAAAACGACATTCATTAGTATTTGTTATTTTTAAACCTTGCAAACCTAAGTTTACTAATGTTGATGTATAGTAGCAACTATTATAACTTTCCTTTGTGTTTGCAATTAAATTATGAAATTCATCATCTTTATTTATTTTGATAATAATTTTAAATTAATAATGACCTATGAGATTATGTATGGAAAACAAGGCATTTAGCTTCCAGATTTTACATTGAAAATTTACTCCTGGTTATCGTATAAATAATAATACATACACAGGGTTATACATTTACTAAACACAATTAAAAGTTGTAATTCCTTTAATTTTACGAGGTTAAAATTATTAAGAACCAACAAAATGTATTATTCAACATATCTGAACTAAAAATGAGATATGTTATTAAAAAACTAGCACATCTCAATTATTTAATTTTGTAATAAATGATAACTGTTAGAATCTTAAAAAGTAATAATTATAAATGAAATGGAATTTAAGTATTATTACAAATAATTTATAAGATGATTTCTACAAATCTCTTAATCTCGCCATTGAGGCTCTAAACACAGCTCTCACAGATCTTAATGATATTCTCAACCATTCTTTACTGTCGTTCCAGAAAAATGCAAAACTGTTATCTTGCTCGTTGTCATTATTTTAACCCTCCTAGTGTCTTCCTTGACAATACTATCATACCTTTTGTTCCTAATGTCACCTACCTCGGAATAACTTAAGATCCAAAACTACGTTGGGCTCCCTTTATAGCCTCTATTTCGAAATTCCTTGTTAGCTGGTCTAACTTCCTCAGATCCGTTTCCGGCACCTGGTGGGAATCTCATCCTTCTTCATTACTTTCAATATATTTTTCTATTATTTGATCAAAACTTGACTATGGATGTTTTCTTTTTGTATCAGCGTTTTCTTCTGTCTTTAAAAAACTTAATAAACTTCAATCATCCTGCTCAGAACTATCATGGGCAATCTAAGTTCAACTCCCACTTCAGCTATCGAAGTTGAAACCATTACAAAGTCAAAACTCTTCTCCGTTACGTTAAAATCCTTTTTCTCCTCTACTGTCAACAATCTCTTTCTTGATTACATTAGTGATAATTTTCCTTTCTTCATTTTAGTCTACACTGATGGATCCGTTCACCCCCCTTCAGCAGAGTACTTTTTTACTATCCCTAAATTACATATTTTCTACTCTAAAAATCTTCCCCCTACATATTCATCCTTTTCTGCCTAATGTTTTGTTATTATTGAAGCCCTCAAACTTACCCCCTAACAGCTTTTTAATTGTCTCTGACTCAATGTCAGCTGTTCAGTCATTACTTAGTTACCCTTTCAATCCCCATTTTATTCCCTTATTCTCCGCATAATTCCATCCTCTTCCTACCATCTCTTTGCCTTCCCCTTGTAAAATCCCTTCCTCAGACTTCCTTCCAATTCTGCGTCTACATATTAATAATCTTTGGTCCTATTGGAATTATCTCCCGGCTAACTTCGGCTCAAAATATAAAAGTGTTGTTCTCAGCATATTTAAAAAAAAAAAACCTGGTTTAATAATCTCAAATTATCCAGAACATCCATTATGCGATTTAGCCGCTTACAAGTTGGTCATTACTTCCTTCCCATTCTTATAAACTTTCTTTAAACGATTCCCCTTATTGTACCAAACATCCCGAGGAATTAATATGCAACCTCATCCACATTATTTTTAGCTGCCTTACATTATCTTCTAACTGTTTAATTCTTATTAGTTTTTTTAAATCTCAGAACATCCAACTAACTCTTCCTTCTATTCTTAATTCCAATTCTGAAACTTATAATCCGAACATTATCCCTTATTCTTGAGACTGGCCTATCCATCTCATTAAATTTTATTATTGTAAACAAATAGCCAATTGTACATATATTTTGTAAATGTAGAAATAAATTTTATACCTACAGAGTTTCTTAGTAAAAAAAAAAAAAAAAGATAATTTCAAATATTAAGAAAGTATGTACTTTGGGGTATTATTCGCTCCTTGGACAAGTTGTTAGGGATGGGTGTATTGAATTTGAAAGAAATGATAAATCATTTTGTTTGACTAAAAGAATTTTTTTTAACAAAAAGAATTAAAACTTATTGTTCAAATAAATATTTCAAGTTGAAAATTGACGTAAAATCAGTTGATTACGTAAAAATTGTAAAACAATTTACTTTAATGGTTATAAAAAAAATCCTGCGTCACGATTTTTAAAATTTTTTCAGTTTTGTCAGTAATGTGTATGAGTAAGATCATATTAAATTTTCAGTAGTTTTCACCTACTATTAAAAACTATTAGAAATTAACTGAAAGGTGATATCTCCCCAGTTCTATTTTTGGTACAAAAACTATAAATAGTATGTAGTGTGTAGTATTAACGTTAATAACATAAGGTGAAAAGTTCAAATTTTTAGTAAAATTACTTTTGGAGTTATGAGGAAATATAATAGTCAATTTAATGAAAGTGTGCCACCGCGAATTTTGACGTTTTCATTAAAATTTTCAGCAGGTTTTCCTCTCTTCTGGAAAGACTATTTAGTTGTTGGGCGAAACTTTTGGACAAAGTTAAGGTGAGCAAAAAGTATCTGCAGAAAAAAAAATAAATATCAAGATCCTTGCTTCACTCAGAATCGAAAACATTCTTATCAATTTTACTAATTCATTGTTGCAAATTTATATAAATTCATTCATCACGTACAATATAAACTAAATTTTAACTATGTAAAAACCTGATTTATTTTAATTGAGATAAGTTTTGATTTTTATTAGCTTATCACATAGAATTTTAAAAACACTTTAATCATATAGCTAAAGGTACTTATTTTTACCATGAGAAATTTTTTTGCAGTTTTGATTTTCATAACTAAAATAATTAATAAAAAAAACATGATATTTTATATTATTGGTCTAAAAATATTATTTTTGGATTGAAAACTCCTATAAAGGTATTAATTTATTCTGTTTACTAAAATGTGACAGATGTCCACTTACCTATTATTTAAATTTAAAAAAGTAAAAACTAACCTTACTAAATCAAATACTTATGCTACTAATATTGTGCATTCTGTCACTACTTCTCTCTGACAGACTCACCTTCTGCACTTTTCATTGTGCCTTGTGACGTTGTTTATCTTTTATGCATTCATTACATACTCAGTACTCTTCTATTTAATCAAATATTTTTACTTAATTTATTTCTGTAAATGTATTTACATAAGAACATTTTATTGATTCATAGAAGAATATTATTACAATGGGAATATTTAACAAATAAAGATTTTTTTATCATAATGATGAAAAAAATGTACATTTCTTAAATTTTAATTTAGTCTTAATGGGATGCATACTGTGATTGCCAAACTTTATACTTATTATTATCATTGTCACTTGTTGATGGTTTGGTTTTAATAATTGAGTTTATAACATCATTAGTAGTTATTGTAAAATTTAAACTGGTACTTGATTTTTTTTCTAAAACATTAAATATTGATCGCATAGCTTGCATTGCTGTTTCTTTACATACTAGCTTTATATCTGAACCAGAATAACCATTGGTTTTCTAAAAAATAAAATCAATATTCAAATTCTGTATAGTTATAAGTATTACTATTTTTTACTTGGGCAAGACTATCACTATCTATTTCACATTTGATATACTTGTTTTTTTTTAACATTTCCGGCAGGTAATATTCAAACATATCTTTTCTAGCTTGAATATCTGGCAAATCCACATAAATACGTTTTTCAAGACGCCGGAGTATCGCAGGATCTAATTCCCTTTAATAATCAAATGACAAATGTTTCAAAATACAAATATTGTATAACACATTGTTCGCTTGATTATATTTTTCACACGGACATAATACATTAATATTACCTATTTAATTAAATATTCATATTAAGTATTGTAGTGTGAAATAGCGCAATGAAAAGGGTCGGGTCCCTTAAGCATCTCTAAATACACTATTGATAATTGGTGACCTACACTATCTGATGCTGATCCAGAAGTATTCAGACCTTTTTATCCCATGACTTCTTTGTTTCATTATATGTATTAACTTATACATAAACATTGAGGTGATGTGGAGAAACTTTGGAATTAAATATATTTATTTTATATAAAAATATAAATTATATTTATATTTATACATAAATTGATAATATTACATTAATTTTTGTTCTGATTCTTTAATGCAACTCCTTTCTGTGATGGACAATTTGTATACATCTGCGCTAATCAATTGTGTTATCCTAAGTCCGTAATCATTCATATATTTTATGTGCACAATGTACACTATTCATAATATATTGTTCTCGAAGATCCATTTATTAATAAAATGTCCAATACCTTATACTAATAATATGACTGATTTATTTTATATTTAGCAGGCACTTATCTACTTAGAAAATAATGTATATTGTATCTGTCATTTATAATAACTAAAATGTATAGTTAATTGTTTGATGATTACATAATACAATTGATTATTAACTATACCAAATTTTCAAAATGAGCTGAAATATATGCATCTTTAATATCAGTGCATTTATGGTATACTAAAATGGTTATGTGCCAGGAAAAATTTTCATAAATATAATATACATGTACATGGGCGCCGACTATTGGGGTGCTGCGGTGCTCAAGCACCCCATGAATCATCCTATGGGGTGCTCTGCACCCCATGAAATAAAAAGATAAAGCAATACGTAATTTAATACGTTTATAATTTTTTCGTTGTATAATATTTATGACAACAATATATTTTGGATGTTTTGATAACTCGTTCCTAACATACGTATATGAAATGAAAATAATTTTATGTATAATAATTAATATGTATTTAAAAGTTTTAATATATGAAAAAAGGTCGTATTAAATAAGGTAACAATTTATGTTGAAAAAAATTATTATTTATTTAAATTGACATTTATTAATATCTAAGGATTTTAGGCACCCCTTGAAATTTGGGAAACCCGGCGCCCATGTACATGTATAACCTTTACCAATATGAATGCAAATGATTAACATCGTAATAATTATTAAATGTAATACAAGAAGTTGTATACAACTTATTCTTAATTTGGTCCAATAATAAGAAAATTCAAGTCTTTAGCAATATTAATGAGGAATAATAACAGAATATTCTATCTGTTAAACTATGCATGTAAAGGATCAATTATGACATTTAAACCATTTTGAAATAGACTGATTTTTATAAAAAATTTAAGCAATCCAGGACGAAGAGAGGCATGGTGCCCAGGCCCACAAGAATTAAGGGTCTACTACGAAAAAGAACATAGTCTTATATTTAATGAAATTAATAAAGCTGGGAAATTTAAATATTTTATTTTTTTTATTAAGAAACTTTGTAAGTATACAATTTATTTCTACATTTACAAAATATATGTACAGTTACATTTAAATTTATATAATTAATTTTTTAATTACTTACCTAAATTAACTACTGCCAAATTTCAAGTTTTATAAATTTTTATTAAGACTTGATAATTTATATTAAATATATTATTAAGATATAACTATAGATCAAATTATGTGTGTATTTCATAAAATAATAATATGTATTTAATAGAATAAATACTGCATTTAGATTCTTTGTATACATTTGGTAATTTACTATGATAAATGATTTTCAGTAAAACAGTATAACTGAAGCCTGATTGCAATATTTTTTTCCAATATCAGGTACTTCGTGATTCATATAAAGAATGATTCAGCAACTGTATTAGTGTATTACAGTAATTTAATTACATAAATATTCAAAATAAAGTAAAATTTAAATTGTGAATGTTTATTATTAAGAGAAATCTAAAATGATAAGTAAATGTCATATTTTTAACTACTCTTAAATAGTAGTTTTGAGGATTACCGGTTAATTTTTTTAAATCAAAACGACCTATATATATTTTTTTTTGCTAATGCGAAATGAAAATATTTTATTAGTAAATTTAGGTTAGGTTAAGCCTTAAATAGTTTGTTTTTGTTGCCAATAAGATAAATATGTAGTGTAAAAATTTCCCAACATTTAGATTTTTTCAAAATGAACAATAATAGAGCTACTTCAACATAAGAGTCGCAAGGTAACTCAAATTCTCTCGTGACACTGTCAACAGAAGATGACACTTTTCAGTCGATAAACTGATGAGATCATCATACAATTAACATCCTTAAAAACAAATAAAAAATATTTTAAATTTATACGTACATACAATGTAATGTAATATACCTAACTTATATTAAATGAATATATTTTTATTTTAATTGTGTTGAAGTAAAATACTTTGTTTTATAAAAAAAAAAACTCTTGAGGGCCTTTAAAAAATCTGGTCCCGGGTGCCTTAAATAGGTATAATCCGTGCCTGAATGTAAGTATTTTTAGTGTAGATTTCTTAATGAATAAGTTTGTATTGAAATTCTACTTTATAAAATGAATTGTAAATACCACTAAATCATAACCAAAAAAGTTATCCACTTTTCGTTATAAACGTAAAATATTAGTTTACTTAAAATACGTTTAAAATATAATTCATAATTTTTTCTTTCATTTAGAAAAAGTGGTAAGAATTTAAAAAAAAAAATAACGTCTCTAAAATACCTAGTTGATGAAATTTGCATATACAGCTGTAAAGCTGTACCAAATTTTTGGACCATCTGAAAACGTAGACGAAAAAAAAATAAGAAATAAACTAAAATTAAATTATTTATTAAGAATTAATATAGTAGTGTTTTAAAATTCCTTTTCTGTAGTAAATGGTGATTTAATACTACAAACAACTTTTATAAATTAATTGGTGACCACTTTCAAATAAATCTGTTTTGTAGTATTGTATATATGTCAACTATTACTATTTAATCTTGTTGACTGAAATTACTAAGTGGTAATATCAGTGATACAATTTACGCGTGTGTGCCCATTTTGTTGTACTATTCACTTACCTAGCACTTAATATTTAATTGATTTATGAAGTATAAAATGTTTACCAAGGGTGATTTGATGTTGCCAACAAAAATATTCTTTTTTCAGAACTTAAGATGCCATCCATATGTATTAATATTTGAGACGTTAGCCTACGAGAAGCTTCGTGATCGATACGCTTTGATGCTATCGTATCCAACTCATCGATAAATATTGTACTAGGCGACATGTGTTCTGCCATTTCAAACATGACTTTAATCAGTTTTTCAGAATCTCCTCGCCATTTCGCAACTAGTGTACTGGGTGTAATATTGAAGAATGTTGTTTTACACTCTGTTGCTACCGCTTTTGCAAGCAATGTTTTTCCTTTTTAAAATGTTATTTATTATTATACTATATTATTCATATCGACTTATAAAATATGTGTGTACCTGTACCGGGAGGGCCATAAAACAACATTGCTGTCCACGGGGTACAAAGCCCGGTAAATATTTCAGGGTATTTTGTTGGTAAAACGATTGCTTCATCTAATAATTTCTTTGGCATTGAAAGTCCTTTAATATCGGACCACTTTACATTTGGATTAGTCACTAAAATATCCTTTGAAATAAATATATAATTAATATCGTATATATTTCTAAATACAGCGTATTCCATGTCTATCACGTACGTCCTGGTCAATAACGTTTTTTTAATAAATTGTTTTGTAAACAATTTAATGAAATAATATTAAAAATACAGTTTTATACAAATGAAAAATAATTAGCAACCTTTTATACAAAAATCTTCGATAAAAAATTATTTTCTAAAGTGTTGGTATTTAAAATGTTAAATTAAATATTAAAAGATGCAAACATTTTAATTTTAACATGTATAGAGCACCACTACTCCGCCATTATAAACAATTGGTTCAAAAATTAAAATCAACATTTTCAAAAAAAAAAAATCATATATTTGTTATAACCTACTCTTTTTTAATAGTAAAAAAATAATAATAGTAAATAATGTAAATTATTATTGGTTACCATTTTTTAGAAAATTAGTAACTTTAATGCCTACCCTGTGTAGATAACTTGGTAAAAATATATTAGTTAAGAAAAAGTTAAAAATTGACCAGCGTAGGTACACTGTGGGACACGCCGTCTACCTTTATATATATTCAAAAACCGTAAATGTTTTTATGATTACTTTTGATATAATTTTAGCATAGACTTGCCACTCGTCTTTCCAATGACTAAAATCAATAGAAAGCGAAGAATATTCGTCTTCTAAAGTTTCATTGCATGAATTATTCATAGGCGTCACTATAATACAATCTGTATCTAATGATTGAACATCTCTCGTATATTGACTGGGATTTGTTTTTTTTGAAGGTTGAATTTTAGTTTTGGAAGCGTTAATTTCATTTTTAGTAGCATCCAATGGTTTACTAATTTTTGGTTTTTTTTGATATCGTAAAAAATAATAATTTTCGTATTCTATAATAATTGTGTCTAAGTCTATGTTATCACAAACCACATGGCGATTCGTATTTAAACATGCTTCTTCTACTAGAGCTGATGCCGTTGTCGTATACCTATTTTATAAAATTTTCATTTACTTTGATTATTTTTACGATTATAATACTTATCATACTAAAGACGTAAATAACTAAACCATTATTTATAAATCAATAAATGTCATGTATGAGTTAAATTCAAATTTCAAACGATAAAAAGTATTGATGAAAATTATGAACATAAATTTTTTAAGATAAAATTATCTAAAAAAACAAAGTACCCACATAGAAAATAATCGCATTAGTCCTTTAATCACAATAATACTTATTAGTTATTACTTATAATATATATGTATAATAAAATAAATGTCCAATTGTACACCGCTTTATTACATTAACAATAAACAAATTATCAATGTTGATAGTACAGATCCCTATTATGTTCTTTTTTAAGAACTACGTTATTTGTTGTATATTTTTCATGTAAGATGTATGAAATTTAGGATATAACCATTAGTTTTATATATCGTGTACGATAATTTGTTTGTCGTACAAAAAGAGCTCTTCAATTTTTGTTAAAGAGTTTTTCAAAACACAAACTTAATATTCTAAAATATATATCACCAAAAACTAGACACTATAAAGAACCGAAAAACTTGATAACCGGTAAGTCAAATATACTGTTTTTAAGAATAAATTAATGGTAATATACCAAAATGTTTCATTTCGTAAGGTAGGTTGGTAAAGTGAATTATATATCCTTATTATCTAGATAAGTATTTCAAATTTTAAATCTCTTAGGGATCCTTATTTTTATATCTACTGGTTATTGTACACAATATCAGTAGATACCTAAACTTCTATTTATTTATTATTAAATAAAAAAATGTATATAAAAATGTTTGTCTTTTTTCGTTCTCCGTTCTGCTTACCCTTCTGTTCTCAAATAATTCTCTATTAAATAGAGAATTGACTTTTTTCTTTCTTGCTTCTTTTTTTTTTCCTGTAAATAAATAAATAAATATATATATATATATATATATATATACATGAAATATTATTATATTTATAATATACCTATTATATAAAATTAAAAAAAATTGTTCATATTCTCATATAGGTACCTAACTAAACAAAAATTTTATAATTTGAAAATATGATGGGTTATGTTATTTGATAATTTACTATACAGTATGTAAATTAATTGGAAATTCAGTAGTTATTTCTCTTAATATAATGCAGATATTGGAGTTCCGTTTGTTCAAACATAATATGTGACTTATAGCCCATCTTTTACCATGGTTAAAAAAAATCCGAAATTCAAAACCACAAAAAAAAATTTTCGAAAACAGCCACTTTGTAGAATTACTTATAAGTTACTCAGAGAAAAAAAAACTTTGAAATCGGTTGAATTTTGAATGAATGAGAGCATTTTATATTTTCAAAAAACAGCAAATTGTAAAATCATACGGTTTTTGATTTTTTTAGTAATCGTATTCATTATTACTGTTGAACATCTTCAATTTAAGCAGCTATTTATAGCTATATTATTAATTTTAATTACATTTTAACTTCATGTCAGACTAAATTAAACCTTGGTTTATCTGAGAAAACGTTTGATTGTGTGATATTTAAATTATAATGGACATTAAAATATTTAAAATTACTTATCTAAATATTGATACCGATAACAATATTAATTATACTCTGTTGAAGTCACTGCGGTGTCATTACTATTTACCAAGATATCATAATTTAAAATTATATTTATGCATAATGCAAGGTGCGTAGATTTGTTGAAACAACTTCATTGAACATAAGTTTTAATTTCGTTTTAATTTTTTTGTTAAATAAGTATTAAAATGAATTTCACAATATACGATAACGTAGAAATGGTGTTTATTTATTTTGAAAATAATAAAAGCCAAAGAGCCACTGCCAGAATATTTGGTGAGCTGCATCCCGAGAGACCTACTCCAATAGTTAATAGTGTAATTGTTAAGATTACATAAACTGAATTATTTATTATTAATTTTTAGATCGAAAAATTACTTTTAATTTTCTGCTATTTGGTAGATTAATAGAACATTTCTGACCTACTGGCAGTGTTGCTGAAATTAAAAAACCTGGGAGATCCAAAAGTGCATCAAATGAGTGATAAAATGTTGTATAAAATTGAGTTATGTATAGACGTCAATGGAGGGCGTTTTGAACATTTATAAAAATAAACAAAAATATTAATGAGTTGTGTGTACTTCATTACCTAATATCATATTATTAGTTATCTATTTAAAAGTTTAAAAATCATACAATTTTACAATTAGCTGTGTTTTTTGAAAATATAAAATACTCTCATTCATTCAAAATTCAACCGATTTCAAAGTTTTTTTTCTCTGAGTAACTTATAAGTAATTCTACAAAGTAGCTGTTTTCGAAATTTTTCAATAAAAAAATTTTTTAGTGGTTTTGAATTTTGGATTTTTTTTAACCATGGTAAAAGATGGGCTATAAGTCACATAGTATGTTTAAAAAAATGGAACTTCAATATCTGCATTATATTAGGAGTAATAACTACTGACTTTCCAATTAATTTACATACTGTATGCATAATATGTACTTTGTGGGTCAGGGGTGTTCTCGGGATTTTTTCTGAGGAGGATCTAAACATTTATTGCAAATTGAGCTGTAGAGGCTAAGCCCCCCATGCCTACATAAAAAACATAATATGTTTAATTGCAATCAGGCGCGCGGATCCAAGACTTCAAGTTGGAGGGGGGGGGGTAAACTCCTAATTTTATCGAATAAAATGCAATCTTTTATTTTAGTGCTCTCTATACGCACATAAATATCAAATATTCTATGTATAAGAAAAATTTTTGTGAATGATGTAAAATAATCTTTTTCGGAAAAAGGGTCCTTGAATTTTTTGATTATTTTTTCATGAAGTTATTGAAAAAAAACATTAAAATTAAGTATCTAATATTTTTTTGAGGAGAATAATATATATATATATATATTGTTCTATATAAATTATTATAATAACAAAATAATTCAGTAAAATTATTTATTTAATGTTTTAAAATAGCAGTGTATTACTTAATATAATACTTTTAGATCCAAATATAGTTATTATTTTTTGTCTCAACGGTGTTGTGAGGGAGTTTTGAAACACGTTAATTGACGATAAGAAATAATTTTTATAATGACTCGTCGCGCAGAATGCCTAACATCATCGAATAGTGAATTTATCAATTTTTACAATGAATTAATAATTTATAAGTTTATAATCATTATTTATAAACGTATAAGTTATAATCATTCTTCATTTATGAATTTATGATTATAACAGTATGCTTATAGTTTTTAATTTCGTTCTGTAGGGTACTAATTGTATATTTCAGACAGTTAATCACTTTCCTTATATTATATACAACCATGAAAAAAGGGGCCCTATTGAGTAAACATGAACAGGGGCCCTATGGGAAAATCCCGGTTCCCGATAGGTCTATCCACCCATGGTTATACGTAAATGAGCTAGAATTATTCCGAATTCGAGTAAATTATTTCATCAGTGTTTTTTACATTCTAAAAAACGAAGTATAGTAATAAAACTATGAAAAAAGTTGAGCTAAGTATCGTTTCTTGGATGCAATGATTAATCATTAATATTTTAAAATAATGTAGACAGGTGCTCAAACCCAAATCAAATGTATCGTACAATAAGGTAGTCAATCATGAAAATGATCTATTTCAAAAAACCAATGTACTACCATATTTATCTTACCGACTTATTCGAATTGCCATTGAAAATTAAATAGGATGTAATTTATTGTAAAACTATTACAGTATGACGTTCAGTTGAAACTTTGACTGACCATTTTAATCCATATCGATAAATATTTATATTTTATATTTCAAATTTATTTTCTAAATCAAAAATAGTTTTACGTTGAAAAAAAAGAGCTTAACGTATAATAATACTCATAGATGGTAAGATAAACACATAGCAAGGCAATAATAATGTTAAAATATTCAACTATTTTCTTATGAATTCGAATTAAAATAAAATGTTAGGTATTAAATCATAACATAGTGTGATATCATGATTTATAAGAAAGTGAATGAAACACTTAATTCATAACTCTTCAAAACACTTAAATAACAATCAAATTAGAAGAAATTGAAGAGATATTTTTTTACAGTGTTCAAATACTTTATAAATACTCACTCTCATCACACCAATGTAGAATTCGAATGCATTTTTTTTACAAATAGGTGTTTTATAATTCATTCAAAGTATATATTTTAAAGTGCTTTGCTATATTCCTATTATGTTTATAGGGTGTAATATGTGAGCTATTAAATTAAAATTTTAAAGATTTTTAAATCCTCAACAGTAAATTTGTTGTGAAATGCACTTTACTAACGACACATGTTGTTATGTTAATTAATTAAATTTGTTCGAATTTTTCATACACCTTAAATAGTTGCTTAGATACTATATACAAATAGTAATAACATAATAGTATAATACAAACTACCTAATATTTTAGATTGCTACTTTTTTTAGACGCCCTGTATATTTTCTCTATTATGTTATATTATCTACTGTGGTTATTACGTAAAACATAAATTTGTTATCATCGCAATTTTACCTGTGTACACACATAATAGATAGATAATGTTATGACACTTACATAATCACGTCCTTGATGTACTGTGTTGTTAAATGATTCGTTATGTATCATTAGTTATTGTTTTGTTTTTTTTTTCAATTAAAGAATAAAATAAGATTATTTGTTAAAAAAGTTACTCTTTATACATTATACTTGTTTTAACTTTATAAATACATATTTTAATCATCGATCACGCACAGTTGCAATAAACAATTATACCTCCATAGCAACAATCATCGTGCACATATAGGAATATTTAAAAAATAATAATCAAAAATATACTATGTGTATGTACAGAGTGTACCACGAATTCACAAATATAGTATGACCATTTTAAACGTGTTTAGAATGTATACAATTATCATATCTTTGTATAACACCGTGTGTGTGTATATATATATATATATATATATATATATATATATATTTATACTAACTGCTTATTGAGATTAATCTTGTTAATTTGTGATAGTCGTTATTGTTGTATGTGAGCCCCACCTTAATAAATTAGGCATTCTGTCGAAACCGAACCAGCTTTTTACTGTAGGTACTTACATTATACTTCAGTTGTAACACAAAATAACGTCTGTAATTATGTTACTAAATTCTTAAATTTTGAAAAATTTGATATTTATGTCCGAGAATTATAAAACATTTTCTTAAGTGTAAAAAGATTCATTATTTAAAATGTAAAATGTCTGATTCATTTAATTGACGGTTACATTTTAGTTCAACATCGATAATACATTTTTGATATTATCTACGATTTGATTTTTGACGATTTCATTTATATTTGATTTATATCTTTGGCTTCAAGTATAAATGAAATTATGGATATTAAGTTGAAACATTATCATTGGACAAACCAGGTAAATAAAATAATTTTAGTCAATTCCCGGCCTATCATGATATTTACTAACAAAATGTTCATGCACACACATATGCGGTATTATGAATTCATAAATAAGTAGTAAGTATTTATTGTATTATAAAATAAACTATCTGAAATACCCGACTTCGCCCGTGCGAAATAAAATCGTGTTCGTTAGTGTCTTCAGGAACGTCTGAACGTAGTACATCTAAATGTATTGTAAGTGTAATCCAAATTGTAAAATCCTAATTTATTACTAAATACTTCGTAAGTTCATTATTGCGGTATACTTCAAAATACAAGAAAACAAATTTTTCTCTGCCATTAGTTCGATAAATCCAGTTCAAATTGAATACAGAGACACGTGAGAGTAATAACTAATAATTTATGGATCAGGATAATCATCGCCATTATTTCATTCAAAAAACGCAGAAAATATATCCCAGTTTTCTATTATGTGTAGTAAAATTATTTGACAAATTTGACGCGACAACATCCTTTTTGATTAAAATTCATTACTCATTAATCATAAGTAGAGTTAGAAAGTTGATTACCTAAAATACACACAAAAATGCCCTAAAAAAATGCATAAATGCCCTAAAAAAATTCCAAAAATGCCCTAAAAACTTCAAAAAAATACCTTAAAAATGATCGAAAAAACTAATTAAGTACTTAAGTGAAAAAATGTATTTATAAATAATAATTTTTATTAGAGATATGGGCATAATAATAGGTGTAATAGTAATTTAAATTATTAATTATAGATTATAAAATTAATAAAATAATAAACAATAGTATATTAAGATTTTAAATAAATTAAATTTTGTTTCTAAACTTGGGTTTAACACTTGCTCTAAAATCTAAAATTGCCCCACATTGTACAAAAACTCCAAAAAATGACCTTAAAGATGAAAAGATGACTTAAAAATGTTGAAAAATGACGTTAAAAAAATGCATTTATATCTAAAATGCAAAAAAATGCAAAATAAAATTAGAATATTCTGCATCAAGAGAGCATGAATCAAATGTTTAGCTAGGATAGCATTGTATAGAATCAAAGGGGGGAAAATGCATGTCATCAACATCCTTACTCTAGTCATAACATAGGACAGAGATCGAAATAGACTATTACAGTATTGTTTCCAAAATTGATTTCTAAAAAACTTTGGTTAATGGTGTTTTTTTAAATTTACAAAAAAACTAATAAAATTTATTGTATTTAAAGTGTTCAAAAATAGAATGGATGCAATCACGATTCCCGATAGATCGGCCGGCTATTAAATTAATTAAGATATATCTTCTTTATCATAAATACCTCTATCTAAAAATAATAATACTAATATATTAATATAATATGTTTACAAAAAATCATATACTTGTATATGTATATATAGAATTAGAAAAATATACAAATAGAGTAAATATATATATATATATATATATATATATATGTTACGAGCAAAGTGGAAAATTCGGGCAATGTATACATGCCCGGGCATTGTACACATTGTCCGATGCATATTGGAACAAAAAATAAAAGAGAGGTCAAATGACAAAGCCAGCCTCCTGGATAAAAGAAACTATAATAGTAACAACTAGTTCAGAATTGGAGAACATATATATATATATATATATATATATATATATATATATATATATATATATATTTACTCTATTTGTATGAAAAAAATTAAATCTCATGTAATTCTAAATGCTACGATTTCCTAGCCGAAAAAGGCTATGTGAACATGGATTCAGCGCGCTCACGAATATTAAAACAAAAAAACGCCAAAGGCTCACAAAAACAACACTTGAAGCGATATGAGACTCGCTCTTTCAACCATCAACCCTCGAATTCCACAAATATGTAAAAATCACCAGGGTCAAATTTCTCATTAATTTTTATATTTTATTATTTATGAAAATATTATAAATTATCAATAATTTTTTTTTCAATTTAAAATTTCAATGTTTTTTAACAATTTTAACACTAAAGCAAAAATAAAATGTGTAGTTATTATTTTTCCGCGTACTGTATTTATTATTATTATTATTATTTTGATGTTAGGGAGACGTAGTATTGTGTTCTCGTGGATGAGGGTGACACGAATCCAAAAAGGTTGAGAACCACTGGTCTAGTATATTAATGATGATTTTAATTTTTTGATGATGAGTCTTCAATGCTTGTTAGGAGAAAGTTTTGGGGAAGTCGAGGCCGCAGACGTTTATTAAGTTTTTTTCGTTCTATGTAGTAATGACGAGCATTGACCAAGTTTTTTGGTTTGGCGTGAAAGTTTTTAAATTGAGTTTTGATCCATATATTTATCAGGGGTATTCTCATGTCATTATGGTTTTGACAATTTCTCATAAACCACAATGCTTTTTGGTATATCCTTAGAAATTTGTTTTGATGAATTTGGATCTTGTTTATTTTAATAGATGAAGCAGTGGCTCAAATAGGGCCATAGGCGTCATTACGGGGTAGCAAGGGGTGGCGATTGCTACCCCACCATTTATATATGTTATTATAAATGTTTTAACTGTTAATTAAATGATGAGATTAAAGACATATATTTAACTAATTTTTATGAATAATTAACCTAGATATATCGATACACCAACTGCTCTCTCCCTTTATCAGGTTACAAATGAATTAAAAATATTATTCAAGATGCTTGCTACCCTATGAATGTACTCTGCATTACGCCTCTGAATAGGGCTGCCATAAGATATCATTGGCCTGATTATTGAGGTATACAGAAGGATTGATGATTCAATTTGAAGTGTTAATTTAAAATTGACTAAAGGGTAGATAATTCCCATTCTGGCATATTTCTGTGTGAGTTTTTTGTTTATGTGGATGTTTCATGTAAGTTTTTCATCTAAAAAAACACCAAGGTATTTGACCGAGTCATCTTTTCCATTCCGCAGTACGGCCTAGTTGTTTATGTAGATGTTTATAGGATTGGTGTATCTTTTTAGGGTGAATATTTTTTCTACGCTTTTAGTCGGGTTTAGGTTTAACTTCAATTTTTTAAACCAGGAAATGATTTCATTCAATGAGGATTGCAATTTTTGGATTGATGAATCTATGGAACTATGTTGTGTAAGGATTGTTGTATCATCCGCAAACATTATCAGTTAAGAATTGGTTTGGATAGAGGATGTCATGGCTATAAATATTTAAATAGATAGGCCCTAGAATTGATTTTTGTTGAACTCCCAATTTGATTAAAACATTTATATTTGTGGAAAATTCAGAATAAAATTACTTAATGTTTTTTGTAAGTCTGTGACTCGCATAGTTATTTTTTTATGCTATTATAACCACTTAGGTGTAATGTACTAAATAATTTAATTTTCATTTTACATTTTACTATGATTTATTTTACAGATTCAATGCTTCGAGAAACTTGTCCACGAAGAAAAATCTAAATTAAATGTTGACCAAGGTATAAAATTGGGATGGGTCGAAGGTGTGTTGAATCCATGCCTACTCAGTATTTGGGGTGTTATGCTCTTCTTGCGGCTTCCGTGGATTGTAGCACATGCCGGCATAGTTGATTCAGTTGCAATTATATTTATATCACTTATAATCATACTTATAACTACATTTTCTTTATCAGCAATCAGTACTAATGGACGAGTTAAAGGAGGTATACATTATACATATAAATATTATATGAAGCCTATTTGGTGACTACTATTAAAAATACAAAAAGTTATGAAGGTTATTTAAGTATTTGAATGTAGATTATGATTCAATTATTGTTTTAATCTGTTTGTGTATCAATGTGAGAATAAATTAAATATCAATACTTAGATGGGATTTCTAAAAATATTTTTCTTGGGAGATTCTTCTGAAAAAAATGGCGTGTTTTATAAAATTAAAATGCAAAAAGACTTTTCTATTAAACGTTTAATATTTATTTTAAAATCTAAAAAAATTTATTCATCAATAATTCATTCTATACCATCAATAAAATACTAAAAAATGAAATGCTTAGGTTTGATAAAAAATTTGAAATCAATGTAAAATATCTGTTTCCTGGAAGGAAATCAGTCTATTTTTCACTACACTTCCTATGTATCATGAAATTAAGAATAATTATGTATATATATATAATTTTAAAAATCACATACATTTTGAGTATTTTTTTCATTTCTCAAAGAAGTGTTTAATTTTTAATTTGCATTACTCATTCTGAGTGACTTAATTACCATTTATTAAATTTAGTATTATATTTCACAACTATTGTACCTATATTTTTCTTACATATTATTTCATAAAATTAAAAAGTGATGATCATTAAAACATTTTTTTAATAAATTAGTAAGATAAAACTAATACATTAATATTGTATTTGTATAGTTCTATACATTTTGGTAAATAAAGAAAGTTGATTTCCTAACAAAAATCTCTAATGATTAATCGTTTTCTCAAATCTCAATGAATAATAAATTACAATTAACTGATATTCAGATATTCTACTGAATATTGGAAATAATGTATTACCTATAGGTATTATCATAAATATATTCATGACTAATATGTAATCCTATTAGGGGGTCTATATTTTATCATTTCTAGATCGATTGGACCAGAATTTGGGGCATCTATTGGAATCCTTCTAGCATTAGCTAATACTATGTCAGCAGCGTTGAACACTATTGGATTTTGTCTATCCTTAAAGTCGTTATTGCAATCATTTGATATACACGCATTAGATTCTTATTTTGGATTAATAGGAGTTATATCAATTTTTATGATGGGACTATTGTGTTGTATGGGCATGGACGACGAGGCTAAAGTTCGTTGAACAACATTTTTTATAAATATCTAAATGAAGTATATAATGTTCATAAAGTTTTAAATTATTAACCATTTTAGATTCAAAATCTATTGATCATTTGCATTGTCAGTGCAATTTTGGATGTCATTATTGGCTCAATTGTTGGACCATCTAATGATAAAGCACTTGCATCAGGCTTCACTGGATATAGCAGTAAATCAATTTTTAACACTATATTGATTCTTATGCTGTAAAACATTTCAATAAATCCACAATTATTAAAATTGATGTAATTGTTCTCCAGTGAAAACATTTAAAGAAAACTGGAATTCAGATTATAGATTTCAAAACAATCATCAAGAATCTTTTTTCACTATTTTTGCTGTTTTCTTTTCATCCGTCACTGGTATACAAGCTGGAGCAAACATATCTGGAGATCTTAAGGTGCCTTTAATACAAAATCATAAATAAAAATCATTAAATATTATTCAAATGATTTTGTAGGATCCAAGTGAAGCGATACCAAAGGGAACTCTGTTATCGATCCTAATTACTATAACTTCATATACTGTATTAGTTGTGGTACCAGGAGCAGTTTATTTAAGAGAAGCAAGCGGTATTCCAAGTGAATATTCTAATGGATCTTATTTAAATTGTTCATTTAGAAATTGCTCCCACGGATTATTCAATGATGAAAATGTAAAAATAATAATAACTCATATTATGTATAAATAATAACTAAGCAAAAAATATGGGTATTAAAAAATGTGATTTTGTAGACCTTATACATTTTTGCCAAATATTTCAAATTTTATCAGGATAAACTTTTGAAAAACAAGGTATTTTCAAAGTTCTATTTTTAGCCCAAAAGTTTTCAATTTTTTTCTAAACTATTTTTGAAATATGAAGTTATATGTCAATAATATATGGTCAAAATTTCAGTAGTAACATTACTTTTGGAATTATGATGAATTTATTAAAGTCGATTTAATGAAAGTGTCGTTTACGGCGAATTTTTCCGTTTTTGGTCAATTTTAGACTGTTTTTCCGGTCGCCTGGAAAAACTATTGAGACGAGACAAGAGCTTAATAAACACTCAAAGCACCATATAAATCGAATTTCCTATCTATGAAGTTGCTGTATGAAACTTTTGGACAAAGTTAAGTTGAACAAAAAGTGTCTCTAGATAAAAAAAAAATATAAACATCAATAATAAACCATAAGATCCTTCACTTCACTCAGAATCTAAAAATATAAATTGATTAACGAGGTTCCCTTAAAACGAAAGGCGTTTTTATGGCATACAACAAAATAGTTTAAGTACACTAAAAATGTTCAAAATACGTTAATAACTAAATTATTTCCAAGTTCGAGTGTTAAATACTATGACTAAGATGATTTGGATTAATTAAATAAATAAAATTGAATAAAAATATAATGTTTTGTATTATAAAATGTATAAGAATATTTTTAATATTTCTTCATTTGCATATTATAAAAAATATCATTATTGGTGAATAGACAATAGGTAAGTATTTTATAAACGATTAACTTTTAAACAGAAAACAATTGTAATTAGTTAATGAATCCAAATGCAAATAGAACTATTTTTTCAACTTACTAATACACATTTAGCTCAATCAATAGAATGTGTGATCTTTGTTTTTCACTAAATATATTTTTAATGATATTAAAATATGAAAAATTCCTAAAAATGAAAAAAATAATTCCTTACCTAAACATTATAAAAAGAAAATTAGTATCACTTGAAAAAAAAATACAAATGTATTTATATCTCAACAAGATGGTCTCAAAGGCCTTAAAAAAAAAACCCAACCCTTATCATAATACATACTTGAACCATATTATGTAATGATGAAATAAAATTGAATATGAAATTTCAACTCTCTTTAACCCACTTCGAAATAAAAATCTGTTAACTGTGTAATTAGTGTAAATTAAAATTGTAATTGTGGTAATATTTTTAATCATATATTTTAATTTAATTATTTACAGCTGATGCAGACAATAGCCATTTGGCCATACCTAATATACATTGGCTGTTTTGCAGCTACTCTAAGCAGTGCTTTAACTGCCTTAATTGCTGTTCCTAAAATATTACAAAGAATGGGCCAAGATGATATTTATCCATTTATTAAATTTTTAGCTAAAGGTTATGGAAAATTTAACGAACCATATCGAGCCCATATTTTGACATTTGTATTATCTACAATATTTCTTTTAATAGGTAATAGCGTTAACTATGTTATATAAGTTCAACTAACAATTTTTTAAGACATTCTTACTTGATATTGTGTTATTGTTGAATAACTTTTAAAATTATGGTTTAATGAAGTAACACAGTGGCAAATCTAGAAATTTGCGAACCTTCATGTTTTCCATAGTTTGATCCACTACTGGCACAGTATGAACTAAGAACAGTTTATTAATTTTTGAAACTTAGGTTATAAACTTGTTCGTATACTTTATGTGAGATATAATTTTTCAGGAGAACTAAATACAATTGCTTCGTTCATATCAACCATTTATTTGTGTGCGTACGCCTTGCTAAATTTGTGTACATTTCACGCTGCACATTTTAAACCTTTAGGTTGGAGACCATCATACAAGGTTTCACCCATACTCTGTAAATAACTATTACATTTTTTACAACAGTAAAATTTTATTATATTTTTAGTTTTACAACAAATGGTTAAGTCTTCTTGGGACTATTATCTGTTTTACAGTAATGATAATCATTGACAAAACAATGTCAATAATTGTTTCATGCGTTTTATGGACTTTATACATTGCTGCAGCCAAAAAGAAAAATGGTATGCATTTAGTTATAAGCTTATAATATGTATCGATAATTTAGTCTAATGTACTTTGAATTTCAATCAATCATTATTTTATGAAAAATAAAAAAGAAGTAAATTGGGGATCTTCGAAACAAATTCAACAGATTAAAACCATTCTAAAGAACATATATTCGGCTGACACCGTTCCATATCATGTCAAGAATTATTTGCCTAATATTATGGTGTTTTCTGGAGAACCTGCATCTAGAAAAGAACTAGTTTATTTAGCGCATTTAATTACAAAGAATAATGGTTTACAAATGTGTATTAACTTCAATAAGGTTTAGTAATTTATTCAGTTCTTAAATTAGCAATTAAAAGTAATGTACTAACAAATAATAAAATGGTACAATAGTATCTAGTTGGTCAATTAATTGTTTAACATTTACAACACTCATTTTATTACTAATAATTGCAAATGAATACAATTATCAGTTTCATACAACTCCTCTGACCCCTGAACCATCCCTCAATTTCGAAAACATTTATATAAGTGATACTAACATGTGTGAAGTTAGTCCCCTTTATGGTCAAATCCTATAAAACAAAGTGTAAGCTCCTTCCGGCTTCCACAATATTTAAGTAATTGTTAGTTCAATCCCGTAATTTATAATTTGGACGTTGCTAAATTATCGAGCGAATTAGATTTTAGGCTACCGTCCCTTAGCATGCCCGCTGAAGTTTCAATTTCCCGCTCGGAGAAAGGATCAGATTACAAATTCAGAGATTAAACTTTCAATTAAGGGACTTCCACTTACAATTTGTTCAGAATTATTCGGCTGTTCTAGAGGGATGACTGCCCTTAGATAGTTTTGGAATCCCCAACTTACTAATTTCGGAATTGAGATTACAATCACTTACATTTAGAGGACAGCAACTTACACTTCGTTTTATAGGATTTTTTGTATTCGGCCATTGTTAAGGCTAACTTCATAACACCTGTAATGTTGAAAATAAATGACAGACTTGCACGTAATATATTTTAACCATCATGCATCAATAACAGTTTGAGTGTAATTTAATATTCTTTTTACGTCCTCTGAAAGGGTGTTTTGAAGAAAAACAAACATTTGTATTGCAAAATCTATAGTAGTTACATTAATTCTAATTAGAAACTTTTAAAAGCACGTATGAGCTCTTACGTATAAATTTAATAGCAATTTTCTTTTTATTACCAAATATCTAAGTATATTAATAAAATAAATCTTGATAAAAATTTATAATTTCTATTGAAAAACTATGTGCCTAATAACGTGTCATAAAATATGTTTTCTAGGACACTTTAAAGTATGAAGTGAAACAAGAATTGTTAGAAAACGGAATGCAGTGGCTAAAACAAGCTGGGATAAAATCGTTATACAGTATTCTTGATAACATCGATTTGGATGTTGGGATTCACGCATTAAATAGTTGTGGCCATGGTATTCTAAAACCCAATATTATTCTAATTGGGTATAAACATGGATGGTTTAACTGCACGAATGAAGAAATTCAAATCTATTTAAATATATTAAAGTATACATAATATGTGAAAAATATACATTATTACTGAGTAGTCACAAAATATTTTTTTATTTTATTTAAAGTGTAGCAAATGCACAGAAATTAGCGACAATTATCGTTCGATTATCGCCATCTGATTCGATTACTGACAATATTGAAGATGGAAAATTAAAATTAAAAAAAACAACTGGATATTATGAAAAGGAAAAATTACACAGTAAACCACTAATCAACGAAAATGAAAAAAATCAACTGAGGTAAGTTGTATGTATTATATTTTTCTTTTGTATTCTATTGAAATGTTAAAAACTTTTTATTCAGAGCAACGGATTATTCTGTTAAAATACATGATAGTCAATTTTCATTCATTAAAAAACGAAAGAATGGAACTGTGGATGTATGGTGGCTATTTGATGATGGAGGTGTGTTGAAAATAAATGTATTGCATTGACTATAAATTCTATAATTTATGAAACTTGTTCATACGTTTTAGGTTTAGCGTTGATTATTGCGCAAATATTCAAATCGCGAAATGTTTGGCAAAAATGCGCATTTAGAATATTTGGTGTTACGAATGAAATTCAAAATTTAGACATAGAGAAAAACAAGTGAGTATCTAATATGATCAATTTAGTTATACTGGGTGTAACAGGACTGTTTACCTAATTCAATAATGTGTATTTATTCAATGTTCATGTCTTTTCCTTTTTAAGTCAAGATTATACTTTTGCGGATAAAAAAAAAACTTTTTAGCTTTTCTATCAACTTGATTTTTGAGTTTTGGTTTTTTGAATAGTAGCTATCATTAATAATATACATTATGTAAAGAAAGAGAATATGTACTTTTTTTTTTGAAATTAGTATGTTATAATGTTTATTGTTGCTTCAATAGTTTACGAGAAATAATCATTTTAATTTTAGAGTAATCACTAAAATTTACAACGACTACTCTGCTGCTTTAAACTTAAAATGTTTAAAGTTCTTAAACTATTTGTCCAATAATAACAAATTTATATAAACAAATTTTCAAACAAGTTATTATTATTATTTTTTTAATATTCTGTTATAAATAGTATAACCATTTAAGAAAAATAAAAATTTAAATATTTTTACGCATTTTATGCGTTTTTAATTCATACGCATAATAGTAATCAATCGAAATATTATTTTGATACTAACTGCAATAAAATAATAAATAATACGAGATATATCGTATATTTAAAATATCTACATATTTTTCTTAACTGTCAATAAACTATTAAAATTTTCGAGCTCTCATTCCGTCTCGTTACAAATATTTACTTACTTAACTTGACGAAATAGCTGAAATTTCTTATTTTTAAATTATCTAAACATTAGAGCATTACTTTAGACAGAAAAAAAATGATACATAAGTAATAAAAAAAAAAGAAAAATTATGAAAAAAATACATAATGTAAAATTAATACCACCCTAACATTTCTTTAGTCTACAAACTACTTTATAGGATATTACAGTAATCAGTTCGAACAAGATTTCGTATATTCTCACAAATATCTTTGAGAGACATTTTATTAGTTAAAATACTAATTGATGATTTAAACTTTAATTGTCAATTATTTATCATTGAAAAATTATTTCAATATTCTTTCTAGATTGAAACAATTGCTATCAATGTATCGAATTCAATTCGATTTTGTAGATGTTATAATGGCTAGTGCTATAAGCCAAAAAACTGTGATCAATTTCACTAATTTATGGAACCAACTGTCTAATAATCAAGGTAATTAATTTTCTGATTTTTTAGTCGAGTTTAAGGTATGTAAAATCTTAGTCAATATTTAATTTTGTTAAAATAGTGCTTAAATTTACATTCTTAGATAATTTAATCAGCTCTGCTTTAAAATACAAGAAATAGAAAAACTATCCATCTTTATTTATTCGTAAGTATTTGAGATCATTCTAATGGCAGGGATCGTGTTTCGTAATCACAACCTAATAGAAACAATGAAAACTATCTATTATTGCTATCAAATTATTATAAAATGTTTTTAATTTAAAATTTCTCACACCTGAATATTCCTTACAAAGCTACTATAACATATAAGATTACTGCGAAATTATGACTACAAACTAAAATTACACTATGGATAGAGTTTTTCGAATAATATTTCAAGAAAGTTTATTATTCAAGGAGAAAACACCACATTTTCTGTCTCTGTAAATCTAAAAGATTACAAAACAAGATTTCGAACTTGAATTGTATTTTTTTAAGTTCAACAGAGATTATGAATTTAAGGAATTGGGCCATAATTAACCATTTTTTTTTTTTTTTAAGGAATCTAGTAATTGGTCTGCTACTTAATTATCTTAGATTCTGAGTAAAGCGAAAAAGTCCACAATTAATGATGCTATAAACTTAATTTTATACCAAAAACATGTAAGCTTTTGATACCTATCAAATTATCTGATACTAATCAGTAATCAGATGTCTTATGACTGGTGTATCGACCATGGTTATCGACATCATAATTTGTAAAATTTCATAGAATTGATGTATGTAAATATTTAACATTTTGTACTTTTGTAGTATGACTTAAAATATTAAGTATGTAAAATATTGTTTATTCGATTACACGAATTGTTGACCTCCAGTTTTAGCTGTTCAATATTTTAATAGATAACTATATGTTTTCATTGTTGGTCATATTTTAGAAAATAGTTCTGTGACATATCTTCAAATATATTATTGTCTTTTGTAGTTAACTTTTAATTATTTATACTCTAATTAATTATTTATATCTCCAATTCATTTTAAACTAGACATTATAATTTATTTTCTATATAAGAGGTATTCAAACTTTTTCATCACACGGCTTCTTTGCGTTTTCACAATACTTTGACGGGTCCCAAATTATTGATGGCGAAAAAATCTGTGGTTATAAGCGTTTACGTATATTTAAATTTATTTATCGTATGACAAGTATAAAAAATGTATAAATAAATAGATAAATGTAGAAAAAATCGAAATCAAGTATTTTTATATTGTACATAAATAGACCATAGTCTACATGCCTATTACATCTTTCGCGGCTCCTCTCTCTAACTTCCGCGACGCCCTTGGGAGCAGTTTGAATACCTCTGTTCTATATAATATGACTATATGAGTATATTTTAATGATTTTTAATTTATAGGTGTAGATAGTCAAAATAGTGACGACCAAAAATACAATGACAGTGAATTGATTGATAATTTGTATGTGAAGGATTTATTAGAAACATATTCGATGGAGTCTGATTTAATCATTTTGTAAGTAAAATATAATATCAAAGCATGATAAGCGAGTTAATAAAATATATTTTATATTTATAGATCAATTTCCAAACCTAAAGATAAATTAGATAAAATCCATATGTGTTGGATGGAAGTAATTACTAATGGATTACCACCTTGTATTTTAATTCAAGGAAATTCAATCCAAACTGTTACAGCTAGTGCTTAAACAATAAGCAAAATTAAGCTTTAATTTCCTCAATATTAGTATGAGAAATTAAAAAAATATTAAAATGGTTTATGTAAACATCTACACAAAATGTTATCATTATCAAAAAATTATAAAGTAATTTAATGTTATAAGTGAATGTAGTAAATGCATAATAAATTATATTTGATTAACATCTTTCTTTCTGAATCGTATTATTATTTAAATATTTATTTATAATAAATTATTGTAAATTATAGACACTTAAACTATGGACGACACAGATATAAATATGTCGAGCATTTTCGCACTACAAGTAAGAGAATGGTGGTGAAAGTTCGTACTTCATTCTTTTCTTCCCCATAAAAGATAAAGGTTATTATTAAAAGATTTAAACGAATGATAAATAATTTTTTTTTGAAATCTATCGGAATTGAAGCTCTGTAGGTAGTTGTATTTCTATATTAATTAAAAATGTTAATTTAAATTTAACACTCATTCAGTGTAAAAGTATTTGAGTTTTTAAATAATAATAGAATAATCAATGTTGGTTTATTTATATTAGGGGAAAATGAAAATGATTCATTTCACCGTATTGAGACACTGAAAGCGCATATGAAAATTACAATAGTCTGATTCGTTGATCCGTAGTTATGAAAATGTTAATATTAGAACTATACAAAGAGAACTTGAACATTTCAGATCTTATGACCAAAATTTACAAATTGTACCTATGTAATAAAATCAAAAATAAAATATGATATTTTATGTATAGCTATAAAGATTCACTCGTACCTCAATTCTAACTCTGAGTGCACTCAAAAAATAATTCATCAAATCGACTTTTATGAAACTTGGAATATAAACGGAAAAAGGATGTACTTTGTACCATAGGACATTCTTCGCTTCTTGTACAAGATAATGGTGATGGGTGTATTGAATGTTAAAGAAACGGTAAATAATTTCTTTGGTTAAACAATTCTGATCAAAGCTTAAGTATAAAAATATACCGTTTATATATTTTATAATTTTTAGTTTTTTTATCAAACCTGTGTTAAGTTTTCTTGACAAAGGACAAAGGAGAATTTTTTGTCACCAAAAGTTTCAAAACATGTCGTCCTATCTGTATTCAAAGGTTCATAATGATTGGATGGTCCAATAATTTTTTATATACATTTCAAAATGTAAAACGAGTAAAATGCTGTGAAATTTGCAGATCTTTATTCTTAGAATTTAAATTTTGATGAGATAAAAACTTTCATAAAACAAAATATTTCCAAAGGTCTATAATTAACCCAGGCGTAGTCAATTTTTTTAAAAAAAATACTAAAATTCTAGTGATTGTTATTTGTATTGGGTAAAAATAAAGTTATCAAAATGTCAAGTTCTTGACAGTTTAGTTTTTAGATTTATCAACCAAAATTGATTTCATACAATTTCGATTACAACATATTCGAGCATTTTTTCTTTATTTTTCGTTAATTTTTTTTAAAATTGGGAAAACATACGTGATCAGATAAAATAACCTAGAATACCAATCTGGTATTCAGTGAGAATATAAAATTGTAACATTAATAATCTACAATGTAATTTATGGGTTAGAATATTCAAGCAATATTTAGCATATTCAAGAAAGTTTTGTAGCATTTTGTGATAAAAAGTTAAGTATGACATAAAATCCACATGTGTAATTTAATTCTTGTTATTAATTATTAATATTGAAAAACTCTACAAAATCACAAAAAGTCTTTGAACATTTTATTGTAATGCTAATTATGTTGTCTTTGAAATTAAACACTATTCATAGGATATGGATTCAAAGGGAGAGTACCTAGTTCAGAAATTACGTTTTCCTCCCTCGATTTATCAGAAATAGCAACTAGTTAGTCTTTTAGATCACTATTCTCTAAAGTTTTTCCAATCATCAGTAAAAACTACCGAACATTTATGATAATAAAAATGGTAAATAAGTAAAATGTGTCTTCACATTTTATGTATAAGACACGTAAACAATACAGTACGTCTGCTTAATAATAAAACTTAATTTAATAAGAACCTTTTCAATAAAAATCTTACAACAAAATCGTACTGATTGTACTGAGCAAAAATTGTTTTCGTAAATTTTGAGTACGTAGCTAAAACTTAGGAATATATTATAATTTGTAACTTATTGAATGACACTACCATTTTATTATTAAAGTAATATTCAACATCTATGTTTTGTAAAACTAATTCATATCATGATGTAATAAAATGTCGTTTTATGGCTTGTTTCTTTTTAATCATCTGCGTTCAATTTTTAATTACAAGTCCCGAGAGGATTGTAAATTGTTTATACCCACCCCGTCAAATATTCCATAGTTTTATCAACCGTAAAGATCTTAATTTTCGTAAACTTTTATGTAACTTCCAATGGTTTCACCGGAGTAATATTACTAATTAAATAATAGTGAACTAATGACTCAATTATTAAATATAACGTACCACTCCGTTGTTATTATTCAAATGTAATTACAACTAGTTATTACAGCATAGTCAACTCGCAAACATGTCAGTTCACATAGAAACGATTTTAAATGGTAGCAATAGTTCTTGGATAAATCAGGTATATCGATGTTATCACAGCAATTTTTTTTGTTTTTTATAATAAATACATATATTTAAAATTGTAACCATATAACAATTACTATTACCAAATTATTATTTTTAACTGTACCTCTCTATATACAAAAAAAACTGAACATGGTTCGCACCACGGGTAAGATATCGGTTGTGGAAGTTCATTCTCTAAACCTTCAACCCCCGGACGACGTAATGATGTTTAGGTGTCGAAAACCTATCGTCGGATTCAGCTTTACGATCGGATCATCTAGCACACAATCATACGATTCGAATGATATAATTTTTAATTCGAATAGTCAATCATTGTTTCGGAAAACGATTCAAAGTGAAGTTTAGTTGATATCGTTACGAATATATTCATGTGTACAAATTTTATTAACATGAGACTTGCCAATAAAGTAATGTACCTACATTATATCGGGATAATATGATATCGTATATGATATGAGTTATATTGTAACATTAACTAAATTTGTAGTTTTTAACCGATTGTAACGGTATATTCGAATAAAATACCACAAGGGTCGCTTATTGGAATACGATTTCTAGTCATCTCATCAAATAATATTTTATCTTCTTTTATTAGTCGATGAAAATGATTTCTGCTCATGATATCATCACTTTTTAAAACATAGACATTTTTCCCATTAATCGGCACACTTTTTTATTTTAAACGTGTCATTAGTACAAATTTATTTTGAATGTGTTTGATATCACATATAACGACATGCTCGTTTACGCCTAATGCTCATTGCACATTACACTCATTTACTATTATTACTCAATTTTCGATATACTTAAAGAGTGATTACTCCCTTGAAGTACTAACTAGGTAAAATTTCTAATCTCTTAAGGGGCTAAACGTAACTTTTTGACATTTTCAACCCGTGAAACCGTTCACAGACATAAAAAAATATATATATATTAAACCAAAACATTATTCGCTTCACTTGGAATCAAATACATTCAAAAATGTATTTAATCATTGATCACATTGAAGATTTAAAATAATCCTAAGATAACGAAAATGAAGATTAATTCTATCTAATTTTTTTTTAAATAATGCTTTGAAAATATGCCTCTTGAAGTGTTTTATTACTTTTCTTCTACTTTTTGACTATCATCAATGAATTATTGATTTTGATTAAAAGATGCTTGTAAAGAATACTCACACTATACATATTACTTATAGGTATAGATATTTTAACAACGTTAGGAAATTATTTTTTTCATAAATACGTGATTTTTTTTTTGTAATTTAAATTTATTTAAATCGTACACGAAAAAAATTTAACTCACCAATTAATTAATATACTTATGTATATATAAATTTTGTATAACTCTCTATCACTGTCACAAGCATGTTGTTAAAATAAGTAGATATTTTTTATTGTTCATTTTAATCTAGTTTACATGTGTCGTATTTTGTCATATTTCAATGAATAATAATAATAATAATAATAATATTATCTTATATACTTTTTTTTTTTTTTTGGTTCTTTATGCTCTAGTATCATTAAGTAAATTATAATTAAACTGTAACATGTATATCTTAAACGCCAATAACCCTGGCAGTTGAGGCGTATTTCTAAATAAAAAATAATAATAATAAATTATATATATATATACATGAATCAATTTATTGATAAAAACAAACACACGATTTAGAAAATAAAAGGGTGCCCAATTATGAAGTATCCATTATATTTAAATTTTAACAAGTTTTGATTTTTTTTCCTAAGATATATGCTTATTTTTCCTAAAATTAGTTAAAGTATAAGGACAGGCAATCAAAATGTTATCGATGTAATGTTTTTATATTTTTATTTGAAAAGTAACACATTGTTATTGGATAACCAGTACTTTTATAAAACAAAAAGAGAAACTATTTATTATTATTTCATACTTACATTTTCTATGATATTTATAGATCCAATCGTTTGACGATCTAATTCATGAAGAAGAATTCAAAACAAAATCTAATCCCGGAATAAAATTAGGATGGGTCAAAGGAGTACTGGTCCCATGTTTACTCAGTATATGGGGCGTTATGCTTTTCTTGAAGATGCCATGGATTTTAGCAGAAGCTGGAATATTTGATTTTTTAGTGATTATATTCATATCACTAATTATTATTCTTATTACCACTTCTTCGCTGTCAGCGATCAGCACTAATGGAAAAGTAAAAGGAGGTATTTTTTCGTAAATTAACATGTTTTGTAAACCTACAAGGTACTATGTTTATATGCTATTATATCCATTCGTATCAGTATACTCACACCTTGGCCCGTTGCAATGTATTATTGCACAGTACCCACAATGAAACCTTTACAATATGAACCCTTAAATGGAATATACTTATCATTATTCATGTTAGATAACATAAAATTTCTATAAAAATATATTTTTTAACAGTCACTTAAGTAATATCAACAATCTATGTACGTATAAGAGTTGTTTTTCATAATTTTTACTCACTATAATAATTATTGTCAATTTTTAATAATATTCTTCATTACGTATACTCAATACTTTCTCTTTAATCCAATTCATGATTTGTAATTCTAGTTTAAAAAACAATGAATAGCTAATCATGACTATTCAATAACATTTTAAAATAAATTATGAAGCAAAATCATAGGGTATTATTAAGTTATGTATTATGCAAATGTATTGAATAAATTGAATTAAAAAACGTTGAGAAAATTAAAGAATAATATAAACCAGAAGGATTTCCTATGAAGTCATAATATTAAATAATATTTTCAATAATATTTTTCTAAATACTGAGTACTCTATAAACTTAAAAATATGTTTATACCTCTTTGTATAGGTGTTGATCTAATGAGAAAAATAATCTTTTTTAGAATATTAAGTTAACTGTAATTGTTGCTGTTTAAGAAAAATAAAATTAAAAAAAAACGTAGACAAAAGTTAAATATTTAACGAAAATGTATACTAGCTCTATTGTCAATTTGAATCGCAAATGAAAAAATGTATAAAATATACATGGTTAGAAATACGATAGACTGTTTAAAAAAGCTCCTAATTTAATATAACAAACGTATTAAAGAAGTTATAATGATTATTTTACTAACTGTAAATGAAAAGGGTTGAGTGATTAATTCCATGTTTATGATTGTTTAACTATAGATTATCTATTTTATTTATTTATCGAATATATTTTAAAACTTACGTGTGTTTAATGTAAATAAATAAATGAGGAAAAAGTTCTAACGATTTTTTTTTTATAATGATCTCTTTAGGGGGTCTTTATTTTATAATTTCCAGATCAATCGGTCCAGAATTCGGAGCATCTATCGGTATTCTGTTGGCTTTTGCTAATACTATATCGGCAGCTATGAATACAATTGGGTTTTGTATGTCTTTAAAATCATTACTTCACACTTACCAAATTTACATAATTGATTCAAACCACTATTTCAAAATACTTGGAGTTATATGTATAATAATAATGAGTATACTCTGTTGTATTGGTATGGATAGAGAAGCTGAAGTTCGTACTTAGTACACACAATTAAACGTTAAAAAGTATAGTTTTTGATACAACGATTTTTTCAGGTGCAAAATGTACTGTTGAGTGCAATAATCATCGGGATTTTCAACGTAATAATCGGGTCATGCATTGGTCCAAAAAATGACGATGCTCGTGCATCAGGCTTCACCGGGTTGAGCAGTAATACAATTTTCATGTCTTGATCAATTAACAACCATCTATAATAATCGAAATTAATTGCGTTATGTTTTAGTGGAAACGTTCAAACAGAACTGGTATTCAAATTATACAACTGAAAAAAATATCCAATACTCGTTTTTCGCAATTTTTGCGATTTTCTTTCCTTCCGTCACTGGGATACAAGCAGGGGCAAATATATCGGGCGACCTTAAAGTATACCACACAATAAACATTTTAACGAATCGAACATTAATCGATCATCATAAATTGAATTGTTTTGTAGGATCCTAGTGCTTCAATACCAAAAGGAACTTTTCTGTCGATTCTCATTACCATATTTTCGTATGTTGTATTAGTATTAGTACCTGGAGCAGTTCAATTGAGGGAAGCTAGTGGTATTGCATATCAATACCATAATAATTCTCATTTACACTGTTCATTAACGAGAAATTGCACCAAAGGATTGTACCATGATGAAGATGTTAGTTATAAATGAACATAATTTAATTATATTTGAGCAAATAAATGTATGCATGTTTTTATTGTTTTTAGTTGATGCAAACGATTTCGCTATGGCCGATCACTATATATTTTGGTTGTTTTGGAGCTACCATTAGTACCGCTTTAACAGCTTTAATATCCGTTCCGAAACTTCTTCAAAGAATGGGCCAAGACGATGTTTATCCACTCCTTAAATATTTAGCAAAAGGCTACGGAAAAAGTGAAGAACCCTATCGTGCTCATGTTTGTGCCATGTTTATATCATCGTTACTACTCATCGTAGGTAAATAAGAGGACGCTACACACGTAAATATTGAGACCAAAAACAAGGTTCACGCGAACACGTTTTATCAGAACTATAATCACCCTAGGAATTCAAAATTTTTACACAATAAAGAAGACAACTATTTCTATGACGTAGCGTTTTTATTTTTTTATTAAAATAATTAGGAAAGGAGTTATTAAAGCTCAAATATGCTTGATATTATATGTTTTAAAAAAGCTTATAAAACCACATTGAGTCAAAATATGAAAAAAATAAAAACACTGCATCATAGATAAAATTCTCCCCAATATATGGTGAAAATTTCATGAATTAATTATGAATGTAGCCAGTGTATTTTATGTTCGCGTAAAACAGTTTTTAACTATGTTTTATGGTAAATACAAATATTCGTCATTGATTTGAGCGCTGTTCCCGGTGCTAGCGTTCGTTCAGTAAACTAAAACCACCACTCCACTGCCAAAACAACTGTAACCGGTACGGCGACGACGCGTCGGCCGTTATCGGTAGACAGTGATATCATATAAATAATAATTATTGCAGTTCGAAGAAACAGCCAGAAGCCAGATATATAGCCAGATAATCTTAGATTATCGATTATCATTAGTTGTTTTTACATTTAAATTATTCACAGTTCACGCTATTTTAGCCGTCCATTATAATATGCTATTATTCTGATATTCAAAAAATATGAGATCACATATAATTCATACACTAGAGAAAATTATAATAAATAATATACAACAATACTAAATTATTATGTTTTTTTTTAATACTTACTACCTACAGGGCTATATATACACAGAAGTATGGTATATTATATACTTCAAAATTTTAAAAATAAAAAATATATTGCGTATTTTTATTTTATAATAAGACATAATATGTTACTGAATAGGACAATAATAATATGTCAGTAATATTTAATCTCTTATTTTGGAATAAAGAGTTAGTTATCATTACAGCGATATGTATTGTTTGTTTATGAATTCCACATTTATACAATTGAAGGTTTATAAAAGGCAAATGAAAGTTTGATAAATTACTCAGTTTTCGGAAATGGCTTGATATTTTAGACACTTATAAACTCTACAATATAATGTCTGTGCCTATTTTTAGCCAATATGCAATAATTGTTTATTCTTATATTTTACACCAATATTGTTCACTTCTTGTAAGCTAACTGAACTAGTACCATCATATATAGATTTGTTCAGTAATAGAGACTTTTTTAGACGTGCGTTATATTATTGTGTTCATTTTCTTATTTGTTTGTGTGGTGTTAAATAAAAATAATACAATGGCACCAAAGAAACAACGAGCCCAGATACGCAAACCATCTCAGCGGTTACGTATGAAAAAAACGCAAAAAGGGGTAAAACTGAATGAAGGGTAAGTATTACTAAGTATCGAATTATTTCACGTGTGTTTAAAACATAATATTTACTAAACTTATTAAATTTAAAATTTAAAAATAAAGGGTGGGCAAGTGGGTATATCGCTTTGCTGCATTGTAGTAATGGAGAGTATGTCACTATAATGGATGTGTTAAATTTGAAGGCAATGACAGGTATCATTACTATCATTGTATACGAAAAACGATTCTGAACGAAGATGATTTGCCAGTATTTTTTCATACAATGAAAATGCCAATCTAAACAACTGGTAAAAGTTTCAAGTTTCAAGACATATACTTTTTAAATAATAACAAATATCGAAAATCATTTTTCAATACATCGTTATTTTACGCAATTTTGTAAAAAATTTAATTTTCAGACGTTCATAAAATATTTTTCATAAAATGACGCTCGAGTTTTTTTTTAAAGTTACTTGAAGAAAAAGTTATGGATGACCTTATAAGACCAAATATGACGCATTGTCTGGAGTCGTAAGTGAATGATAACTTAAAAAAAAAAACAAAATATTTTTATACAAATTTGTAAATGTATAATGTTATATTTATGTTTGTTTTCAGGCTACAATAATAGGTTACAAATCAAAAAAAATTTTGTTTATTGGTATACGTAATCGCTATTGCGTATTATGTCAAAGAGCTGCAAATAAAAATACATCTGTACCTAACCATAAGTGTTTTTTAAATTGGACTAAAGGAGCAACTAGTATGGAAGCTGATGCAATAGCTGAAGGGTTCAAACGAAGCGTAGAAATACATGGTCTTAAATTCAATAAATTAATCGGTAAATATGTATTTAATTGTATAATGTATAATGAACTGTACGATATAATAGGATTATAGAAGTTACCTAATTTTAAATTTTGATTTTACAATGATGTGTGTTTTTTAGTGTCTTGTTCTATATTATTTTTTAGTTAAAATGCATACAATTTTTGTCATTCATACCTAAGATTTAAAAATGTGGAATACAATTTTTTTTATAAATTTTCAATCTATTTAGAAACAAAAATATTTCTATCTGAAAGTCAAATTAGTTTTTATGAGCATTGAAGTTCAAATTTTTACACTATTGGATACTCATCACTCATATGAGTCATATGATAACTATTTCTTCAAGAACTATTTTCTTTTTTTTTTTAATAAAAATAATAAACTATTTATTCACGAACTATTTTAGATTCTGAACGGAGTGAAGAATGTATTGATTTTACAATGATGTGTGTTTTTTTTTTTTTTTTTTTATTTTTGTGTCTGTCGACACGATTTGGGGCAGTAAAAATGCTTCGATTGCCTTATATAGCAACTTTTCTGAAAGGAAATTGAATCTAGTTGGTACTTTAGGGGGTCAAAAGTTAAAAATTTTCAATATTTTTTTAACGCGCCGGGAAAAACCCTTAAAAAATGAGGGAAAAACGGTATATTTTACGCAAAACCAGTTTTCGACAAAATCAAATTTTTTATTTTGCTATAACTCAAAAACTAATCGATGTAAATACTTGAAATTTTCACCAAATGTTTAGATTAGCGTTCTCTATACACCGTTAAATTTTCAAAGTATTTTGACTTTTATTGAGCTAATTATAGACAATTGAAATTTTCAATTTTTTTAAGTATTTTTTTTTAAAATAACGATAAAATTTTTTTTTTTTGCCAGAAAATCTTGAAAATTTAATACAAGGTTTCTTATAAGTTGTTCCATAACTGATAAAAAAAAATCCAAAATCGTAAGTCACAATTTTTTTTTATAAGTGCTCAAAGTTCCAATTTATACGAAATATGTAAAAATTGCGAAAATTTGAAGTTATTTTGCAGTTGAAAATTCATAAAATTTTAAGTATTCAAAACTAAGAATTGTAAATTCGGTACAAAGTTTGACATACGTTTTCCTTCAATTATCTGTAAAAAAATTTGCACTGGAATAAAATCAAACATTTTTATGAGTGTTTGAAATTACAATTTTTTCACATAATCGCGTAAAATAACAATTTAGGCATCATTGATTTTTGATATTTGTTCTTATTCAAAAAGTATAGGTCGTAGAAACTTAAAACTTTTACAAAATGTTTAAATAGGCATTTTCTTTACATAGTTGTATTTTCAAAATATTTCGTTTATTTTTTAGCTATTTATAGGCATTTGAATAATTCGATTTTTCTTAGATTTTTTTTTATAAAAGTCGATAACAATTTTTTGGCCCTACCAAATCGCTTGAAAATTTAATAGAAGGTTTTGAATAAGTTGATCTAAGAGTGATTCAAAAATTATTCAAATACATAGGCACAATTTTTTTTTATAAGCAGTTGAAGTTCAAAAATCGACAAAATTTGTCAAAATCACGAATATTTGCAAATTATTTTGTAGTTGAAAATGTATAAAAATTGTTGTATTCAAAGATAAGAAATGAAAATATTATGTAATATCACAGCTGATAAAGATAATTAAATAGATTAAGTTTATTATAATATAATCAGTAGCTGACAGCTGTTCTATACAAAATATTGGTAGATTGTAAACACAAGGTGTATAACGTACCTTTACATGGTTGAATAGAACGTTACTAACTTCCAATTTCCAGTTATTTTAATGTGTGTATCAGTTCCATAAACATGCGGATTTTATATATTATTATTAATTATTAATATTTAAATAGACGTAGCGACGGAGCATTCAGCATATATGGACGGCGGGGTCGGGTGGTACCGTCACGATAGTGCATTTAGGCAAATAATATGGTATTTACCTACGCCCTATCTATGCACATCCTGGTTTGTCCAATGCTCACGAGCAGAAGTCACATGAATAGACAAATGTAAATTTAACCCAATCTAGGATATTAAAATAAAATATATATTACAATTTAAGGCTGACATCTTCATCTTCGTTCAGAATCGTTTTTTTTTTTATAATATAAAATAATTCCAAAATCTATCCAATAATGCCTAATCTAGCAATGCATCTCGTGTATCCCACCCAACTACTGTATCCTGTACTTAACTTACAATGATTTATCATTGCATTCAAATGTAAAGTACCATACAACTAAACTATCGTAAACCAGGTGATCCCATGATAGAAAGTGCTATACACTCCTCACCATTATCTTGTCCGAGGAGCGAAGCGACGAAGGACGAACTTCCACCACCATTATCTTATCGGCTTTTTTTTTTTTTTTTTTTTAATAAAAATAATAAACCGCAAATTCGTTTTAGGTGATGGAGATTCTAGTGTCACCAAACGGTTACGTGAATTAATGCCATATGGACCTAATCTATTAGTTGAAAAAATTGAATGTCGCAATCATCTATTGCGTAATTACGGAACTAAATTAGCTGCAATGATTAAAAATACTAATTATCCTATAGCATTGAGAAATCACATAAAGAGCAATCAGTTACGATTTAGATTTTCTATTACTAAAGCAATTGAGTATCGCAATACATTGGAAAATCAAACAAAAGCTCAGAAAATATTTGGTTTGTAATTTTAATTTAACGGGTTCCGTTTACGTATAGGTATATCAAACTGATTTTTTTTTTAATATTTTACATTTATTTAATTGTATTAGGTTTAAGAAAAGATATAACGAATAGTTTTTTACACATTCTTGGCGATCATAGACAATGTGAACAATACTTTTGTAAGGGTTCAAAATTGAATGAAACTAATTATTTTAAACTAGCAAACAAGTCGGGTCTTATACAAGAATTTAGCCAAATTGTTAGTCGTTTAGCTAACAACGCAGACAGCTTATTAATGAACGTAGATAATAATATCTGCGAACAATTTAACAGTATTATAAATAAACACCTTGCTGGAAAACGGATTAATTTTTCACAAAGGCAGTCCTATAATATCCGAGTAGAAGCTGCGGTATTGTCACATAATACTGCAGGCAAATATATACGAAGTATTCATAAGAGTATTGTAAATGATATCAGTCCCGGTAAACTTTGAAATGCGAAATATGGTATACAATATAATAAAAATTGCAAATTTCATTTTTTAGGTAATATAGGTAAAAAATTTTTAAAATCAAAAACCAACAAGATAAAAAATACACGTAGACGAAAACTATTTCAAGAACATAGACCTAAAAAAGTAGCAAGTTCTGGTCCAGACCAATATTACGGACTAGTAGAAAATTTAATTGAGGATATAACACCCGAGGAAATCAATAACAGAAAAAAAACGTTCTTAGATACACTTTCTCTAACTCCGTCTAATAGATTGGCATTAGAATTTGAAACGAGAGTTCAATCAAATTCTCAAATGTGGCATAAAGAAAGACGTAATCGCTTAACAGCATCAAACTTTGGACGAATATGCAAAATGAGGACATCAACATCGTGTAAAAATACTGTTTACGATCTATTGTATAGATCTTTTACATCAAAAGCCACGGAGTATGGAAAATTAATGGAATCGGTAGCCATTAAAGAAGCAGAAAAAAAAATTGGACAAGTAATAAATACATGTGGTCTTTTCATTGATGTAAACAAACCATTTTTGGCTGCTTCTCCTGGTACCTAATACATATTTTTAAATTCATTATATTATAGACTATAAATATATAAATTAATACATTTTATGCATATAATATACTAATATCAATATGAAAATTAAATTAGAAAAAATACAAATACCTAATTTGGTGATAATTGTGGTAAAACATTGAATTTTAAAGTAAAGGTTTTTTTTTTTTTGATAGATGGCACAATAGGTACAGATAGTTTAATTGAAATAAAATGTCCATTTTTAGCAAAAGATTGTGACAACTATGTAGAAGCTATCAATGAAAAAAAGGTATAACACAAAATAATTTCGTATTAATAATTCTAATAATATTTATTTAAAAACTTATGTTTAATAACTACTTTATAATTTTAGTTACCCAATTGTACATTAGTTCATGACGAATTGCGTTTAAAAACGAGTAGTAATTATTACTACCAAGTGCAAGGACAAATGCATGTATGCCAAAAAAAAAAATGTTATTTTGTTACTTACACCAAGAAATGGATAAATATTGAGTGCATAACCTACGATGAAGAATTTTGGCAGAAACAAATGGAGACTAAGTTAGAAAAGTTAGTGCATACAAAATGACTTATGAAAATATCTTATATATCTAGTTTTATATTTAATAAATATTGAATACTTACATAAATGAGTAATCTACCTACCTGCATCACAACTTTAAAAAAATGTTAATTTTTTTCAGTTTTTACATGAATTGCATTTTACCGGAAATCATAAACCCACAGTATGGTAAACGCCTATTGGTAGACGATATAAAAGATCCAAAAGAAGACAGAAAATAACCAATATAATACGACATACATCAAATATCAATACTCTGTATATTATAATTAATATTAATATGGTATATCTTATAGCCAGTTATCAATCTTCGAATCAAATTTCGAAAAAAATAAAAACGCTACGTCACAGATAATGTTCTTCTTAGTGCAATGTGAAAATTTCATAAATTTATTATAATTGTAGTCTATGTAAAACATGTTCGCGTAAAATAGTTTTTAACTATAATCATTTACGCGGATGAATTCGAAAAAATACGAGGCGTCGAGGCATATCTATACCGTTCACGTCGAATTATAGATAAGAATGTACAACGACGGCTGTTCGTGAAATAATAAACAGTGCTTCCTAATAAACTTTTGAGGGACCGGTCCGTAGTCGCCGATTATGAGTAATGGGCGTGTCAACGACGCACATCGCGTGCTTGCGCCGCACGAAAACATCTAACAGCGCGTTCTCTCGGTCATTGTATACGTTTCACTTTCAGTGTGGCGTCGATTTACTCGATAAATGTTGTTAAAAATAGTTTTCATTATTAAGATGATGGTTCTCGAGGAGTTAAAAATGTTCAATATTAGATATTTTGATGAAGTATCAGGAAAATCGTGATTGAATAATTTATAGATTCGATATATTCGAGAAACAAAACATGTTAAACGATTCTATACCAGCAATCATCATCTAGTTATTATAGCTTAAATTACGATTTTTATTGTATTTTTTTAAAAACTTTTGTACGTTGAATAATAAGTTGGACTCAGTGTAAATTTAATTTCACGCTTAAATAAAATTAAGAATATTGGTACAGTAATAATATATTATATAATGCAATCTTTTTTTTAAACTTAATACAAATTTTGCACATATATTTCACTGGAGAATTCTAAACTTCGTAAATTTAAAATTATATATAAAAGCCGTGTGAGATAACTTTAAACAAAATTGATTTATTCAATATTCCAATAAATTAGAATGTGATACATTTAGTAATTTTTTCCTTTGAATTATTTAAACTGCTTTGGTTTGTGATTTTCCAGGTAATTTAGATGACATTGCCTCAATAATCTCAACTATTTATTTGTCTGCATATGCATTGTTGAATTTTTGCACATTTCACGTTGCATATTTTAATCCTTTAGGTTGGAGACCATCATATAAGGTACCCATTTACGTAATACTAATTACCATGTTAAAAACAATTACCTTATGATTCTAGTTTTATAACAAATGGATAAGTCTTGCAGGATTTATTATCTGTTTTTCGGTAATGATATTTATTGATAAAAAAATGTCATTAATTGTTATTTGTGCTGTATGTGTTTTATACAAAATTGCAGCTAGGAAAAAAGATGGTATAATTTTGTTAAATTTGTATTATAACTGATTAATTTACTTTTCATTCAACTGTATTAATATAATTTTTAATTAAGTGATAAATTGGGGAAGTTCAAATCAAACACAACAAATAAAAAATGTTTTGAAAAATACTTACAAGACCAACACGATTCAATATCACGTCAAAAACTATTTACCGAATGTAATAGTGCTTTCTGGACACCCTGAGTCAAGAAAAAAGTTAGTGTCGTTCGCTCATTTAATTACTAGGAATAATGGTGTGCAGATTTGTATCAATGTTGATAAGGTCAGTTATCTCAAAAGTTAAAAACTATTGAGTATATTTAATTTATGAATGTAAATATACAATAATAATAATAATACATTTTAAATAGCGATCACAGACTAATGAACAAAAGAAAATATGTCTGGATGAAGGAATCCAATGGCTTAAAGAAGCTAGAGTAAAATCCCTGTATGTTGTGATCGAAAACGTCGATTTGGATGCAGCAACTCATATGGTGTATACATGTAGCCATGGAATTTTGAAACCAAATATTGTTTTAGTCGGATATAAGTCTGATTGGTTAAATTGCCCATACAATGATCTACAAACTTATTTAAATATTTTCAAGTTGGTCAAACTTTAAATTTATATACTTAAGACTAATTTATAGATACATTTAATTATATATTTTATATAACTATTATATTACATATTGTCGAATAGTATAGCAAGTGCGAATGGAATGTCAATAATTATGTTTCGTGTATCGTCAACAGAAAGTTTTGTAAACCAAAATTTACCAATTGGTGATTTCGACCAACTTAAAGAAAAAAAAGAAATTCTGATAAAAATGACACCTAATAAAAAAAAAAATAAAAATCAACAAAGGTAGGTAGCTTTAAATAAATATTGATTGTTTTATAATAAAATACGTAAAATTAATATTTTCAGAGTATCCGATAGTTTTATGCAAACGAAAGAAGGAGAATTTTTGTTTGGAAGTAAGAATGAACGAAATAACGGAACAGTGGATGTGTGGTGGTTATTTGAAGATGGAGGTTTGTATAGTATAGTGTTAATACATGTAAAATATAGTTATAATTTATTTTAAATATTTTACAGGTTTATCGTTAATCATTACATGTATATTAAAATCTAGGAAAATGTGGAAAAATTGTAAATTTAGAATTTTTGGCGTAACGAACAAGACTGAATATTTGTCTAGAGAAAAAAACAAGTACCTACTAACTAAAATCAATTTTTTATATTTTATACATTTCGTTAATTGTGTTAGGCATATTAAATTTAAATTAAATACATGCCCATAGTCATTAAGCCATAAGTATCTATATGTATGTCAATAAAAATGAATGATTTTTATTTTACTCACGGACTTAAAAAAAAAAATAAATATATCTATTTTAAAAATATAAATATCAAATACATCAAAATTTAATGTGATATTACAGATTTATTAATTATAACTATTAGATATAAACTATTATTAATTTACAAATTACAATACATATTATTACAAGTACCTACTTACATTATTACTATTATTTTTTTTTAGATTAAAACAATTACTTTCCATGTATCGAATAGAATTTGATTATGTGGAAATAATTTTAGCAAATACCACCAATCCTACAACAATGACATATTTTACGTCTTTGCTGCAAAATTCAATACACAAAGGTATAAACGTATAATAACAAACAAATATTTAATTTGTGGACAGTAAAAATTAGATACATTGATATTTTAAATTTAGAATAATACAATTTTTTGGATCTTACTGACAAATTACACTCGTATATTTCATATTCAAAAAAGTCTATAGACTTAAATGGAACTTTGTTCAAATTATAAAGGGCTATAGACACTGGCAAAAGGGCATTTGCCAGGGTTATAAATGTTCTTCAATGTTAAAAGCACAACTTGAGTGTGGAATAACCTAAAATAACAGTAATTTTCAAAATAAAAACAAAATAGATTGTACATTTTTTAATTTTTTATATAGTTCAGTTATTTAGGTTTAAATCTAAATATGCGGTTATGTCTCAATGTTATACTCGTATAGCTGTTTTCAACTTTGTAAAAATGCAAATTATACCTCGGGTTTAGCGTTAAAAATGAAATAACGTTTACTGTCCAATATAAAAAAAAAAATTATAAATTACTCTTTAACATCTATATTTTGTATGCGTTTTCTAGAACATCAAATTTATGAAAACACATTGCATACAGGAAATTTCACTGAAACATTGTTTTTAAGGGATTTGATTGAACTACATTCATTAAAATCTGATCTTGTTATCTTGTAAGAATCGTATAAATCATTTTGAATACCTACACATTTTGTGTAAAACAACATTTTAAAATTAATTTTAAAAATCATACATACATATATATAAATATACATACTATTTTCAGAACAACTCCAAAGACCAATGATGAAATAAATATATTATTTATGTGCTGGATAGATACAATTACAAGAGGATTACCACAATGTATTATAATCAACGGAAATTCAGAGTCGGTTCTTACGACCAATGCCTGAAAAACCTCGCATCTAGGAAATTCTTTCAAAGTTTCAAATACAATTCATTATTATATACAGAAATGGAATCATCAACTGTTTCTGAATAAATTGTTCTTATATCAGCTATATTATTTGATTATACATTTTAATAGGCACTAATGTCACCTTTTTTAAACTATTCACCTTTTTTTCTTTTTGTATTATTAATTACTTAAATACTTAAATATTTTGTTAATTCTATATAACATTTTATATATTAGGCTTACGATATTATTTTAAATTAGAAATAGTTTTAATAGATTTTACAATATGAGAAGTAATTAAATACTTGTTAATTATTTTTATTTACTTTAATGATTAATTTATACGATTGTATTATCATTCATCAATTACAAACATTTTGAAGATTTTTTTTTTGCATTATTAATAATTTATATCATTAGGTCATTGATACTAAATATACTTTAAATTCACACTAACGTGTTTCATTTTTTTCTCTCTATTTAAACGTGCCACAACATATGGTACCAGATTATGACATTTTATAAAAAACGATTTTTCCATAATTGGAATAATTATTTAAAAGTTTTGGAAATCTTGATTTTATTTTGAGTATATTGATGATTTTTTTTTACTTTGCTTATTTAATATTAAATATTTGGTTGCCTAGCTTCCAATATAGCAAGTCTTTTACCTGTATAATACACACACATAGATGTTTAGACGTCGGTACATAATATATTATCGCATTCCTATAATTGGTTTTTTATGGTTATTTTCTTGCGGGTGCGCGATCATATAGTCACACAACGTAATGATTTTATATGATACGTTTCGAGATAATCGATGTGGAATTATTTATTGTATTTTGAATTTAATCCTACTGGTCTACTTATTTTGTTTATCCACGATTCGCCAGTGCAAATCGATATGTCTTTGAATGATAAATAGTTGATGTTTATCAACTATACATATATCTACCGTAGCATTGGTTTATACTTATATGCGTTTTAAAATGTAATTTAGTAATAATGTATAGATTTGATTTACAATTTTTATGAACTATGTAAAGCGTCTCTTTAAATATTCGGAATGAATATATTTTGAATAATTTTTACTGTAGGTATTAATATAATTGTATAACTCATTATGTTAAACAATAGACTGTAAAAAATTCCATTTATAATTTATATAGTAAGGTACATAAACCAACTCATTTGGTAAATTAAAATAAAAAGTCAATTTTTACTTCATTGCCTACTCACGTTAATGTTTATATGTATAACACATATACCTAACCTATCAGCTATCCTTAAAATTCATGAATTTATACGGGGCCTGACATTGGCGTCGTTCCATAAAATTTCAACAAATGCAAAAGTTTCATACGTTCAAAAATCAAAAAGTCAAATTGAGTCGTTTTCAAAGCTACTCGCTTCGCTTGCGTATTATTTACCTTTTTACATTTGATTACATACAAGTATAAAAATTATTCACTACCCAATATAGGTGTATAATTTATATATTTTAAACTGTTTAAACGAATATTGAAAATAAATTTAAAATACAATATTATCATATAACATAATTAATATTTTCATGAGAAAAAATGAAACCTTTTTTGTAATAATATCAAAACTGTTCTATATAGTATATTTTTATTTGATTAAAATTCAGTTTCAGCAAGTGCAAAATCATGTATTTGCCGCTGTATTCACGCCACTGGGGCCAGAACCACTGCAAAGTTCTGCACTGCAGGGTCTAAAAATGTATCGGGCATTCGGGTCGACATTATGACTGTCCTTGACCATGGTCGGATGAACAAAGTACCAAAGCACAGGCTTTAAACGCGCACCTGTCATAATTTAATATTTAAAACCGTTTGGATTGACCCCTTTTTTTCGGTAACGAGTTTACAACTTTTCCATGTATGTCACCAAAAGCTTTACGGTTATAAAACGGGTACCAAGTAGACACTCGCGTGGCAAAATAAATCAATAATCTAATATTATTAATATTATTATTATTGTTATTGTTATAAACGACTTTGTTGGTAAACCACCACGTTGTTGTGTTGAAGAACCCAGCGGTTCGGGCGGCCGCGACGTTTTTCTACGGGCGCGTATTAGACGGCGCCGCCCGCCGGGCGACAGGTGGAAACGCGGAAGCGCGTGTCCGACGGCAGATAGAAGCACCCGTCACGTCGGTCAGCTTTTAGATATCCCGTCATAACCCGTCAAGACTGTCGGACGTTAAGATAGTACCAAAGTTTATCGTCGCCGAATCACAATTTCTCTGACATCGCGGCGATGCCCAAGGCGTTACGAAAAATAAGTTCCTACGATTATCGTTGTCGTGATCCAGCCCGTCGCGTTCAGCTTCGAACTATTAAACAATATCGTCGACGAAACGCCCCCCGTGCCAGACCGTGGCTCGACGAAAATCGACCGAAATATCAATCGTACACTCGACGTGCGCACGGCCATGACGACGACTTGCCGCCGGCGCGTCGGACTCGAATGTTAGCGGCTGTATCCAATAAAATGTTATGACCGACTCGAATAATAAGTAATAACATTACGATATTATAGATATTACAGATAAAACAGCATACGTAAACAGCTGGCCGCAGGCTACGTCCGAATCCGTTACGACGGCGGCAACCACGACGACGACGATGACCGGCGTCCGGCGACCGCGACTGTACGAAGAGCAAGAATGATTATTCTAAAAATAAACATCCTGTTGACCTTGCACCGCTATAAAAGTCGTGAGAAAACAGTAAACAACACGTCTACTAGGCGGCAGTGGCGGCGGCGGCGGCAGAGATGCGTTCTGTGAAAATATTATATTGTACGTCAGTTTTACTATTATTATTATTATCATCACCATTATTACTATCATCACCGTCTCGGAGCCTGTGCGGGTTTTCGCTCGGATTCGAGCGTCTCTGGCGCGTGCGACTTTTCTCTCCTCCGTCTCCCCCTGCATTTCCCGTCACTTACCGATTCGCACACGGTCCGTCGCACACAGAAGTGCTGCGAGTGTCTATACCTACTCATACTCACACACACACACACACACACACACACACACACACACACACACACACACACACACACACACACACACACACACACAAACACATTGGACAAGTTACAAAGAGTTGTACGTATGCTTTTCGCGCGGTCTATATTTATATTATCGTACACGTCGTCCGCGACCCGCCGAGCGCATTCGCGACGAGTTCTCTCAGCTGTCATCGGATCTGGCGCTTTCCCGCCGTCTCGTATAATGTACGAGTTTAAATAACTGCACAATTTTTTGTTTTGAATTCGGCTCCCGCGGCGATGCCAATCGCCATCGCCCACCACCTCGACATCGGAGTTCGATTTAAATCTGTGTGTGTGTGTGTGTGTGTGTGTCCATTCGAAATATATTGTGGGTATTGAAGTGCGTATTATGCACCGGGAACGGCGAATCTATTTTACATTGGCGAAATCCTCTCGACACGTGGAAACAATTCATATTTTATCGTCTTACATTTGCGTTTTTAATGAAAAATACTGTTAAAAAGTTGTTAATTTTTTTTTTGTTGGGGATGAAAAGGTTCAGTGCTGTCAGTATTTAGATTACAGAGATAAAAATGTTGTCAAATACTTTAATCTATAAAAATATTTAACAATAATCTCATCCTGCTCCGTCGATTACCACCGTGGATATAATATGTTTGTACGTACGAGCATATTATATTACAGGCGCGTTCAATTTTGTTCGAATGTCGATCATAAAATTTTGGATTGTAACCCGTAAAAGCTTCACTTCCCCTGCACCATACATTGGAATGTTGTGACATTGAAGTCACAACGATAATAACGACAGTTGTAGTAACATTGAGTTTTCATATTACACACACGCAGTGTTTGAGAGTACAATTTTTTATTTTCATTTGCATTATGCCTTATGCGATCTATATACAATTTAGCATTAATGATGAAAAAGATTTTGTAGCTTGGAGACTTGAGGGGAAAAGTTACACATTATCAAGTGAATACCATACACTCCAGAAATTGTTTATATGGTTAATGGTTGTGATAAAAGAGAAGTATAATATGTTGAGTCAATGCGAAACTTCATCCTGAAAATTAAATCCATTAATTGATTACACCGGAATACTTACTGTAGCACTATTATACACTACACATCTATACGTTGAATATATATTATAGACTAACCCAGATATCTTCGAGCTACAAGTTACAACCCATGTGCTGTTTCCGACCCGTCAAACTTTTAAATCAGCCTTCCAAGCTGACTGATATTTCGAAAATAAAAATACATAATATATTCATAAAGAACCAAACATATTTCATACCACGGGTTGGATTTTGGTTTTGGAAGTTTGTTATTTGTCTCTTAGGTCCTCGGACGAGCTAATAGTACTGGGTGTATACATATAAAGCGCCTTGGAGTTTGAGTTCAATTTTACGACCGGACCACGTGATGCACGGTTAGTGATGGACGATGTTATTTTAAATTTTAAACCAATAATTGGTTTTGGTAAACGATTCTAAATGAAGTTGAGTGGAAATATTCCAATGCAAAATATCCATGGACTTACAAAAAAACATAATTTTAAAGCCAATAAGTTTTTTGCTTCTCTTAAATATAATAATATATAAATTATTGCTTTTAAATTTTCAATAGAAATCAAATATTAAAATAAAAGATTTTTATTTAGGTGTCACTCTCTTGATATGTGTTATTCTAAATGATTCTTCTCTCTATTCAATCGCATTATATCGTTCTGGCCCAAATCATAATGGCCTACGATACCAAAACGTATGTCATATTCGGCTTGTCATAAAATGATTTTGGAGACCCCTGAATAATCTATAACAACATCGGTCGACGGTCGTATTGAATGTCATTGATGCGTACACAGAATAATTGATGAACAAACGATGAATAAAAAGTTATGAGTATAATACAGCATATATAAAATACTGTGTTACAAATTGACAAAATAAAGGGTTCAAAGACTTTTTTCAGATGTAGATATGATATTCTAAAAATTGATTCCGAATCCGTATAAATCGTCTCAAAGTAATGAATGTATAATTCAGGTTCAGATACAGAATTGCAATTTAAATTTGGTCTGATAAATACGTGCAATTAACATCACATAAAATATGATTTAATCACTTTTAATTTATTATAAGTGAAAAGTGGTGATAGCGGTTCAGCAGAAATGACCCTGACATCCCGCTGGACACATCGTCTCTGCTGATAGCGTCGGATAATATATAACAACACCTGTATAGTATGGTCTACATTTATTTACGAGTATGCAATGTTGACAACAATAGACGAGATCGAAGCATCGCACGTGAACACAAAATCCGTTAGGGGAGAAAACGAAAACGTCGACTACAGTCGTATGCGGTCATGTAGAATTAAAGCGACCCAATTCCTCAAGTGGGTTTTGTTTGTAATTATTTTCAATTCTAGAGAACGAAAGTTTCAACTGGGTCGTTTCAAATATGTTATGAGCCAGAATATGTTTTGGATAAGGCGATATGTTGTTATTTTTCGATCTCTCCACAAGAATTAAGACCCCGGGTATAGTTAGACCGGTATACTACTGCTTTATTGTAATAGCATTCAGTATTCACTATAGTATATTTGCTTAACGCCTTTTTGATAAAGGTATTAAGTGAATACACCAAATACAGCTAACGTATTTATTACGTATCAATGTATCATTTGTCAGTATATTAAAGAATGATATTGTACATATTATACGTTATATAGATTTTGAATAATGATATGACTAGGCGATAGTTATTTTATTTTTTTATTCATTCCATAAGGTAAACTATACATAATAGGCACATGCACGATGCACAAGTACTCAGTATGCATTGACACTCGAATAAAACACGAAAACTCGTTTCTTATCTCACACCTATAATGCAGCAAACAATAAGCATGCAAATGTTTGCAGCTAAACATTTATGATGTAACTGATGAAAGAGTCGGTTTTCTTTGCGAATAAGATAAATGTTTTCAATAAAACAAGATTTTGAAAAATTTGACAATTTGACAGGGTTATTGAGAAAAATACGTACTTATTATATCAAGTAATTATTAAATACCATTAATTTTTGCACCTAGTTCATAAATTTTGATGTTGAAAATTCGCGATGAAAATAATAACTTTGTGCTGTTAACGAGAATAGAAATCAATCGACATTAGCTTGTAGTTGTAACAGTAACTAATAAGTATTAAATAATTTATAATTTGGTTTACATGTTAGTGACGTGTAAGAATAGAAAAAATAGTTTCAATAATAGGTCTGTAAAAAAGTATCAAATAAGAAACATTAAAGTTAATTACATATTCTAATTTACTAGTTTGAATCGAATTATAAGTTAAGTCATTAAAAATGAAAATATCGAAGAATCTATTGATTTAACAATGGGTTATATTTATTTGGTGTATGTCTATTAACACTTTTTCAGTTAAGTGTTCATAAAAATGCGTTAAGTACCTTATAGTTTTGTATAGATTGAATATAAGTTATAATATATTTTTACGTTCAATCTAATTTCTATGCACTTTTAAAATCGAACTCAATTGATAATTTGGAGGGGTGAGTAATTTTAGATTTATAATATCTTTTGTAGTTTTTGAGGTTAAGAACTAATTAGTGACACCTCCGACTTCCACACGATATATAACAAATAAGACTGTAAGATTTAGATAGTTGGTTTCAATTTTTTCACCAGAAAGGATATTGTTTGCATTATTGCACAATTAATTATCAAGTGTTATAAACTTTCTATACATAATTTAAAAAGACATTTTTAATTAAAACATAAAATTTAATTTTTTTTTGTTTTATGAAATGTATACCTAATAATTTTATAATAATAACCCGAAATTCAAAGCTTTGTCAAGTTAGGTTTCGTTTTATCTGTTTACTTAATTGTAAACTACAAAATTTAATTATTTTGCTAATTAATTGTTACTATTTATTTATTTATTTATTTATTTATATTTATAAAGATATACATATAAACTTAGTATTACGGCAAAAAGTATAAAAATAATAAGGAAGTTTTTTTTCATTTCATAATATGTTTTAATAATTTATTCAATTGAACTTATTTTTATAAGTAAATACATATGTATGTATTTAATTACAAGTAAAATTTATTCATTTCATAGCTATATTATTTTTATATTCAATTTTGTAGCTTGGTCTAAATACATCTAGCGATTTATATTTCTTTAGATAAAAATGTAACATACGTATGTACCTAATTAATATACTAATCCAATTGTCATAACATCAAGAATATGCCCATACCTACGTCTTAAATTCGATCTAGCATATATCATTACGAGAATTTATCAAATAAATTTAATATTTTATTAATTCTATAGTATCTCGAGAAATAAAATTGTATTTTGTTTCAATATAATTATATACCTCCCTTGTAACAATACATCACTAAGCATATAGTAATGTTTTGCCTAGTGATTATTTTAGTAATTAAATTATTTTATGTTATTGAGTTAGTTAATTAATATTTTTAAATTACATAAAATTATAAAAGAAGTGAAAAACCTAGCAAAAATATGTATAATTTTTTACCTTAATGGAAAATTCTTTACAGTTAAATTATTATTAGAAATAATGAAAAAAAAATTGTTTTAATAATTGTTATTTTAAAATAACACTTACTTCATTTGTAACTTTGATGTAAACCTTGATAATATTTTAAGAAGTTTCTATAAGCCTAATCATAGTATTAAAAGAATAAGTATTTATCGTAAAATTAGATGATTAATTGTTTGGCCTATGATATCTGTAGTTTAGTGAATTACCTTACGCTTATTTGAATTCTATGATACTTAAAATCCATATTAACTAATTGTATTCATTATCAAAAATCTTTTACTTATGTTTTTGAAGAACTGAATATTTGAAAACATACTTAAAGTTTGAAAGAGTATAATAAAGTAATCTACACTTTGATACCGTTTTTTGAACACGTTGGTTGATTATGTTATTTGACATAAAATATTTATTAAAAACATAAAACAAATAAACAGTTCAATATACTATGTTTTGTTTTATTTGTTGCAGATAATTGTCTAAAGCCTATTTGTCTATAAAGTAGAACGCGATTGAAATGAATGTAATAGTTACAGTAGAAATATTTTGAATTAATTCACAGTGACGCCTGAATCGGTCTAAACATTCTAAACCAAAACCCATAACTGCGTAGTCACCCTTTTACTCTGTATAGTTTCTTTTACTCAACATGTCGTAACGTAGTTTAAAACTGCGCATTATTTAAACAAAAATAGGGCACAGTAACGTCCAACTTCTCGGAAAAAAATCCCAATTCCAGTTATAATACCTATAGGAAGTAAAGAAATAATAATTTAGGTGTTTAAACCCAAAACGTTAAAATAATTAACAGCAATTACGTTTGATGTATGATAAAAATCATTAGCATAACAATAAAAGTGTTTAAAATTTAAATAAATATGTGATTTATTAACCGGAAATATAAGTACCAATGTTATTATACAAGTACTATATTAGCTATAGTGATATACGTAATATAATATGTATTCAATAATATGCTTTACGAATTTCTGCATCAATTATTTATTTCAGGTGTTTCGAAAAATTAAATTTTCCAAATTTCTATAATTATTTATGTATGTTGTAGGCTATAAGATACACTTACAAATTGCACAAAAATATCTAGTATATACAATTATAGCATATAAAAGTATATAAAATTTTCTCTATTTTGGACTATAATAGCGACTGATAATATGGGAAAAGTATGTTTCTTTTTCTCTTTAGTAGTCTGTCGTTGTTATTATTCCGTAATTATAAGATTTTAATCGTTAAATACTTACAATCGCAATCACATGATATTACATTATTGACATTTCAAATAAAGCAAATAATTTTACAATTTACGTTAGAATAGTTACACATGTAGATATTAGTATATAGTCTGAAATAATGAATTATAGTGGTATCGTAAAGTCCTGAAATAAAAATTTTTGAAAAATCGAATGATAAGTTGTACTTTACATAATAGATTCAATATTCCAATGTTATATAATAAGTACATGTGACATTTTGATATTGCAGTACACTGTACACTGCATTTATAACTCAAATATTAGATACACGTATTATACCTGCATTATATGTTTGTAAATTTTGTTCATTCTAGGACCCGATGTATTATATTATAATAATACTCTTGCAGATGCAATATCATAAATGAAAAGAAATCTGAAGATTGATATCATTTAAATTATGATCCTACAGCAATACTGATTATGATGTATTATGATACTGATATACGATATTATATAGGTTGGTATAGAGCATTAGTGTTCATATTAAATTTCTTTATTCACAGTTGAATATACGCACTATGCTAAGCGTTTAAGACAGCCATTATGTACCTGCGTTAAATTTTTTTTTACACATCGTTTCAATTAGAAAATATTATGCGTTGTTTTACGCTCAGTAATAATTAATGTTAGACATATTTTGTATGTTCACGAGACACGAGCACCGTCTATATACTGCAAATACGGTTATTTATTGGATTCCGATATCATTCAATTTTAAAGAATTCAATAAATTTTCACGTTATAACGCGAACGTATATGAATAACTATCCAACGTAGAATTATGTCCTTGCTGGAAAATGCGGAATTTATGTTCACTGTTCACACAAATGTATTCCCGACAATTTAGTGCGTTTTTGCTACTGCAGCGAGGTCAGTAAACAAATATGTCCTACTTTCATTGACTTACTTACGACCCTAAAATGAATGACCAAAAAGTATGTATGTGTACATATGCATTCATAATTGACGAATTTATTGTTCGGTGTATTTACCTACAATTTGACATTGCCTTTTAAGTCAATATTTAAGTGTTTATCATTACCTCATTTAGGAGTGTGTTGCCAAACAATATAAAATGCAAAATTTTTAAAGTTACATTTATTTACACGTTAGAATTTATTATAATTGTGTTTATGTTGATAAACTACAGATAATAGATAATTTAATAAAATAATTTGTCATGGAGACATCCAGTTTTAAAAACACGAACTTCATTATTGTCAACATTGACGAAAAACAACGTACAGCCTACAGATAATAATTTTATGTGATGTGAATTATTATGACATATTCACGACTTCTCATGAGATCACAGTAAATCATTGTATTAAATCTTATTCATTAAACCTCATTCATTATGATCAAATAAGCACCAATACAATTTGGACACGTAGCATTTTATCATTGTCGGTAAAACGTTCATAATATCTAAAACGTGTATCAAGTGTGAATGATACAATTTAACAGTCATGAAATATTTCCGCCACCACGTTAATGTTATATACACTACTAAAATTTTAGTACCTCGTATTAATATTACTGATTTTATTTTTATTAAATTCACCGAAAAGCTAATGCACAACCCCACTGACCAAGTTCGCGTTTTCATTCTTATTAGCTTTTAAATATTATGATTTTCTATAATTGTGCACGTCCTGACGTCCACAACTGTAGAGTGCGTGGACTGTGATGCATAAAATTTGTTATTTTAAAATTTTAAATACAATATCCGTTAATCGTATTTTTTCAATCAACGATTTCTGGTAATCACTAATCTCAAATGGTCAAAGTGTTTAGTTCTTAACAACTACAGATACATTAAAAGTTACTAAATTCATGACAGAATGATTATCTACATTGGATATTTGTATCAAGACGAATTCTATTACGTCCCATTTTTTGATGCGTCCTCATTGCGTCACAATCGTACATGAATGGCGGAGGACAATACGATGTTATTGTGTGTACGTCATGACTCGTTATTTCTCCTTACGTGTTTTTCCCATCTCAAATGTAGAGACATAACCAAATTAAAAAATGTACGCGAAATGAGTCATAATAATCAATTAAAAATGCCAAGAGTAGTTTGAAAGTTAATATTTTTTATATTTTCCCAAAAAATAACTTAAATATGTTTAACTTTGAAAACATAGTCTTTTGTTCAAAATTTGAAACAATGTGTTTTTAGTGTATATTATATTATTGATTAATTATATTTTTATTAATTAATCAATGGTTATATGTATACACGTATGTGTATATCGTTTTATTTAACGGTTGATAAGTATATCACATCAAATGCATAATTTCAATTGAAAAATATACAGTTCTTTTAGAGTTAAAATGGTTAAAATTAAATTATAGAATAATGTAATGAATCATTAAACTATAACAATGAAAAACAATTTATCTAAACAACAAAAAGTAACTATTTAAAAAAAAAACTATATATCACCGTGTTTTAGATCGTAACTCTGTGAGTGAATGTATCGGTTTGACAATGATGAGTTTTTTAAATCTGCAGAAAACACATTTTCGTATTGTACTTATAAATGGCCCAAAAGTTTCTTTCAGTCGCTCCACATATATATCAGAAACTGTTTCTGCAGTGTAGTTTTAAAAAGGTTATTTTTCTGTAGGTATTCTTAATAGTTTTTCTAAATATGAGGAACATTTCCAAAAATTGAGATTAAAAAAAAATATTTTAATAGATTTTTATAAAATCTACTCCACGAAAATACTAGTAATAGAAAAAAAAAATATCAAACACGGTATTTCACTCAGAACCGAGTTCTGGATTTATAATTACTTTCAAATTAAAAAAAAATGTACAAAACTATTACATGCCAAGTTTTAATTATTTATTATACTAATAATGTACCCAAAATGTATTGCAACCACCATCAAAGTCATACGTAGCCTTTCTAGCCTACCTGAAACAATTTTTTTTTATTTTTTTTTTATTTTAGAACTTTCAGCTTAAAACTATTACAGTTCTACAATTACAATACATGACATAGATAAGATTTACAATAGAGAGTGTCTTATTTTAATTTTTGAAATGTAAAAGTTAGCTATTATCAGTTAACAGGTAAACATAAATTACAATTATAGCTATTAATAATATTGTAGCATAAAATGGATAATTAGGTAATTAGATAAGAATATGAAATGAAAGGTACAAAATAAGGTGTGACCTGAAACAATTAGTGCTTCCAAATCTCGAAAAGTGCTCCTAAATATTTTTAACACGTCCAATTCCATCCTAATTCTAAAAACTGAAAACAATAAATTATCACATGATCACGTCAAATAAAATTTCCATCATCCCTGCGAACAATATTATTATATTAAAATATGTATTATAATAAAATATATACATACATTTTACTAAGCCCCTAAAAAATGTCCGGTAAAGTCCATGGCTCGATCGCCTCACCCCGTGCGCACGCCTATGCCCAGTATGAATATAATATGTATATTAAAATCTTGTCCGAGGACGAAGCGGATAAAAACTGAAGAACCTAGCCAGCTTTTTTTAATTTAATTTTTATTTTCCTGCTCTCCCTCCATTAAACCATAGTCATATTTTTTATAATAACTATGGTGATATCAGTATGATATCAGTAATTTTCTACAAAACGTTGTTTTACTATTTATTATTTCATTGAATAATACGTTTTCAGTAAAATCAAAATTATAAGTTTTGATATGCCGAGTTTTCTCCAAGAGTTCATTTTAAAGTCTTGTCCCCGGACGGGTCTCCAAATAGTTTCACATGAGCTTGTGTACCTATTTTCTGAACTGTTCAATTAGTTATTTAAAACCTTAAATTTTAATACCTCGTTAAATCAAAAATCCGAATTGCTTAACTTTGAAATAATTTGCGCTAAAAAACTATAAATATAATAATAAAAGACGTAGATACTTACGTATATTAGGTACTTATACCACGTTTATAAATTTAAATAGAATTTATGCCAAGTTTCGATAAAGAGTAATGAATTACAACATAGATACTTGGCTAAACTTTCTATATATAAATATAAAATTGCCTAAACAGATAATATCATAAACTAATAAATATTTAACAGCACAGTTAATAAATTTCATAAAATAGTCTCGACAGGCTACGAAGACTAACTAAGAGTTTGTGTTTGTCTTGTAAGTACTTATAATTATTAATAAGAAGTTTTTAATAAGAAGTTTTTTTATTGTTTTGATTTTATGAATACAAATTTTTAAATTACATGTATACAATTGTGGATATTAAAAACAGCATAATAATTATGAAATGAATAGCTTCGATTTTTGAGATTTTTAGCTGTATGAATACATAACATATATAAATATCACTGTCTTCTTCCTACATTTAAAAATGAATATTTTTAAATCATTTAATAAATTTTATACAATTCTGTTCTGTTATACAAAAACGTAGGAGTTCAAATACCTACGGCAAAATGTATTATTTTCATGAATAATAAAAACATTTTTTTCTTTTTTACTTGCAACCCTCTCAACCATCATTTTACTGGATTTATATTTTACAACACTACTACAGTATCTTGATTCTCTTGAGTTGTTTTCTTCTGAAATAAGGGTGATATATACACATATGCATATGATTATTGAGTATAAATAAACGATTTGATTTCAGTTTAGTAATCACCCTACACATAGCCGATAGGTGATATAGCAGGCAAATACACGAACCAACACGTCGAAACATTTTCGACCGACTTGCAGTGTCTATCGTTGTCCGTGGACCGTGCAAAGGTAGGCACGTATAAATGTAGATTTTCTATCTAGATATTCACTTTATTCTGTAGAAAATTTATTTGTTGTGCTCATGCATTGTTATGCATACGCATGAATCAAGCTTCAGACATGTTTTATAATAGGTGTGACAATTTGTATGAAGGAAACTTATACAATACTTGTAAACTTTTGTTCGATAATGTATCGTCCTATAATTAAAATGTGAATGTAAATAAATGTCTACATTTAAAATATAAAATATAAATATTTATTTTGATTTGAACTAACTGTTTACAACTTTTAAATTAGAAATAAATTAATTTTTAGTTAAAAGTATAAGGATACAGAACTGTTGGACTTAATTTACTTATAAGTGAAGAAAGAGATTCAATAGAGATTACATGTCTATATATATGTGTAATAGAGATATTGATAGAGATATTTCCTTTTTTTATGATAAGTAAATGAAAAACAATTGATTTTCATCAAATATAACAACCCTACATTTCGAACTAGCCGTGAGATACATTAAAATTTTAAACAAAATTATTTTTTCTTTTACTTTACAAATATTGATCGATTTAAATGATTTAAAAATGTGGTGAATAGTATGTTGTATGGGTGAAGTTCTAAATATTCTGTCTAGGTACGTTATTAAGAAATATAAATGCTTATAGGTACAATTGAACCGTGGTATTGCCGAGGAAATTATACAGTCGAACAAAATATTAGTCGTATTGAAATCAAACACTAAATCTGCATCTGTCTTTTCGTTATTTTGTTTTATCATTCAATTTAGTAAAAATTAAAATAAAACGTTTTCAATTTGTTTAACAGTTTTTCATTGATTTTTTTTTTTACAACTGGCGTATTTTAATTCTTACCATCCATGAAAACTAAAAACGATTTTAAAAGTTTACATTTAAAATTCTTTTTGTATCTAAAAATTAAAATATGTTTTGAATGTATGCATTTTTCGCCCGTTTTCGCAATACTTGTCACTTTCAACTTTTCACGTGTTTTGAATTTTAAGAACTTATTTGATTTTCGCTCTGTGATTATTTTTACGTTTAAACGCAACCTACGATAATTATCATGATTTAATGAAATATTAATCAAGATTTATAAATAAATTGTAATTTTAAAAATTATCACCAAGAAAAAATATACACTTGTAATAATGCACAACAATAATACATTAAATTATATTTTATAAAGATATGCTATATTATACACTAACCCTTTGTTATTCAAATATAATGTTATGAATACATTTTTATTTAATGATCAATTATACGTATGTCATATAGACGTACCTTAGTAACTATGTACGTTTAAATAAACTTAATGGCCGTTGACCGTTAACTCAATGATATTGTACAAATAAAACAAAAAAAAGTATATAAGAAACTTACAATTAAATATGTATTTTTAAAGTTTTTTTAACACAGGTATATAATTATTAGAGGCCAATATTTGTATACAAAATATATCATGTTGCATTATTATTGTTATGAATGCGTAAAAATTATGAAAAACAACTAATTTTATTTTTATATAGATCAATATCAAATAATTACTCTATTTATAATCGAAGGTCATTTTATTAATAGACGTATTTATTTTTATATTTATAAAAAACAAAAACAAGTGATCAATCTCTAATGTAAAATTAATTTAATAAAATAGGCACTAACTATATTAAACTAAATAATAATAATAAATAATAATGTGCATTGTATAATATTATACTCGAATTTCATAGCACCCAAAACCACAAAACGTTTAATTTATTTTACAAATAACCGAGTCCAAAATATTTGGTTGTAACGATAGTTTTCAAATATAAATCAATATTAAATTTCAAATAATATTTGTCATTCATTATTAGGTGTCAAAATTCAACGGTATAATAGTTTTCTGAAAACAAAGCAATAATTTATCTGACAGTAATTTAAAAGACATAATATGTTTCCATATACATTCATTGAAAAAACAAATAAATTTAATTATTGAACTAACGGAATAATATTCAAATAATACATCATTATTATACCAACAAATTACTATGGTTATCATGCGTATAAAAAAAATTTTTAATGTTATTTTAATTTATCAATAAATAGGTTCTTACCGTTTATGTACATATTATGTTCAGTATCATCAATATTCATTTGTTTCATCGTAATATAGTTTAGCTGCATTTACACTAAATAATATTATACATGCCAATTATGAATTATGGTATAACACTCACTCTTTCATTCAACGCAAAATTAAAGATAAAACGAACATACGGTAATATATCTAAAATAGCATATTGAAATAGAATGTTAATTAAGTCTACGCAGAGACAAATTAAGGTGAGGAGGCACAGAGGGCATATGTTCTCGGACACAAAGTTTAAAAATCCCATATTTTTTTAAAGTATTTAGAAAAAAAAACTATAAATGATAACGATATTCGACATAAATATTTAAAACAAATTAAATCGTGGCAAAAAAACTTTGGAGTTCAACAAATTAAGATTACAGAATGAAGTGTAAGAGAAAATTTTTTGAAAAAACATTAAAAGTGGAAAATTCTTTTTAATTGAACCACGTTTGCAGCCTTATCCACTAACCGTCAGTGTTGACAAATAAAATAATTTAATGAAACAATGTCATGTTTTCAAAAAAATGTCTTAAATTTTAAGACGGTTTGAACCCCTACCGCCCCGACCTTTGCCTAATGTGAGTATAATATATTATGTATATCTATGCCTCGGAGCGCAAAATGCCTTAATCCGGCCTTGAGTCTACACAAGAATAAAATTTGGTGATATAATAATTTAATCAAAACACCACATTGATCCGTTAAAAACTTATTGAAAATTAAAATACTACTGTCAGCAAAACAATTTTACGATTTGGTTCAGTGTGACATTCTCAAACGTCCCTTAAGCACAGGAGTGAACATAGGCAAACTTTTCAGGAGGGGATTTTGAAAAAATTTAAATTAAAACTATTAGTGTTGTTTTTAAGACGCATTTATTCTACATTTAAAATAAATGATCGTATACTCGGGGGGACCCCTAAAACCACGTGCATCCACCACTGCCTATGGATAACGTGCAAAATCTGTATCTGGACGCCTACCAACGTCGCATTTGAAAACTCTTAGACTCAAGCCGGAACCAATTAAATTTTTTGCCCAACACTCAGTGTAATTGGACGTAGAAAAACACATTACACCGTTTGGATATTTTCATAGTCGCCAAAGGAGCCGGTGCAGCTCCGCGTGTTGTAGCGTCGAGCTATTTTATTTTGCAACGTTCCGTTCGTTCGCAAATATAGCGTCGTCGGTGCCAAAACAGTACACGGAAGCGCCGCCCTTCATTGTTTTTCGAGCGGTATGAGGTGTTTGCGCGGTTTCCGACGAACGTTTACGTCGGCGCCGCCATTTGAAAAATTTCGAAATCGTACCTCGGCGCCATGAAACACGTCCTGTCCCGTCCGTCCCACCCTGCCGTTGAACACATCCGCGTGATAAAAAAATAATAATAATAAACAACGCTATTCATTATAATTATCATATCGGTAAAGGCAGGTACACTGTTCACAACACCGTACACCCGTGTCATTATAATAATGAGGAGACGGCGCTGACACCGATGACCTACAAAAACATCGTAAACGGTTATCGTTGTGTTTATCAACCGCGGTTTAAAAATAGCAATGTTTTTTTACAATAATAGCAATCAGAAGTGTTATTAATAGCCCGTTATCATCTAGAAAGAATCGCGGTCGCGGGGCGGACAGGTGTAACGTGGAGAAACTGACGCGGTGGTGCAGCGTAGCAATAATTAATAATTGCTCTCGTGGAAAGTTCACACAGCGAGTCATCTTGCGGTGACGGGCGTGCGTATAAAAATACAACACACTTCTTCCGCAGATCATCGTATTTCGATATGGAAACAAACACTTGCGTAAAAGCGAGATCGCCAAAACTGCGAAAAAATCTGTGTACGTCTACAGCGGCGAGACATTCGTCGTCCAACACATTAACTCCCCGCCACGCCGAGTCGGTCCAAAAGTCCGAGTGCTAAAAAAATAACGAACACTTTAAGTGCACACGACTAGTGCATAGGAATATATGAGGTCCGAGAAAAACTAAAAATGCAGGCGTTCTGTCACCTTTTGCATTTGTATCAACGTTACAATTAAATGCATAGGTACATAAAATTTTATATCACAAAACTGTATTGTACATATTTTACAAAAGTACTCGTAAACTCTTATGTAAATTATTTCTACAAAGTTTGACTTAAAAAAACTATTAACGACATTTTGAATTTACAATATTTATATCGGTATTAAAGTTAAAAAACAAAAGAAATCATTTGATATTTCTAATATTGAAAGCCAAAGGCACTTTGGACTTTTCCAATTTTCCCGTGATTTTTTTACCTTTACACGTTAATTTTACGTTTCGCACTTGGCTAGTTGTCTATATATTTTGCCTAATAGTTACAATAACCTGCTAAGGAACCGATCATCTTTAAATAGACCATTTTATTACTGAATAGTATATCTGTTAATATAGTCTACTATATGACGCATTATGACAGTCACAGATGCAATATTTTCGTTATATCATCTTATAGTGAATATTATAAACACCCCATTTTATTCCTTGTTCTAATTTAATTGTAGTTTGCAATGTTTATTCTTGTGGAAGTAGGTATACCGTAACTGTCTAGTAAGTAGAGTGTATAGCACTTATTAAAACGATAACCTAATGCACTAACGTCCAACATTTGCATTAACTTAATAAAAAATAATCACTTAACACGAAATGTACAGAATACGAATGCAATAAAATGAGTATAAACTCAAAAGTAATTATCATTTTCTTGATAAGACATAAATTATACTAAATCAGAATAAAAAGAGTTAAAATAAAATTATTGAATACATTTCTTTTGAAAATTCAATTCAGCTATGGAACATGGAAAGTTTCAAATATTTTTATTCGAATCAAGTTAAACAGAATATTTGATGTTAACTTTTAATTATCTAATATTAACTTTATGAAAAGTAATAGTAAAACTTGAATATATTCAATTTTGATTTTTTTTAAATTAAAACTTTTCTTAAATTTATTTGTATTATTATATTACTAAAGTTAATAAATTTCATCTACACAAACAGTAATTTAAATGAAAATAATTTGAAGAAAAATAACTTTCAAAACATTTTACAATAGCTGTTTATTTGGTTACTATATAAATTTTCTCAAATACATATGAATAAAAGTGGGAAGTTCAGATTACCTAGTTCCATTTCAATCTACCATTATCATAAATGTATTAGAAAGCTATTGAATATTCATATGTTTCATAATTATTTCATAATTTTTATAGTAGGTCCATACTCAAAGAAAAATTGATGAGTATTTTATAGATATCTCTACACTTTATTAAAACGTAAGGAAAATACATAAAACCTCAAAGGTTTTTAAAAAAGATAAAGTCGTATTATGTAATATGTACATAATACATTAATTATTTATTATTATAACTTATCGTTATCGATTTAATTTAATAAATAATATAATATTACTCTATTGATTGATAAACCCTAAGGTTTTCAGTGTTTCTACAATGGAAATGTATCTAGAATGATAATTAATTATTGTAATTATTAAAAGCTTATTTCGTTACATTTCAATTAAATTTATTTTCAATAACCGAATAAAAATAGATGTAAATTTATAATTTATATAATTTAAGGCTAATTTTTAATCAATATATAAGGCGATTATTAAAATAAAGTGATCGGATGTTCGGAAATTTGAAATTTATAAACACATAATTATAAATTATATTAATAATTTTTTTTATATATACTTAAATAATTCCACACTCAATAACTATGAACAATGTAATACTATATATTCTTATTATTTACCATGAAATATAAGTATAAATACAAAAAATATAAGTGTATAAAGTATAAAAATGGCTCTTAAATTTGAATTTTCTCAGCACTAAATCATTTCCTTAAATGAATGAAACCAACTATTTCAATATAAAAACAACAAAAAGTTTAATTTAACTTAAAAAACCTTACGAAGAGTTAATTTTTTAGGATTTCAAAATTATTTTGATAAGTATTCTTAGTACTTATAAAGTTAAATTGGAATACTACAATGTTCTGTGTTGTGATTGAATTTTTTTTTAAATTAAAGTGAATAGTAAACATAAATAAGGGGATTTCTCACCCTCCTTACTTTCATTTATTTTAAGTTTTATTTTTAAAGACAGTAGTGAAGTTGACAATTGTTGTGTGTGTGTGTGTGTTTGTGTGTGTGTATGTGTGTGTGTGTGTGTGTGTGTGTGTGTGTGTGTGTGTGTGTGTGTGTGTGTGTGTGTGTGTGTGTGTGTGTGTGTGTGTGTGTGTGGGTGTGTAATAAAAAAAATTTGTAAAATTGTGCATTTTAGATTGTTTATCATATATAGTTACATTTATCCAATTAATATAACTTAGCTGACCATGACCGTGAGTAATTAAAATATGTACGGTTAAATAATTATTTAATTGAGGAAATTATTACAAAAATAGTTCCAAAACATTAACCTTCTATTTTCTAATTAATTAAAATTTAAATGATTTTCTAGTGTTTTTCAATACAACTGAAAACGAAATTAATTTGATACTCATAATTAATTTTAAATAATTTTTACTTTACAATTTATGTATCTACTTTAACTGTAGATAAAATATGTAGTTTATGAAGTTTAGGCACTTCAAATTATGAAATATTGAAACAATAATGATTTATTTAGCGTGGTACCAATGCAAAAATAAAATTGAAAACTATTTCATGAGAGACTGGCTTAATATGACATACTGTATTTTAAATTGATATTGCGAGCTAATACTTGAAACTTAAAATACGTTCTTATTTCTATGTCACACACAAATGGAAAATATTTTTTCTAAAATATACAAATTTAAATATGATTGTTATAATCATAATATATATATATATATCATTATTATAACTTTCATTAATATTAGCACTAAAGAGATGACCAATAAAATATCAAAAGTTTGATCAATACTCGTTGAATACTCGTCAAAACTTTTAGCAATAGAAATAATTATACCAATTTAATTCGATCAAAATGTATTATTTCAGTCATAAAATTGTATTTTAGTCTTTTGGTTATAAAAATTCGGTTGATCCTTGCAAAACAAAATTAAACAAATGTTTTGAATATTTCATCTGATTGTTAATTAGCTCAATCTCTAGATGGTACTTTGTGACCATGATTGTCGTACGGTTCAGTGTTTGTAACGTAATACCGTTGTAACTAGAAAAAACGCAATTAAAAATTGAAGTAGGTACATGAAATTATAACTTGATCAAAATGCATACCAGTATATGAAATATAAAATGTTTTTCCGATTATTTTTCCCTTTAATTACCATTTAATTATAGTTTCAGATTAAAGCTTACCTTTTGTTTTTCAATTTAGGATAACTAAAAATTTAAATAACACAAAAATAAAAAGATAAAATAAAATGTAAAAAAGTTATATCTCCAAAATCATATTTCGTGTACTTTTTTTTTGATAACGTCCATGTATAGGCTATCTATGTTTTACGTTTATAACAATATCTAGGAGCTTGTAACACATGTAATAGGAAAATCGTTGATCATTGAATGACAGTATACTTCCCATCAAAACATCAGTGTCTCATATTAAGCCAATTTCTCCTATAATATAATAATACATTTTTTTTTTTATTATAAGTTATTATTATACTAATTTAGTCTCACGGCTATTCATATAATATTCAAATAACAGTTGTCCATGAATTTTCATATTTTCATAGATTATAATATGTATCCAATTAAAACAGAAAAAGTGCAATATTTATCATTGTTTATTATTTGATTTAATTTAATTTGACTATTATGATTTAAGCAACCCTATTTAATATCTTGTTTTAATCTTTTAACCGTCGTCTATGAAATAAATTATATAATAAAGTTATGAAATAAATCTTAACTCTATACAACTAAACTATAGTGGCATGGTATAGCAGTATATTTATATTAGTTTAATATGTAGCACCTACCTATAATATAGAATACGTACCTATCATAAATATGGTAGATGATGGAGTAATATTACATAATATATATATTATTAATTATAAGAACGAAATGCGTTCCGTGTACTGGAAAACAACTTGTGATTAAAAGGATTTTTTAATATATAGTATTTAATCCGATTTTATTTAAAAATAAATTTGTGTCCATTATGATTGGCATTTTAAGAAATACTTGGACGCTTAAGACGCTTAAGTGATAAGGAAATTTGAACTACTTTTTAACAAAATTAAAAAATATTTAATTTTGAAATAAATTAACCAATTACTATTAACTTAACTATAGGTGGTCTATATTTCAAATTAAAGTATAGTTCCAATTTGTATCATACATCATTTCTATAATAAATTAAATACGAAAATATTAATGGAATATATATTATATCATGCAAGTTTGATATATTATGATGTAGGATAAATGAAATATTAATTTTTAACCCTATGCATATTTTACAATATTTTAGCTATTAATATAACGTCAGAAATATTGAATCTGAGAATTAATTTAAATTTATAGTCAACACATTAGAAATATACTTTTTCTTATATACTAAATATACTAAATCTAGAAACAATTTTTTACATAGGTATATTTTACATTAATAATAAGTTTAAAAACACCGAGTTTTAAATGAACAAGAAACTTATGTAATTTGTTATTTATAAATGTGGTATCTGTCATAATATGTTAAAAATCGTAGGCAAATGCGAGTTATTTTTTTTCTACATCAAATAGTTATAACTTATAAGTTAATAACTTGTAAGTTACCGATATAATAATTTAATCAATAGGTATTATATTTTACATTTTATTTATTTATGATTAACTCTTAAGAATCAATATTAAATATAAAATACACATGCATTAAACTATTGAAAATGTTTTCATAATAGATTATCTATATTTTAAACTATGATAATTATTATGGCCAAAAATGTTAATCTAATAACTAATAAACATATTTATATCTAACCTAGTTTATGATCAAGGCCATTTTACATAAAATATTATTTACCAACTTTTACAGTTATACAGCATATATACCTATTTATTACGCATTTCTAATAGAATGTTATTAATTATAACTTTTAAAAGTGTCATAAATATTTGGTTCCTTATTTTTTAAACTAAACTCTGATGTTATAATCTCGAGTTTAGGTTTTATTATCCTTTAAAATCTCTGATTGTGCGAGCGTCCTTGTACATTTCAATGTAGTTAAACGTTGACCAATAATAAAATATAAACAACGATAAATGTAAAATTAATAAAAACTATTTATGGAATATGATTACCAATCAGCATTATTATTATTCGGTTAATGACTCTATAAAGGTACCTTTTACCATTGATTATAGAATAGACCTATCATCAATTATAGAAAATTACCTATCACATAATATTATGAATTGATCATTGCTAGACATTTCAATACTTTGAAACGTTTTAACAATTATTCTCATCAGTTTAAAACAAAAGACGTACAACTGTACTATTACCTAGTGCATAACGATAGAAAATAAACGTTTTAAATTTTGGGCATAAAACAAATTGAGTTGCAGCCAGAATGTTTTTCAGTTATATTCTATACTTATTTTTCCCACTAAATGTTACAAACTGTAATAATAATGCAAAACAGCAGTATACAGTTTTTTCTGCTGCTGTCTGCATGTTAAGGATTGATTGAACAATGAACCCCACGCGTTTTGAACACAATCTTATCTGTTCTACCATTTACCACACAAATTTCATAAAATGAAAATATTATTACAGTTTTTAATAAACTTTTATTATTTATAATATTGTTATTTTTTCGGCGTATCTGTGTTACGGATGAAATCTCATTTGTTTTCATCTCGTTTCCATCCGGTATTAATGAACTATACGATATAATAATAATATATCCTCCTCAAGACTCAAGAGACTGCAGGCTCGGGTTTTACGTCCATAGTAAAAATAATTTTACTTTTCAATATCTCACGAGTTAAGTATACCAATATCACCTACCTGTTTTTTTTCGTTTGAGCTGACGACGCCGAGAAAACTAGTTTCCTATTACTTCCCTGAAACTTACCACCTACTTTAAAGTTTATATCCGTTACAGTAATGTCCATTCATGCACGTGTGAACGTGTAGGCGCATATTGAGCAATTATTATTATAAAAATGATTCGCGCGTATTTCTGATATTGCTTTCAACGATGCCTGTACCTGCTGCACTCGACAACGAATTTTCAGAATAGACGTAGAAATGTCGAAAGCATTAGTGCGACACAAAATTCCGAGTACCTCGTTTATACTCACGGCTCTAGGCGAAATGACAATTATTATTAACACTAAACGAAAATCATTGTACGGCCGCAAAGATTCTCCACGTCGTATCCTCGTGTACACAGTTCATGGTAAATTTAATTGCGAAAATCTCATAAATACTCGTGTACCCATATGCGTTACACGCCATGATGTCGATTTTTTAAAGCCACTAAAGTTGCACGAACGCGGCACGTGCACCCATAATAATTAACATATTGTGAATCGGCGCTGTCGAATTACATTCAAATCAATGCAACAGTGTATTTCACGTTTCCGTACACATAATATTACACTATACATATAGTAATTGGACACGCCTTTAGGCCAAATGGTGTAACGTCGACGCGTCTACTGCACACATAATATAATATGCACATGCATTAATGAGTATAATATGATATTTGATACATAGCTGTGTATATATTTTTTTTGCAGGTATTACCCGTACTTGGCGTATATGATATATTGAAACACGAGTTTTTGCATGTAACTTAAAACAAAAAGATATCGCGGTAGATAAATAATGCGTACCTATTTACTGTTTTACCGCAGTCTTTAGGCGAATACCATTGAGTTATAACTTATAAGTATAATCGTAAAAATTACCAGTGGGATAATTTTTATTTTCGTTCGGCAAACAAAACGCAACGATTCGCTGTCGAGTTCTCGCGTACGAACAACGTGAATATATATTATGCGTACATAATATAGTTTACAGTATACGTGTAGCTTTTTCAACATTGTCGACAGGACGCCGCCCCCCGTCCGGTGTTGAATTTTTTCAAGATTTCGACATGTTCTAGGATTGTGAATAATTCAACAGACTTGAAAGCGTTGAACACTTGACGGCATGGCAGTAATTGAACATGTGAAACGATATGTGAAATTCATTGTACACACATCCCGGGGCTTACATATACACACATCGAACGCAGCGACAAATCGCACTTATCCAAATAAATAATAAAACTCATCTCGTTATTTTTCCGGGATCCTTAGTATTTATCTAGTGACTAGTAAAATACACATTATCTATATTAGTATACCATAGTATTTCTTGAAGGTTTCTTTTACGAACATGTAATCGAGCGAAAATGCATTTTCAAAAACTCGTGTATCCAAGACTGGCCTATGACCTGACGGTACCGATGTGTATGAAAAAACGGGTACAGCGACGGATAAAATACAGACACGTGGAAATTCGAGGGCGTGCGACGCTCGAGGAAAACTGGTGAACGGTTTAAACGTGGCGAACGGTAACGCGCCAGTCGATTAATTGGCGCAGACGGTAAATGGTTGTTTTTATTTTTCGTGAAATATAAAAAGCTCTCGCGCGTCGTGCAACGTCTCAGACGAAAACAATAACGTTGTCACGTGTGTCACGGCCGCGTGTGCGCCTACACCTGCAGTCGTGTGCGCCTATATTATCTGAACAATAATAATCGAGTGTACCGTGTCGTGAAATCGTGTCAAGTGTGAACGACAACGGTAATGAATAATGATACTACCTATACTGTCGTACACACGAACGGCGGTTCTCGAAAGAACGGAAACCACGCGATCGGTGTAAAAACGGCGTTCGGAATTCAATCGATCATTGGCTGTTTATTTATTTTTTCGTCATTGAAACTCGGCAACTGCACCGACCGACGGACATTCATCATTGATCATTATCACGGGGATTCGCCGGCATAGGTGCGTCGACGACGACGACGACTCTCCGGCACGACGACGCGTCCGAGGTTGACGGAAGGCCGTCGCCGTGGCGCAGGACGACGTACCGCCCCGCACATAACAGTACTCGTTCGTCGTGCCCGAACGGGTAAGCGCACCGACGCGTAAACAAAACGTTGCGTGGCATTCGACGGTATCAATGGGTAACGACGTTTTGACGACGCTGCGGCGCCGCCGCGCACCGGTGCACCGCGTGTAACGACGGCGGACACCGCGGGTGGGTCGTCGTGTGAATGGATTTTTCGGCGGTGCATACAACAACAACAACAACAACAACGGCGACGACAATGTACCATTGATTATGATACGGTATACGCCGAATGAATAACGTAATTCATAACCATCGGTACGCTAGGGGGGAAGGGGAGGTGGAGATTGGCTCGTCACGAGAAACCGGGACGATACCTACCTTATGGCCTGCAGGTTTGTTTTTAGAATCGGAAGACCTGACGTGTTAAAAATTATGTATTTAAGTTGAGAAAAAACGGTAAATAAGATTTTCATCAAATCGATTTTAAATTGTATAGAATCATAAACTTTTATAAAATTCCTCTCCGGATATCAACAACGCTTTTACACAAAAGTGATAAAAGTTTAGAAAAAAAAATTTTTTTTTACTTTTCGGCTACTTACAGACCGTTTTTATCGAATAAAATGTTTAACTCATTAAGTCATTACATTAAGATCCTAAAATGCAGCACAACCTTTTCCCTATACTTAAATATTGAAATTGAAAAAAATCAGAAACCCTTTTTCAAGGTTTTTTTCTACAAGCGCTCAGTGTTAGAATTCCTGAATATTACCCAGAAGTTTTAAAATCGAAATCGTTGTCTTAAAGAAACGATTTATTGCTCTTATCTTAAATGCAATACAACCATCACCATCATCTAATTCATCTTATCCGAGCACCGAAAGACGAATGTCAACAAAGGACGTCTTCCACCGCCATTATCATACTGGTATTTTTTTTTAAATATTTTACTTGCTGGCACTTTTAAATGCAATTTCATAGTAAATCGCCTCTAACAATATAGAGCCAAAGCGGGTTTTATAAGAAGGAAAAATACGTACACACATGACATATAGTGCCCATATAGTGGTACATTAACATAAAATAATGCCCACAGTGTACATTAGTCTACTTACGGAGACGGTTTTATATTTTTTTCAGACGAAAAACCGTAAGCCCACCAATACCGACAAGTAGTCAAGAAATGGTAAAAGCGTGAAAATCGGCCTGAAAACGTCCGTTGTCGCCGGGATGAAAAATAATCTGTCCCCGTCGACGTGTGTGTACTTTCGACAGTGTCCCGGCAGCAATGTTAACACATTTTCCGGGGCATCATCGATTCAAAACTGAAAAAAAGTTATTATACATATAGCCCATATAGGTTGTCATTAATAAGAAAAAATATGTTTGTAGATTCTCATACTTTATAGCCTTATAGGTCGAATTAAAGTCTTCGTTTATGTTTTTTAGTAAACATGTCTAGGACTTCTTCTGATTTCACTTGAACATCTTTATTTATATGTAACATTGCTAAGCCATTAAGTCCTGGCCCATTGTTGATCGTAGGTAAGTTTTAATTATTTTTAAAGAACTGAATGACCTTTCAGCACTTGCTTTTGTGATAGGTATGACACTAAGAATTGTTAAAACGCATTTAATGTTAGGGAACATAGATGCATATTTAAAAGCTCCCATTGAAGAATTAACCTTTTCCGATTTATTTTTCCAAAATTCTTTCCATAAATTTAACTCTCCTCGAAGTGCTTCAATACGATGAGGTAAATCTGCTTCATATTGTCTAGGCCATTTCGGCGTGGCTATCTCGGCGTGGCCGTTTCGGGGTAGCGCCGTTTTGGCGTAGGGCCGTTTCGGCATATGATCGTAATGCCATTTTAAGAAATTAGGTAGGTCATTATAAATAATTTTTTCAGGTAGGCCACTATAAAATATAAATATATAGATAATTTTTGTATAAAAACTGTATATAATAATTAGGTAGTATAATAATACAAATTTAATTAAAATAAGGAGAATGTTATAAAAATTATATTTATTATATTATTATTTTTTCATAAAAACTATATATAATAATTAATATATATATACATTATATTATTATTATTATTATTATTATATACAGTTCATACGACACGGACGAATGTGAGATAAATGCTAACATTATATTATCTAAACGCGATAAAAATAATTTTATGAAAAAATGACTATACCTACGTCGAAATAGACCCACGCTGAAACTGCCGTACGCTGAAACGGCCACGCCGAAATGTCCGGATTCGTGCTTCATATGTCCGAGCCGCATTCAATATTTTATCGTCTGGAGTTTCATAGGCAAAATAGTATTTAGGAATGATTAATTGAAAGAAAATTGACAGGGGGGCACGTGCCCCTGTGCCCCTCACCTAAATCCGCCCTTGGTGAGGAGCGCGTGTGTTTATTATTGTTGTTTTTTTTTTTTTTTAACGGTTTTGTTTTGTTTTTCGTTTCCGTCCGGCGCACGCTCGTCCGGACCTAGTGTGGAACGGCCGAGACCCACCGACGCCGACGCGCAGGCGTAACGGCCGATCGCGGTCGGCGGCGGTGAAGGCTGACGAAAAAAAAAAACAAAATAGGCCCGAAATGCGTGCCGACGATCACGTAGGTCTCCGTCGAGACGAAACCGCCGCCGCGGACGCGTAACGCCGACGCACTCGACGACGTGCCCGTAATACCCATACGAATATGTAACGAACGCTGTTATTATGTCGAGTATTACACGGCACTAGCTGTTGGTTGTCGCTGCGGGCGGCCCCGGTCGGGTCGAACGCACGCGACCGACGACGGAGTACGATTTCACGTGTTTACCAAAACGCGTCACCAGACGAATGCCGAAATTCGTACGTAATAGTGTTGTGTATTATTATTAGTTATTATTACGCGTGTGTACGACGAGGTGTATCACGTGTGTACGACGCGTGTGAAGAGCCTACACATGTACGCGGTGCCCCGTTGAAAATTACCGCGGGCCGGCGGAATATTTAGGGTTTTTCGAATGAGGGGACGGGCAGCTTTTTCAAGTTTTTACCGGCTGAACGTAACTGAAAAAAAACCGATCACTTCGCTCCCGAACTTATTCCCTCTTCCATTTTCAGTGGCGCCGAACCTTACTTATTCCAAGTGTTGCAGCCGCAACATATCTTTTTTGAATGGGTGGTGCTGTGCAGCCTATGGGGTATCTTAAACTTATGAACTGCAAATTTGTTTTTATTATGGGATACATAAATGATTCGATAATGGCCAGTAAGATAACAAAGTGTATTACATAATGAACATTATACAAATGTATTTAGTTCAATAATACATTTTTAAGTCACTCCGTTTAATGGGTTCTTAAAAAGCAGTAGTTACTTGACTTTTATTAAATTTTAACATCAGACATTATGTTTTATAAATTTTGTAGTTTATTTTTCAAATATCTATTAAATATTATTAAAATAAAGAGTAAATGAAAATATATAAATAAGGGGTGGGGTGGCAAAGCCCTCAAAGAGTTAGTAATGAAAAAATGAGTGGTGTCTAAAGAAGTAATAATCTCGCAACATAACTCAAAGCGAACTTTGGCCCCACTGTCCATTTTTGACACAATGCGATCTCCTTTTAACATAATTCAATATTATCATAGCCATAAATTAACGTGATGAGACAATTAATCACAATTTATTTATTATTTTCTTTAAAAGAAAAGGAACTGTTTATATTTATTTTGAAAATTAATAAAAACATTTCCATTGATACTAAGTTGCAAAAAAAAATCCGGTATGCTTGATTCAATGGTTAATTCATCAATTAGTTCAATTAGTATTTATTTATACTGACCGATATATTATATAACTATCCGTAGTTCAGACGTTCTTAAGGACAATAAAAACAATAGGTACCTATAATTAAAAAAAACTTAGTATTATAAATTATTGTGAATAATTATGTAGATGAGCACATGTTATAAACATACATTTTTTTATTGAAAAGTATTTTTAGACATTATTTGATGAAATTTCTATCCATACTAAAATGCTGTAGCTAAAGAAAAGGTCAAGAGGGAATTTAATCCCTAATCCCCCCCCCGTAAATACTCAACACCACAGTAGCGGGCGTAGTTTGTCACACACTGCTACATTTCGTGTTTAGATTTTCAAATTTGTTCTCTTTATTTTCTCTTCACTGTACATCATTTTTCATCACGTCTACATCAATAATCATTGTCCATCACCCTGGCTAATACGTTTTTATATAGAAAGCGACCCGGAGAAAGTGATGACGCTGGCATGTTATTGCACGCGCAAACACACAATGTGCATGTAATAAAAAAAAACGCATTTAGAATCATTGCGACATTAATGAACGAAAATCATAAAATCTCAATAAAATTTGACGACACACGTTTCGCTTTTTCGGTTCCACGACTTCGTGTGTTAACCGAGCTTTTTCACGTTTATGAAAGTGAAATGCGTCAGCGTGTCGAATCCAAGGGGCAGGTTTAGAGGGTGTCTAGGACAGTATTAAGAGAGTTCATTGATGATTTTTATCCGTGGGTAAAATCAAGTCTCTTTTTATGCTTGAATTGTCTTTGTTTGAAAACAAAGCGAATATGGATACAGGCCCTTTGAATTTTGATTATCATCCCTTTATAATAATATATTGTTTATTTTTTTTCTTTATTGCTTTAACATCAACTACAAAGGTTATAAGCTTTACAATTTTAATTACAATAGTATAAAAATTTTACATTACATTATATTTTGTTGTATAATTCGATTGTTTATTATTATAAATACACAAATCAAATTTATTTTATCAAATATCAACTATTATAGTCAACATAAATGATTCACCTCATTTCAACATGGTATAAAAATATTTTGTAAAATATATTACTCAATATTATACTGAGATAATATTGAAAATTATTCGAGCAATTATTTCGATTTAGGTATATGCGTAAATAATTAATACACGATTCGCGGTATAATTTAGATGTACAATATATGTACATTGTAGATTGTATATCTAACCAATGCAACTTTCGTGGCGTAGGAAACTTGTACAAGATACTGAAAATTAATCTACAGGACCAAAGTAACTCATCTGCGTCCTGGAAGTTCTTGTAAATCATATCCACATATCTAATAATACCTTACCCAAAATAAATCATCTATAATTTGGCATATACGTAAAATATTGAGAAACTTTTATCCGATAATTTGAAGACATGGAAAGTTGATTTTTAAGTTGCTACAGACATACAATAACACGTATGGGTATAATCTATTATTTAATTATAAAGTATTTAAATTATGAAAATCTTTGGGCACACTTTTTTTACGGTAAAAGATATTCAAATTTTCGTGAAATTTTCTACTGATTTGATCAATAATGACATAAATAAATTGTGAGTTTCCTTTGTTTTAATACTACAAATTGGAAATTTGGAGTTCGTGAACTTACAAATTTTATGGTTATGACTTACGTCTGATTATCTGAGAGTTAATGAACATAACATGTACTAATATCTAATGTACCTAACTATTTGAATAAACTAAATTTCATGTATTTAATGTCTATTTCTATTCAATAATTCACTCAACTTTTATATCTAAATGTATAAACTACTCGATGGCCATTACTCATGCTTATCTATATTACTTTATCAATTAAGAAAAAAATATGAAATTTCAATTACAAATTCTATATGCATGCATTATGTAATAGTACTTGGAAATAGTAATATTAATATTATTTATCAAATCATTTTTAAAATTTGAATTGAATGAACCGTGATAAAATAAATAGGTATGTAATAAAACGTATGTTCTTTAAAATTTTAATAAATATAAAATTTCAAGAATTTTGAAGAGTGACGATGGCAATTAGAGTATTAGGAAATTGAAAATGTATACAAAACTTAGGAAATTATTGATGGATTTAAATTTATTGAAAATAAAAAAGTAATAATTTATTTACAGATTCATATTTCAGATAACATTTTTTTAATTGTTATAATTTATGGTTCTGTAGAATGTTGTGATTTCTCTGTTTATCTTGCACAGATTTACTTTTACTAGTTTTCATGAACACTGAAAGGAAGTTTCTACTTTAGAAACATTTATACATCACTGAATTGGTTTACAGTGTTTAATATTATCATAATAACATTTGAAATATTATGCAATATGTGTAGTATAAAACCGAAGGGTATCAATTACCAAAAACCGAACTACTGAAAAACTTTCGATTTTCCAGCGGGCCAATGAATAGGCGAAGAATCATGATATTATCAAATCCTCTTTTTAAATTAGATGTCCTCTCAAAATTATCTGACTCGCAATAATTATACTAACCTTCACCTTCATTGCATGCGTCCATGTCCGCACGTCGCTTAGTATGGCATTTTCGAATCGTGCTCGATTGTATACCATTTGGATCTTAACAGCAATCGCATAATATCAATGGGCCATGATCGTATGAAATATTATTATTGTATTGTCTTGATACGAATGCCGTCGGAATGCGTTTTCAGTTGTGACGTACCCATCGTGTATATATATAGATGTTTATACGTATACGCATACTCGTATAACTGCTAGTTCTCTGATTGTTCAACAAATTGTATAAAAATGTTATTCTTATTCACTTTATATACACCAAATGTATTCAAATTTTCACATTGTACAGGCGAGATTATAAATTTTAGTATAGTATGTGATTATAAGAGAAACCATATTTTTGATGTAACAATAACCGTAAACTGTAGATAAATGTATTATATAGTCTTGCCACACAAGTCTCATAGGTACTTGTATAAAAATCCTTTAGACATTTTTCAGTTTTCGTGTATATGATGAATTCACGTTTGTATAACTTCAACAATCGCAAAAACAGTCGCATAGTTTCTGTGGTAATAATTAAAATTAAATATTAAACACATTCCCCACAACCCTATACATCATGATTACTTTTAATGCATTATTCTACCTAATATATTGACATTTTTACGTTATTTTCAACAGTGTTTATTACTTAGATACGAATTGAAAAAGTATACTCATACATTCCTTTCGTTTTATAAAACTAAATAAACTTAAATTATTTATTTATTTTTGATAAAATAATTTTTCATGATTATTATTAATCGTACATCCAACATTAAATGTACAGATAAAAATAAAGAGTCAGACAACCATTGATCACTTAAAGTGCATTATATTTTTGTATTGTTATAATATTTAGATATTTATTACTTTCATACATTATTATTTTTTGTAATAACTATCTCGAGTTTAAATATTTATTTATAATCCACTTGAACTTAAGTTGAACTATTTATAATAACTTTAATGGCTACTGAGCTTTTGTTAATAGTGCCTATTATTAAATATTTGAGAACTTAACTGTAATAAAGTAACAACTCTCAACATATGCGTAATGTGTCTCATACACTCTACTCCACTATCGACACAAAATATGTTTAATTTAAGATGTTTTCATTTTGAAGTATATCCAAGGTATCTGTTTCTGATATTTTGAAATAATGCAAAAATAAATAAATCAATCAAAATATTGTATTCTTTTAAAGAATCTATCAACTCAAATTCATAAATTGGTACAAAATATTATTTCATTGTTTTAAATCCTTAGTATTGTTTGTGCACATGATTTTTAATGTTCATAAAGATGCTTCTATGAGAAAGAAACCTTTCCTTTACAAATTTGAAGTTACAATAAGGTTTGAAGAACATTGTATAACTGTGAGTTACAGTAATTATTTTACAAAAGTATCTCCCTCGAGATATTGTGTAGTAGACTGTCAAATTGTATACTGTAATTTAGTTAAGAAAAAATTGGAATGTATTGTTAAAAGTATTTTTTCCGAAATTAATTATTACTGAATAAAACCATGAAAAAAATCGTGATATATATCATTTTTATTAGTATTTTATAAACAGATTTTTTTTTCATAAAAAGCAAATTAAAACTGAAATAATCTAGAGATGTTCTACATAGATTTCTTAGTTGCAAGGTGTCCTCCAATGTAACTTATTATTTTAATCAGTCACTTATAACATGAACTTTTATACTTATACAATATCCTAAAATGTTCTGTACAATTTGTTAAAATTCAATAAACATACTTATTTTTATAATATGTATAGTAAATTTAACCAACATTAGCTATTATAAGATGTTTTCCTGATAGTCGTTAATTTAACAATACATTACTTTCTCTTGGATTAACATATTATACACGTTTAGATTATATTACGTATTTGATATAGTTAATATTTAATTAAATTGTACGAGATGATTGAGCATGTTCATATTAGAATTCATAGACTATGACTTCATTCTTTATTATTGGACTCATGATGTTCCATGATGAATTCGAAAGTAAAAAACAATAGTTGATTTGAAAAAATTGTTTATGTAAAAATCTCGTTAACAACATGTACATAGTGGAATATTTTTTAACTATTGCAAATACATATAGAAATTAAAATATAAAATAAGAATGACACTATAATGAGTAATGCAAATAGAATTATAGAATGTATTTTATGAAAATAATCTCAAAAATGTAACTATAATTTTTGTTAATCTAATTTCGGTGATTATTATCTAAAATATAAAGATGGTAGGTAAATATTTAGCATTTTTAAACGTTTCTACTCCAATCAAGTGAAGCGAACCATTGAGATAAAAGAACGAAAGTAATCAGTATCCTTTATACACGTGCCTATTGTTTTGATATTTCCACGAAAATATCAAATGAGATTTTTTTCCTTGCAATGCTCAACAGCTGCTATATGGAAGCGCAAAGCAATATAATAAGCAATGCCAGATTTGGTATCGGGCTCGTCAGTGCACACTGCACGTAGACGGAGCACACAAACATGCATAATGAGTAATGACATTCATTCCTCTTGGTTTTTGACCCGGTTCGTAGACGCAAGATATTTTTTACTATCATTTTTGCAGACCAACAATGCGATAAAATACAATGAATAAAATGTGTGTGATAAAAACCTGTGCGAAACGAGTGTTAAAAAAGTAGTAACAATAATGTAATAATGACGTCAAACAACGAACAAATTGATGTGGTTTAAAAATAAAAATATGAAAGCAGTAATGCCAAATGTTCACGTGAACCGAAAATCCCCGGGAAAGGTTAACTGTTATTGCCAGCCATTAATTAGGTAATTGGACTTAAGTAGAAAAAAAATCAATATAAAAAAGTACACCAGCTTGCTATAAGAGCAACACATTATTATGATCAGTGACATCAATCATTGTAACTTAAAAATGTTGTCCCAAAGCGTTTATCATACGTGTTTATTTTATTCTCATCCATCTATTTTTCAAACTTGGGGAAACGCCCAATAACCTTGAAGGTGGCCAAAAAAAAAAAAAGTTAAACATTGCAAGTTTCTTTGTCTGCATTTAATAAACATGTTAAAATATAATGAATACATGGAAAAAAAAATTCAAACGCAGAGGAACCACATTGGGAGATCTCCTACGTCACGTATTTTGGAATGATGTCTAATTCATCAGATGACCTGTATATCGTATAAAATTTTATAAAAAAAATATGAGAGCTAAATTATTATTCCATTAGGTACCGTGCATTGTTATCTTGTTATGAGTAAGAACAATGTAAATACCAATGCCGCAAATGTAAAACCTTCTTTTTAGCAACACACTTTATATAATCTATAAAGTTTATAAACTTCAAACATTTTACATAATTTTTCAACCAATTACTTTACTATTACTTGAAATTCAAACATATTATATTTATTTCGATTTTTAAGTTTTGAGCTTATTATAGAAAAACTATTAACATTTTTGCAATAAAACCAAAACAGTCATATCTCATGTTTAGTTTAGTATACTTAGTCAATAAGTCAAGTATACAACGATTTTTATTTCCAAACATATTCACTAAATATTTTTTAAACATGCTGTTTTTTATACATTTATATTTAGATAGGTTGCGTAATAATACATGTTTAAAAGGAGGTGTTATTTTGTAATTACAAAGATTTACTTTAAAACATTTAAATTATTTCAAATGTATTTTTATTTATTTAAAAATTTAAATATTTTTAATTAAAATCATTTAAGTATTATTTATTAGTTTGAAAAAATATATTTGAAAAAAAAAAGTTTAGATAACACGATAAATGGAGATGTATAATCTAATCAGCGTAACATTTATTTGTTACCTTAAATTATTCGACAATAACAGTTGTTTCCTGAGTCAATAATAAAATCTTAATTATTTATCGGCTATTGCACCTACGCTAAATATTTACATTGGCTAATAGCAAAATATGATCCATTAAATTCAATATTTTTATTTACTTTTTGAAATTTAATTCTAATGTTATCATATTTCAATAATTTTATTTACTACTTGTGCATTCATGGGTAATATGTACTTATACAAGTTATATTTATTTATACCTTTGTATATTTAAGATGTTAGTGATGTTGTTTTGGAAATTGTTATGTAAAAAAATATTTGATTTAATAAAATATGTAATCAACAAAATATTACTAATTTAGGTACTTAAATTATACTCGTTGCAAATACTTTTCAAAACTAGAAAAAATTAAAATAACATTCAGACTATACATTTTTAACCACATTAATATTCATGATAGGTAATACAGTAGTTTAATATAATTTTAAAATATAAGTATTTTATTGGACTATTGAATATTTTGATGCGATTCCAGTCACTCATAATTTGTATTTAATGGTGTCAATAGAATGTATATGCTGCAGAATTGTACCAATTCAAAAACGTGATTTAAATTACGTTTAAAATATTTGTAGTTTATATGTAGATAGATGTAATCATATAATTATAAGATATCGCAAACAATTGAAGTGCTTATTACATTTTTGTCATTATTTCTTAACGATTCAGAGATAACTTTGGTAAATTATACTTCTGTTATTTCTAATATAACATTATTTAAATCAATGCCTCCTGTTTCTTGTCCATGTTAACATTAATTAAATATGGAAAAGTAGCGAAATTCTGATTAATTTAAACCTACTTCTATATAAATTACACATTAAACGTTATAAAACATATTTTAAAAATTATACTCTTTTCACCCTAAATATTCAAAGAGCACCACATGAGCGCATTAGCCATTCGTCGAAAAAAAGCAAATACACATTAATCAATTTACTCGATATTAAGCGGATCACTTGATGAGATACTTACCTCATTTATTCTTGCAACTATTCTTTTAAGAATTCTATCTCACTCCTTAAGAAATCAGTATTGGTTCGACATATCTACTCTACGATATCATATGGAAACCCAATTACATTTTACATCATATGCTTTAAGCCGATAATAACATGAAATGTATGGGTCATTTCACAGTTAAAATAAATATATCACTTTAACAAATTATTATAAACACCTATTATTATTGTATAACCCTGTCGTTATAAAAAATGTGAGCTCTTTTTTGAAAAAGAAAACATTTACAGAACGTTTTTTTTCACGTTGATAAGGGAAAAAAATGTGACTTAAAGAGTATGAATTGGCCATGAAAAATTATCAATACTGTAAAACTAATTGGTTTGAAATTTTCATATGAAACGTTCACTTAAATAATAATTACAATTCACATTATACAATATACATGACTACTTGAGGTAGGTATTTACTTTATTTTTCTAGTAAATCTTTAATACTAATAAAACTGATTAATTTTTATAATTTTTTATAATTTACGATAATAAACTTGTGATAAACAATAAACCAGGTATGTTTACTGTTTATAAACAATAGCAAATGAGAAGTAACAGTTATCACCCAACATTTTTTTTTTTTTTTATATTAATGTTGCATTCCTATTCATATTTTCAGGGTAGAACTATGTAACTTTCACTATGGTCTTGAAACTTGGAACGAATATGATATGAACATACCTCTAACCACATTATCAGAATCCCTGAACCAAGGCAATTAATTTCAATTAATTCAAACTAAAGAAGACACAAGAACTTTAGTTTATCATTAAAGATTTAAAACGAGGTTACTAGGCTTATGTTATTATAAATGTATGTTGTTTTTCTTAGGTTATCTCATTCGTAACATTTACGAAATCACTTCAGCTTTTATGTAATATTATACTATGGGTGAATAAATATATCACGTAGGCTGGTTATTTATAAAATTGATATGATTTTTTGTTTATAAGTTTGATTAAAATAGAACGATGTAAATGCGTTTAATGATTTAATTTGAAGTTTTTAATAAATTTAAATAATATCTCAATTTAAGTGGCTTATATTATAAAACTAGGCTTATTTATATAAGCTACATGTTTTTCACATAACTTTATCAATGATTTTAGGTCAATTACTTGAGTAGGCCGTCGCGCACTGGATCGATACGGATTCAAATAACTATATTTCTTGAATATGAAATTTTTGAAATAATATGCACTGACTTAGTGGAACACTGAATTGCATTGTTGTTTTAATTGCAAACAAATAAATGTTAATTTTTTAATACCTATCTCAAACATGAAAAGTAATAATTTTTAAATTCAGTCATTTAACTCTACTTTCAAAAATATTGAAAATGATTTTTTTAAGTCTTTATCAGTTTGCGCCTAATTAGTACAATTTTAAATTTAATTAGTTTTGATTTAATTTATGATCATTATGAGTAATTGATGGAATGGATGATTATAAAGGTTTAATTTGATAATTTTTGTTCATAAAAATAAATCGTATACGGGTTCATTGGATTTATCTGGTAGACGTGCAGCCGTAAATTGTGGTGGTTAAGTATTGTTTGCTATCATGTTACTCCTCAGTAAACTAAATGTTGATAACAATTAATAATATATCACTTAAGTTTTCATGGAAAAGTTAACTGACTTATCCTTTGACCCGTGGCACCATTATACAATGTTTTAATTAGTATTTTGAATTATCAAAACACAAATCAGTACTATTAACTAGAAATAAGAGAGGTTATCTTATAGCGGGATGGCAGAATGAGGAGGTTAAAAGAATAATAATTCGCATACGTACTTATATGCATTTATAATATTAATAATTAATATATGTATATATGATTTTTATTTGCATAATGCATACACTTTTTTTTCAGCATTTCATTGAACTCAATAAATTTAATTACAGCAGATTTATGCTTTCCTCGTATATAATGTAAGTAACTATAATAAATTAGTATTTACCGAAACCAGTAATGAGAAAATTATAAAATACTCAGAATAATATGATAAATATGCATTTCAGTTCAGTATTTATTTTCGAAATAAAGGTTTAAACCGCTTGATAACCATACGATTTCATAACTTTGTACACATATTTATCGGAGGTAGATCGAGAATGCATTCGGTCTGCTATTGCACTTAATACGTCAACATTGAATCCGATCGAATCGATCGAAATACGTCCTGCCCATGCGTTATCTTTTTGAAATGATACTGTGCTGTGTGTATTTGAGATCGTCCGTATAACAAGTACTGGATACAGTGGACGCGCGTTTCGCATTGCTGGCGCAAGTGTGTTTTTCTCTGCACGTGCAGTTCTTCCCGTAATGAACAGCGTTTATACCGTTTTATACCACGACAATCCGAAATCCGAGCGTATGTTCAATCCGAGGTTGAGCAACGCGGCGGCCATTAATACGATCATTGCAGGTTACACTCCGCTCGGGTATAATAATATACAAAAAAATATAAATCTCGCGTAGAAACCAGGAAGCTCACATGCTCGCGCGTTTTTCCTTACTTATTTACGTTTCCACATACTCCACACACACGGTATATATCATACCTCTGTACGACAGCAGCTGTCGAAGTGACGACTGTCGTGAGCATCTAAGGTTATACCATTGATTTTATAATAAACTTTATAAAAATTTTATAAAATCAATGGTTATACTACACTCTCGCGCGTGTGTCGATGAACACTACGGCTGCTGTGCGCGTATATAGGTACGTGTGATATCACATACAAGTAGGTACATTACACTAAATACTGTATTATATTTGTTTGTGATTTTAACACGTGCATACTGCCTGCACGACGGCGGGTTTACAGGTGTTGCTGGGTATGCAGTGGCTGCAACACCCACGTCTGTGACATTTTTTTTTTATCGATGTTTAAATGGTGGCATTAAAATTTCGAATGAAAGTTTGTTTTCATTAAAAGTAGATACATAAATACCAATACTTTTAGCCTATTATCTATGTATATTCCATATTGAAATTTGACATTATTACAAAATCGGTTCACCCGTATACGTCTATTGTCTAATCAATAAGTCATTCGGTCCAACATTAGCATTGCTAATTGATGAAAATTTCAAGCGCTACTATTTTAGGGGGTACATCCGAATAACTAAGAACCGAATTCGGTAAAATTTGGTTTTATTGACACGTCATTTTTCTGTTTTTAATCGATTTTCGGAACAGTTTCGCACCACCTACTGTGTAATTTAAGAGTCTGGATCGTGGACACGCTTGTACGGCGACATATAACTTATTAGTGAACGCAGAATTAATGATCATATAAATAATATATAAATAATATTATTACAAACTTGAAGAAAACTGAATTTTCGAAATGATTACCAATCGAGATTTTAAAAACGTGTGTTTTAAGTCACGTATACGCACTTACAAGTCGTTCGTGAGCCAAACCTGTCATAAAAAGTTCGTGAGTTTATGCGTACATGTAATTTTGTAAAACTCTTTGTATCCGTCAAAAAATCGACGTCAGACGGATCGAAGTGATCGGTTCAATACCGATTCGTTCGACTTTCCGGGCACTTTCCTGATTATATTTACGAACAGTTCACGGCAGCTTCTACTCGCTAACTAAAGTAGAAACGAGATCTCATTACGCGAGTATCCATCTTGAACAGTCAGTGATTTATAAAGTGCATATTATAGAGAAAAGAGACATTGTCATTGTTAAAATGAGATGAAAACCGAAACGAGAAAAGTTACAGACATTTTACAACTTATGTTCGAAAAAAATTTAATTTAGATAACATCTACACTATACCGGCACCAAGAATATTTTCCTGCCGACACAGTAATATTTCCGTTCCTTGGTCGTGGGTCAGTCCCTATAGACATGCAACTATTTCGTGTATTGTAGGTATACTGTATATACAAGTATAGTATACTTCATGATGCATTAGTTGGTGCAAATGATAACCACCCATTTAAACAGTATCACGCGCAGTACCAAATGCATTTGGCATTTAATTGCCGATCGATAAACATATTTACAGATGTAGGTGTACAGTGTAGTGCACCACGGTGTACACGCGCCGTTTAACAATTAAATTTACCAACTTGAATAAACAGTGCACGTGAATGTATGCTCTGTACACACATTAGTAAAGGCTTGAAATACTCTTTTATGCGCGTCGTCGAATATATGATGATACATTACTATATGTGTGTGTGTGTGTGTGTGTGTGTGTGTGTGTGTATGTGTGTGTGTGTGTCATAAACGTAGTACGGATGATGTATCACCTTGTCCCTTGTATTCGGTGTGTAATAAATAATAATTGCTTGTACACATCATACATGTACACACGTGTTACAGAGTTTTGGGCTAACGTTTCATCTATTTAACGAGCCGGACATGTACATATATTATTTGTGCGTGTGCGATTCCTAAGTAACGCTGCAACAGCTGCTATAACGGAAATTGTAGGCTTTGACGCGAAACGCAACTCTCATTTTCCGCTGCAAATTTCTGCGAAGTTTTTTAATTTCAACGACGACGCGGGCACCGAGAGTACAGTGACCTACATTATTTTACTCTATACGCCTGCAGTTCAGACGACATCCATCGTTCATCGTCGAATTTCGTACGTGCACATATATCAAACTGTCGTACACGTCGATAGTCTCATCTCGTCCACAAATAACTAATCGCGTGCCACTCGTGAATGCGGAATGCTTCTGCCACCACCCCCGGATCAGGGGCGGACTGGCAGATCGGGAGATCGGGAAATTTCCCGATGGGCCGGTCGAATAATCGAATTATGGGGCCGGACAATTTGGTTGTACAAGTAACTTATTACAATTTTTGGATTATAATAAGAGTTTATAATATCAGTTTATTGAATTTTGAATTGTTTTTTATACTATAAAAATGAATGCAATTTTATTTTTCAAGTGAAAACCATTTATAGGAACAGTATGACATAGGACAACCTAGAAGCTTTTGTTTTAATGGCTACAGAAAAAATTATTTTAAGTGATTTACCATACCAAACTGTTATAGACCGTTTATCCAAAAAAAGCAAAACACTCCATAAATTATTAATTCCTTGAGCCAATAAATAATCATTACCATGTGTATTTCTAAAATGTTTTATTTATCTTCTGTTAGTATTAATTATAATTTAAATATTCAACTGAGAAAATGTCTGGTATTTTAGGTTTGAACCTAACACGTAAGTGCTGTAATAGTGTATTAGATTAGACCTTAGACAATATGTCAATATAATGCTTAAGCAGTTTCGGCAACGCCGTCGATGCCACAAAAAAAAGACCTTAGACAATGGTTAATGGGTAATGGGCCGCTTGAAAAAAAATTCCCGGGCCGCTCTGGAGGAACCAGTCCGCCCCTGCCCCGGATGACGATCGACGACGAGTATTCCCGTATGTTAATATGTTTACCTCGAATATATTATATAAGGTCCTTGTAACAATACGCATAATACATTTTCATCATGTGTGTTATATCGTAATATACGTACATGCCTATGATATGTATTATGTGTATATTTCGTTTAAATATCGATTCCAATATTGAACAAGGTTCTCATTTTAGATTCCGAGTGAAGCGAAGGATCTATTGGTTTTACAATGATGTTTATCTTTACTTTTTTCTCCGTTTTTCAACACTTTTAGATACATTGTTTGAAATTTTCATCCAGCACTCTATAGATCGGAAACCGCACGTAGATGGTATACTTTATGGGTTCATTTTCTTCTTCTCTCAATAGTTTTTTCAGGTGACAATCAGACTAAAAATGGTAAAATATATGAACGGTATATTTTACACCGAAGCTTTACTCAGAATCGTTCGACTAAAGATATGATTTATTGTATCTTTAAAATTCAATACACTCTTCACCATTAATCTTGTCCATGTTACGAAGTACGTCCTTTTTGAACTTCATTTGAGTCATGCGACGGGGTCCTTTAGCTTTGGTTTTGGTGTAGGTAACATAAATTGACAAGATCATATTTGTAGGGTTCAGTGCGTCGTATTTCAAAAAAAGAGTTGAGATTTCAACGAGGATTACTGGGTGTGGGGGGGGGGGATGGCCACGTTTTTTCCTTAAATTTTCACAGATTTCTCGCCGAATATCCTGCACGAACCTACCGTGCGAAAACGACGTGCTTGCAACGGACCCGGCGCCGGAGTTCGTGCGCAGCTGCAGCAGGTGCAACACAATAATAACATCACGCTCGCTGCTACACACTTACATACACGATACGACGTGACAACACGACGTAGGATATCACTCGTATCGCTGACACCTGCTGGTGCGCGGTGCAAAACGGTGTCGCGCGCCGAAGAATTTCACGTCGTCGTCGTCGATGACTCAGAGGAAGTGGTGGCGTCGACGACAATACTACGTGTTGGCAATGCATAAAAGACTCGGCCGCGACCGAGGTCGCGTCCGCGCGCGTGTTGCCCGACCGCGCGGTATCATCGTACGACCACGGCACAAAGAGTGCAACGCGAGTAAGTACACACACGCGCACACACTCACACACACACACACACACTATGTTATGCGATGTACACGTATGTAATGTTATTATTGCAGTTATTATGTGTATAAAATATAATATACGGTGCATGCACGTATGAGCGGGTTACCGACGGGTTCAATGTCCACCGAGGCCGACGTTTATGTCGTCAGCGCCGTTCAAGAAAGCGAACGACACAACAAACACATACACGATATTACATAGACGATATTTAATCGAAATTGTCAATTGCAATATTATTATAACGACGACGACGACGACGACGCGTCCTGAAACGTATGTCATAAGTCATAACTTACAACGCATCGTCACGTAAACGAGGTCTGGTAGCGACGCGTCGTGACGGTGTGGTCGTACCGAAGGAATACGCTGTGAATATTATTATCGTCATTACTCCGCGGTGTATACCCTATTATCTTACACGCGCGCGTGGGAGATGAGATCGAACAGATTCGTAGGCGGCCGCGACGGCTGTAACGGAAGACAGACGGCGTGAACGAAAACAACACAACAAGAGTCACCGCGCCCGCAGACGGCCACTCGCGTGATATAACGTAACGATGTTGTGTATCAGGTGACAGTTTTCAGCGGTGGAAAACTCGAACCGACGAAATCGCACGTTTTGTGTGTTGTAACCAATATAAACATTGCGAATTTGATTGCGGAAACGCGTTTGTTTTTTTAAAAATATTTTATCGCACACCCTATGTACATTAGTATCGTAATACAATATTTAGGGATGCCATACGTATTGGGTATGGTACATCTCGTAGTTCAATGATAATTGAATATAATATTCAAAAAGTGTTCTCAAATTAAAATAAGTTTATGAAATATTTTCTAGCTGTCATTAAATAATACCTGTAATAACATAAATGTTATATTTTCTGTGACTATCTTTCGAATAATAATGATTTGAAAAAAAAAATGTAACTACCCAATTACTCTTCCTTACATAATTTAGTATTTAGTTTAATAGTTCCCTAAGTTTAAAAGGATTATTTACAAAATTGATACAGGATTATAGCCTCCTATTTATGTAGTTTCCTAAAAAGTATAGATTGAAAAATTCAATTGTATGCAATTTTTTTTATTGGAATAATTAGGAATGTACATTGGATACCTAACGTCCCACCAACCCTTTTTCTATATGACTCAAAGTATTGTACCGTATATTTTATTTTGAAATGTAATATTCTTATAATATGTACGTTTATGTATACCTACTTATACATTTATTCAGTTGTGAATTCGATATTCGGTCTTAGAAGGAGAAATTTAAAAATATTATGTACACGTAAACCTAAAATTACCGAACAAGACGATTACATGAAAAAAATAACAATTAATTCTTCGATTTTAGTAGACATTTTATAAACATTAAATAATGTCATTGCTGAACGATTTAAAATAAAGAACTTGATGACTCGAATGCTGTTTGAAAAATTACTATCTTTAAATAGTAGTAGATAGGTACTTCTAAAAAAAATAGATTCTGTTCTTCTCTACGATATTTAAACATCATTGTAATACTCATAATTTTCTTATTTGCATCAACTTAAATTTACGTGCTTAAATTTTTGTTCTATAGTCTGCACAGACCCGAGTGGGGGCAATTTTTTTCCCACGACCTGGTCAATATCACCGTTACGCCACATTATCGCTGTATCCCTTTCATTATGTAGTGCGGCTTTGCACACTATAGCCTATTTCGTGTCGTTTGATGTTTGTTCAACACGTTACCAACAAATTGAACGTATCAATTTAATCGTTCTCGTTACGGTATAATGTACAATTAAACTGAATTTTACTCAACCGACTTGTCAGCTATACACTATTAGTACACGGTTAGTTACCTAAATATGTAGTGATGTATATAGTGTTTTCAATTTATTTAATTGGCGAAACTGCAGTTTGTGCATGCGGAAAAATTGATGTATATGCCGGTCCACGGGGCCGTACATAAACGTAAAATTCTGTGAAACGCGAAAGTCCCTCTAAAGTTTCTAATTAATCGCGTCTAAGGTATTTTTGGTGTATGTTAAATGTTCCGGGCTTGTTTATAAATGAATCGAATGCGTACAGACTATGATATAGTACAGATTGCAGTGCACATCTGTACTGCACACGCTGAACGTATGAACTTGTATTTCGTCTTCGAGTACAATGCAATTGCGTTGTTGTAGGTACGCACGGTGTGTGTGTGTTTTTGGACTAAGCATTTTATCAATCCATTCACGGAATTGTGTATAGTAAACATTGTACAATGATTTATGATTTATATTCAATGAACTTGATTTTAATTAGCACTATCTCGGCCTGTCGACGACGGGGATAGTGTTTTTACGGTCGATTGTTATAGGTACTTGTTGTAAAAACAAACCAAACGATACACCTACATGGATAATATTATTGTTCGCGTTTGTTTAAGGATTACGAATGGCTTTACCGAGGAAATAAAAACTATACAATATTCTATTGTTTAGACCTTAGACGCGGCGATGATAATTTTTAGAAAATGTCTGCCAATTTAATAACTCGTAAATATCAATCTCGGACTGTCGAGTACTATCGCGTCGGAACCACACGGCGACACGTGCTCGTAAGTCACGTTACATTGTTGTACGCGCGGTGATATTGCCAAATTACACTCAGATAAGAGAACTGTGAGGTATCAGGTGTACCTACGTGTATTTTATGGGCTTAGAACTTAGCATCTAATCAGTGGTGTACGTGTAACGTGGATCATCCAAACGGAGAGACGACGCAAGTGGACGGAGACATTAAATTCAAAATTAAAATAATAGCATATTATCGGTATGACTGTATGAGCTCGAAACGTATCCCATTATTCCCATTTTATCTTTATGCCTCATATTCTGCACATTCCCCGCGCACAAGTCAGACCACCACCGCACAAAACCACGTATAAGAATGAGACATGTATGTACATGGACCTGCGTATCGTCATCTGTATTGTACATTGTTTAAATGAACAATATCTTTTACTGGAAACTACGCAACCGATGTTTAATGATTCCGATAAAAAAAAATATTTTTTTTTTCTAAATAAAAACAAGATTTTTTATTCAGTTTTCATTTATTCCAAACCCGTTATTTAAAAATTAAATATCGTCATTTTAATTTTTTCCAAATTTTAATGTGAGTAGACTGTCTCTTATTGTCTTATTGCCATAAATGTTATTGTCTTTTATGACGCTTCGCTACTGCATAAAATAATCGCAAATCAGTGAATACAATTCCTCCGAAATATACATGTATTATTTATGTTTCAAACGCGTACATTAAATATGTTTTCATGTACATAAATATTCAAATTCAATCAAGTGCAAAGAAACACGAAAACTTTCTCAGCGTCGGGAATATCCAGCCAAAGTGTAATTACGAGTATAGAAAAAATGGTGTTCATATTTTTTTAATACAAAATATACGATTATGTCTTTACCTTTATCGAAAATACGATGTAATGGGTTTTCGCAATTTTTCAAAGTACCTACCCACTCAGTGCTTATTTATATACCGACACGTCTACATAAGTATATTTATCTATAAATGGGATATGATTAAAATGTTTATGGCGTTTATGTAACACTATTAATATTTATAAACCAAACTCAATATATCTCTTTGAAGTCATATTAAATTATTTATCAGCGTAGGTATACCTTTAGTCAGTATACACAGTCTCAAAGCATTCCCAGTCATAAAAGAATATTGATTTAATAAAAATGACTTCTTACCTACCGAAAGATACTAACTGCTATGCTAAATAGTGGTGATGTCGTTTATGCGATTATTAGCTCCATAATTTGTGAAAAATCAAAAAAAGTTGTTTTTAAAAACTATCACGTGAAATATTATTGTATAATGTCTAATGTAAACTACCAACAGTGGAAAAACTAACTACCTAATATATTTTTTCTTTGATGGTTACCGCTTACTTTCAATTATAAACTTCCAGTTTTTAACATACTAAATAAATATTAAATAATTCATACGAAATGTTAGGAATAACGTACTTTAAACTTTCCAAGTACACCGTGAGTAAACTCAAAACTTAGTGCGTTTGAAACTCATTCACGATGTTAATACATAGGTACATCAGTAAATGTTTTCTATATGCTTAAAATCCATACTTATAACTGGATAAACATCACTCGCACAAATAAATTCAAAACAAAATGTACAAGCCAACACTTTTGGGGGTAAGACGTATTCGAATTACACTGCACGTATAACTTTCATCTATAGGTTCAGTTGGGTGAAATTTTAAGTAAGTTTTACTCAAGTGAATTAGATGAAAACCACACTTTGAGTGAGTAAAAATAGTGAAATACAATTAACGACGAATTCGTGAATTAAAATCAAGTGCTTATAAATTAAATGTGTAAAAAGTAAGTACAGATTATTTTTTACTTCCAATTAAAATATGTTTCGTATCGTCGTCCGGCGTCCGAGATCTTTAACTCAATTGAAGAAATCCGTTCATCGAAATAAAATGTACACATTATATAAAATAAAATAAAACTTAACATTAGCTCAATGCTAAGATTATACAAATAAAAAACGAATCTCTTAGAGGGTATGATATACTTATTCAAATATACAAAAGTTTCATATTTATCTAATTATCTATATGTTTGTACCATGACCGCACGCGTACCTACCTAGTACCTATACGAATACGAGCGAACTTACATGACGTGAAAATTGAAAATCTGCAGCATTACATCACGGCTATTTACCGCCAACAAATTATGGACTTAATTGTATGATGTAAATATGTAATTATACATAATTTATGTCTTATTTAATGTTATTAATCACGCCATAGAGATTAAACGACGTAGAACATACACACAACATAAAAACGTATGCCCCGCGCGTTTTGTCCTGCTCGACTTAAACACCGTATGCATGTGCGCATTAGAAACATAATTTAAGAGTCGTTTTAACCTTTTTGAAATTGAGAATACATCAATTGATTGCAACTTACAAGTTACGACGTAAACGCTATCGAGCGCTTCAGTGCACAACGTGTAAGTATAATTTACCCGATCCTATTGTTGTATGTATATTGTATATGTACATTATTAAAAATTATCGTAACGCATAATTTTCACGAAACTACGTCGTGTACAGTAATAATAATAATTACTCGGCGGTCGGCGTTAACCATTAGTTATGTATTATAAGAAACGGTAAACGGACTTCGTGTTAGTCGAATACGGATCGTGCAGACATAATATTTCACGCGCCGACCGCTGTCGCGAGTCACAATGGTGTACCTAATTAATGAATTGCGTATCTGTTTGTATAATATGTGTACCAGAGCTTCTCCGCGTGCACATAATAGAAATGTTTACTACAATAGCGTGGCAAAATGTTTTTAGTCTTATTTATTCGTTAAATAATATTTAAAGCGACGGTCTTTTCTCGCAGCAAAATAAATCACGAAAACCTCCAGCCAGCCACGACTACAGTCTACAACCGAGAATATTACATGGGATATAACAGGCGCCAGCTCAAAATCCAGCCCGCGATTATTCAAAACGTTGAAATGGTTTACCATATACACACATAATACAAATAGGTGCATTATACACTTTGTACCCGACGTACATAGCCACCAACACTTGGTCCGTATTTATGGGTAACATCCTATTATTTCATTCTCATCAAAATATCCAACTAAAACGTCTTAATAACATTATTATCATACATTTATTGTTTCATAAATAAGTTACCGAACAATCTCACGCGGTCGTTATAACACATGTTCGTGGTAAATTTTGAGTACCTACTTAAACATAATACGACCGTCAACCATCGTGTTCTATGTTGGGAAACAAGTTTGGGTGTATCACGTATTCAACAACACAATCGGGGGTTAAACCTTGAAGTTTTTAAGTCTCCATCGAAAATATATAGATCGTGACGTGCCTGCGTAATATGTTTATTGACGACTATTAGCCTGTCCACGTCAGCATTTGTTCAAAACACTTGAAAAACGCAACGAAAAAACGTACACAAATACCTGAAATAATAATCGTTTTTATAGTAAAATAGTATTGATTTCACATGCAAAACAAAACGGTAAACAAACAGTATCGCGAGAAAACATTGATTCGGTCTAGACTCTAGGCGTAATATTATCTATATAGAAATAACCAATTGGTGTTGTTATGAATGTAATGTTTACTATATTGAGTGTTTTGCATTGTACAATAGTATAATGTAGGTACTATGCAAGTGTTACTGTGTATTGCGTTTTACTCGTGTGACCTTTCCTGTTAGGTATATGCATTTTCATGCAAATATGAAAAACTAAAATAAAAAATTATCATATCACACTCGAGGGATTACATCCCGCAGGAAGATATGCATGTACTCGACCTACGTGGATTCTGATGTTTATATAGCTCGCAAGCACCTACATCGGTCTTTACCCGCGTTAGTATGTTCAAAACAGACGTCAGGCATACTTATTTTTTTTATAGTTGACGATTTTATGTAAAGCGTGTTTTAACTTTTTACTGTATATAGGTACTCAATAAATCCTTGGAATATGACGAAAATAACTATAGATATTACGTTGACGACAAATCTACGCATACCTACGTTTTGTTTGGTTTTGATTCCTACATTTCTATTGTAGTTATTTAAGTAGCTATTTGTCTTGTTTCAAATCACGGTTTCACTGCATTAACATTGAGAAACTAGCGATTTGGAATCAACGAGGCTACAAATTATTTACAATTCTATACTTCAATTATTTCATTTAATCTATAACAATAAAATTTAATGAGTAATTAGGTCATAGGTTGATTGACGTTTCGTCAATTCATCAATTTATCTTTAATCAAAGAAATCGAGAAATGTTATAATCTACATAACTAAAACTGATATACTGTTGTCTGTTCTATCCACATGACCACCGGACCACAAACCAATTTATAAATATATATTAAATAAGTCAAATGATTATGTATGAAAAATATAAATATTTTATTGTAGTAGATGATAATAAGTTTAATTTATTAAAATAAATAAAGTCACAAAGGTTCAGTGTTAGATGAGGACGTAGTAATTCATACAGGAGTACTGAAAATGTGAAAAGTCTTATTCACTCCCAAAATTTAAATCAGGAAATACTCATGGGAAATTCTGTATTTTTACGTAGATAATTTTATTTGGCAAATAAAGATTTTACTTTTGTTCATATTTTATCACTTTTCATGAACACATTTTTATTGATCACGAAAACACGTGGGAACGAATTTCAATTCAAGTACCAACTATATATTTATTGAACTCTTAAGTTTTCTTCTTCTGAACTTGCTAGTCACTCGAAGGCTAAATAGTAAATGAAATTTGTTTTTGGAAATAGTAAAAAAAGTATAAAAATGCAACGTTTAATATTCGTACACCGTTATCGAAAAATCTTAATTACCGTTTTTCTTCTTAAAATACACAAAGTACTCTAAAAATAATAACGAAAACATCTCTAAACAATATTTCGGTTATAATAATGTTTTTGTTGGGACCATCAGTCGCCGCGTGCTATTAATACGTATCTTGTTTACACAATATCACGAGAATGTCTTGTGAAAATATTCCACGGACAGTGTCATAATAATAAAGAGTTCGTATTATACGAGCAGGGGAACGTTTCGGTGTAAGTGGTTGGCTACGGTTTGTCACTATGCATATTTTATCGAAAATATCATAATGGGATTAATACAGCGTTAAAACGTACTATATTTTATATTTGTGTGCTAACGATACGCAGTGTACCGCGCCGCACATCGTTTCGTCGTGCGAAGGTTACAATAATTATTATATAATATTAGTTTCCACATATCCGGGACGGACACGACGAGAAACCGTAAAACGTTTAAACGAACTTTATTCGCTAATTTACCCACAAACGACTGTTAACTGGAAATGTGTACCGTGCGTCGGACGGGAATGAAAACGTGAAATAATGGACCCCTCGTCCTGAATGAGATCATACCGCCGCCGTCGTGTCGTATCCACTTTACCCCGTCGCGAAACGCAGACCGACCGTACGGCAGACGCATTTGAATTTCAATTTTAGCTTTTTCGATGTCGCATATTTAATTTCCTACTATCGCCCACAACGCAATTTGTTCTCACAACGTGTGAACGTGTTATACGATATGAAATAGGCACACACCAAAAGCACATAATAATAATAATTATTATTACGCTGTTTAACTGCGTAATACGTATCTATAAGTCTACAAGCAAATAAGAGCAAGAGATTATTCAATAATAACAAGTGAGTAGTGGGTGATTCACTCGTATTTATTTATAAACAACGATGAATATCGAATGTGCAATATGATTAAAATATTGTACTATTATCTATCTGAGCAAATGAAACATGGATTAAACAAAAACCTTCCTACTTGTATTTAAATTAAATATAAACTTGAATGATAAACAAATACGTTACTATTTCAAACATAAAATACTACATTACTACCTCACCTAAATAAAATTAAATTAAATTAAAAACATTTCATTATGCTCCATCGCCTCACGCCTGACTAATTTATATTTTTATCATCTGACGCTATAAGACTCAATTATTCTTCGTAGCCCGTAGGTACCTAATAAATCCAATGAGTGTAATATTATGATACATTTCACTAATAAGTTGATAAAAACTGTAATATTAATGCTGTACCTACATAAATTGTATTATAATATTACAATTATAGTTATATTGATAAACACATTTTTAATTATTATTAAAACCTAATTTCTTTTTTTTCTTAGTTTTGAAATACAAATAAATGCTTGTTACCTATTTTAAAATATTTATTTTTACGTAGGTAATGGGTAGTAAGTAACCTAAACTCTTAAGTAGCGTAAGTATATATAAAAGAAAAGTTCTAATTAACTTATAATCCTATGAAATTTTCAATCGTGGTTCTAAGACGATTGTACATTCTTTTAAATTTAAAATAAAAGGTACCCATTTTCTTTATTATTGAATCAATGGCCATGTGCATTTGAATAGAAAAGAAATATCTACCTTTAATTCTTTAATTTACGAAGAAAAAGTTAGAACTTGGACATCTTGGAAAAGTGTACTCAAATTAAAGGCCGCGAATACATAAATAAATTCATATAAATACATCCTAAGCATGCCATTTCATATTTGTTAATATAATTGTTATTTTTCGTTTTATCAATTAAGCAATATCTAAAAATAACAGGTGTATTCATGCAAACTATTCAATTTTTTTCAATCAACTGCATATCTTATATGCTTCACAACAATATAACGGCTTTTAAATAATTCATAGCCATTAAATGTTTACAAATCGTGTTAAAATGAACAGTATAGATAAATTTAACAAGAAATGAAACGTACGTACGAATGTACGATAGTACAAACATTGATTAAATATAATTAATCAATGGAGGGTACTTCAGAATAAAAACAATTAACGCGAATCTCGTTTGAGTTATGACTTATGAGTATAAGAGATAAGAAATGTTATTTGCAGTATGCTACCCAAACGAGGTGAAGTGAAATAATCCATGACTGCATCCTGTTTTACTCGTAATAATTAAAATTGAAATTATTGGTTAATACCTACTTTTGTTTTTACCAACATACGCTTTATCATCGGAGAAAAAGGCTGTCGAAAATCAATAATCAGTAAAAATAACAACGTGACCGACATCGCGACGTTGCATTTCAGTAAAAACTACTTTTATTGGTTTTTACAGTAATACATATTTAAAATATACTCACACCTGCGCACACACACACACGCACCTACAGAGACTAGGTACTCATTTGTATAAAATAATATATATTATATAGCATAGCATGGCTACGGTTTTTTCGACTTTTAACATCCCTCCACTGACGTAGGTCAGTTCGATTTGATTTGCAGCAACGAGAGAGTACCTACCGCAGGCTGAGGCCTCTCACATGCACGTATACGAGTCAGCCACAGTTATAGCTAAAATGAAAGTATTTCGACGTATAATTGTTCAGGGATCAATGATTTATATTTCATTTTATAAATATTTAGTAGTAATGAAATAAAAGTTCAAAAATAAGATATCAATTGGTAAATCAATGGAAAATAATATTAAAGTCTCTTTAGGTAGGTATATACATAAAAATAGTATCATGAGATTCTTGATAAAATTAAAATCAACGATCCATATTTAAATTTACTTTTAGTACTATGTACTTCATACTTCTACATCCCTACATAGGTAGGTACTTTTGTATGTCAGTTATAGCAGTAATACATAATTTATTTAATACACATAATATGAGCTCAATTAATAGCAGTTTTATTAAATGTATTTATATTTATATATATTTATTTTTATTAGGCATAAACAATGTATACTGTATACAATGGCACAGTATGTTTATAGATTGAAAGTAATTAAGACACCGAGAGGTTGAATCAAGCAGCCACCCATTAGTGACTCCTGCTTTATGTTTGCAGGTCAACTCATTTATCAGTGATATAAAATAAATAAATTATCATTATAATTTATTCAAGTACATTTATGCTTTGATATAAACTCATATTTCTTTTTATTATTTCTACTAGTATTGTTAAAACTACCCTAAAAAAAAAAAACAGTTAAAACAATTTTTAACCGTAAACTATACAACTTTTTTGAATAATTCAATTTTCCGGAGAATTAGATGACATAATTTAATTTATTTCTTATGCAAATTTTCAACCGTAATGACTAAGTTTTGCTAAACAACATTAAATAAATGTAATCAAATTATTTAATTAATTGCATGTAATTGTTGCATGTTATTTATTTTACTTTCACTGAAATGAATCAGTCAACGAAAAATTGCTGTAAAAATGTTAAATTTCTTTTGAACACGATGATTATCATTTTCGACCCAATAACTAAAAAAATGTATAATATTACGCAATGTCTAAACTGAAAACTATGTTTTTTTTTCGTGTAGAACGTGTAGAACGGAAATTATATCTGACAAGAATTATGTAAGTGTTAAAATTTATAGAACATTTAGTGAATTATAAAATGTGCTAGTCCTTTTACGAAAACATTGCTGATAAAATATAATGACATTAACTGAAATTTATGTCCTAGCACTTCAATCTAAAAGTGCCGTAATATGACGTATAAAACTAGCCTATCGAGGGATATCAAAGCTAAGTATACTCAAAACGTGACTTCGATTAAATATCGTTGTTTAAAATAATCGCAGAACATTTTGATAGGCGCAAGTATAGTATAATGTAATAATAAATTAATGAAGTCCTTGTTGACTAATCGTGTCAATAAGTATCTTATCGAATTACGACCTATAGCGACAGTTGGCAAGGTTTTTAGATTAAAAACCAAAAAATACTGTACAGGTTAGGATGTACTTTGTCTGAATACGCATATATTATTACATTTAATTTTCCTTCGAAACCTCCTGTTGAAAAAAAAAACCGTTTGTTATGTCAATCCATAGTTTTGAACATGAATCTAATATGAAGTTGAACATAGTGGAAACACATTTCATGAAAAAACATTTCTTAGAATTTTAGAAATCAAAACGTATTGGTTGAAGTGTTCAAGTTAATTAACCTTCGCTGGATACTTGTAATAGTATCTTATGTATACATTATATTATACTATATAAGTGGATTAAAACATTTTTTTTTGTTTTAACATTTTATTGATTTCTATATTGGCTAGGTATATATATATATACGCCTATATAATTATTAAATAATTTATAGATAATAATTGCATTATTATATCCTACTTTCAAATTGAAATATAGTATGTTACCATGCGAATTATACCTTATTAATAACACAAATGTAATTGGATATTACTACGCAGTGCAAATAAAATAATATGAAGCTATAATATAATATCATCAACAACACATGCCTATGGTACATTTTTAAACCTATTTTAGTCGTTTTTTTTTTTTAGTGTAATAATAACTCTTTGTATAATATTCATTTCATATTGGTGCACGTGTAATTTAAAATTTTTTTGTGTATATTAATATTATTGTGTGTTTTACGTGGTCAAGTTTTTAAACTTCCTTTTTTTAATTAAATTACACTTGAACAAATTAAATACCAACTGCACACCAAGACAAGTGACCTTAAACGCACGCGACGTCAAAATCAATTCCATGGAATGTTTTATAAAAATCTGTGATTAAATTAATCGAATTACGTTTTGCTATTTTATTTTTTCTTATTTTAAATGAATGCCATATTATGAAAAATAAAACTAAAAATATGATTTAAATATAATTCTCGTATTGTAATACATAGAGCTGATAGTTATAAATAACTCAAACGTATTTTCTTTTCATCGTCCAATCGAGTATATAGAATTATGTACATATACGTGTGTGTGTAATATAATGATGTTCTTGTGACACGGTATATGCAGAGCGCTCGCTGCAAACGTTATTACTTCACGTAACGACCATTATTGTAATATAATCAACGACGACGAGAGATTTAAGTCACGAAGACGACGGAGAATCGACGTTTAAAACATGGCGAGGAATGGAAACAATAAAAACGATAAAAAATCGTATCTGCATTCCTAGTTTAATCGTTTCGTGCGCATTACATTACATTGTATAAACCTGCAATAAAAATCGATTAATTACCAAAATTTACAGTGTTTCGTAAATTTTTTAAGTATACGTGAGTTTGTATAACTACAATGGAACATATTTTTTACATCATTGGCTATTACTGTCAGTCATCTGTCTCGGGAATCTTCAGTGGCGTGCAATAATTTGTGGGTTTGTGTAAAAAATTCAGAAATATTCACCTATAATCACCCTCACAAAAGTTGGAAAAATTCCACACCAATAGTACTCCAAAAATTGAATTTTTACGTTTTAGAATGATAATTATTTTAGTATCTACTATTTAGTTCTATAAAAAATGTACGCTTTACTCGTCTATGGAAAGTAATAGTCCCAGTAATATTACATGATGGTTTAATTTTTGATTTTTCTCCGATTTTCATCGAATCAAATTTCGCGGTGAATTAATCAAATTAAATAAATCAAAACGTGAAGCAAGGAGTTTTTAATTTATATTTTAAATATTTCGTTCTATTTGCAGTGTTAAGTATAGCAAATAATTGCATAATATACGGAAAAAATGTATGCATACTTCGTTTAATGGTATAAATCAAAAACATTTAATTTAATCAACATTTCAGGGTAAATAATGTTTGAGCTTATCCACACACACGCAAGCCTCTGTGGACAAAAATGATATTATTACATCTATTGCACAGTATATCATATGAGAATACCGAGTACCTATAAACATAGGTGCCTACCACGCATTGGTCGTTGCTACATCGATCGCCGATATTTTTTGGCAGAGTTTTCACACGACGTCAAACAACGTACCGGTCGTAAGTATCAGGAAGTTCGCAATTAAAATTCGGATGTGCGACGTACGTGTGTATACTAAACATTGCGCACAAGGTCTAAGCGTCTAACATTTGCGTGTCGTGTTTTCGTAATATTTTACGTGATTTCGTTTATTCACTAGTGGAGCGTAAAGTTCTGCTTCCGATGTAAATTCGTAAATTCTAAATACGGTATATGCGCTAATTCTAACAGACTCATTATTCGTAACATTACGGAAACTAATTTAAGTACATTTTCTACATTCACATGTAATAATATTATAAATACATCGTAATGGATTTTTCATAAGTGTTCAATTGTATAACAAATAAATAATAACAAACCCTGTCGTTTAGCCAAAGAAATTACGCCATAGGTTAACAGATTAAAGCGTTATATATTGACGTTTATTATTAATGGTTTTTTCAATTTTTTTTCGAATAGATAAATGAAAATCATCAACATCAAACGAACGTTATCTGGCCTGCAGAATAAAATATATTAAATAAACTAAACACAATTAAATAAAAATAACATTGGCATACGATGGCACATATGATAATTGATAACTTACAGATATTAAATAGTTAAATAATATTATGGTGACAGTATTTGTTAATTTTATAATCTTGCATAGCAGCAGTGTCCTGTGATGAACTGTCTGAGTTAACTATTCCGTATCAAAATAATTGTAAAATAAAGTACAGTTATAGTCATACAAAATCATGCCGAAAACGATATCTTAAGGAGAGATTATTATTCAAATTATTTCAAATTAGTATAATAGCCATAGTTTTAAATTGGAGTATGAAATATTCTTATAAATAAAATATTGCATTTTAAAGAGATAATATAATTATGAAAGTTATAATATGGTCTGCATAATAAGTCACGAATATAAATTAAAAACCAGGATTGGCACGTTTAAATTTTCTTATAAATAATTTTTGAATGACTCAAAAACTTTCAACGTATTTATAATTCAAAGTTGTCAATTTGAACTTTGAAGGTAATTTGAACCAACAAAACTACCTCCATTGATACGTCTGTGTTAAAGTTATTAATTATTATATACTTTCTACTATACAGATGTGAAGAATACTTATCTCAATCGTACTTTATCTGTCAATACATTTTAATCGGGACAAGAAAGCCTAATAAGTGTGATTTTTTTTTCTATGACGATATTTTTCACGGTGGATGAAAATATTCTAAAAGTTTCGAAACATGAAAAATATATTATTATGTTTAAAAGACGGTAAAGTGAAATGTATTGATTTTATGACACTATGACAGGGACTTAAACATTTTCATGTATTTTTTGATTTTATTTATACAATTTTTGTTTATTGTTCGGATTAAAAACATCCCACTATATACACAAACATGTAACTTTTGAATAATTGATGAATAATTATTTTTCGTGGTCATTTACAAAATTTCAAAAACAATGAATTTGACCTGATTGATATCTTGACTCTTTAGCCGTTTTCCTAATGCAATACTTCAATCGATATCACATTATCACAATACTATTTTCAAACCACTGATGTACGCGTATGTATAATAATTTTAACAAATTCAGTATTTAAAATTCGTTTAAAATTATTAAAGCGAGATAAGTAGGTGACATCCAAACACTATTACAAATTTATTAAATTGAAAACTATGTTATCACAGTATTAAAACGGAATTTATTATACGTTAAATAAATGTATATAAAAAAAAAAAATTAAAATCACTTTTCAGCTAAGGATATAATATGCTACAATACTAATGTAAATGTATACTTTTCAATACTAAGCATCCTGCTTTTTATGTCGTACATTAAATATCACATCTAACATTAAACTATTAATTCTGAAAGACGTGCATTTATGATTGTCGGACAATTTTATACATAAAATATTTAAAAAAAAGCATTTAAGTTTTTATGGCCAAACAAAAACAAGAGATCTTTTTGGTATAAAAATAAATAATAATATGTTTTTGAACTACACAATGTTCTACCATTCTGCGTATTATTTTATATTTAGCTACGCGTTGGGATTCGTGGCGCTATTATAATATACCATGTACATCATGTATAATATGACTTACTTATTCTTTTATTTTATCCAAATGAAGTATCTAATGCACAACGTTCTTCTTATTTGCTTTTTTTCTTTAATTTGCTACTTTAAATTCTACTATAATTTATTATTAATTATTTACTGGTTTTGGCACTATAATCGTATTCAAGGTATTGTAAAAAAAAAAAAAAAAAAACAATGTCGCAAAAATAGTAAGCATTGCATACGATACCGCTGTTTAATCATTACTTGTCGGTTAAGTGGGTCATCTTAATTGTAAATCTTTTCTTGTTACATGAGCGCGTTAAATTGACAAAAAAAAACTTGTTGGTGCGTGATTCCTACAGGAATATTCATAGTGTGATGTAATTTTATTTTCATACTATTCATTCACATATGATATATTACAAATCCTAAGTTGACGAATGATATTACTACTTAATAATTAGTAATTGCTAATATAATATGACTAATTTATAAACGGAGATTTTTTTCTCGTTTAAACGAAAAAAGTTTTGTTATTTCTTTGTTGCTAAAATAACGAAAAAAGTACTTGATTTTATATGATAGTTTTTTTTACAAGTTTGACGCGACGACGGTTAACAAAGCAGCGACCTTGTAATGTATAAGTGCCATTACACGTTTTTCACTTTGTACTGATAAATAAATATGTGTATATACAGTATACACACTCACACACACACACACACACACACACACACACACACACACACACACACACACACACACACACACACACACACACACACACACACACACACACACACACACACACACACACATATGTATATATCTGACAATGAAAATGGATGGAAACACGGCGAGCGTCTATCACACATGTGATGCATACACACGCTAAAAAATATAAATTGACACACTTTAGCGCATAAATTGTCAAATGAAAATTAAAAAAAAAAAAAAAATTAGTATTTTTGAATCGGGTGTATTCTAGATTTATATAATTAATTTCATATTACTGTCAATGCGGGCAGAACATTTTAAAATTAATTATTATTAATTACGAATACTTAAAACCGTTGCTCTCGTAATTAAATCAATACTCAATTGATGTTACACGTTTATGGACGATTCGCATTGAGTCATCCGGTATTTTCTATTTTTAGTCATTCGGTTTCCAATAATTTCGGTTGAGTTATTCATTCGAATTAAGATTTTAAATAATCGTATGCGACTAAAACGTGCAATGCGAATTACAAAAATAACGCATTGAACGGTACCATTGAATATTTTCTCGTTTTTACATGTTGTGCGACTGCGACTTGAATCTGCAGCTCATATTTTTTCCAACACAGCAGGACGCATATGGTACAGTTGCATATTTTTATGACATTTTATGTGCTCGTGTTAAAGAACTCAATATAAACAAAATGGTTACATTTCAGAAACTCGTAATACTCATCTAAACTGTAATCTAATTATACACTCAACAATAATTATAATTTTATTATTAGTTAGACAATTTATTGTGGCGCTTTTTTTTTCAACAGAATAATGTAGGTTGAGCGATATCCTTGCGCCGTGAGTGTTTCTTCACGTTGAACGAATCTACAGATTATTTCAAGATGCCCCGAAACCTTTAAGGTTTGAGTTGGTAAAAATATTTATCTGTAATGAGTTTTTAGTTTTTACGCTGGTGATTAAAAAAATAAACGAATCAATTAATTTATTTTTTCTGTACTTGATATAATGACAGTGGTATATATTAATTCATTATTTTCGTGATCATATGTTGAAAAGATATTATAATCAAACAACTATTAAACTGTCCTATGTGATAGCATTCAATGCGAACCCTAAAAAACAATAGTTTTTTTGTGGATCCTATAGAATTGTTAATTTTGTTTTTAATTTCTTTATGACTATTTGCTATTTGTTAAAATATATTCTGTAGTATACAACTGTCAACCCCCTTGATATAAAGTTCTAATCATGTTGGTATCAATTTTAAATTTGTTATTTTGTAATTTTTGTATTTTTTATTAGTCTGTGGACCCATTTTGAATTCCTCTTTTAGCCAATACAGTAGAACTTCGTTCCTGATTCTTGATGTGATCATAAAATACACTTGTGTTGCAATACTGTCCACACGTCTATTGTACATGCAGAGACAGAGAGAGATTTCCAGCGTTTATCATTGCTTATCTATGTATCCTCTTAATCAATGGTATTTAATGTTACTGTATTATTATTTATGAATAATTAATAAAATTAATCCTTTTATGAGGAATATGGATTATTTTCTTCTTTTCTAAACGTAGAATAACTATGACTATCTGACGCAGGGGTCTCCAACCTTTTTACGGAGTGGGCCACACATTATTTTCCACAAATCTCGCGGGCCGCATCCGTAGTAAAAACATGTGTTTTATTTTAAAATTCAGTTTTACCATTATAATTTTCATGATAAAAATTTTAAATTACAAACTCTCATTAATATCATTAAAACAGCCAATATTTATAACATGTAAGTAGGTAATTTAATTTGTCGCTTTGTTCCCAATTTTTTCATTGGGCTCATGGTCATTTTAATTTTATCTGAATAGAAAAAATGCATGTTATATTTCAAATGTGATCGCGGGCCGCAAGTAATGACAAAAGGGGCCATACGCGGCCCGCGGGCCGCGGGTTGAAGACCCCTGATCTAACGATTATAAGGAATGATCAAACAACAATCAAAACAAGAAATATAATATCCTGAACTAAAAATATTTTCAACTGAAAATAAACAAATAAACTGATCGTACCTATATACATTTAGGATTCGGTTAAATTGGGAATGAACCTCTGCAGTATATATGCACAGGAGTAACATAATACACATAACTATTGTGTATGCGCGTGTACCATCGTAGATGCACGACTATTTGAATAAATAGTTATTATTATTTTGAGTTAATAATATGTTTTATGAGTTAATTATAATTATTCATTATATCTACATTCAACTTTAGTGTGCCACTGCTACATAGTAGTAATATAGCGCGTAGAAAAAAAAATATATTATGTATCTATTATGGGCACAATATAATAATATAATAATATTGTGAAAATAACCTAATATAAAACAAATGATAAAAAAAAAATCATACATAAATGTATTGTGTACTTGGGCAAATGACTTAAAAATGTCACCGTGTCATAAGGTGCCATAAAATTGCTTTATCATGATCCAAACAAATTCAATTGCATTTAAATACAAAAAATAATAATACAATGGTTATAAACGCGAAAAAACAACTTACAATATAACGACGATTCGGTTTATTTGAAAAGAAGAAAAAAAAATCGAATTTCTATTTTCAAGGTGACATGACGTTATCCTTTAAGCGACGGCATCGAGAATATCTAATATTTACATCTATGGTGATATAAGATACGAGATTTACGAAGATTCTCGTATATTATTCGGATTTCAAAATGAATTTTCACGAGAAAAGATCAATTTTTCGTTTTTATATTTATGTAAAACGCGTGCCGAACGAAGACGCCTCGTCGATCGACAATACTGTATTACACCGAGAATTTTTAATTCATTCACGTAGATAATATATTCGTTATTATAAAATATTCATTTAGACGAATACAGACAATGTTGAATAGGTGCCCAGCAGGTCGCTGAGAAATCATTAATGGAGTGTGGAGCGTTTTTATTTGTACGCGAATTTTCCATTTCGACCAGTATACGTCGACCACGATCGTTATTTCTTATTATGTATTATTATGATTCATTGAACTTAGCCGCCAAGTATACACACTTTGTTATGATCTGTATGCGTCACACGCACGCGATCAACTTTCATTGGATCTTAACAACGCTATTCTCGGGAACAGTATATACACTAACAATACACCAATTATTATTGTGGTGTGCATTACGTTTTATCTCAGACTAATAAGCAAACAGAAGATACCCTCATTCTCAAACAACACTTTCAGACGATTAACTAATTAACGTTGTTACACAATATTATAATTACATTATATGCCGGCAGGTAAGTACACGTCGTCGGTGACTCGGATCGCCGGTTTACTGCAGGTCATCCGCAAAAATGCTTTTTAAAACGTGTACAGGCGAGTTTTCAGGAATTTAACAGCGTATTTTCATGTAATTATGCGAGTAAAATAGAGATGGTAATGTTGTCATTTCAAAATAGGAATTATTCGACACTTCGACAGTGTGATTACTTCGATGTATAATACCGATTGGTTCCGAAATATCGTTTCAGGTTTAAAATAGAAATCTGCGGTTCTCGTGAAAAAAAAAAGGAATATTGAGTAAAAAAAACACTTCCGCATCTCGACCGCTATGTATAAATTGCCGATAGCTTACTAATATTTCTTAAAGTTCAATCACTATTTTGTTTTATAACCAAAATCCTAGGATCGGGTCTCTGTAAATTGCGTCCCATTTCAAATTTTTCATGTAAATTGCGGCCCGGGCATATTTTTGTACATATGTCTATCTAACTATTTCTTATTAATATGTAAATTACGTCTAAGCCTTTTTCCATAAAACCAATATTTTCCTCCCCATTTTTCAGACTTAGGACTATAACTATGACAGACTTAAAACTATCTATACAAATATTACTTTCATCAAATTTCAAAAAATACTTACACGTTTTAACTGTGCGACACCAACGTTGAATATCAATATCATTGCTTAGAAATTTATGAAAACGAAATTTGAAACCATCAACTATTTTCAACGTTTTATTCCTTTCACTTTTCATAACGTCCATTTTTATTAGATTGAAAAAAAATACTGTAAACTGTAGAGCAACCACAGATATATAAAACAACTAGATAGCCGACTCAACGAATAAAATTGAAGTCTAGAATCCATATGCGAACAGGGCAAAATATGATTGATTAATCCATGACATTTTATTCCATGAAATATAATTTGTCTGTGATTGAAACCAAAGATATAATATAAAAATGTTGTTTTATATATCAGTTATCTTTTTATATGGCTTCGGATTGAAACACAATTTTTCGATTATAATTTATAAACTATAAACTATAAAGTGCAATTCAACTAATTCAACATCATGGTGGTTTCTTGTTCTGTGTCTGGTTGTGTCAATAGGAGACTGAAAGAAAGCAAAGTTCATTTTTTTCGTAAGTACACGGGCCGCAATTTACGTATGTTTTAAAAATACTCGGGCTGCAATTTACGTATGTTTTGAAAGTACACAGGCCGCAATTTACGTATGTTTTAAAAGTACGCGGGCCGCAATTCACATAGTATATGACCATGACCGTACTTATAGGGACGCAATTTACCGACTCCGCTAGGATCTAGGTCGTACCTTATATCATATTCCAGATTGTAAACAGCCACAACGCAATTAAATCCCGATTTCGGAATGACCATGGCTCGCAAATGACGGAATAAATAAATAATTATTAATATGATAAACGATAAAAAAAACCCAATTGAATTAGGAATTGATGTCGATTCCAGTGTCAGCTATAAAAAAAGAGAAATCAATGCTGGCTTCTAAAAATATAATTGATATTGTTCCAAAAGGTATTCCTGAATCCAAGGAACCAAATTACCTGGAACTGCTTATCGACAACACAGTAGGCGTACAATATGTTATACAATGTTATATGGTACTGAACGTTTTCAGGTATGTGAACATTAGGTGTTGGGAAACAATCTCGACGAAAGTGTGGGCATATTTTTGTGGAATGTGTTGAGTCATAACAGAAACTGTATTTATGTGTCAACAAGGATTTGTAAACAATAATAGTATCATAAGCGATATTAAATTTGAAAATATTATCACTGGAGCGTTGTATTCGAACGCGAGTGATGTTTACTATATTTATGTATAGAATTTAATAAGCCAATTATGGTAAATTTACCAAATCTAATGGTATATCATTACGGAGTGGTTACTACTTTATCTAAAAATAAGACGTGAATCATAATTGTTGTTTATCATTATAGCACACATGCAAGCATAACATTATTATCGATGTTGGTTGTTTTAAATTGGAAGACTAGGTTAATTATTACGCAATTACCTGGATGCACGTTATTAAACAGGCATTTTCATAATCCACTCGCCTCCTCCGCATCATTTTCGTCACTCAACGTTATTTCCTCAATGACCATTTATGATAATGAAAATCGTAATGCTTGACAAATAGTTTCTAGTTTGAGATTCATTAATTGATTAATATTTATTATTCATCGAAACGATTATGAAAATATTCCCATTAATATGAATGGACAAAAAATAGAATATTCTCCGCACCATGGGTATGCTCCGCTTTTCAGACAAGATGATTAGGTGATAGATGTAAAGAACTTTAGATTAGCTACTCATACGATTAGTGAACGATACGTGTATAATGATTATATATGAAATGTGAAATCAATGATAGATTATAGTTCTCGGAAAACGATTCTGATCGAAACTTAAGTAATAATTTATTTTAGCATTGGCTTAAGTTTATGAAAAATGAAAACCCTTATGATAAACAATTGATGTTTTCAAGTTTCAAGTTAAAAATTACTGGAATAATAAGAAAAATGCATTTCAATTTAATAATATTTAAACCTAACTAATTTACTATTTTATTTTATTTTATTTTGCATATGACAAACTAATTTACTTAAAACAAATTAATGCATCCGATTGTATTAAAAATGTAATTATTATTATAAATGATAAATAATAATAATACTTAAGAAGAAACTTGTAAAAAAATGTTAGGTTTTACAATCAAAAAATATAAATTTTATGCAATAAAAGTAAAAATGAATTTAACATTTTACACAAAAATAATTATTTTAGCCACAATTCTTACTCTAAGCGCATGTAAAAAATAATTTATAGTTTATCTTTATGAAACTTGAACCCTAGATATGAATATTATGTGTAACAAATCTATTTGCCAAAGAAAATTTTCACCGGATTAATAATTCGAAATGTCATACTGTTTTCCTGAAAAATATCGCTAATTTACGTGTAATTAATGATTTTTACAAATTTTAAATGCGTATAGTTTTAAATCTTGACTAATAAATTTTGAAATTTTTTCAGTGTCTGTTAGTTAAGAATATGAATAAGATATGATTAAAATTTCAGGTTATTATATCAAATATTTAAAGTTTTAATAAATAAAAACTTCCATAAAACGAGATATTTTCAATCATTTTGAAGTGTTATAAATTATAATATACAGTCCGAAAATGGTATAATGATTTCGAAACTTTTATCTAGTCTGTAGAAAATATCAAGTGTCCAGCACCATTATTTTTGGATTTATGGCTAATTATAATAAATTAATTTTATAAAAATGTCGTGTACAACAAATGTTACCGTTTATACTCAATTTTTGGTAGTTTTTCCACACGCTCGGGATAACTACCGAGAATAGAGAAAAATGATTTTTCTAAAGTACTAACTAAATGACATTTCTGATCTATAGAGTTGCAGCATGGGAAGTTATTACTTTCCAAAAAATGATTTCACATATAAAAAACAAAAAACACATCATTGTAAAATCAATACATTCTTTGTTTCACTCAAAATCTAAAAATAAATACAATAATAATGGTAATGAAGTATTTTCGTGACTTCAAATTCAAAACTTTGCTTACACAAAATTATGATTATGGTCTATTGGCATTATAAGTTGAGGTGTGCGTTGTTGTACTTGTTGATATTTATTGTCATTTTACGGGAAGGGCGCTCGTTAAATTCGAGTAAAATTTACAAATACATAAAAACAACTACAACACAGGGGTCGAATAACTCCTTAATGGAGTCTCCATTCAAGAATAACTAAAATTTAGCAATATTACTTTTTAACGATTTGTGTTGTATAACTATGGGCGTGGACGACAGAAATAATTTTATTCAAATAGCCTTTTTTCTACTAGCCTAGATGTTTCAAAAACAGCTAGAGAACATTGTTGTGCGACGGTGCGACGAATGGGTAACAACATAAATCACAATGCACAACATATCAAAGGCCACTCTATAAATACTAGATACGGAGGATGTCACACTAACACGAATGTTGAAATTTTAGTAGAAAGAAAAAATTTTAAAACTCAATTGATACAACATTACGATTTCATTTCTAGTTTCTACTTATATTTTAGTGTAACAACAGTAGTGCGGATTTATGGTTTTCGGTTTCTCATTTTTCTAATCGTTCTGTCCAGAACAGTGTGTATCGATTGCTGCGTTACGCAGCGTTGGGGCTTTATGTTTTTAATTTCTACCTCATTAGATTGATGAAAGTACAAGCCTCATATTCCTACATTCCGCATATTTTTTGACATGAAAAAAAAATCCAACTGTCGATTACATAATCAGGTACATGAATTCAAAACGTGTGTACATTTTTTTCATATTATAGAAACGAAGGAGTATCTATTGGAATGAAAATCAGGTCCCACCGGCTTAGGTGGCCACGGGGACAAGTGTACGGTCGCTCCACTTCCACCGGTAAGCCGTGTGACGTCGTAAAAGACGTTGGGCTCATCGCATCCAGTGCAAACTTTTATGCGGGGGATAACGTTCGAGAAACGGCGTAGGACTGCGGTTGCGGTGACATGCGCTCACGCGATCCCGACGTACCGGGGTCACGTCGTGCGAGCGGGCGGATGGTCGAGTCGTCGAACGGGGTGACGTATCGTAATAACAATAGTAGTAATAATAATAATAATAATAGAAAACAGTGATAATTGCAATAAAACCGTATATCGCCCGGGCCACCACCGATGACGTCTTTCTCCCCCCCCGGACGCATCACTGACCGTTTCTTCGACAACACAATTATGTCATTACTCATTACGTTCAACACGTTTCGATTGAATTAAATTAAATCCCGGTATTATCTCACTCTGTTTTATCGTCGCCGAGTTCGCAATGTCGTCACGTCGAGAGTATTTAGAAACAACGAGTGTGAATAATAATAATATAATATCAATAATAATCATTATTTCCGAGGAAACTAACTCGGCCGCCTCCACCGCCGTTATCTCTGCGCTCACACGTCCGCTGCACCGGTCGCCCCGTCAGCAGCTGCTATCGATTCGACGGACGCTCCCCCGAGTCACGCGAGTGTCGCGCCCCCCTCGTGTGCCTCTGCGGCGGCCGCCGCGCCGCCGTCTCGTCGACGAATGACGTTCGGTCGGACGGGTACGAAGTAAACACGTCTGCCTCGGTTTTTATGTATCGTAAACAATATTATACATTACGCGCGATACGCCGTCGAGTGTTTTATTGGGCCGGTCTCGTTGCGAAAGACAAACGCACGCGACAAGTCCCGACGGTGGTACTTCAACTCGAAACGGGACGAGAACGTGTAGCAAAAAAAAAAACCGATTCAAACCGGTCGTCCGAGAGGTTAGGACTACGCTTACTCGAGAGACGGCGGCAAAACCGGCGCGTACCGCTCGTTTGGTTTGGTTTGGTTTTTTTTTTTTTTTTATCATCGTACGTACAGTGAAATCGCATAGGTGACGGACACGGACGGCTGCGGCCCGTCGGCGACGTCTCCGAGACGCGTCTCGCCCGAACTTATTGTCGTGGAAACACGACCGGTCGAAAGACGAACTTTTTTTAGTGCGTACGCAGAGCCGCTAGACCCCGAAAAGAGATGCCCCGAACGCGGTTATTTTATGGCATCGGGAGGTATAGGCCTACGCACGAGAAATCCAAACTTGACTCGAGTGAAATTCGTCTTCACCCCTCCCGAAATCAAGCTCTCGATCCGCGACCGACCACACCGCCAGTGCAATACGGACACCATGAGCGCACAGATCAAAAACATTTCATCAGATCGACGACGACGGCGGCGGACGTGCTTCATATGTATTTATGTATTTATCGACTTTGTTATTATTTTTCACAATCATTTCGTTTCGTCCGATAAACGCGGTTGATAATTCATAATATTATTATCATTGTTAAACCGTGTTCATGACGACCCTGAGCACAGTACGTATTTGTATTGTTGGTGCGATATTAATTGTATTCGTTCTTTTATTAACATGATAATTAACGTCTAATCTTGGCCGCACCGCACTATCGGTTGACCGCAATACCGGGCGGCAGCGGCGTGGCCTGTGTCGGGCTGCAGCGGCGACGGTAGGTAAATAACGTCCGAAAATGTTCTAAAAATACTTTTTGTTTTCAACCGGCAAACACCGTCCGCAGACAAAACAAAGACCCGCGCGTCATAGTGCGTCCGGAACAACACATTGATGTATTGAAACGTAACTGCAACTATTAATAATTATAAAATTATTATTGCCGCTTAAACACATTGACGCCACTGCAAAACAAACAAGAGTCGCGCGGGCCATGGGTAGCCGCGACCCGTGATGTGCTCGTGCGGTACAGTATTAACACGTAGACGTATTTGACGAGTGGCCATTGTCCCTGGGCGGCAACTATAAAGTGACCCTCGAGAGGGCGCACATTTTTAGAGCGAATTCACTGTAAAAAATGCGTGCTTTGTATCACGTCGGCATTCTATACATTTATTAAGGACGTTGATCTTTCATAGCGAGAACTGTTCGGTCAGACGTTTTAGATAAATTTACAATCATCGAATGGTCGAACTAATCATTAATATATTATTTTAATTTAATTCGATTCGGATATATTTAATTTAATTTAAAGTACTCTGCTGTTATGATACTGTAATTTTTAGACAGTCAATGGTTTTATGGTAAAATTTCAAAGCAAGCTGAGTAATGAAATTCATAAAAACGTTTCGTGGTGGCTTCGGGGGAGAAGAAGAACGGTCAAAGTTCTATAGAAAAAAAAATACACGTATTTACGAGGGTGGCGCATTTTACATTGGCCAGTAGCCGGTGGTCGGGCTCGGGGATTAATGCGGCATTCGAGTGTGTGACGTACGGTATAAATTTTTCATCGTAAATCCAATAGGACGACCCAATAACGCTTTGTTTGTGCGCGCGTAATAGACGAAAATACCATTATCGTTATAACGCACTGTAATTATAAATCATTATTGTAATAATAAGTAATGACGGATAAAAACCAATAATAATAATTCTGACGAACTTTGACTCGGACGGTCGTTAACGAGCGCGTGCGCCCGTCTGTCCGACTATAAATAAAGGTACAACTCGTATTGTAACAAAACGTAGTGCACAATATCATCACGGTATTTCAACACTCGGACTTGGGCGCACACCGAACTCACCGACGATTTCCCGTCGTCGTCACCGTTTTTTCAGTTTTCCCCGTCAAGTCGCGTACTTTTCCTCTATCTCGATTTCCACGACAACGACGACAATATCAGTTACTACGCACTGCCCCCACAGCTGATAATTATTAACAGGCGCCCCGCCGACCACGGCCACGTCATTATAATTAATAACGTCAACACACTTAATACGGTCTCGGCCTGTCGGGTGTTCATTTTTGGGGAAAAGAGCAAAGAGAGAGAGCGAGTGTGTGTGTGGGAATGTTTGTTCTCGCGTCTCTGTGGCGCGGGGGTGCTTTTTAAGGTCACGTTCGAATAAATCAAACGAAATCAATACGGTTCAGTATAATAAATCGAAATAAAATGATAAATTTACACCACGCGACACGTGTCCGTTTCACATTTCACGGCGTGTGACTCGGGCGCATCACAGATCACAGATCACGGGGTCTTCGCTGAAAATTCGCCCCGTACACGACCGCGTCATTGTGCACGAATCGCGTTTGCACGGACAGAGCTGCTCCAAAGCCCAATCAGGTCCACCAGTCTCTCTTTATTATTTCACTTAAGGCCGTGGCCCGCGAGCGTCAAATCGAAATTTATGTGCCACGTTGTTGTCCGTGAACGCGCGGGAGGAGAGCGCGGAAAGAAATCCCCGCAAAATCGGCGGCGCGGCGGTTCGAGAGGAGGCACGAGGGGTAGTAAATCGACGTCGACAGTAATTAATATCGACAACGGGACGCAATGATAAATCACTATACACGCGACGACTGCACGTCTTCAGAGGGGGGACGACGTGGCCGGGGGAGTTTTGACGAGAGATTTTCAATCGACTATCAGACGACGGGCAAAGACGTCATCGCGGCGGAAGGCTGCGGGGGCGGTCGTGTATACATTATTATTGTCGTGTCGCACAGGTCGCACGCGCGCGCGCGCTTTCATTACTTTCCGCCGCCGCCGCGCACGGGGTACAAATGACGTCACGCCCGGCGGCGGCGGCTGGCCCACGCCACTGACCGCGGCGCCTCCGAGTAGCGGTTTTTCGCCCGACCGACCTCGACATTGACATAACCGAAAAAAAAAAAACAACAAAATTAACAACGTTTAGAGTGTATAATAATGATTTATTAACGCCACGAACGACGGTAATCCCGGGCGGGAGGTGCTCGAGCGGTACGCGACCGCCGCCGACGGGAAACGCTCACTCTTCGAGCGGATCTCACGAGCGGACGACGACGACGACGCCGCACCGGTATTTCGAAATCTCGGGCGCCGGGTCGACGCGCGCACGGTTGGGAAATCGTCGTCCGAACGTTATTTCCGTCCGTTGTAATGTACGCAGTGGCCGCGGCCACTCGATTGCGACACGACTTATTTACCTAGAGCCGGACGACGTTTGCAATCTGTATATTGGGTGCACTAAACCAGTGTTTCACAACTTCTTTTACTCGCGGAACCTTTGCAGGAGCTTGAACTTTTTGTGGAACCCCCATATTTTTCTATAGTTGTAATGCTGACATGAGTTTTTTACAATTAAATGAGAGGATTGTCGGATACTTCCGGCACCAGGTTTTCGCGGAACCCTTGGCGCCGGCTCACGGAACCCTTAGGTTCCGCGGAACACCAGTTGGGAAACACTGCACTAAACGATGTGTCGTCGTCGTCGAGGTCCGTCGTGGTCGGATCCACGTAGGGTTGGTAGCCACGAGAGTTCCTAACCGCCCGAGACCGTATAGAGGGTTGTTCATTGGATATTATTATCGTCGGATGTGCTCTGCAAAACACTTGCCGGGTACGACGGCGTTTGGGTATCGTGACCGTCATACACGTCTTCATACCGCGATGTTCTCCAACTCCCGGCGGGTGGGCAACAAAACGCCGGTAACATTAGACGACGACTAAACGCGTTTACTGCCGGATCCGGAAATCGTTCAAATAACCAAAAATTTACCGAATTCGGTCTTGGTATTCCGCGGGAACGACGCTTTAGTAACTACCATTTTTGTCACTGTCGGTTTTTATCGATTCTCGCCAATCGACTTCAATGCTTACTTGGAGTAAGTCACGTCTAGTTCGTATAGACACTGTCTATTAGATAGTTATGTTTTACTCAATATATCATTATTGTTTTACCGTTATTTTCGACTCATATTCTTATAATTTCATTGTTCGCTTTTTGTAATTTATTATTTAATACGTACATCTACGATAATAACCTCGAAGCTCTTTTGGTATTTTATTATTTTACTATTATGGTCACACCACAAAAATGCAAGTTCGATCATTTTGCTTGGTGTTACTCTGAGGCGGTATGGCTCATTTGATGGGCTGAACAAACAGAATGAAGGCGTCTATTACGTAGAATTAACTGCTTTCGATATTTATTTTTCATTAAAGTGTGCTCGAAAAGGGCTAATTATCCTAAATTACCCTCCACGTGCATTCGCCAGGGATCATGTTGCAGATTATGAAAAAATAGTTTTCATATAGTATACACACGGTAGAATTGAGGTGCTGAATGGTTATATTTTAAGGTCGATTGATTAAAATAGAACGTAGATACGTGTACGTCATACTCGTACACGGACTACATGAATACGTTTAAACTTAACAATATTTACATTATAACTGTATAGCAAGAGAAAATCGGAAAATTAGATTATTGTTATTCTACGGTTTCAACTCTAATTCTGCATCAATAGTCAAAACATAAAAATGTATAACACGAACATCTATCGAAATAATATTTTAAAAGCATTCGTTGTTTATTTCAATGAAATACATACTCGTAGGAAATCTGAAATATGTCTAATTTAATTTTCAACCACTCGTTTGGACAGAGCTTATGCACTTACCGGTACAGGGCCACGCAATTATGCACTAGCGTGATGCACGTGTAATGGTACTCTACGTGCGAATAACCACCGTCGACCAATCGACTGTCTATAAGGAGAGATACCTTTTCTTTCGTTGTTTTCAATATTCGCAACAGTGCAATTTTATTCTACGGTGCGTCAGTAAAAACCTTATTGCGGTCGAGCAAAATTTTTTCGTCGAATACACCTATAATTCCGAACCGAACACGCTTTCTTTTACGCTTGCTGTACAGGCCATTCCGTCAAGCCGCGTTTAATTTGTCCGACACGCGAAACTCGCGGACGAGTCGTTTTCTCGTACAGACGAGTTATAATAGGGTGTTAATAAGAACACTGTTTATGTACCTACTTATAAAACGATTCATGCAAGTCTAATTAACGTACGCATTTACCATCATGTAAATAATCGATCGGCACTTGTGTTTTATATAATATTTCAATCGCGGATACAAAAACGTATAATTTATTTCCTGTACCATTATAATAGCCATCATATACACCAGGTAATTCGCGTAGGAATTAGAAAAAAACCTTTTTCTTGCAAATCAAGGTCCAATTAGTATGTGAGGCACGCATGAAGTGTGTTCACTTAACAGTCCACACATAATATATTGTTCACTGTAAATATTTTAAAATCGGATTACGTGGGACCTAAAATTATTTTTGGCTTCAGTACATACCACAGTATAACCATTGAACATCCACGCCAACCCCGGAAGACCAGAATAATATAACAATATTCAAATATTGTATGTCTCATTTGTTGTCAATGTGTAGTCGCTCCGTAGCGATATCGTGAAAAAACCGATCGAAAACAAACGTGAAATTGTTTATTGTCGATCATTTTTTTTCTATCATTTTTATTGAAGGTAAACAAAGGAGAGGAAATAATAAACCAAAGACATATTGAACAATAAAAAATAATATTTTATTAATTAAGGTATATTATTACAAATCAAAATGTAAAATACATTTTTCTCTTCCGGCACTTATACATAAAATAGACTTAGAATTACTTTTTTTGTGAACAGACAGAAAAACATAAATGAATAAATGGTCAATGAATATAATCAAAACAATAAAATTCCATAATAGTTTCAGTAATAACAATACAAATTTAAGACTGTTTAATTTTGTTTGACTATTTTAAGTACATGTTTTTAGAAATTTCACAATAATTATTTTAATACTGTGTAAAATATTAGTCTATCAATCAGTCTAATTCAATGATTTTTTTTGTTGAAAAAAAAACTGGTGATAAAATTGATTTTGGTATCAGACACGACAGGAAAATAACTTAATAAAATTAAAATTAAAAAAAGACTAGTTTCTTTCTCCATCAAAATATATAATTAAACGTAACAAATATTTTTCCGACTATTGTATTTCAAAGGACAAGTTATTATCACATTTAGTATTGTAGCTCGTTATGGTTTCTAGACAAGTGTTTTTTTTTTTTTTTTGTTATTTATTTTGGGCGTCTTTAAAAATGTTTTATTATAACTTTTAGGTATCAGTTTTATGTATGTATTAATATAATTTAGTAGGGCTGCACATTATGATATTCATATGTATATAATACTCATAAAATTTTCAAACAAATAAAATGTTATGGTAACATAGTTTTTTATTGTGATTATTTTTTACTTTGGTTTTCAAACATAAAAACAAAAACCTATTGTAAGAGAAGGAATTACAATTATTTTAAAATGAATAGGTAGGTTGATTCAGTGGATTTGTATTATGACTATGGATAAAAATCGGATCAGGTTATAGGATTAAATATTGTGCAAGACAATAATGTGAGTGAATTGAATGAAAAGTTGTAATTTGATAACATTTTTTTTTCATACAATGCTTACTGTTAATAATTTATGAAAAGTTGAATATGCAGAATTAATGATAAGACGCCCAAAGTAAATATATATATTTATATATGTAATTATTGTTATTATTTTCTTTAAAGCTAACTCCAAAACAAAAAACAAATTTTCATATTGTAGTAAACCCTAATTACCTAAATAAATACAGATAAAAGCTGAATATCTTAAAAAAATAGTAACAAATGTATCACAGATTATATGGTTGATTAATTTTTACCTAATATAAACAAAACAGAGCATCAGACTTAACTTACCAACCCATTAAAATAATTTTCATTTTAATGATACAACGTAACAGCCTAATGAACATCTAAAAAATTTAAGTACAGTCTATTATTGAGTATCCAGGTGGGACAAATGATATCCCTTACAAACGAAAACTACATTTAAATTATTTGCAAACGAATACAATGTGATATGGTATTTTGTTTTTAAAATTGTATTTGGTCAATCAGACTTATGGTGTGCGAGATATAAATTATTGCAGCCAAAATATTTTATACAAACAATTTTCATTTCATCTTAAAAATATTTGATCTGTGATATTGTTATAAAAAGCATTTGAATGAAACTTTACCCCCAAATTACAAATTGATATAACATTATGTACAATGTACATGTATTTTTATTTTATTATACTAAAGTAGGCGGGTTGGTAAGAAAGAACAATAAGTGCCTACCAAGTAATTTACTTTAATTCTTGCCTAGAATCCAATTGGATTTATAATTGTATTTAAATTGCATTGATTAAAAGTTTGACACTATCAGAGTATCTTAATTTAAAAAACCCTCATTTTTTTGATCACTGTTAATACATCAAAACATTTTCAACAATAATATACATTTAAATATTCAGGTTATAAAACCTTGTTCCCTATTGATTGATAGGCTTAAGTTATAATTAGTCGTGTACCTTCTTTAATTTTCATAAAGTATTTTTAAAGTACTAAAAAATAATATTAAAAATAAACCCTAATGCAGAGATAAGCCACAAGCTGTCAAATCAACTTACATATATATACATTTAAAATATAACTAATAAAAAATTGTTATATATGCTAAGTATAACTTAAAATAGGCTATTAATTTATACAATTTTAGAATACTCTATTTCTCAACCAAAACACAAGAACACACCCGTTTGAAAAGAGATGTGACCCGTGTAATAAATAATTTATTATTCTAAACAAAGTGCCGGCACTTACCCTTGCATACAAGAGTACACTATGATTCGTAGTTGGTTTTTCTCATTTCTTTAACTGCTTATGTTGTCATAGTGCAATGTTAGTGCCCAGCGGACAGGACGTGGCCATGTTGGACACAGGTCGGCTCTTTGCTGACCTGGTCAGATTTGGCACTGACCGTGGGTGGTCGTCGGCTTTGGCCATATCTCAGGATCTTCTCCTCGCGATGTCCTTGCTGGACGTCGTCGACGAACTATCTGTGGAACAAGCACACGTTTTTCTGGTTAGAATACACGCAGAGACATTAGTAATTCAGGGGTTTTTTTTCGTCTGACGCGACGACGAACAAGACACGAGGGGATCGATAAAAACGGCACCGAACGAGTCTACGCGAACACGGCCGTGTGGTGGATAAAACACGGCCGGAATCGACGTTTCAACGTTAACAGGTCATAATATCGCAGATAATGTACGTGCATACGATGTCACGAACGCCCACGATATTATAACACGACACGGGTATTGCTGGTACAAAACCGAATATAACGGTAAATTACAGTACCTACATTACAATATTGTAATGTCGTTTTGTATGCGGGTGATTCAACATTATCATCAAAGGTTATGACTGATATAAGACACTCTTGGGGATCACACTGAAACGTGACGGTTGGAATTCGATTTTCTAGAAGCTTCGCGAGCGCGACAGAATTGCTGGAACAGCACGGACTTGGTGAACAATGAGATTGGCAAAAAAGAAAAAGACGTGGGATATTTCGTTCTGACCGCACAAAGAAGAAGAAGAAGGTTACGCGTGTTCCACTCGGTCGTCGAGTGCGGTTGTATAGCGGACGAGCACAATTGGAAATATTCGGGTCAGAGCGAGTACAATGAACGTCGGAGGCCCCGTGTCGCGCCGACCCGGACCGGATAGAACGTTGGACCGCGAGATTTGCCCACGGGAAAACCGGACTTGCGGTCTCCGATCGGCGGACAGGAGGAGCGAACCACCTCAGGTGGTGTCCTGGGAAAACCCTTGGCCGACAATTACACGATAACGAAGACGGTATTGAGATGTTTTAGTAGGTACTCACTGTCTTTGGACTTGGACGTCAGCGACCGCCGGAGCTTGTCGACCAGCTTCGAGTGGAACATGTTCAGCGACGACGTGGACGACACCTTGGGCGGCGACGAGGACGACGACGACGACTTGGCGGGGCTCTGCAGGCTGGACTGCGAGTTCCGCGACGAGTTGCGGGACGCGACCCCGTGGTGATGCTGCTGGCTGCCGTGGTGGAAGGCCGACGACCGGGACACGGCGCCGAGCGACCGGTGCGCCGGCGAGGAGCCGACCAGGAAGTCGCTGCCGGGCGACGTGGACAGCGACGGGCCGTCCGCGGACCGGGAGCCCCCGTGCAGCCGCCTGGTGCCTGCGCACGACGAGGCGGACGAGGCGGACGCCTTGTCGTTGGAACACTCGGACACGCGCCGGTTCCGGTTCGACTTGTAAATGTTGTAGTCGTTTTTCATCACGGGCATCATGAAAGCCATGGCGGAGTTCGCGTGGCAGTCGTGGCGGATCCGGAGACGGAGTGTCAGAGAGACAGACAGTGGCAGGTAGACAGAGAGAGAGAGAGATAGAGACAGAGACGGATGAGTTCGAGAAAAAACCAAGAGAAGTAAAAAAAAAAAAAAACAACAATTCAAAAATCAACGACTAGATTTGAATTTTATTTGAAAATGTTCTTCTTCGTGGCGAACACGCGACTCGTATTTCTGTGCACAATAACTGTGTTTTTTGTGTTTTTTATTCCGTCGACTATTTTTTACATATATATTTTTTTATTTTATTTCACAATTTTATTCACTTTCCGTACGTTTTTCAACCGTTCCGACAAAGCAGTGGTACAACGAAATTTCTGTATGTGTCAACGATATTTTGTTAATAAATTTATTTTATCAACGCGCACTCAAGAGATTGTTACCGGTATGCACGTCTGTCGGCAACTGGCGGGAATTCATAAATTCGATTTCGGATAAGGACGACGGCGGCGGCGGCGGCGATATGTATATATGATATTAGACGCGCGCGCGTTTATATCTATAGCGAGAAAAAAAACCGTTTCTGTAACGTTACCGATTTCGTTTCTCTATTTTACTCGACCGTACGGACTGAACGTTCTGAACGGCGCGCGAGTCGTGACTATGTGCAAAGCAATGCAACGGAATGAGAATCACTTTGCCCGTGTGACCTTTCCGCCTGGCCGTATATACCCCCACCGCGCGTCGCTGGCACCGCCGCCCGCCCGCCCCACCGTCCCGCCCGCCACACCGTCCCGCCCGCCACACCGTCCCGCCATCCACACCGTCCCGCACCGCCGCCCGACCATAGTCACCGCCGCCACATCGACACCGACGTTTCCACTCGCCGCCGCGCCATCACCGTGGCTACCACACCGCCACGTCCACACCGTCCCCGCTACCGTTCCTCACCTCCACCCAGCACTCCCTTCTACCCCCCGACCCACCACCGACCGCGCCGGCGCTGGCACAACGTTATGAAACCCACCGCCCCACCGCTACGTCCACCTCGTACTACTCCTCCGCCGACCCATCCACACGTCCATCTCCTCCACCGCATCGCCGCCTCCTTCTACTCCTCCACCACCGCCGCCGCCGCCGCCGGTGGCCTCGGGGACGCGTCGGTTACACCGGTCGGTCGGCGTCCTAAAACCCGTCCGGCCTAGGACGGAGGGGCCAGCGGGTGGGGGGACATTAGGCATTCGTCGTCTGGATGTTATTGATCCGAACCGTTCCCGCGGCCCGCCACCGCCCGCACACCGCGGACGGCCCCGGCTCCAGCGCCGTCGACGGTTGGCGTACGTGCGTGCGGGCACGCGCGCGCGTGTGTGGGTAACCGCTTTTTTCACCGCTTCGATCGGTCTCGCGCGTGTCTGTCGTCTCTCCCTCACCGCCACCCGTCGTGCCCGAACGGCCCCTCCGTCCGTCGCCGAACCGAACCAAACCGAAACGACGGCGACGACGACAAATGGCCGCCAACGATTTTTTCTCCTACGTGGTCTTATCGTCCGTTTACGACGGCCCGTTCCGGGAATTTTTCGTCCGCAATCGGGGGTCCGGACGCGTCCCGTTAACGGTTTTTTTTTCCGCCATAATTTTTGTTATAAATTTTGTTTTGTGGGAAAATTGTCGGCCTCTACTGAGGCCCGGTGCTAGCAGATGGCGCGACGCGTACGCGAGCGTTCTCGGTCGACGTCCCGTTTCTCCCGCCCCGCTCCCTCCGGCCCGACGTCACGAGCCGTCGCCGACGGATCGGAATTCCAGTGGTTCTCAAACCGTCGGGCCGCCGTCCGCGTTCACCGTCGTCGCCATGTCCTTTTCGCGGTGTATTCCATGCGATATCTCGTTTCTCCGAAGACTGAGGTTATGATTTTTCGGCGTTCGCGCCGAGGGGCCCGCACACGTTCGCCAGGACTTCACACAGTCGTGTTTCCGTCCGTCTGACCGTGATTAGGGAAAGAAAAAAAATTTGTAATCTACAAACGATTACTACGATCGCCTTTTCAAAAGCCGTCAGTCGTCGCAGTCGCCGCCACCGCCGCCGTCGCCTCCGCGCAAAATCGATCGCAAAAAACGCAATCCAAAAACTGCGAACATTCCGCACGGCCGTCGTTCCGCCCGACAGCAGCGTAGGTATTGTATACATACACGCACACACACACACACACACGCACGCAAACACGCTACTCTCACGATCTTTTTTTTTCGCGTACGTTTTACGCGTTTATTTCTCGGAAACGATATTATTATCATTCTCGACCGTAAATTGTTTTGTAATTTTTCGGTTCGTCCGCCGAGAATTGGCTAAACAACGAATGGATTTTTTTCTTTCTGTCCCCCTTCATATTTGTTTTTGATTAATGTTTACTAAAACAAATGACCGAAACGTCGTCGCGTACACGTCGATGTCCTGGTCGGACCGCGACGGCACGCTCCGCGTACGTGTTTTCTGACAAACGGCCGTTTCGTTTGCACGCACCGGTCGCGGGATAATAAAATCGGCGACCGTTTCGCAACGATACGTTGTGTACTTGTGTACATGGAGCATCGATTCAGTGCATTAAATACAGTGTACGTATTGTACTGATGTGTGTGTGTGTGTGTGTGTGTGTCGATCATTGGTGCAATGAGTAATAACGTCCGGGCGAACGTCGTCGTGGCACTAGCGGTGCTGCGTGATCGATCGTCACCGCAATAAATAATAATAAAAGTATTGCGAAGGCGCCGTGCGCCGACGAAGTAACATAAACGAATTGGGTCATCATTGGGATTGACGGATATTATTTCTCCTCGGACGGCGATTTTTTTTTTTTTATTATCATTCTCCACGCGCCGAATCCCCGAACGTCTGTCACGCGAGAGGAGAGAACAGATCCGCCGAGGACGTTTCCCGACAAACGAATCTGTATCCGCTCGATCGTAATAGTAATAATAAAAAAATAATATGTATTTATTTTTTCTCTATTAGATATAATACATAAGTATAATAAATTTACATTACAAATATAAATATACAAATAAAAGTCATAATATTATATCTACTCCTTTAAGCTAGGCTTGTGGTGGAGCAGAGTTATCAATAGAAATTATGATTGAAAAGTTAATATTATAGAATAAAATAAATAAGATTATTTTAGTACAATCGTCACTATTCAAACGGGTCTCTCGTTTGGCGATTCACGCGTGAAACGTCCACCGCCGGGACGACGACCCGCGGAGTATAGGGAACGGCTCGCGAACGCGGGGGGAAAGTTTTAATAATTATCGTCGTGTGTACGTTACATAAAAGTAAAAGTATTCTCTGACCGATTGTGTGCGTATGCGTGTGTATTAGTCGATAATAATAACATCGATGTCGGCTGGTATTTATTTTTTTTTTTTGCCTCCCGACGGACCGTACGCGTACGTTCAGAAAACGCTGAAACGCGTCGTCGTCGAAACCCGTCGTCGTCGTCCCTTGGTTCGTTCGCGTTCCCGACTCTGACGGGAAACCAAAACGGCCCTTTTCCGGTCTGGAAGCGCACCGGTCCTCTTCCTGTACAACACGTAACAAATATCAACGTCCGCGGGGTGTGCGCGCGTTGCCCGCGGGAACTGGCGTTCTCGAATAATACCAATAATAATAACGACGACGACACGTCCCTCGAAGGCTCCCTAACGAAACCCGTTCGTGGTTTTCATTTCGTTTCGTCGTTATCGCGTTTTGTATTTATTTATTTTGTTTTTTTTTTCTTTTTTTCTTTTTCTCGTGCCGCGCGCGAAAAAAAACCGACACGTCGCCAGGAGAAATCCGACACGCCGCCGCCGCGATACCTGTAGTCTGTACGACACCATGCGTACGACAATATTATGGCCGACGGGCGACGACGGGTGTAATACGTCGGATTTACCACCCGTGTGCTCTTGTCGTCGTCGTCGACGTCACAACGTGATGTGTCTTATCGCTCGCGGAACACTCTACTCGCGACTCACTCACACGCACGCACGGCACGATATTATTACGGCAATGTAACGGTGCTCGAGATGCGGATAAGACGAGATACGCTAATATGCGGCCGTTTATGATGCGTCGTCGAGCCGTCGGGTGCAATTATTATTATTGTTACGTGATGGTCGCGCGCGTCATAACCGACGTGAAAACCCCGTGCCGCGCGCGACGATAACGTTCGTCCGCCCGCCGAGATCGTCGTCCGTGTCGTCGCACGTCATTGTTGGTGACGCGAGTCTATTTTTGCCGATTACTCATTCGTGACCGGGTCTCCGCCACGGCTTGTGACGGTTTTTTTGTTTTTTACCGTTCGCGTCGGTCGACGGGCGCAAACGGTGTTTCGACGGGTATGGGAGGGGGGCGCCGACGAAGCCCTAGGTACCCGACGTGGCGTTAACGCTTGTGGAAGTAAACAAACGCCCTTAAAACGTTCCCCTCGACTTCTACCCGGTACGACACATATAGGTCATTAGAACACAATAACATGTTATAATCCTAAATCCTAATCGCAGTAAATCTTCCGACGCGTTTTTATTTTTTTCCAATGCGCCATTTCGTCTGTTCGTAAATCGGTAATAGACGCACTCGAATATCGAATTTATATTTTTCGCAACGTGTACGAACCAGACTACTGTCACGCCACGCGGGCTCACCTGCAATCACGTTGGCACATTTGAACCGTGTTGTCACGCTTAGAAACAAACTATTGTCACATTATCAAGTTTTCATGCTTTATCACGTCACGATTACACAGTAATCTCTATTTTGTTTACGAACACACGTGTTTTTTTTTTAAATCAAATTTAAGAAAAATATGGAAAGAGCGACTTCAAGTAGTTCAGAGTGGCAAGAGTATTTGGAAACTGCGGTTTTGGATGAGCAAAATAAAAAATCCACCCGATGCTGGGTACACGTGATGAATGAAAAAAAGGAAAAAATTGGGAGAATTTCATCGTCTAGTTCATGAATTACGTTTGATCCAAGCCGATTTCACATGAATATCCGAATTGAAAGTTCATCCATGTTTGTATAAATAAATCTAACGCAAACAAACAGTACGTTTTAATTTATATATTTTTCTAAATATACAAAATTCGTGATGACACGTGAGTCGAAATTGTGTGATGATTGAAAATCAAAACGTGTTATCACGCGTGAGCGAAGAAATGTGACGTGACACGCGTGAGGTGGCCGTAGTGTGGCGCTGATACATTAAAATATGTACTTTATAAATCTATATCCCACACTTTTTCCCCGTGACGTGATAACATATTATGACAGCACGTGAGCCCACGTGACGTGACAGTAGGCTGTTCCTACCTTTACGCCAGTGGCGTATATAGGGGGGAGGGCTAGTGGGCTACAGCCCCCTACGGAATTTATCAAAATACTTTGAAATTCGCTTTAAACGTTTGTTATATTGTAATCGTGCTTTATGTCTATTTAGAATTTCATCCAATCGAAATAATGCGATTAGTCGAGACAAATTTTATTGCGTTTTTCAAATCATTTTGGGACATTTTGTAAATTAAATGTAGATAGAAACCTAGCGTATCTTCTGTATCTTTTTAGTCATTCTAGATATCAGTAGCAATTTAACTCTGCAGTCCATAGTAACCCCTCCCGAAAATATTTTCTATATACTCCACTGCTTTACGCACTCGTGACTTTGGCATTTTGAAAGTCACAACAGACACTTATGTCGTTCCCGAACAAACAACCATAATATTATGTTCAACGAGTAAAAACGAGCTGGGGGCTCGGCTCCCGGAGCCCCTCCTAGATTCGCGCACACATGCCTGCGGTACACGTCCGAGTCGTGATCACGAGGGCACCGAAACACGTGGACGGTCGGTATTTTCGTTATTTGCCACGTCCACGCGGTCCGACCCCGCGTTTTTTCGACTCGTACCGACGGCCGTGCACGGGTAGCTTCTCACCGTGCGACCAGTCGAGTCGCGACGTCGTTATCACGATATTATTCATTTATTACAACGCGCCGTACCCGGCCCGGGTCCGAGACGTCGCAGGGGAAATCCGACGCGGTGCGCGCGCATAGAAATCGAACGTGTCGGGAACGTAACGTCGCCGACGAGAGAAGGCGTCGGTTCCGCGCGATCCGGGTCGGCCGGCCGCCACCGTTTCGGTCGTCGCCGAACGAAGTGACGAAACGCCCGAGACGTGTTACGCACTCGATCGGTATGCGCCGTGTGGGCGCGGGACGAATGACGGACGAACGCCTGGCCGGCCGGCCGTGCAGCTGCTGCAACGGCGGTCGTCGGGCGAAATTCCCAACGCGTCGTCGTCGTTTGCTGACGTCAAAGCGTGAACGACACGCGAGGGGAGACGCTCTGTACACGGGCAGCAGCTGCTGCGTTCGCAGTGGTCGCGAGCGGATATCATTTTATAAAAATGGTTATTCGCGTACACGTCGTCGTCGTTCGATGTGTTTCGCGTCGGTTACCAATCGTCTTTGACACGTCAAAGACAACGTATAACGGCGACGCCGCCGGGGTCCGGTTCACCGTGAGTAAGACGACGACGACGGCGGCGACGGGCTATCGTCGTTGCTGTACACGTCGCGGCGGTTTCGCCGACAAAGAGGGGAGGGAAATCGCAGAGGAGAAAAAAATTCTCGCCGTGTCACCGGTGTTCGCGAATTTTCGACGGTGGTCGACGGTTCGGACGAGCCGGTTCGGACGCGAAAGTGTACCTGCTGTGGAATTTCGGCGTTTCCGCCGTCGCACTGCGAATTTTTTATTTGTTTTTTTTTTTTTTTTTTTTCATGTTTGTCGTCAAGTTTTTGGCAACGTTATTTTTTGGCGTCGTGCGAAACGAAAACAATGACGGCGTGCGAAAAAAAACGGCCGTTGGCCGCGTGGCGTGTAACATACTAAATAGGAAGCGAACCCGGGAGGGCGCGGCGACGGAGGGACTGTCGCGGATGTATACTCGTAAACGTACGCGGACCGTCATACTCCGCGTGCAGTTCGTACGGAAATAGCTTTCCGAAACCAAAATAATCCACAACGTTCCGTCCGCGCGATGCAGGCCGCCGTGAGAGACCCCGGCAAAGGACGACGGTTTTGGCGGTAGTAAAAAATAAAAATAACCGGCCGAGAGACTTTGAAGAAAATCCATCGTCAAGTCGACGTCCGCGTCCGGTGTAACAATATCGCGATCCGAGGCCAGATCCGGATTTTGAAAAGGGCCCAGTGGGCTGCAGCTCAGGGGCTTCCTCAATTTTGAAATTATGTAACGATATTAGTAAATGCGTTTCTAAGTATACAAATGTTGGTTCGGGATCGTACGTCAAAAAGTTGTAGTTTATACGGCGGTCATTGACGATTATTTATTATTCGTCAACATTATGAACACATCGGTAATATATCACATAATTGAAAATACTGCAGTCTATCAGTCCGTTACTTCATGTGTGATGTGTGATATCCGTTACTGATCATTAGTCATTCCTAACTGTTTGGCCGTTTAACAACAAATGTTTAGTAAAATTGACATATTTTGTTCGTACGCAATGAAAAGTTCCAGGCTTTCAGTTTAAATTACTTGGCATTATTATTTATTACAAAATCACCTATATGTACACAGTTAGAGCGATTTTTACTTCCAACAAGCAAATTTATGATTTATCTCGATTTGATTGTTTTTACGAATAGTTATTATATCTTATTAAATAAATAGTTCATCGGTGCCACTACTAAATGTGCTCGTTACAGTAAATGTAATTTAATTAACGCGATAATGTATTTTCTTGTTTGTTTTTAGGGGCTCCCACTATATATTCCGTCTGGGGGTCCCCACATACTTATCCACCCATGAGTCGAGTGTCGATGTATATTTTTTACGACGTCGTCTCTAGTCACGTCTACGAGTCGGGCGGGTGCGCACGGAACCATAGCGGAATAATCGGTTCGGCGGCCGGGGATCGAAATAATACGTCGGTACCAATAATTATTATCAACGTATTATTTACGCATTGATAATCGACAGACCGTTCCGTTACCCATTTCGACTGGTTTTCGGCCGGTCGAAATTCGAAAACCAGGCGGCGGTACTCTCCCTGTCCGGCCTACGGTCGATAATCACATGCCATGTTTATAATCGTTATCGGATCAGCACGTCGTCGTGGACCCTCCGGACGACCGGATCGTAACCGTCATCCAGATCCGAGCGTGTTAACCCAAATACGTACGAGTAAAAACGCTGGTAGGCGTATTGCATAACGTCATAACGAAACTTGAACATATACGGTCATGTTGATGAGTAACGGCGTACGCAGGATTTTAGTTCGGTGAGGGTTTTCACCTCGCGGTTTTCACTTTACCCACGTTGAATATAGCCCCCAAACCACCACTCTATAATCGAACTAGTAAATAACACAAAATGATTGTTCCCGATTTCTATTTTAGATTCTGAGTGAAGCGAAGGATCTTATGGTTTTACAATGATGTTTATTTTTTTTTTCTGTAAACACTTTTTCGTATAGAAATCCTTGTCCAAAAGTTTCGTCCGGCAACTTTTTAGATTCGAAATTGAACTGAGATGGTACTTTAGAGAAGTCATTTTTCCAAAATCTCCATAGTTTTTTCAGTAATCAAGAATAACGATCGAAAAACTGAGTAAAAACGGTAAAATCGGTAAAAATCCGCCGTAAACGAGATTTTCACTGTTCAGATTTTAGGTATTTAGTCATAAATCGAAAAGTATTGAAGCTAGAAACTTGAAAATTTTATCCAATATCAAATACATACTTTTTTATATTGGACAACATTTTCAGAACAATTATAGCACTTTTGACTTAAATATAGAACTTTTAATTTACCAAATTGTTTGAAAGTTTTTATGTTATTTAATTTTAAATATTTGACAAAAAGTTCTGAAAATTTAATATGACCTTACTCATATACTTACCTAATTATCCTAAAAAAATTCAAAAATCGTGACTCAGGATTTTTTTTTATACACACTTCAATAAATTATTATACGATTTTTTACGATATTGTCTGATTTCTTTTAAGTTTATTTCTAATGAAATATTGAGTGTTTGTTTGAAAGTTCTGAAATTGTAATACAAGTTTACTCTTATACTAAACTATCAATACCGAAAAAATATCAATAATCGTGACTCAAGATAATAATGTATACGATAGAAATTATATTACACTGAAGCTTTGCTCAGAATCGTTTTATACTAAAGAAATGAGTCATCATTTCTTTAAAACTTAATGCATTCATCACCAATATCTTGTCCGAGGACCGAAGGGACGAAGGACGAACTTGTACCACCATCATCTCACTTACCAGCTTTTTTATATTTTTCTTAATTCTAAAGATCTCGCGCGTGATTTAATAATCATGACGATCTAATAAGATCATCAAGTATTTGCAGGTCGCAACCGTAAACCCGAGTGATATAGAAATTGAACAATACGCATATTATGTTTTTTGAAGTTTTAGCGATAACAATTATTTTATAATCCTTAATTTTACTGCACTCACGATAAACAATTTTTAAATCGTAATAGCAGGTGAAAAACAAACTATATGCAGGTATAGGAGGAAAACATTTCACGGGGAACGTTATACGACCCTAGAACCCTACCCCCGCGTACACCCCGGCACTGTCATAAAATAACGACTATATACGTCGTTATGTTTTCGCCCGGCAGGCAGGCGTCACGCCTGTGGGTGGTGGTGGGGGGGGGGCGTCACGCGCGCGCGAGTTCATTATACTCGTCCGCCACCGTACGCACGGCCAACGTGAACACGTGACGTGTACAGGACGCGCGTTTCCGAACACCTCTCGACCACGGCGTCTTTCTGGCGCGGAGATGACGCGCGTGCAGGCCCACGGAAGCGATTTCACGTGCGACACAGTAACAATAATTGTAATTATTACGACATTATCGGGCGTACGCGTTCCGAGTACCGAGTCCGCACGACGCGAAATGTACGCGTAAAACACGTGCAGTTATTTCGCGAATCGCCAGTGCTATATAATCACTGAGTGTACGTGGCACAGGCGGATATTCGGTTACGTCTGCGGGAGGGCATGTCAAAAATTTTTACCTTACCGATTGACACGAGAAACATTGTTACGCAACGAGCTTCGTGATTACTTTAAATTTAGATCTATAAAACCGCTATATAGTAACGGCCGTGGAACGATTCGCCAATAGTAAAGGAATATTAAAACATTCCGAGAGAGCTTGATAATACGTCCTGAGGGGGTTGGGGGTGGAATTATTTTCGTACAACACCCCCTTATATGTACGTAATAAGTTTTGTTTTTATAAATTATATATACTCGACCTTACCTGTACAACAGTAGCATCAGTAGAGCTATATCGTTCTCCAAACCAAAAAAAAAAATTAAAAAATTAATCACGGAGTACTACAACGACGAAAGAACGGCCGAGTGGTTTGTCGATTGTTTCCATTGAAAATACGCAGGTCCTGAAATAAAATTCGGAAGAATCATTGAAAAGTTCGCTCTGCAGACGAGGGCTCGAAAAGTTAATTTTTAATCTGCACGTATTGAACATACAAAAATGTCATTGTAAATTTTCAAGCCGTGAAAAAATAAACACGTTTAATATTTTTTTTTTTTTTGTCATTATGAACTTTTAATATTACTGTTGATAATAATTCATATTTTTATTATGATTCGTATGACAGAGGGCCTCGGCCTGTCATAGAGGCCCTAGGGCCACCAAGTTTCACGCTACGTCCACTACCGCGCGATTTTACGTTGTTTTTTCAACGCTCTCCGGAATTTTAAAACGATTGTTTCGATCTCTGGTCCAATGTGGTGTCCGGGTTTAGAGTTCCCCTATCGATTTTGGCCCACTCGTAATGGAATGGGCGCTACGGGTAAACCGCGAATAATCGATTTATATTAAAAAAACATGACATAGATAATAATTATATATACGTCATCGCCCAATATAAAAGTAATACAATGCACTCGAGCCACTCAACACCTATAAATGGAAATATGTTTTTCTCTTATTTTTTTTCTATAATTTTATTTCGATTTTAAAATATATTTTATAATGTTAATTAAACATTTAAAACCATCGTATCATAATGCAATGCAAAAGGGTATTTCCGGAAGTGTTTGACATAGAAAAACCTTTACGAATTGTGATCTATAGAAGCCAATAGGTATTTCATATTGTTCTGATGATTATGTTCTGTCTTCGATTGAGTTAAGGACTTATAAAGACTCCGTATAGCATTGGCTAACATTGTACACATGTATGACACGTGACTGTAGATCTAAATTATTTATACTTGGTTTTCATACCCTATTTTCGATTTATTTTTTGTAAATGGCCTAGTTTTTTCAAACTTTTTTCAACGAAATAGTCGTCTGACCAAAATATTAGGAGATAGGTGAATCACCGATTTCCTTCATTTGGCCTTCGACAAGCTAATAGCTTTAAAAGCCTTAACTTTTTTCATTGTATTTTAATATATTCCCTCGTGCTCCGAATCCACCATTGGAAACATATGTTACCTATTGGTAATTTACAATATGTAAATGAAGAATTAAGTGCTCACGGTCGACATACAGATATTATATATGCTATTTTTTACGTTTTTACTTTTGTTAGTTAAATGTAAATTAAATGTGTGGAAGCTCTCGTTGATTATTATTTTATAATTTTTCAACACCATCATAAATATATTGTAAAACACAAAATAATAAAAACACACTTAAATAATTATAGCACTACTATGAAATAGGAATCAATCGACAAAATTATTCGTTTTATTGCTGCAGTAAGTTTTGACATAATTTTTTATCCATAATAGTGAAAATAAAATACGTTTACCTTCATATTACACAGTGTTTCAACGGATTCGCCCCATTCCGCAGTGTGATATACATTTTATTTAAACAATTTTTTTAAATTTTAATCGTGTTTAAATATTTTTGTACATATATAGTACCTATTAGGTATATATTATTATAACTTAATTTATTTATTATTAGTTTTAATAATAGTAAGAATTTTTTTTTTTGTATACCTACGTATTGATAGTGTATACGACTGCAGTAGGCCAGAGTTTTTTTCGTTTAAAACTTCGTTTGCAAAAATACCAGTGCTGGTGAAAATATAACGAATAAAAGAGACTTTTATTTATTGCTTTACGTTTATAACGTATAATAATAACGTATTATATACGTCCTTTTTTTAATATTTTCTAAACCAGCGGTCTGCACCACGACATTATAATACGTTATGACATTTTTTGCATCCGATTCGCATACATTAGTATTTTTCGTTCATATACCTAATACGTTACGTGGGTCAGGGGACATGTGAGGTATATGAAGGTACATAATATAATGTAGAATCTCTCGTGGAATCGTAAATGCAACAAAACCTCGTTTTACGCCCGGTTAGAACGTGAGAGGATCATGGTTGAATATTTAACTTGAAATTCAACCTGTTTTTTTTTTTTTAACATAATATATTCTAATTTGTACACGTGCGTTTTTTTTTCCCCAGACACGTCTGTAAATGATAATTTATAATAATAGACACATAATATAGAGTTTCCACTTACCTACTAGTATAGTGTAGGTATTATATTATATACGAAAAACGCAATGTATTAGCTTAAAAGCTACACCGATATTTGCATAAAGACTCAAGTCACTGTTCGCGCTGCAGATGTAAATACCTAACAAGAAAATATTTCCCGAACGCGCGAAATACAAAAAAAAAATATTTATATACCGTATGTCGGTATGCGACGTGTGTATTCAAAACGCAAGTGGGCGGTATTATCGTGCGATTGTTTAAAATGGATTAATCAACGATTTGACAGTATTTGATTTATCGTTACATTGCAATCTCGTCGACTTTTTCTACTCTTAATATTCATATTGTTTACTATTTAGTATTTGTTCTAATGTTTAAATAACGATAATAATTATGTTTAACTCATCGCGATAATTATTGGAATTTGGAGTGACAATGATATTATGGCATATGAAAGTTAGTTATACTTAGTCACCCTCGTTTACGATCTACTTATGTGAATTATAATTATACTCTATAGATGATTTGATGCGTTTGAAATCAAGTCGATGCGTTTGAATCAAGTTTCGAGTTATATCCGAATAACGCTGATGGGATTTAATACTACATTAAACATTTATTTTAATCAAGTCAAACTTTTTAATTTTTTAATTTACCTTGATTGACGAAAACCCTGAATAACACGAGAAAACCTAAACGTACGACGTTCTAGTGGTATAGAATATGAATAATATTTTTTGGAGTCATCATAGAGATGGTTGCATATTAAAACATTAATGCCTGTTCAATCTATGTTTCATTGACATTTTTTTCATTAATTTGATGACCTAGCTACCATTAAATTATTCTGTAATTTTTTCATTACTTTTCGAAGATTGGTACTAATAAATACTGTTAACCATTCAACTATAACGTAATAAGCATTTATTAATCATAAGATATTTTGTTTGCATTTTTATATTTATTTGATTTTCAATTCAACACAATCCACTTTATTCACATTATTCAAAAGTAATTTTCACTTTTAGATTCTGAATAAAGCGATAGATCTATTGATTTTACAATGATGAATGATATTTATTTCTTATTTTTTTTTCTATAAACACTTTTTTGGGTAGTAATAATGCTGAAAAAGTATCATACAGCATCTCTATAAATAAGACATTTCATCTAGTGGGTACTTTATAGAGTGGTCATTTTTATCTACTCTTGATTTTAATCATTTAGTCGTAACTCGGAAAGTAATGTTGCTGGAAATTAGAAAAAAAAATTGTTTGGCTCTTGGGTCAAAAATAGAACTTTGAAAATACATTTTTTCGTTAAATATTATCTTGAATACAATTTTTAATATTTGGTAAAAAGTCCAGAAAATGTAATATAATCAATAATCATACTCATATATACTTAACTAATAATACTGTAAAAATTTCAAAAATCGTGATTCAAGATATTTTTGAATACGATTTTTACGGAATAGACTGTTTTTACATCAATTTTCAACTTTAAATTTATATAAAGAATTATTGGACCATCAAATTTTATGGACTTTTTGGATACAGATAGAACAACATGTTTTGAATCTTTTGGTAAAAAAACTTTCTCATTTGTGAAACAAGAAAACTTCAATCAAATTTGATAAAAAAAAAATCGACAATTTTGTTGTATAATATATTAAATAATACAAAAGTTGTATATCTACGTAATTGAATATTACTTAATTCGATATTTTTTTTGGTTCCTTTTCCACTTGATTTTTGCAACTACATTTTTAATATGACTGTATATTTCTATAAAAAATTGGTTCTCTGCTATGGTTACATACTTCCTCATATCTTGAACCGGATCTGGATATTATTCATATTCCCACAATATAGACTGAACTTTTTCATTAATTTTGTTTACTGGAACTAAAATTTCACGGTCTTTATTTTAACAGGAACTCAATTATAGTAGGAAAGTTTTTTTAGTTTCAATACGTATCTATTTGTAAATTTGACTGTAATTATTGATGCACTTAATTAACTTCACCTTTATAGTGTTATTATTATTAAACAACATTGATCTATATCCATCGCCATGTCACTCAACAAATATACAATCTTCTTTTATATCAATTTTATATTATTTTCATTCTATTTTAGTTCAATACAATAGCTACATTAAAAAAAAAAAAAAAAAAATCGTAGTACTTATAGCATAAACCACTGTAGATTAAACGATATGCTTATGCAAGGCCATTAGAAAAGTAATATAAAATGAATAAAATTCTTTATCAGGCATACCTATTGTTGATTATTTTTTATACTGTCTGCAAAATGATAACATTTAATATTATAAAATTTACTTTTATCGTAAAATAAATAATGAAAGAATAGTGTACCCAACTATACTTAATTATAATGTATACTGCATGTATATATAATATATTATGTGTGTGTGTGTGTGTGTGTGTGTGTGTGTGTGTTTTATTATGTAGGTATTGACAGTGATTAATAGAGGAACTATACTCGCTGCATCATACTATTCATACTGCATAAAAATGAAAAAAAAACAATCTTTATTTTTTGTTCACTGACACTTTCGAATTAGTAGGCTTTATTCAAAATTTATGCTGAGCCCCTTTATAGATCAGAAAATTGTATCTAATTGGTAATAGAAACAATTTTAAACAACAAAATAATTTTTTTCTACCTTAAAAAGTTTTTTCGAGCGTAATGAAAACTACCAAAAACTGAACAAGAACATTCAAATGCTGTTAGCGAAATTTCCATTAATCTAATTTAGTTATTTAATCATAAGCATAACTGTAAAAGAAATGTAGCTATAGAAGTAGAAAATTAAAATTGTCTAAATATCAAACATTAAATAAAAATCACAACTTTAAGACTAAGTATAAGACTGAAAATATTGAAAATATCTGGTTATTAGATCATACAATTTTAATTTTTAAGTTTTAAGGTTTTTAAATTTAATAGAATCTTACTGAAGTATATCATCAAATATTAGGAAAATAACTTGGGTATATATGTTTATTTATAGTTTGTATATATATATATATATATATATATATATATATATATATCACTAGCTCAATAATTAAAAATGGTACATATTTTTTTCATTAAAATTAATAAAATGTGTACCCCTTTATTGGTTATTACTTATTACTTATTAGTATCAAGTTAATAATCGCACAACAGCAAATTGTTATACACATATAGTGTATACCATATACATATTTCTAGTTTTATTTGTATTTTGATTATATCACTAATATTTTACAATTAAACTTGAATTCAGATCTGTTTAATGATTGGGTATCAAGGACAATATATGTATTATGTATAAACAGCTATATTGAATGTATTAGTATTATAGGTTCATCGCAAAATATTATACCCATAGCAAATATACTAGTAACTATATAACTAGTAGATATTTAGTTTATTTTTGTTGATATTTATCACGCAATATTTATAGTAAAAATATAACAATTAATATTCGTAAAATTGTAATTTATTTAATGTTTATATATTTTCATAAATATTATGAATATAATAATTTTAATTAAAATATTATATTAATTACCTACATTAGCTCATAATTTTTATAAAGTCAAGTAATTTTTTAGAACAAACATGATTTATACAATTTATGTGATTGTAACTTATAACAAAAATGATTAAATATTTAAAAATAAGTTGGAACATTAAACTTTGGTATTCAATCAAACAAAAAGTTTTATAAAATATGTTAACGAATTCCGTTTTTTTTTTTTTTTAATTTATCATGTGTTTGTCTAATCGTATCTTATACAGTTCTACAAGCTAAGTATGCGTTTTCACATGTTTTGTTATGTTTTTATCCTAATTATTATATTTATTGGTATATATAAATATATGCGCTGAATTTATACATACACTTCTTTCAAATATGTATTTATAATTGTATAAATATATTAAATTATATAGCATTATAGTCATTTATAGATGTGTTCGTTAACATTCGTCCTTCAGTGTAATATATTGTTTATTATAGTAACTTACTTGATCTGGAACACAGTAATTGAAATCACTCCAGTATCTAAAGAAAAAAAAACGGCTTTTATTATCCCATATATAATCATTGGCGTCCCTATAATTTCCGAGACCACTCTACGGTTGCTAGTCGCTACTCAAGTAGGAAATTTGAGATGTTTGCTTACCATGCAATGGCTAAAGTTTTTAATAATTATTTTTAAAATTAAATATTTTTTCTTTCTTCTTATCTACTTGTATTTTATTTTCGTGTTTTGAAAGAATGTCATTAATATTTTACTATGTATTGTATTTGTAGTAATATAGTAGGTACTAGGTACCTAATGTTATTTATAATTATAAACTATAAATTGCGAGACTTCGTGACACAAATTGCTGGGTTTGGTAAACCTTTATACTTTAGGCCATGGTGATGGTAAATTGAATATTAACAGAGACACATTCCCTTTTCTTCCAAACATGAAAAATAAAGCAAGAAAAGATGTAAGCTAATAGCATTGATTATAAATACTATATAGTATTTATAATCAATGCTAATAGCTATAACAATATGTTTTTAATTGTTTGAAAATTGTTTAGTACTATAATCCATAATCATAATATATAATTTAAAATTTTAAGAAGTTTTCAGGTCACATTAAAAACATAATGAATTTCAAGCTCTCATTAGTCATTATGAACTCGAACCTATTATTATTATACAATGCTAATCTTCTCGATTTTGGAATAGTGAATCGAGCAAAAAAAGGAAACGTATAATTTTGGCAAAAAAGGAAATCTACCAAAGTAATAATTTAACGGAAAAGTGAATCGTAGGGAAAGAGAAAATTTTGATAAAAATTGGTCATGCTCAGTACACATAAACACATTTAATAATTATATACTTGTATATATTTCTATCTATGCTTCGAGTTCCATAAAGATAAAATCAATTAATTATTTTTGATACGCGTTTAAAGTAGGAATTACGCCTAAATAACTTTTTAAGTAAAATGCCAAATTTATTTTTATTTTTACTAAATAAAATTTGTTACTTTTGCCTATAAGATCTGAAATTTTCATACGAGTTTTTATATAAGTAGCCTTAGGTACCTATATTTACATTTTTATAGTAATCGAATGCGTTAATTTTTGTTTCATATGTAATACGTTGAAATGAAGTATTTTTACGAATATTATTAAATTGACATGGATTACTCTTGTTATTATTTCAAAACTTTTTTTACTTGAAGTTTGAAAATTGCATCAATTGCTTATCATAAGATTTTTTATTTTTTCGAAAACTCAACTTCCTATAGTTGGTACTAAAATTATAATTATAATTTCACTCAGAATCGTTTTCCGAAAACAATGATTTATCTTTGGTTTCAAATTTGAAATAATACCGTACTACACGCAACGTTCACCTATCTTAAAAGTTGCTTATCTAAGGTTCTCCACACCTAATACCGATATTTTGTCCTAGTCCCGAAGAATACCCATGTTACGAATTATGACCAGCTTTTTTTTTGTTTTATTTTAATTTTTTTTTTATTGATTTTAGAAGTCTTTTGTTCAACATTTTTTAGCCTTCAGATGGGATTTTCTGGAATAGTTAAGAAGGACATTCGTGAAACAAGAGGATTTTTATTATTCGATAGTTTGCTGTGAAATTAGTTCAAGTATTCTGATGGGTTAGTTTTTTGGGTGTAAGGATATGCAAATCATTGTGTAGGTTTAAATTAGTGACATATCATGGACATTTGAATATCCAGTGACCACTCATAAACTCATAAGTTTGGCTTGTTCCAATATTTGAATGTCATACGACCAAAAGGAGGTTAAAATGGCTTTATAGATGAATATTTTGTTTTAAGACTAAGTTCGGATTTCAAAGTCGGGTGGAAAAGGTGAAGGTCCGTATTGGATTGTTTTCTTTTCTTTTTGATATATTGTTTCCATGTAAGTCTTTCGTCGATAGTTATTCCTGAGTATTTTATTGAGATTGAGTTTGGCAACTGATTATTGTTTAGTATTAAAGGAAGACATTCTTTTCGGTTTAGAGTGAAGTTTACATTTATTGATTTGGTTTCGTTTAGTTTGATATACATGTATATTACTTCAATTATATATCTAAGTAATATGATCAGTATTTTATTTTAATAAACATATCTATACATTTTTGTAAAAACAAAAAATAGCATTTTATAATCAATAAATAACACGGAAGAAACAGTTTATGAAAGAAATGACATTTCAAAATTCAATGGTTATGCAATTTTTAAATTTAGGTATTTTTGGTAGCTAAAATAAAATATATTAACAAAATAAATTCGAAAAATATATGGATATTCTAAGAAAAATGAAATTATTATCTGCTTATTAGTAATATGCATTGAAAATTAGCTATACCATCTATATAATCAAAAATTAAAAACTACAACAAAATCTTCTGTAATACGTACCTATATGAAATAAAAATGTAAGTATACAATACTGCAGATGTCACTAAAAATAAATGCAACAAAATTGCATGTATGGTTATGACATGTCGACATGATCCATATTAATTGTAGGTAATCTAACTGTTTTGTAGACTTCTCCGATTCAGTATATAATTATGCGAATATTGTGAAACATGCATTACATTCTAGGCCCTACGTATTTCTTACCAATGAAATAATTTATTCATATTTCTACACTTGGTAAAAACAATCAGTCAAAAAAAAAAATGTCTTTTGGCATAAATACAAAAATTATATAATATTACATTTTATATATTTTTTTAAAGAAAACTCGAGTGTTACATGTATAAAAAGTTTTTATTTTATTTACTATGTGTATTATTGTATATCATTTTTAAATACATACTTAATTATTTATTAAGTGTCATTTTTATTTTTTTCTGTGAATCTTTCTTAAAATATAAATGTATTAAACTATTAATTTCATTGGAAATAAACTTACTGTTAACTTAGTGTATTTTCAAATAATTTACTTTTCATAGTTTCTTTAAATTTATTTAAACCAAATATTCGACATACTTACTGTTAATTCTGTTTTTAAGAATTTAAAAAACTTACCATATTGAATTTCTCATATATCAGTCAAAGCTCTTTAGTGATAAGTGTATACTCAGTAAACATGGAAAACGTCTTACCGTGGTTGTTAAAATTATTGATTTTTGTGTAAAATAATCTAAACTTTTAAGTATCCATTAAATTATATCACATATTATGTTGATATTAGGGTGTAATAAATCAATACAATATGTGATTGGGTGTTTAATGTTTATACATGTTAGTATTTTAGTACAAACAATATTAAAATATGCAGGTTTTATTACAACGAAAATGCATACATCTTAACTACGACTGTACTATATATATATTATTGTTATTTTAAAATAAAAACACAAATTAAATAAATGTTTATAAATTTTGCAATATAACAATAAATTATGTCAGGTCCTAGATTTGTTTATCTTAAATTATAGAATATTATGTATCTAATTAATTTGTATTATTATCTATTCATGATTATTCCTTTATCAGTACCTATCTTTGAATAATTCAATGATGATAAAATAATTATATGATTTATAATACCAACTACCTATATTAAGTTTAACGTGTGATAGATTTTTCATTACATAAATATATACGTAAATAGATGTGACAGGTCACACAAAATAAATAACCTGTGATCTTAATTTGAGCCAATTACGACAATGTATATAATTCAACTATTTGCATTGTGAGATTTTTGGCTGAACCCAAGGTCATATCAAGGGAAAATGTACTTAAAGGCAATAGCTTCATTGGCGCCCTACTACGAAAATTTTTTTTTAACTCCATATTAACTAAAGTCCAGTTATCACGATATTAAATAGAACGTATTAGTACCAACTTACACTGCTCATATAGTATACTTATGTATATATATATATATACAGGCCCGGATTGGCATAAAAGGCCCACCGAGAAAATAATTTTTAGGGGCCAAAAATTACGACCACTATCCCAAAAACTACATCAAATAATCTTCCGCAAAGTCGATCGCTTCGCTCGCGAATGGAATCCCTTTTTTTCATAACACTCAGTCGTTATACAAACCACATATTAAATCTTATAAAACAAAATTATCATGGGCACAAACTAAGTCAATTACACAAAATTTAAAAATGTACAACACATATTTTAACATACCCTGTTACTTACTCATATACAAAAATACTGCAGTTCATACTTCATACTTAAGTATTCTTTTTATAAATTAAAAATATATAGATGATTAGCAATGGAAGTTATACCATAAGAATAAACCATTAAATAATTTTATTTCATTCTATTTTATGTTGAGACACTTAATACACAAATATGATCACAAAAATACCACTCATACAGAAATTTTTTTGCATTAACAGTATTATAAAACAATTTCCTTAGAGTAAAAATTAAACAAAAATTTTACATTAACACTTATACGTAAAATTAACAATACCTAGTAATAAGTAGAAATAATATAATTAAAAATCAGTTAAAATTTTAAAAAATCAGCCATTTTTGAGCTTATTGTAGTTAATAGGTCTATAAGTTCATCATTATTTAAATTCAAAAATTTAATCAAAATCCATGGGAATTCGGGATTTTATAATAATATACATAGAACAGTCTATTATTATTTATTATTATTATAATTTAAGCTTAGATTGATCTATTCTTTAATATAAGATCTATGGTGTGTACTTATCTGTGTGATAACGTAATTTATTATCTAATTATCTCTAATTATCTAATTATTATAATTATTATAATATTTCATTGTACAAGTGTATTTATTTATTATTACTATTAATAATACGTAGGTATAATAATATATCGATTTAAAAAAATAGGTTCACCCCCTCCCCCCTTGAAAACTGTCTAGGGACGCCCCTGTTGTAGAATAGTGAATACTAAGATTTATGGTAGTGTTAGATACGAACATTTTATTTAAAATACAGTGAACTATTAAACATATTACACATAACATATAACATATAAAATATGCACTCCTCTGCATGAATAGCTATGAGGCATCAGCATTGATTATAGAATAGATTAGGTATCTACTAAATAATCAATGGTATTAGTTTCACACTTAAAATCGCATTTCAGTCAAATTATAAAAAAAATCTGAACTTCAACTGGTATTTATTTTGATGTTTTGATAAAAAGTAATAGCTAATAAGGAATTAAAATTATTCTAATCTGTTTAGTTAATATACTATTATGCAGTGCCGGCGCTAGGGGAGGACAAATGGGACATTTGTCCAGGGCCCCGCGCTTGTTAAAGGGCCCCGCGCTTGTTAAAAGGCCCCTTGATTTTTAATTATCATCTTAATACGAATACCGTGAGACACATTGACATTTTATATCAACCAATTATAAATCTATATTATGCCTATCACCAGTTATTTGGAAAACAATATCTAAATTTAGCCATAGTACAAACTACAGAGTAAATCGTTATCGATACAACGAAAGCGTAATATTTTGACGATACCCGTCAAGTAGAATTCCTACTATAAATAATAATATAAATATTTATTATATCTATGGTTATTGTTTTCTTTGTTCTATATTTGGAAAGGCTTTTCGCGTATTGTATGCCGGTATCGCCGTATTATAGAAGCCAGAAGGGGACAAAGCTATATTCTTAAAATATTTATTTAATTATCTGACATAAATTCAGTTGGACATTAATTGAGTTTGAGTATCAGAATTCAGAGTATTAATTGACCGCAGTCCGCTTTGTGCAGTTCCTATATTTTTTCAAAAATGTCTGCATATCACAAGAATAAGTTTTTATTTTATGAAATTATTATTACACTTCAGTTTAGAGTATAGCCGTATTAAATATAGGTACTGCGAGAGTATCTACAGTGTATCAGGAATCAGGATTAGTATTTAGTTTTAATATTTATTGTTTACCGTCATGTATTGCATTTTCTGCCTGCCGCGGTCGCGTACTTAGATATTAAACAATTTATTATTTTATTCAAACATTTTGATGAATTAATTTATTTTTAATTGATGATTTAATGTAGTTGTTAAAATAAATGTAAATTAATAAAATAACCAGCCCTTATGAATTTATTAGCCTACGATTTTCCACTCAAAGGTTTAACTGAAACTCACGCTACGCCACTAATTCTGTGCTGAGCGAGGTTTCTTCAGGAGGAATCGCACTCGAATGTGTTGTCTCCGTTTACACAAGTAGGTATACAAAATGTCAGTGGCGGCTCGTGGTGTTCAAAGTAGGTGGTGTGCAATTATTTCAAAAGTTAATTTAAAAAAAAATTAGTCTGTTTTAACTTTTAAGTATAAATTTAATTAGTAAAATATTTATTAGCATTTTTAATTTTGAGATTATACAGTTTTAGAAAATAATATTACATTTTAGTTACGTATAGTATAGTTTATTTATTGTCACAACAGACCAGGGGCGGCTCCAGAGCCTAGGTTAGGGGGGGGAAGCTATAATTTCACAAAATCTTATAACAAATAGAAAACAACAATTTTTACAAGACAAATTCAAGACGTCTATTTTTTAAATTGGCGAAAATATCAATAATATGATCTATTTGATCTAGAATATTAATTTTATTATAAACAGTAGGCATAATGCTGATAGCCTATCTTCACTCATCCTTGGGCGAAGCCAGGTTTTCAGTCTCTGAAGTGTGGAGAAACTCCTTTCAGCAGAGGCAACACTAACTGGTAAAGGTAATAATATTCTTACTTCTTAGTATTCCCGTAGTCCGTACAGAAATGTGTGCTACGCAATTCAACATTCATGTTTTGAACATAATAAAATAATAATATCATAGTATCATAGTAGATTTTATATCAATATAGTTTATTTATAGCCTTATTGGTTCTTCGTAAAATAGATAGCATCCAGCAGGTACATCGTCGATATATACCATAGACTTTTTACTCAAAGTAAAAGGTCTATGATATATACACCGTCGTAAGCTCTATGGCTCATATTATAGTCCATATTATGACAATATCATAATATGCATTTTTTGTTAACAATATACATTTTTTTTTATAAATACGGGCTTGGGGGTGATAATAATGATGAAGAAAATAACTTAAAAAGTAACAAAGAAGGCTATTTAAGAAAAATTAAATATAAAATTAATATGTTCTTACTTCAATTAAAAATGTATATATTGTTGTTGTATGTACCTAATTAGTTATTATTTTATTATTTGTAAATAATTTTGTGTTAAAAAAAAGAATAAGAATAACCTAATATTATTAAAGTGTTTAAAATCGACGAAAAACAGTATTTTATTTTAAATCCTGATTTAAAAAAAAGCTAAAATTTCACCCCTCTCTGAGAACCTAAAGGCTATTACCTATGTCCAGGGCCCCGCAATACCTAGCGCCGGCACTGCTATTATGTGTCTTAGAAAATTTGTAACTTATCATTGTACCTTTTGATCTTTTAATTTTGTAACGTTTATCTATCTATGAAATATGATAATTAATTATAAACGCTATATTTTTGTAAATAATTTTAAAAAAACTATTTTATATATTTAATTCAAAATTCCGGGCGTTGGTTAATTATAATGTAGCAATTGAATAGTATTGTTATATTAGTCAATATGTTTTTGAGTAGAGTTCCTCAATTTTGAAGGTTTTATCTTTGTGTATGTTATGTTACAAAAATAGACTAATGTGATTCACAGTTCACAAATCCTTGACCTTCATCTTCATGAGTAGGTAGATATATGAGTATATGTCCATAAAAAAATTGTATTAGTGGAATTATTGAGGATTTAAATGTCTTTTTTTTTAGAATTTATCCATGTCTATTTGTTATTCAGTTACTTTGAATAAACTTTACTAACACAGATACATTGTAATACTTATTGAATTAAATTAAATGTATACTTGCATTTGTGGAAATATTTATATCTGCTTGTTTTTTTAAAATTCATTTTATTAAACAAGTATTACCTATGAATAAATAACACAGATAAAAGAAAATAATACATGATATATATATATATATAGTTTTGAGTTAATATACATTTTTATTATGTAAAATTAAATATAAATAATTATACTTTCTATCACTTTTTATGTAAGTAAATTTTTAATTAGTTATCTAATCTATAGTTCAGTTTTAACAACATTTAGTTTTTCTGTAAATGAATATATTTGATTATTAAATTTAATTATTAACTTTCATTGATTAAATATATGCTAGCTATTCCTATTGTATATTCTTATTAAAAAAAAAAATTCAAAACAAAGAAAAATGTTAAAAGTAAACATTTTGTTATGTAAGTAAAAACATTAAAGTTGGTTTAAATTTAGATTTGTTAGTTTATTTTTAAATAGGATAACCTTAAAATTTAGGTTATATATGCTTAGGATTAATAAATTTAGATCCCATTAAAGTGCCATAACATTTATTTTTGTGATATATTTTTATACTGTACCTACATTTTGTTGTGTACAAATTATGTGATGTTTACATTTTAATAATGGTATAACACAATATAATTGACAATTTCTATCCTACATATTAACCTTTAAACTTGTTTTCAAATATAATATTATGTATCCATTGGTATTATATTAATTACTTTAATAACAAAGTTATGATTTTTTTTTAGATAAAATAATCAGTTTATTGCTGGGTTTCCATGGTTATTATGTACATTGCATATATACAACATACACAATAATGTATATATTAATATTATGTATTACATTTTGTTTTTGATGTTTGGTGGTAAAAAAGTTTGTATGTTTAGTAAATCTATAGACTATAATAATATGATATTGGACTTTTTGTATACGCAGCTTCAAATATTCATGGAAATTTGTTTAATTTAGTTTTTTGTGTAACTATATGATAGTAATATTTGACCTTTAGTTTGAATTATATATTAATGATCTGTTTTACTCGTTAAAGTTGATTACCTAATTGAAATTGAAATTTAATTTGGATTTTTAGTAATATTTCATTATAATAATATTTCAATGAGATATTTATTTTTTGTAATAATTTTAGGACATTCTACTCATAAATGAACATCTGTGGACTATGACCTGATTAAATAAAAGGAATATAAATATTTATAGAGCATCAGTAATTCGAAATCTGACATATTAAATTACTTTTGCGGTATATAAATTTAAAAATAATAATATTATTATAATGTTATTGCCAGCTGAAATATAGTCATTAATTTCGATCAAATTATCTATGATTTGTGATTAAACATACCTTTATTATTTCAAAGAAAGTAGAATTTAAATTTTAAGGCCCAAAAGATCGGCTATAATATAATACAGCACTTTTATTCCGAAATCACATCGTTCATTTCCGCACACTTTGAATGACATTGATACCCCACACTTTTACCATAAATAATATCGTTATTTTTATAATATAGTAATAGTTAAATAGCTAATACACTTTTTAGCAGTACGTAATTATTTGTTGAGATAGAGCCACCGTGGTTTTTTGATAAGAAATCGAGGGATACTTTTTATTTATACTCCGAAGTACGTCGCCGTAGTTATAAAATATTTAATTTCTTTTATAGAATGTATATACTTTTACATTTAAACATAACTTAATTTAGTATCTGATACAATATAATAATGTTAGATTCTGAGTGAAGTTTTGGTATATATTGGTATTTGGTTTTACAATGATGTTTTTCTTTTTTTTCTTCTAGAGATAATTTTTGGTACTCTTAATTGTATACTAAAGTTTTATCCAGAAACTCTATTGGTCGGAAATTACATGTAGAAGGTACGCTTAAGGTTCACTCTTCTCTCCTCTCAATAGTGCAGGCATAAAGAAAAACTGTCGAGGAAAACCGGTAAAATTGTCCTTAAACGGCTTAAACGTCACTTTTACTCAATTGATTTGAGTTATTTAGTCATAACTCCAAAATTAATGTTGCGGTAACATTTTCACAATTTATATTAATGACATAATATTGCTACAAATTTGACGAAAGTTACAAAACAAAATTGACAATTTTCGGGCTAAAAAAAGAACTTTGAAAATACCGTATTTTTAAAAGTTTATCTTAAATAACATTTTTAATATTTGACAAAAAGTTCTGAGGATTGAATATGCTCATATTCATATTCATGATCAAACGATTCTCAACGAATTTAAAAAATCGTGAATCAGAATTTTTTTTTTTATGCGTGTTAATAAATAATTTTTATTTAATAATTATTATTAGGTAATATTAGGAAATAAAATTAGTGTTTATAGGGTATTCCTTGGCATATTTTTTTGTAATGTGCCAATTCGTTTTAGTAAAAATAGTTCTTAGTAAAATGGTTCTTCGATTCTTAAGAAATCGATATCACTAAGTAATTAGGATACATTAATTAAGTCATTATAAAATATTTACATTTATATTACGAGTATAATGAATATAACACATTGACGTGATTCCGATTTCCGTTAATAATTATTGGTCCTGTAAAATATTTGTCACGCATCACAATAGGAAATCGACTCATATTTTTAAGACAGTCGGTGAAAACCGAATAGTAAAGCTTACCTCTTTCTTTTAACTTTCAATCTTTATCGAGAATTCTTGTAAACTATATCTCAATATTCACAGAAAAATTAATTTTTTCCTAATCAAAAGACAGAGCATACCGCTTAACACACACGTATGATTCTTAAAACTCAAATAATACTAACAATCTAACAATTCAATTTTACCTATTGGTTTTGTTAGTTCATTTATTAATGGTTATATTTTTTCATGCTTTTAACGTTTAACAAAAAATAATCTAAAAACTATCAAAAATTGAGTGAAAACGGTAAAATTTGCCATACACTAGATTTTTACGAAATCAGTTAAAATTATATAATCATCGATCCAAAACCAATCATGAAAAAAACTTAAAATATATATGGGTGTTGATTAATAAAAATAGTTAATTAAAGACAATTTGAAAAATAATTAAATGACAACAAAATATAGAACATAGGAAATATTATACAATTTTAAATTCGATCAATGTACGAAAAATATTGTTTGTACCTTGAAATATTGACCTCATCTTTTTTTTATTTATACCTAATATCTAAAAATCGGCGGGATGAATTGTTTATTTACACACAGTTAAAGGCTGCATTTTGGATTTAAATATCAAGATTATGTATAACAATAAATGTCAAATTTATTTTCTTATTGGCTTATAGAATATGATGTTTTTGGTCTTCTAAGTTTGCGAATTGTTTACAAGTTAACTCGTTCACACATCAAACGTGTAAATATAATTTCATATGAAAATCGGTTCAGGTTTTATTTATAAGTGACTTGCAGTATAACACGAACTGACGAGCTCGCTACAATTAATTCAATCGTCAAAAGAATATCTTAAACGGGAGTATTTGTATACGCTCAAAAAATGAGACATACGTAAAGTGACCATTTATTTTTTTAGTCAGAACGGGACAAAAAAAACGAATCATAATTTTTATTATAAATAATTTTTTTTTTTATTTAATAATTAGCAAAATTATGTTTTTTTATTTTTAGAGGACAAAAAAATTCATAATAGATAATAACAAATATGTAGAAAATATAAATGTGATTATTCTAACAATTTAAAAAAATCACAATTGAGTTATACTGCAAATATTTTAATTACAATTTCGGATAATCAATCTGGAGGTTTGGAACAAACATATTCCCCGTGGTGATAAATTAGTGAGTAAAAATGATTATGTTTGTGCATTACACATTGAGGCTAATGCTAACAGTATCTATGTATAGTTAAATATGACTAGTTCAAAATAGATGAAGGAGTAGTAGAAAATCTAGAAAGAACTACTCCAATTTTAAAAACTGAGGCAGTCCCAACCATTTTTTCCAGGTCTTCCAAAATATTTAACCTCAACGGTAAAAAAACGGTTTGCACCGAAATTACGTTTGATCAATCCTACAAAAAAAGAAAAATATGATGAGAATAATGAAATAAATGGCACAGACAATTTATAACCCGATTCCCGATACACTAAACCATCCCGATACCGTTTACAGTCATTTCCGCTAATCGACCATATACACAGGCACCGATGCACGTAAGAATTAGATATATATGTATAATAGAAACGATAGAAAATTGATTTTCGTTTTTTTTTTTTTCGTCTATCTTTTGATAACGGGACATTTTAGTATCCCGAAGATTCCTCAGGGGAAAACGGGACAATACAAAAAACAGGACTGTCCCGGTCAAAACGGGACGTATGGTCACCTTAGACATACGTGTAAATGTGAAAAGCAAATAGTTCGGTTACAAAATATAATAAATCACGGTCGGTCGTGGGCCAACGTCCCTTTTTTTTCAACAGTCGATACGCCTCTGTTGTAATCGGTATGCTGGCAAAATGTATTATCCTGTTTTGTGATCACTTCCACGAATTCTACGGGGCGGTCGGGTGTAATAACGTTGGTTCGGAAAATCCCCAAAGGTACCTCTACTACACGAAGGACCAACGACATAAAATCGCGTGAAAGTATCGGTTACCCAGTGTTATAGCGTACAAGTAATAATAATAACGATACGCCGCCGCCAATCGGCGGGCGATCGGTAACTCGCAGTTATAACGACATACGAATTCCGCGAACGTATCGTTATGACGTCGCCATTAACGGTAGGTAATGATCGTTACGAGATTACGTGAAAAAAACGACGGACGACAAAAAAACGATCGCGGCCATTGTGATAAGAGTCTCAGCGACGACGCCACGGTGTCGCGTCGAGTTTATCACCTCCATCACGACATGCAACAGATGGTCGTACGGGCCGACGACGATTCGACCGACACCACGGTTACGGACGTGTCGGGTGGAAAAAACACGACCGTCACCGTGTCGTAGGGATCTTCACGTGTCTCGTGGATTTACCTTCGCAGACCGAATCACGTCGTCGCACCGCCACACGGTCGTCCCGTCGCGTTTTGGGCTCGCTGGTTCATTCTATGTTCACACCGCGGACCCGAACGATTTCGGCGTTCTCGTGGGGCGCGAGCAAGTGCGGCGGTCCCGTCGGACGCCCTCGTGGAACACGGATCACGAAGTATTACGTAACATCGGGCATTTTACACGCCGCGCACGGTTATCGTACGGCGCGACGTCGTTGGTTTTTTTTTTTTCGCTCCCTGACACCGGCCGGCGTGCTCCACGCGTCTACATTGTCTTTGGCGCGCGCGCTGAAATCCCGCCATCCGGTCACACTGGCCCGCTTGAAAATCACGTTTTCTCCTTTTCTTTTCGTGTTTTTTCCTTCTCACAGTACATCGTAGTTCGTTGCCGAAATATCCGTGCTCTTTCTTTTCGACCCGGTGTCCGGTGTCCGTCGTTCCGTGCACGTTTTCGTCAAGTTCGATTTTGGACCAATTTTCTTTGTTTCCGCTCGAACGTCTCTCAAATTTTACAGGTAACTAATCGCGCCGTGCTCCGCGCGCGTTACGCGGTCGCCGGTCGTCTTTTGTCCGGCGACTTTGTGTTTCGTATTCGTTGAGATTGCGTCAACCGAACAATGGCCGAGTTTTAGTGAGAGGCCAAGTCACCATAGTCGTGCCGCCACATGGATTTTTCCATATTTTCGTTTTTTTTTTCATTTTCGACCAACGTCACGGTTGTTGATTCGCCATCAATAACGATTAGCCAATTACACTTATCATATGTTGAAAAATATTGAATTTAGTTTTTGTTCGAATTCCCATTTGGTTAAAACTTATTATTTTAAATATTGTTTTTGTTTTCTTATTAGTCATGAGTGCCGGAGTTATGTGTTATCGTTGCAACCGGTCTGGACATTTTGCCAGGGACTGTCAGGATATGAGTTCTTCAGTGAACAGTGCTACTTTCAGCCGTGGAGGCAGAGGAAGTGGTATTGGTGGAAGTTCTGAACGTGAAACTAATTGTTACAAGTGCAACCGAAGTGGTCATATTGCCCGCGACTGCAAAGACAAGGACAGGTGTTACAGGTAATATTCATGCAACAATCAATTTTACATAACTTAGTATTTCATTTTCCTCTTGTGTGCTGTTGACACAGTGCACAATGTTGTGCAATACATGTCAATATTTTTGACTTGTATTTTATGTAATGAAGATATCTTATGCTCGAGTTAAATTAATGTGTGGAAATAGTGTAAGATATTGGTTGTTAATCTTTGTTATTGATTCTTCATTAAAATTAAAATTTATTGATAGGTTGTTCAAACAAACTATGATGACATTATTTACTGTTACATTATTTGTTTATCTAATTAGGAAATTTATTTGTGTTGTGGTTCTTAAGATGAAATCTATTCACTCGAGTGTGTTAAGGGAAATGCTTCCATCTGTTTTCATACATTATTATTTTGTAATTGAGGTTATGTGGAATGAAATTATTTTTTGTATTTGTCATCTACCAAACAAAATTATTCTTTTAGTTTGATATATTTGTATAGCTATGTTTTATTTTTATTTTGTATATTTAGTTTTTTCGATTGGTACCCAATGAAATTTTCAATTTTGTTAATTTGTGCAACAAGTGTTACGAAATTTAAACTTTTTATTTTGATTATTATCATTGCTCTTTTTGATGAATTTCATATAGATATATCTTATTTGGTTCCCAAAATACAAATTTTATTGAATGAATTTGTAATTTTGTATTTTTGAAAGTTAAATTTCTACTAATTTTGTTTTTTTTTTTTCATTCGGTAATATTAATAATAATAATATTGTTTACTATGGAATGAATTCCAATTAAATTTTAAATATATAAGATGTTAACAAAATGACATGATAATTAATAATTTATAAATAAAAAAAAATAAATGGATACATCAAGAAAGGTTTTTAATAGGAGAGTTAAATAAGTCTTCATTCTTTATAGAATTTCCAATATACATTGAAATATTAGATGGAGGGAATAACATATAATATTTCGTTGATGTATTTATTAGATAGAAAAGTAGTTTGTCTTGAGTTCTGAGAGTATATTTTCAAATTTAGTCCAATTAGTTCAGGATAATATATAATTTGTAAAGAAATTTTAAATGTAATAGTTTAAATCTTTTTTTCCTGGGGTAAAATAGAGAAAAGTTCATTTATAATATTCTAATCAGAATGAGGAGCTCTATAAATTTTACATTGAAAACTTAAAAATCTTAAAAAAAAATTTATGAATTTGAGATAAATGTTGCTTTTGAATTCGGTGTGCCATATCATATTTGCATATTCTTATCGAGAATGTACTAAAGAAAAATACAATAATTTGAGAGTATGAGCATTGTGAATATCCTTACATGTGCGTTTGATAAATCCTAATGTAGTTGATGCTTTTTTTAATAATATTATTTGTATGATATTTAAAATTAAGTTTTGAATCAAAGGTAATATCTAGATCATTAATTTCATTTACTTGAGATAATTTAATTTTTCAAAAGTTATAATCAAAAGTAATGGGTTCTTTTTTTAAAGAAAAAGAAATGGTGACACATTTTTCTATATTAAGAGACCTACCATGTTTTCATCACACCATTCTTGGAATGCATTTAAATCATTTTGAAGTAATATGGTATCATTTTGACAGCAAATTGTATTGAATAGTTTGAGATAGTAGTAGGAAATTAAAATGTTTTAATGTTCTCTTAATATCATTTATAAAAAGCAAAAATAGTAATGGAGATAAATGGTCTGCCTGAGGAACACCGGATAAAATATCAATATTATCAGAAATAAAGTTTTTGTATTTTACAAATTGAGAATATGTTTTAATAAAAAGGATTCAAACCAAGAGAGAAGCGGATCACAAAATCCATAGGTTTTTAGTTTTAATCTGTAGCTGGTACAGTGAAAAAAAAACAAATTATAAGCGGTCTATCAAACCGCTTATAAAATTTAAACAGCTGTGACGACAAAAATCTAGTATTTTAACCTCGATAACCATGGTTATATGTTTATACTATCTCCATAGAAAGGAACAATCTGTCTCAATGACCATATCAGCAAAACCTTATCACGTAATTGAAAACAAAAAATGGCAGGGGTCTGTGACACTGCACTGTACCAGTTACGGGTTAATATTATTCATTTGTGATTAACTTTATCGAAAGCTTATTCAAGATCTGTTTCAATGACATCAGTTTGGGCACCTTCTTTAAAAGAATCTTAAATTGATTGTATAAAAATAGATAAATTTGTAATTGTTGTTAAGTTATTATAATATTTTTAATTAAAGAGGTTAATTTTTTATTTATTAATTTAGAGAATAGTTTAGGTAGGTATAATCGAGGTTTTTGAGATTAGGCGATAATTTATATAATGAACAATAGGTTATAATTATTTCTAAATCAGTCTATTAATATAAATTAGTAAATACCTATATTATATTGTAATTTAATTTGATAATTAGTGATTGACCGTTTAATGTAGATTGACGAATAAAAATTACAAATCTATAATTTTATTATTATTAAATGCAAATTGGTTTATATAACATGAATAATGGGTTTAGGATTTTGTTTTATTTACATTTACTTTTTTTTAAATGTTATAAGAAAAAACGTATTTGCATTTTAAGGTTGAATGGTTTTTAATTTAGTTAAAATTAAGATACTGTACTTATCTATTAATTTATAATTTATTTCAAATTCAAAATATTATTTTAAGTGCCTACATGAAATTTAATCATGCTTCGTTTTTTCAAATTTTACAATTTGTCAATATATTTTAATATTTATTTTAGAATCAAAATATTGAAAGTGTGGAAATTATTATTGTTGTATTATATTTGAGATATATGACAAAGTCCACATTGTTGTCATCATTATGTTGGTCTTCTAATATCCATATTATTATTTGGGTAGGTAATAGGTATTATAGGAAAACTCTTCAATTCTCATTTTTATTTGATGAGTTGGCATTCTTTTTTTGCATTCAAGTTATTAGTGTTATTAAAATATCTGTACATTTAACTATGGTTTATGTAATTTAAATTAACTCTAAGTTGGTTTGATACCTTACATTTAAATTAATTTATCAATGTTAATTTGTTTTATATTTTCATATCATATTTTAAAAGCTTTTTGAGGTTTTTGAAATAAGGTGTTTTTTTATATCTAACCTAAATTTATTGAAATATTACCTATCTATAAATTTTGATTAGAACATAATATAGAATGTAAGTACAGACATATTTCAACTAGATTGCTATCACTGATTATAATGTATAAATAAATAAAGGTAAAAAAATACACTTATATATTTCTTATAAGAACTCTTTTAACATTGGTTTTGATATGTTATATAATTGTTCATTGTCATTTTTCGTTATTTTATTTTATTAAGATGTTAATGATATAATAAAATTGTGCTAATATTAAATTTTTAAATAAGTGTACAATAATATATTGAATATTGTATTAATTTGAGAAACTGATTACAAATTAAATCAGTCAATTTATGATAAATATTAAAATGAGTTTGGAAAGGATGAAGCTAATTTGAACTATTGATAATTTAATAGGATTTTTATTAGTTACTATTTAAGTTAATTATAAAAATAGATAAACAAAATTGTTGTTCAAATTTTTCTAAACTATAAACAAATTGGTTATGAAATGTAGAAAGTACATTTTTACTTAAAATTAAAATAATGGTGTATCTATTTGAAATACATTTTGTTTATTAAGGTTATTTTTTTTAGACTATATATTTTTAAAGAAAATAAGATTTATGTTTAATAAAATTTTTATGTTAAATTATTGTAATTTTAGATGTGATGGTGTTGGTCATATAGCTCGTGACTGTTCTCAATCTGCTAGTGAACCATCATGTTACAATTGTCGTAAAACTGGACATTTGGCTCGTGAATGCCCTGATGAACGTGTAGAACGTGGATATGGTGGTGGTGGTGGCGGCGGCGGCGGAAGCAGTTCTACTTGTTATAATTGTAACAAGATAGGGCATTTCTCTAGAGACTGCATGGAAAGCAGGTAATTTTCAAGTTAACTATCTATGCTACAGTTATTAAAAATATTTAAATATTTAAGTTTATAATTTTTTTTACTTTTACCGATGCAAAATGTATAAATGATAACTGATAAATTTATAGTATCATATCTAAAATAAGAGCTTAAATATTTTATGATCTTGTTTGACTAATATTCATTGAAATAGTTTAGAATAGGATTAAAGTCAAAAGATTATCTATTGAGAAAATTTACACTTAATTTTAATATTATGTATAAAATATTTATACTCCTAAGATTCATACAAATTACATTGTATTTGAGAATATTTTAACCTTTGTATTTTAATTTTTAAAATTTTTAAATCTTAATTTTTAATTTTTGAATCCTAGTATCAAAATAAATTAAACGTATTGGAGTTCGCTTATTTTATTAAACTTTTGTTCTACAATGTGTATTAATGTTTAACTGTAGTCGTGAAATGGAATTTTAATATTAATAATTTTATTTTAGAAATGGCGGTGGAAACTTTTCAGCTCTCTGTCGTAATTGTAACTGTTCTGGACATATGGCACGTGATTGCCCTGAGGGTAATAAACAAAGCTGTTACAATTGTGGTGAAACGGGACATCTGAGTCGTGAATGCCGCAAGCGGAACTAGTTCCAGAGCTTCAATACCTAAACTATTTTTATAAAATTTTCAAATTCGCAGCCAGAAAAAAAAACAGATAAATATAATATTGGAAAAATGATAATACAATCTCTTTCTTGATAATAATATAATATTATTTAAATATTCAATAGTTTTAGTATTTTATTAATGAAATCATTGTACACATACTTGTGACAGTTAAATTTGTATACTTGATGTTTAAAATTGATGGTTTAACTATCATTCTGATATTAATTACTGTAATCATAAAATTGTCTAAATAATACTTTTTTTTTCATCAATGAATTTTTTAATCAATGGATCTGTTTTCTATATATAAATCAAACATGTATTGTATGTAAGGGATTTGTTATTGTATTGGTCTTGTTTTTTTTTTCATCAATAAAACCTGGCAACACCGAGTTGACATCTTAAGTGTTATCATTAAGTTACAATATATTGTAACCTGACGGTTTAATATCTCTATCTTACCATTTAAGCAGTGTTGTTTGGTTTTAATAATTGTCATGTTGCTTAAAAAACTAGAAAGCAAGTGTCTGTGAATATGAGAATACATCAATTTATAGTGAGATTGTATAGAAAAACATCTAAGTTACTAATTTTTTACTGTTATTTAATTTCGATGTTTAACATTAAACTAAGTGAACGACATTAGTAAAATTATTAAATTACCATGTTTGTTGATACTCGAGTTAAGAATACTTATTCCTAACTCCGATAAGTGATGTTTTTGATATTGTTAAAGTTCTTTTATTAATTTTATTTTGAACTCAACCCTTTTGATAAAATTGTATAATTTTCATATCCATAGAAAATATATTATATATATATAAAAATTAAATTCTGGACCACGCATCATCATACTAAGTGTCAACTAAATTCAACAAAACTCATACTCTGTTCCTATTATAGTTTTACTCAATGATATAATACTAAGTCCTTTCTCATTAGTTTATTAAGTTTGTTATCACTGATAAATTTAAAGTTTGTGTAATTTCAATGAATTCAAATTCAGATTATTGTAACCAGCACAGTTAGATTAAAATTACGCCTTAATTGAAATTAAACTCGTACATTTTATATAAATATTTTTTTTATTATTATTATTATTATTTTTTTTTTTTTTTGATCAAAAATATGGTGTTTTGGCTGGCAAATTTTGGTGATTGTAATTATTTATAAGCTTGAATACAACACAATATGTTTTTCACAGTTACATACAAATTATTTAGATTTAAAATGAACATTTGTTAAACTTAAATGTATACATAACAAACTATAGCGTTATTTCAGAAGTCTGAAATTGTATCATTTAGTTTTTCATAAATTTCTTAAAAATGTTTAATTTTATAACAAATGGAAAAAAAAATCAATTTGAAAGCAAATACTTTTGTTTTTATTTAAAAATTTAAACATTAATATTATCTTATTGTTATTATTTAGTTTGTGGATCAATGTTTTTCTTGGAATAGTTATCAAGCTAAAAGCTTGTTTAACAAACTTTTGACAAGCACCTCGGTATTGAAGAATCTGCCTAGTCCATGATGAATTTTAATTATCCATTTCAAGTTTTTTCATGTAATTTATATTTTTATCTTTAAAAAGGCACAAATTGTATTAACAATATAATGTAATTATGGTTATTTGTTTATGGTGATTAAATAGGTAGTAAAAACATTTTTTTAATTTTTAAAAACCTATTTCATGGTTTTTACCAAGTAATTTTTCTATGACTATATTAATAAAAGTATATAAACCTGGATCTATTATTGAATTAGTTTTTGCCTAAATAAATAAATTATTTAATAATAATTGCACTTAACCAAATGACTAGGATGTAATGGATTATGCTAAAAATGTGAACACAATACATGATATGAAACATCTCTGAAGCCTTGATGATAATTAACTTGTATCAGAATTCAATAAATTCCAATTGTGTGAGATGTAAGAAATTTTAAGATTTCAATTAAACATTCTTTTCGCTTGCGAAAACGACAAAATATTAGCTCTATATGATCTTATCAAACATTATATTCTATATTCAATCTCGTCACAATTGAACATTTCTTTTTTCAAATTTAATTTATTAATTTTAACTGTCATTACTCACTAGTGTAGGCCGCTTTTGGCTCTAATTCTAGGGAGCAAAAATATATTACAGTTTTTAGATGTGTGGAGAAATTTCACTTCCATCCTACCAAATCAAATCTGAATTTTTGTCAACGTGAAAATATTAATTTTCATTAAAACTAACTTAAAATGGGTACAAAAAAGACTGGCTAACAGGTTTTGAAACATGGGGGTTGTTGGAATACGATAAAAAAAAAAAAAACACCATCATTATAAAACCAATGTTTTTTTTGCAAAGGTGGAATGGATATTTTTGGCCAACCGGAAAATTTTAAGAAGGGCCCCCCAAAAATGATAGTTTTTTTGGGAAGGTTCTTTGTAATAATATTACTAATTAGATCATGACCTGGTGATTTTTTAATTGGGAGTTGCTTGATAATGTGTTCAATTTCACCCGGAGAGGTGTTTAAAGTATGTACTTCGTCTCGTGGGATATTCTTCACTCTTAGGATAAGTTAATGGCCTAATGGGGTTGGGTTTATTGCATTTTAAAGAAATGATAGGTCATTAATCATTTTTTTTTAGTCAAACGATTCTGAGTAAAACTAGAATTAAAACCATACCGTTCGAATGGAAAAATTTCTTTAAATATGTAAACATTTAAAGTTGAAAATCGATGTAAAAGCGGTTTATTACGTAAAAATCGTTTTTAACCAACCCAAACGAATTTTAAATCTGAGGACGCTAAGCTCTCTCAAGTCCCAAGCACCTCCGAAATCACGCCTATGCAGAAATACATTTTACTTTTCTAAAATGGCAACTACGGTTTACAACATACAAAGGGAGAAATAATATTTTTTTTTGGACATTTTGGCGTGCACATTTTTATTATTAAACCATAGGTAAAGAGGTATACCCAATTAACGTTTTGAACACCAGAGTAGTGGCAGTGTATGATTGCGGGTACTATGCTTCTCTTTTTCGGTGTACTATCCAAAAATATAATTTATAATAATACTTATAATAAATAATGTATCTCTCGACTGTTATCGGTCCAATAATCCAAATTAAACGATTACAATTTCCAAAAATGGTGTTTGTTTTCATAATTCTTTTAAATTTATTGTTTTTTGAAATGTTTCAACACACAGGTTGCTATTATCATACAAGTAGGTACTTGAACAATTTTAATAGTGCAGTTACACTAACGACTAATCTATACAATATTAGTCATTTTAGTAATATTTTGGTAATTAGGATATAAATGGCATTGACGATGGAAACATTTTAAATACAATTTACGACGATATTCGGTAATAGGCAGTAATAGTTACTTATAGTCAGTAAATAGTATTAGTGGATACGATTTTATATTTTGATAAAGTGGTGTTGCGCTGAATTATTTATAATGCTTTTAGTGAGTAATATAAATAGAACTGAGGAAAGAAGAGCAATCAATGGATTGGCTAATGAGTGTGTAGAGTTGATATTAAGTTTGAAAAAGTTTTAGAGATTCTTTTTGTTTTCATAATAAATATGTTATAAACTTACAATATGGCGATTACCATTTAAGAAACCGAAAACTAAAATTATGTAGATGAAAAAAAGTACTTTTTCGATAATACGAAGCTCAGTATTGTCGTAGTGTTCATTAAAAACAAAAATAAATAAACAAATGGAACAAAAGTCATTAGGTACACCTACCTATACGTTTCTCTAATAGATCTGAAACGCTGTATGTAAGTATTTCATCACGATTACGTAAAAAAAAAAACCAACACATTTTCTGTTTTCGGTAGAATTTTATTTAAAAGGCATTAATTAAACAAATTATTATGAAAATGAAAGTACCATCATAACGACCAATATTCACTATTCGCTGATACTTTAATTTCTAAGATGTCAACAAAATAAACCTTTTCAGACACGGTCGTTGACGAGTGAAAAAATATATAAGGAAATATTGTAGAATTATAGTTTTTACGAATTATATCCATACAAAAATTTAGCTACACAACAAAAAACAAAAATAGTCAACATGTAAATGTTTGTCGAGTGTGTCTGGTTAAATATTTCACAATTTGCCATAGTCCTGTACGTTTTTATCATATTTTGATACGATATTTTTAACATTTTTTTTTCAAACAATTCTACGAGTGTTTGAAATTGTTTTTTTAAAAAATATCTTGTATCGCGTAGTTATATTACTCGTACGAGTAAAATCACATTAATTCGTATACGATATTTTTACCGTCTAATGCCCAGTCCCGCGAGAGGCTATATTTAATTAATAGGTAAGAAGTTTTTATTCCTATTTGAACACGACGGGACCCAACTCGCCGTACATTTTTTCGAACGACTGTTTGGTACCTACAACACTAAGGCCGAGCGCAAATTGAGACGTAGGCGACGCAGCGCAGCGCAGCACAGTTTTTGTGATCTACTGGTTCGGACAGACGAGCGTAAATTAAGTAGCAGGGTAGGGCAGCGTAGTACTGCTCCTACGTCGCACGGTGTAGTTTATGACACAGTTTCCTGCGAATGTGTAGCGCAGTTTTTCAACTTCGACTTTGAAAAATTTGAATTCAATTTTTTTTATTAAGCTATATAATATATTATGGAAGAAAAACTGATTGAAGCAGTTCGACAAAACAGTGTCTTATTTGACACTAGCCATCCTGACTACATGAAGGCAAAATTGAAAAACAATATATGGGAAAATATTGCTAATGAATTTAAATTTAAAAATGGTAAGAATAATTTATTAGATTAAATATTTATTTTATTGTCATAGATTAGGTATAATTCCTTTGTCAAAACAAATTCTCCGTGACTTTTTTTTTTTTCATAAAATCACTATTTCGCGACTTTTCCCGTTTAATTAAAGAATATAAACCAGTTCATCCAATGAATAAATTGATTTCAAATATTTTGTTGAGAAATAATTTCCAAAACACATAGAAAATTCTAAATCGTATAAGGTTTTAATAATAGTAATAAACCTGTAGGTAATTTAATTGGAAACGGTTAAATATCTCCACGGTTCGTATTACTGATGCTTTGTGTTCGGAATGATTTTACCGAAGAAATTATTTATCGTTTCTTTAAAAGCAAACACATCCATCACTGGTATTTTGAGCACCGGTGTTTTTTTCACGCATGTACTTACCCGGCGCAACGTACAAAAAGCATGGAGCGACAACTCAAGTCGATATAGAGGAATCTGTTGTGGCAGAGGAATATAGAGAAATCTTCAATCACTCACACGACGTCGAATCGCCGAAAAGTATAATGATACACTGCTCGGAATCGGCTCGTTCTCGAAGGAAAATTTCAAAGCTTGGACGTTTATCGATCGTTGGGATCTTCCTCTCCGATGCTAATGTACCTACCGAGAAAAAAATCGGAACTTTCCATATATCGCGTTGTAATTTTACGTTTTTTGCTCACAACTTGCGTCATCGTTCATCGCCTGGTCGTCGTTATGCTTTAATTATCACCGGTCAACGTTTTAAGCCAAAACAATCAAAACAAAACGGTTTGTAGAGTGGCAATATTTCATTTTTATTATTTCCGAATTCACTTGAAAAATCCGAGATTTTGATCTCGAACAGACGGCGATGGGTGCAATGAAGATTTAAGAACAATCGATGCAAAATTATGCGGTTTCTTTGATCTCAGTTCCAAAACCACCGGTCGGGGTCGCGGACAATATTTCTACAACAACAGTTGTCCGTGTGACGAGCATATTATTATTATCATTCGATCAGAGAGCATCGTCAATCAATGTGGTGCGATTTATTAGTAGGTGGCCGTCGTGCGAATTCGACGGATTCGTTGTCGCCACGATAATATCATTATTATTGTTGAAATACCGCGCGCACATGGGCGTCCCCAGGGGGGGGACAAGACGGGGCACTTGACCCCCCCTGGAATAATGTTATTTCCACAGCAATTGGTTAGTAATATATGAAAAGTAAATTCAAATAAAGAAAAATTTATTGAAAATGCACTGACACAATTTGGTAGAGAATGTCCACGGAGATTAAAATTTATATAAAAAAGAATGATGTTTAATAATATTTTTTTATGTTTTGATTGTAATAATAATACCTACCTAATTTTAATGTTTAATTCATAATTTTATTGAAATAATGACGAAATAAAATATAATTTACTATAAATAAAATGTATATAAAAAAATTTTCATTTATTTTTTAAATTAATTTTGACCCCCCCTAGAAAAATGTCTGGAGACGCTCATGCGCGCGCAGACGGTTTTGGCCCGAGACGGAATGTAAATATTTTCGGCGTTTACACGAGAGTTTGTCGACCGCAGTTGTACCTATCGGCTTTTTTTTGCCGATTTTCCACGTTCGACTTTTCAAGGCGATATAAACTCACGACAAACAACAGGCGTCGGCCGCCACACGCTAATCGAATGTCAACCGACGTTACCGACGAGTGACGACGTCGGTACACGGTTACTTTGTGTTCCGACGTGAAAATATGACGTAATCGTATTCGTTCTGTGCAGGTACTGGTAGTCGGCGGCCGTAATTAGCTACGCGGCCGATTCTCGAGCGAAACACAATCGTTAATCAAATATTTTGATTAACTCTCGTGTTTTTAATAACACCTGTGTCTAAAGGAGTTTGTCCGGCGGTAGAGGTACACGCGGTTTCCACAACGATCCGCCGGCGACCGGTGAGGGGGGGGCTCTGTGTCGGTACCCGTCTCCCCCCGCGTATACGAGCCGTATCGGCGATAAAGACGTTTTATGTACTTACGATCTGTACAATAAGGCGGGACGCACACCAGAGCGATACGATATATGAGATACGCGATATCCGATATACGATAATTATCGTCTATTATAGTTTCTATGTATTTATTAATAAAACGAAATTACCGCTCACACCAATGCGATTGCGACTGTTATCGTGCAATATTTATTGCATGAGATAAACTGATCAAGTCGCGTTTGAAAATTATCGCAATAGTCGCACGAACTTAGCCTGTCAATCGTACAACATGAACAACGATCCGGTATATAATATCAATTTTGTTCATGTTATTGAAAAGTACCGGTGTATATGGGACTATACCTTAAAAGATTATAGCAGACGAGATGTCACAGAAAAAGCTTGGAAAGATGTGGCAAATACTGTACACGATTCTGGTAAGAATAATTTTTTTTTCATTTAAAACCACAACATTTTTCATTCAAAAACGTTTCTTTTCAACTAAAAAAATTTGTTTTAGTTGAATAGAATAATTTTGTGTGATTATTTCACTATAAATTTAAAATTTCTTAAATACATTTTAATCAGTAATAATTTTTAAAGTACAAAATCGTCAATCTGACGTACGAGAGTATTATTGTGTATTAATGCACATCAATTATATATTCTACTTTATATTGAAAAATTAAATGAGTAATACATTTTTATCAATAATTCACATATCATGTCGTCATAAATAAATAAGTGATTAAAATAAAAATATTTTATACATGTTAGATATAAATCACAAATAAATAATAATTAATAATAATACATTTTTATATATATTTCCATTGATGAGGTATACTGCCTTCTGGAGAAATAAAATATTCCGCCAATGTGTCACGAATTTGCATAGCCCTAGTTTGTCTTAGTGGGATTCGTTCGACGTCATTTAAAAATTTTTCTTGAGGTACGTTTACACAAGGTTCGTGGTTTGTCGTTACCGAGTATAACTTGCCTTCACGAATTCGTATAAAATTGTGGAGCACACATGCCGATTTAACAATATTTATTACTCGATCTTCTTTACAACCGATTGGATGCTCAAAAATTCGAAATTTTGAAGTCAACATTCCGAAAGAACATTCGACAGATTTTCTACCTCTCGAATGTCTAAAATTATAAATTCTTCGTTTATTATTTAATAATTTTTGTGGGTAAGGTCGTAATAAGTATGGTAGTAATGGGAAAGCTTCGTCTCCTACTAAATAGTGTGGTAATACAATATTATTTGTGCCAGGTAATTTAGAAGGTGGTGGAATAGATATTTTCCCATTATTAAGCCATTTTCCAATTTGTGAAGTTTTAAAAACACCTCCGTCACTATTACGACCTAACTCACCTACATCAATAGTAGTAAACAAACCATCTGCATCAGATACAGCCATAAGAATTATAGAGAAATATCCTTTATAATTAAAGTAGCTCGATCCAGAGTTAGCGAAATTTTTAATGCGAATATGTTTTCCATCGATCGATCCTATACAATTTGGTAAATTCCAAACATCATAATAACGTTTAGAATTTTTTTCCCATGTTTCTTTTGTAGGAATCGGCATAAAATGAGGCTGTAAACAATTCCAAATAGCTAACGTAGTTTCTTTGACAATATCTCCTATAGTTGACGCGCCTCGATAAAACTGAAAGGAAAGATCATTGAAACTACTGCCTGTTGCCAAAAATCTAAAATAAAACATTTTTAAATCATTTTTTAAAAATTTTTTTTTAATTATTTAAAACTATATCACTAAAAAATTTAACTATTGAACAAATTAGATATATGTTCGCAAATTTAAAATATTAAAATCATTTTTCTTTATTTTATTAGATATAATACATAACTTTTCAACTACAAAACTATTGTTAATATTATTATGGGTATTTTATTTTTATTTTCGTATACCTAACAATAATTTCTGTATTTAATTTCAGTTGTTAACTGTCGAGATCGTTGGAGAAATATTCGGACAGCTTTTGTTAGATCTCGAAAATCCACTGCAAGTGGCTCGTCATCAGCTCAAAAAAAGAAAAATTCATACTATTTACAAGACCATCTACATTTTTTGATTCCATATACAAAGGGAAAACCAACAACTGGAAATTTATCAACAACTACATCAGAAAATCAAAGTATACATGAAGATAAAGAAATTGATACTAGTGAAAGTGAGAGTGAGGAAAGCCCTATACAAGAATTTGAAGATCCAACGACTTTATCAACGACACCTACAAATAATTTTACTCCAGAAATAACTGATGATATTAGCAAAAAAAAATCATATAAGAGGTCTCACGAAAAAAAAGACGAAGTTGATTCAGCTTTTTTGAAATGGATGGAATCGAAAAAAGCAAAACCAAATGAAGATGCTGATTTAAATTTTTTGAAAAGTTTAATTCCCGATATAAAACAAATGAATAATATACAAAAACGTAAACTCAAACGAAAGTTTCTTGAAATTATTGATGAAATTTTAGACGAAAATAATTCTGGATCATCACACTCTACGGGATCTACATCTACATCGTCTAGTTTAAATATGGCGTGGAAAATGGGCACGTACAACGAAAATGTAAGCATGATGGTAAATTCGACTATTCCGCCAACAGGACAGACAGAAAGAATTCAAAATAGCAGTAACATCAACCAAGAGTGTAATGTAAACCACTGGACTAGTAATTTCGAAAACATTTAAAATAATTAAATATATTACTTATAAACTTAAGTTTAATCATAATATTTTGTGACCTTGACACAGTTATTGTTAACTCCGAATGTCATTAAAAATGAATTTATTTGTATATTATTAATTATAAGTTGGTTCCTGTGATAATTTTTAGCTTTTACGTACCGTAAACAAATTAAAAGACGTTCTTCCACTGGGATAGATACTCGATAATGTGTGTCTCTTTTTTCAATATTTGGTCGAGTAAGTTCAATTAGAACTTTAAACGACTCTTGGCTCATTCGATAATAGCTCTGAAATTTTTCAGCATCCAGTGAAAGTTCTCTTGCAATTATAGCACAACTATGATTTATATTTATTAAATTGTACGGATGAACCCAAAATTGTCTTTTTTTTCTTTTTTGTCGGCGTTTCATGTATAACATTGCAACAACTACATCGTCATCGCTGGACTCCATTGTGAACCAATACTAAATTAACACTAGCATGCTCGAAAAACTTTTTCCATAGTTTTATTTTTATTATCTATATCATAATATCGTAAGCGTCGCGTATTATAAGTATGTGTGGAAGTCGCAATACAATTATTATCGTAAATCGCATATCGCATATCGCATATATCTTATCGCTCTGGTGTGCGTCCCGCCTAATGTGGACTGCGCGCGTTTGCGTAGGTACGCATGATAAAACAATATAATGTGATTATTCCCGTCTAATTGAGTTTAATCGGAATAGATTATTGCGTAACGCGTCCATGGTCCATCGGCCGGGACGCGCGTGTAGTACGATTGTCTCGCGAGAGACGGATCGACGTGAACGAGAGTGCGAAACGAAAAATTAATGTTTGTTTTCGTGTTTGTTTTCCCCTCTCGTGTTCTTCTTCTTCTTCTTCTCCGCTCTCGTTTCGTAAGACCGACGCGCGCGGCAACACGTACCGAGGAAACACGGCTGACGCGTTAAAATCAAATTCAAAATCGATAATTAAATGATAACCGCGACGACCCGATTCTTCCGTTTTGACGTCATGTCGTCTGTCGCCGCGACGACGTGCTTGCCGTTTTTGGCGATCGCTTTGCACTTGGTCGCCGGAGGCTACGTGTACAAGACCGATTATTTCACGGTACCGGTAAGTGCTGCTGCGGATACGAGACGATTCAATCCGTGCTCGACTATTTTATTATTACTGAACACACTGTACGAGCATAGGTTCTGATGTTTTGTTTTTGTTTTTACTACTCAAATTTGTATCGTAAACTAATAAACGCCTCGTGATTTTCGAGTAGGCATACGTGTTATGTACACTACAGCTGGTAACATACGTGGAAAATATTTTGTTCTCGTAATTATTATGTACAGTTTTCAAAATTATCTGCGAACTTCCCGAGTAAGAATCGAACGTGCACTATGCAATAAATTCTAATAATTTATTTTTACATACTATTTTATTTCGTGTAATTTAATCTTGGATTCATTTGTATATAAATGCATTCGTAGTCAAAAGCTTTGTTTTAAACGCTTACTAGTAACACAGAACAATATTGCTAGTAATAAACAAATGACAATCAAATAGACAGGTATGTCATAGATAAGGTGACCATACGTCCCGTTTTTAACGGGACAGTCCCGTTTTTTGAATCTCTGTCCCGTTGTCCCCTGGGAAATCTCCGGGACGCTAAAATGTCCCGTTTTCAAAAAGTAGACAATTAAAATAATGAAAATAAATGTTCTTTGACGAAATATCGTTTTTAGAAAAATATACAAGTATTTAATTTTGTAATTATTACACGAAAAAATTTTGTTTATAATAAGTTAATTACCTAGTAAGTGTAATAAGTTAATTTAATTTTTTTGTCCTTTAAAAACATTATAAGCACCACAGAAATTTGCTAGTAATATTATTAAATTAAAAATATTTGTTTGTTACAAATAATTATGATTATTTTTTTTTGTCCCATTTTGATTAAAAAAATATATGGTCACTTTAGTCATAGACGTTAAAATTATCGTTCTTAGCCACGGTAAACGTAGGCACCTGTGAAAATAGTTGAATGACGGTCCGGTCAAAAATAATAATGATAATCATATGTGATTAAATCCGATCTCAAACTCCTGTTTACTCTTGCATATAGATTATGTAATCATCTCATTTTATTCACTGACTAATCGAATAGCCAATAAGCGATTGAACGAATTCAATTAAATTGTTGATATTATTCTTATCGAAATTAAGTTTGTATTTAAATCCTATTGTCAAAAAGAGAATCGATGTAATTTTTCATAACTCTATTCTCGAAAATCACGGGTAATAAATTGATGTACAAATTTAGATTCGTGTCATTTCCTGAAGCAAACAATTAAATTCATCCAAAGTAAATATCACGAGAAAAAAATTTACATTCAACAAATATTCTTTCTGCGAAACGAATAGTATTTGAATTATTACCCAAGTCCTAAATCTAATACAAAACCAACGCGTATTTTTTAAAGTAAGTATTTGAATACTTTTATGATTCAAATAGACACTTTGAACATTCATATTTGCATAGACTATTGTGATTTTCCTCTTTTGTTTTACCTCATACATTGTAGTATTAACAATATTAACTAGTATTTGTCTATTAACCTTGTTGAACTATTTTAAAATGTATTATGCTTTGTTTTATTGATCGTATTTAAAATATTCATGATTCATCAAACATTGCTTATTTGAAATAAGTAATGACTGATGAATATTGGATAAACCAAGAAGCTAAGTGATATCTTTATCCATCTTCGATCATGTGACTTGGGCTATTAAAAATAATTTGAAATGTTGTCGTGAATTATTTGAATATTAAATTTATGAAGGTAGATACTTATTTAAATAGTTTTAGATCTATACACATTTAAATAATTCTTAAATTTATGGAACAATATTAAATCATTATTCAATTATATATGATGCTAGCAAGTAGCATTTTATTCAGTGTATTTATGTGTTTTATTAACATTTTCTATGGATTATGCATACAAAAAAAAAAAAAAAAAAATGAATAATCATTTAATTTAAACTTTGACAGATTTAACTCTAACATTATGGTTTTTTTAAAAACATTTAATTGTATGTGGTTTCAATACATACTAGTACTTTTCACCGTAAACTACTCTGTATAAATGCTATTAATTACATCTGATAAATATTAAAAATGTATTTTCTGCTAATTTGTATAGTTGTATTAATTGTGATGTATTTTTAAGGACACCCTTCGGAGAAAACTACGAAACGTGTCATTGTCTGCAATGAGAAACGTTCAACCAAAGAATGATCATTTTTGTCTAGACTTAATTGTTTTATTCAGATAAATAAATTCAATATTTGTGAAAATAAAATACACTTATGTGTTTTATAAATTCAACATCGTATGGCGTTTAATCTAAAACGTAAAAACAAAAAGATTTTTATATTTTTCGCATCATTATTTACATTTTAGCGATTGAGTCCAACTACCTATAAAAATGTAAAACAAAATGTTTGCTTGGGACAGTTTGTTTCTTATGGTTTGAACATTATTAATTATATAAGTGTCATGTATATATTAGTCTAATGCAGTGACGTGGTCAGAATTGTAGATTGAGGGGGGAGGAGCGAAACGCCAAAAAATTCTTAATTGTTTATTGTACATAAATTATAATCCACACTCGGTTTAACTTTTTAATAATATAATGATACATTTTCAAATAAATTTAATTAACTATGAGTTATGACTAATAACTGAAACAAATTTATTATAATTAATTTATTATTTATTAAGTGTCAATAAAGCAAAAATACTTTTAAATAAGGGCCTGGAACTTAACACATTTGCATATTCCTTAGGAAACTGCATATTAGTTTTGATTCGATACAAACTCGTGTCAAAATACATTTAATCAAAATACAAAACATTTTTGTTGCTATGTTATTACATTTATGTGATTTTGCACATGTTCAACAATTTAAAATATTATATTAATGCACACTAAATTTTATATTTATAAATCAACAAAATTGAACAATTGAAAAATGAAGAGCCACCGCACACCGTTACGTTATCGGCTTCTTTTTAAATTACACTACATCGAATATCTATAGTAAATGTATTATGATTAGGGACCGGATTTATATGCACGAAAAATCCTCAAAATATGCTTCTAAAAATGCTGTAATATGTTATAAAATATGTATTTATTTTTAAATATGTACTTAAATATGCACTTAAAATTTTGTTTAAAACTATGTAAAAATATGTAAATGTATTATGTAAAATTATGTAACAATATTTATTAATTAATATAGTATTAAAAAGTATAAAAAAGCTTTTAAAGTATTTTTTCATCTTCGTCGCCATTCAACATTCTGTATCTTCAATCTATAAAGTATTAGCTCACATTAATAAAAACTGAAACAAAAATTGAATTCATATTTTACCTTATTGCATTGGATGATCAGAAGTTCCTTAATGTGTTCAAACGTTAAATTCCTCCGATTATCTGTAAGTACATTTTTGTACATTGAAAAACTTCGCTCGACCTCAGCAGTATTTATAGGAGCGTACTTCATACATGCAATATCACTTGCATTTAAATCTTCAGGTAGTTCATAGTTTCCGTCTATTTCTCCTTCCAAAATCTTAGAAATTGTCTTCATTATTTTATATCCAGGGTTTTTTCTTAGTACAGTTGTAAGTTTGGCATTGATAATACCACCAATTTTGTTTTTTGATAATTTTAATGTAGTTTTTGCATTTTTAATTTTGATCATGGCTTCTGATAACAAGTAATCTTTTGATTCTAACATTTTTATCGTGCTCGGAATTATTTCAAAATTTGATTTAATGTAAATTAAATTAGCTTTCAAATTAGGATCTTTTATCAAATCTTGCGATTTTTTAATTGAAATTGAGTCTTCACTGTTCAATTGAAGAATTATTTCTTTAATAATTTCCAAGTTGTCACAATAATAAAAAGCGGCGTTTAGCCATGTACCCCAACGCGTTAATATAGGTTGTGGTGGAAGTGCAAGATTAGGGGCCATATTTCGGAAATGTATCGTACGCGATGGAGCTTTTAAAAAAACTTTTTTGACGTTAGAAATAAGTTCATCAACTTGAGGAAATTGATTTCTTATTTCTTCGGCAACCCTGTGTAATCCATGTGCTACACATGTAGTATGAACGATTTTTGGATAAAATGATTTAATAGATTTACCTGATTTAATCATATAGGGTGCAGCGTCACTTAAAAATAGCAATACCTTATTGTGCCGAATACCAGTAGGCCATAAAATTGATAGCGCCCGATCGAAAAGTTGAGCAATTGTGCTATGGTTTGCTTTTTCCAAAGCCTCGGAATGAAGTAAAAATGTTTGACTTGGTCGATCTATTTCTAATGTACCGACAATTACATTCGCTACATATCGTCCCTCACAATCGGTAGTTTCGTCGATTGAAATCCAGATATTATGATCCCCAATTGAACTTCTTATGTTTTTCATAGTTTCAGAGTAGCATTTTTTCACATAATTTTTTCGTAAGGTCGACTCATCTGGTATGTGTCGTTTAGTATATTTTTCTAGGAAAGCGCGAAGAGATGGATTTTGTAATTTAAATAAAGGAATATTTGCAGAAATAAAAGCTTGGCAAATATCTTCATTAAAGTTATCCACGTTTATATTAGAAATAAAAGTTTGTTTTCTATTTATTGAATTTGTTTCTTTGAGTTTTAAATTATTCTTGTGTTTATCACGTGATAAATGTTGGTCTACCAAAAACTTTGTAGTCGCATTAACTGGAATTTCACAAATATTGCAATACAAAATTGAACCATCGGTTTTAAAAATATCTTTATGATCGTTTACGTATGTCTGTAAACGACTCCTAATTGGAGTTTTTACTTTAGGCATTTTAAAGTTCCGAATTAAAATTATATCAAAACTCACTAGACGCATTCGGGCACAATTTTAAACATCAAACGCAAGACACGGACTGACATCGAAAACTGACCGTCTAACACTTGAATTCTATTATATGAGCAACGAATTTATCTATATTTATATATATGTTGCATATTATGACTATATGAAGTATGTAATCTTATCTTTGTCAATTTTATCGATTTTATGTGTCTGTGAACGTGAAAATTCGATGAAAAACGAATATATGTGTTATAAATAATAATATGCACTTTAAAACTACAAATATGCATTCAATATGTATTTAATAGGTAAAAACGTTGAAATATGCAAAATATGCAAAATAAAATTGGTGTTATTTTAATAAGAGTGATCGAAATCGGGGAAAATTTTTATCAGATTTCAAAAAGCTCATTCCAATACATATATGCATTTGCATATAAATCCGGTCCCTAATTATGATTGACCCAGTTTTATTTCCATTTTTTTCAAACAGATATTTATCTACACAAAAAGTTTTTATTGTTGCAGTTGATGTCGCACGCTGACGTGCCTTATCGTATATATTTTTTTTATTCTAAATATCAATATTAATATTTTTAACGAAACAGAAGAATTGTAATCAGAATGAATAAATTTTTTACACAATAAATTAATTTTTACATGCGTTTAAAGTCAATTAAAATATTAAAAAAAAAAAATTGATTTCTTTAAAGAGGTTGGGGTGACTAGTGTCACCTTTGCCCCTATCGTCACTACGTCACCGGAACGTACTTGTATATCACTAAAACAACTGGTTTGCAAAAAAAAAAAAATATTATTTAAAAAAAAAATCAGTTTTCACTAATACCATACAGGTGTATTGATTTCATTTGCGTTCCGGTTCGTTAGATTGTCCGTTTCGAGCACATATTTTTCATTTACACCGCTCGACAACATAATATTATGCTACGACAGCACCGATATGTGTAATGTGTATGTGTAATGTGTGTGTGTGTGTGTGTGTGTCTGTGTGACTCGGCGCAGGGTTTCATGTGGGAGATCGCCCAGGAGTTCCGCGCGCTGCTCGTGTTCGCCGAGCACCGGTATTACGGCGAGTCGATGCCGTACGGCAACGATTCGTTCAACGACAAAGGCCGGCTGGGCTATCTGACGTCGCAACAGGCGCTGGCCGACTACGTGGACCTGATCACGCACTTGAAGCGGCCGCGCGACGAGCACCGGCACCGGCACCAGGGGCCGCGCCACGGGCCGGACGGCGGCGGCGTGGGACCCGCGACGGACCGCGGCAAACGGTCCGGCTCGAACCCGACGATCGCTTTCGGCGGCTCGTACGGCGGCATGTTGGCCGCCTGGTTCAGGCTCAAGTATCCGGCCGTGATCGAAGGGTTGGTTGGTTTTGGTTACCGTTCGGTTTATTCAGTTCCGACTCCGGACCGCGCTGGACCTCTGGAAAAACCACCGTGACTTTAGAATATCATAATTATGTCCTACAGGTCAGACTCGTAAATGGTTCCAGCGAGCATTTTTTCGAAAAATCCCACTTTTTCTCAGAAATAAAAACGTCAAAAGACTTCTGGAAAAAAAATAAATTCCAAGAAAGCTTTAAACCCGGTGTAGATTCAGAAATGTTAAATAGATTGTCACGTAGACAACTTTATTTTACTTTATTTATAACTTCTTTGACACTAGAGAATTTTTAAATCATCAATATCATTTTTTTAACTTATTTAAGTTTTTTATAATCATATAAATAAAAATAAAAAAATAATACTTATTTCGGTACTCGGTTTATTTCAATTCTTATTTTTCGACTGAAATGAAAGAGAACACCCGATAAGTGCACCCATATCCCCCATTGAATCTATGTTTCCCATAAACTCTGGCCCTCGATAGAGCTTTATGAAAAAAAAAAAAAATCAGGCCTTCAACATGCAGATTCACAGCTCACAGTAGCGGTTTGAAAAACATAATTATACCACGCTCAAAACAGTCCAGGAGTGAAATTTCGTTTTTGACCTTATTTTCGAAAAGTATCCCCGCTTGAATTTCATGCGAATTCGAATGACGGCCGTATGCAGACGAACACGGCTTTTAAGGACGAAAGTCGGCACCCCTGTTGTCTACTCGTTTAGAGCATCGAAATGTAAAAATAACTCCGTGATAATCATCGAGACACCGAGCAGTATGCGCGGACGAGGAGTCGGAACGACATCGTCCGTATCACTGTTATAATATTATTTCGCTCGACCTTTTTCTTTTTTTTCACACAGAGCTATAGCGTCTTCCGCGCCCATTTGGCAATTCACAGGGATGACGCCGTGTAGTGAGTTCGCCAAGGTCACGTCGATGGCCTACTCGAGTACGAGTGTCGAATGCGGTTTGACGATATCGGCGTCGTGGCAAGTCATTGACAATGTCACGAAAACGGGTAAGTAATGCTATCTTAGCGTTGCTAATTAGTTTTGTGCGTGCTGTTATCTCTGTATACGAGTACAAGCACGATTTTTCAAAAACCGCAAAAGGAATAAAACAAATATTTCGTCCGTAATACTCACGACGGCCGTACGGTCGTAAACACAACCGAGTCGTTTTAAATTGATAAAATAATAAAAGTATTCCTGCTTGAATTTTATGCGAATTCCAATGACGGTCGTATGCAGACGAACATATGGCTTTTAAGGACGAAAGTCGTCACCTCTATTGTCTACCCGTTTAGAGCATCAAAATGTAAAAACAACTCCGAGATCATCTGCACCAAGACACCGAGTAGTTTGTGCGGACGAGGAGTCGGAACGAAATTGTCCGTACCACTGTTATAATATTTCGCTCGACCTTTTTCTTTTTAAAAATAAGTGATCGTCACCACCACAGGCATTTAACATGACACTCGGTAGATAATTATGACGAACATGGCGAAACTACGGGTCAGACCAGTCAGGCCATGGCCTGATCTAATGCTGACAGGACCCTGGCCTTAGAAATGATACAGATGAGGGATATATTTTTAAAAACATTACATTTAAAAGGAAACTAAAATACAGATAATACAATTAATATTAGTGACGAGTTTTATTTATAGCCAAATATTTATTTTGTTTAATATAAATAAGGTTTTACTCGAATTGTATTGGTTTCACAATGATGTGTGTGTGTGTGTTTTTTTAGCATCGTATTCATATGGATAGTTTTCTAACAATACTGATTAAATCTCAAAAACTGTTAGGGTTTTTTTTACCCATTTTAAGTTTGAATTTTAATGAGAATTATTATTTTTACGTTATGTATAGCAATTTTTTCAATTAAAATCTTATAAAATTTTAAATAATTTATTTATCCAGTAAAAAATGTCTATCACCAATAAACTCGACACATTTTCTTATCTTTGATTTAAGTCTCATAAAGCTCAATTTGGTAAATTATTTTTTATTAGATTCAAAATTTGAAAAATTACAACTCAATAGATTATTTTTACGTAAAGTATTAGATATATTTTTCATAAATTATCATTCATTTTAATTAATTTAACTGTTGTTTTTATGAAACAAGTATTTATATCATGCACTTTCTTTGCATAATATATGTCTAAGCTTCAGTATATTGTGACTATTTTACTAAAGGCTTGTACATATATTAAATATTTACATAAAAAAACACAGCCCTGAGTATAAAATGTATAAATATAATTAAGTCTATCTAATACGTTAAAAATGAACAAAATTTTAATTGGCGATTTTTTTTTCGACGGAGAGAGAGACATTTTTAGATATTTTGGCCTAACCTTATACACATGTCTAGTTTCGTCTATGAATTGACGAATACATTGTTGTCTTATTTCAGCCGAAGGAAAATCGTGGTTGTCCAAACAATGGAAATTGTGCTCTCCGCTAGTAGCCGACAGTGACGTAACGATACTGAAAAATTGGTTAGCTGAAATTTACGTGGACTTGGCCATGATTAACTATCCATACCCTGCGAATTTCTTGACACCGTTACCTGGATATCCAATCAAGGTGAACTCGATTACCTATTCGAAATACATATTGATATATTATATACTCTCGAACAATAGTTTTCACGAAACAATAGATGTGTATGAGTAATACAAGTATAATATAGTCTCGACTGGTATCTTAGAATTATTTTTAAACATTAAACGCGTTTTTACACCTATTTATTTCGTGTGTCGTGCAGGAATTATGTAAATCGTTGAAAAACCACACGGAAGACAACGAGACTCTGTTGATTTCACTGTTCAACGGAGTGAGTGTGTTCTTTAACTACACAGGCACGTCAAAATGTTTAGACTTCAACAGTTCTGCAACTCCGACGCTTGGCACGCAAGGCTGGGATTATCAAGTAATAAAAGCGCGGTGGCGAAAACAAACCCATTTTAACATCACGTGTGTAATACGTTTCAGAGTTGCACCGAAATGGTCATGCCGATGTGCTCTAACGGAGTTACGGATATGTTCGAAGTAAAACCGTGGAACTTTGAAGAGAACGCTAAATACTGTTTTGAAATGTTCGGCGTCCGGCCACAAAGCGATATTATAGAGAAAATTTACGGAGGGAAAAACTTAAATGCGGCTTCCAATATAATATTCAGGTATCTAATAGAAATGTTTGAAAATATTTCATAGGCAACTGTACAATGTACTATGTGGTTTAAAAATGTTTGTTGGTGAAAGGTTGTGTATGTTTGTAAATAAAATATTACTAAACAAATTCGTTTATTAAATTTGACCGCGTTCCCGACTTATTTGTTCAATACTTTACAATGAGGAATAATAAAGAAAGCTACCTCAAATGTTTATTCATGTAAATGTGTAAAAGTCAAAAAATAGCTAAAACAATTAATGAATTCGCAACGAGTAGTCTTATATTAGAAAAAAAAAAAGTGTTAGATTTCTAGCATTATTCTTATTAAAATTGAAATGCGCATCATCAATGAAAATCGTTGAAAGTAAATATTACCTAGGTAATATAAATACTTCATTTATATGGCTTTTACTTACTTTTTATTGCGTGTAAGTGGTATATTCACAATAAAATATTTTTTGATAATTTTAGCTTGACGACTTGATGCACTGTTTATTAATATAGTAAGTTAAGCCATGGATTATGATATTAATTAGCATTAATTAAAAACAAATAAAAAAAGCACTTACCATCATAACTGTGTCATACAGTAAATTATTACTATAATATTTGCAATTTATAATTTCAGTAATGGTTTATTGGATCCATGGTCGAGTGGTGGAGTTATGCACAACATATCAAAGACTGTACGGGCAGTGATCATACCCGAATCGGCTCATCATTTGGACTTGAGAGCGTCCAACCCTGAAGACCCAGAATCAGTGATCAAAGCCAGACAGTACTATAAGAGTTGGATAAAAAAATGGACAACCCACAATCAAAAACAATCAACTCGAGATCCAGTTGTCTCGCATTCAGAAAAACCGTTTATTCAACTGACTATCTGAGGACGGAATCAGTCGATTTATTCGATGAGAACACATTCCAAAAGTTTCTCGGCGATTTTCATCTGTAACGATGAATAAAATATACGTTTTATTATTATTTTATCTTTTAATAAATTATTAATTATTTCTGAAAAAATTGTGTAATATTTGTTTAAGATTGTACAGCGGGATTGGGATATGAGTAACTTTTACGATTGTTTACCGAGTATATTTTAAGTGGTGTATTTTTATTTATTACTTTATGCTTTTACCATTTACCTTCATGTAAAACAGGTGATCGAAATAAAAATCCTCGGTGAGAAATATCTATCGCGAAAAACCTTAATGTATATTTAGAAACCGAACGCAAGCAAATTTTTCGAATAAAAAATGCGTACATTCACGAATTAGATCATAATGCGTCGGCTTGATGTTTGTGTTGTCGGCCAACCTTTCGGGAGTTCTTCCAGTAACTCGTAACTCTGGTAACAAAAATTTGCTATTGTTTGCGACGGCGAAGCGGTGGCGTCGTTTATCGGTACTACTATAGACTATAGGCTAATTTAATGGTCATTGAAAATGATTTTTTTTTAATGTTTCATAAAATCAAAAAAGGAAAAAAAAACATAACAAATTATGAAATATTATAAAAAATCAAATATTACTTATGATTTATGACACTGTAATAATATTATGTATTATTTGTAACATTTATCAAACTTAAAAACATCACGATTTATTTCATTTAAATTTTAATAAATTTACTCGCATTGGGTTCCTAAGACGCGTTGAAGAATTTTTCCCGGAGATTTGAATTTCAAGATTCGTAAAATACCTGTTGTTTAAAATCGCTCCCTCCGTTTCTGCAAGTTAGATTCGTCCTACCCGCTAGCAATCGCAGACACGAAAAATGATCTCTGACTGTAGTACGTATGTTAGCAGTGATTTTTCGGTAGGGATACAGTGAACATAATTAATAAATTATCATACCTACATTATTTAAACACCTGGCGCCAAGCAAACCAGTACTTTTTATGACACGAGACAGCAGCGTGCTTATGTGATTTTATAATTAACCGTATTGCTGACGAGTGAACGTTATTTTTAAGTTTTCTTCTAAAAGTTGTCTGTCATAAAAAAAAACACAGCAGATATACTACCGTGTAGCTGCCACTATGGTTGGAATCTAAAATCTCTTACCTACCTGGTCGGAAGTTAGAGGAACGCTTTTTGTATGTTGTTTTAGGCTTTTATTACAGTCACGTATACCTACTGCAAGCATGATATGACGGTACGTGCAACGTGCTCCACGAGAGCGGACAATTTTTTTCAATCACATCAGGGATTAACAATACTTGGAGTTGTTTCAAAGTTGGTACTGTTGTTTCAGTCATCAATATAGGGACATCGTCGAAAAGTTTCGATCGCTGCTCGTGTTAGTCGGGAAGTTCTGTAATGTATGGTGTAAAGACTAAAAAACGAACAGCTCGCCGACCGAAAACGTTCGTCGTGAGATTCAGTCGACAATAATTATTGGTGTACACCGATATAGAAATAATTCCGTTGTTCAATCCGAGATTTCACTGATTACATTATACAGGGTGTTCCAAAATGATTCATCCGATTTCAAAAAATCATATTTATTGTAAAACTCGATTAAGAATAAATTTTACATTTTAATGGATCATTTTAAGTTTTAGGAACAATGCTTATAAATGTTCAATGTGACCCCCCTTACTTGCACAACACACATTTAAGCGATAATCAAATTCCTAATAAACCTGTTGAAGCATGTCGACTGTAACCAAGTTGATGGCGTCTGTAATGCGACTTTTCAATTCGTCAAGATCTTTTGGAAGGGGAGGTACACAAACAATGCTTTTTATGTAAACCCAGAGAAAAAAATCACAAATTCCGGTGAACTGGGCGGCCATGGACAAAATGTAGCGTCATTAGCACTGCAGCGACCGATCCATTGCTGTGGTAGCTAATCGTTAAGAAATTTGCATACTTCTAAGGACCAATGTGGTGGTGCTCCATCTTATTGTAAAATTAAATCATCTCCATCGGCTTGCAGTTGTGGGGATAGCCAATCCTTAATCATTTGTAGGTATGAAGTTCCTGTTATTGTGTTGTCATCAAAGAAAAATTTTCCGTACACTTTCTTTCTGGAAAAGGCGACTAAACTGCACATTATCGGCGACTTATCGGCAATCGATAAAAACTCGATAACCCCACCTTTCAGATGGTTGGTGTTTCGTTTACCTTAAATTACAGGAACAATATTTATACTCGGCCAAAATCGGATGAATCATTTTGGAACGCCCTGTATAATTTGACGTGAGTATTCTCGTTTCTTTCGGTAGGTACGTCACGAGATGGAAAATATACGTCGCAAAACGATGATCGCATAAAATTATAACCAGGTACACACGTATAATAAAATATATATGTTAACATAAATTATCAATTTTTTTTTTCTGAGCCTTCTGTTAGAATAATTATGGGACTCAATGTTTACACTGTAGCAATGGGAAATATGTGGTTGATTTTTTTGTATTAATTGTCTGCAGAAAAATTGTACGGCAGTTTTTTTTTGTGCCAAACGCATGACGAATTCTGCAACTACAATTGAATGACTCATAACTACATAAGATGTATCTATAGGTTTATTGATTTTAAGACAGGTAGGTTATCGATTTCGTCAAATAGAATTAACTGTTGAAATATTTATGTCAAGTATATACTAATACCGGTAATACTGTCATAAACGTATAGGTAAGTACTTACATCAACATTGTACACATATGTATGTTGTCGTTTGCTCATTTTTTTTTTTTTTCAAGTGAAGTGTTTTTCGTGTATGTTAATTAAAGTCTTAATCTTATCGGTTGCATTTAAGAAGCCGAAAAGAATTATAATGATAATGATAATTATATATTATATATTATACCACACACGGGCGCGGAGACGATCGTAGTAGTAATTCGTCAGCCGACGTTGTCTAGGTCAAAACCATTTTAATTTCAGATTTACGTGTGCCTTAGATCGTTCGGACGTTCAATGTGGATGTGGATCCACAGTGTTCAATCGTAAAATTCAGTACCGTCCGTGAAAAATGTTCAATAAATACGTTGCCGTGTGTTCGCTGCTACTCGTGTTCAACACGTTATACGTCACCGCAGGCGACTATTATTACGCTACTAATTATATTACAGTGCCGGTAAGCAAATAGTAAACATACGTTAGTTGAATTTTTTTCAGTAATACAGCAATGTTACAATGCGATAACGTGTAATTTATATGTTTTTGATTCTTTCAATATTATTTCATGTTTTTATTTCGAAGACTGAGGGTAATGATAAAATTATTCTCTAACAAGTGATTTAATACTCGAAGAGTAGTCATTGTTAGATACGCGTTTATAAAGCTCATGGATCAGAGCGTATTGAATTATTATTTTAACAAACATTTTTTTTGTGGTTATTTCCGTAAAAAAAAAAATATATGTATATATATATATATAAAATATATTAAAGCAATTTTCATCACCTTTGTCGGTATTTATTCTCTGTTGATATTCATTATTAGATTTTATGAAAATATTAAAATGTAATTTTGTACGTGTTTAAATCACTGGTCTTAATCGATATTTTTATTGTTTTCACCAGGTTGATCATTTCAGCTTTACGAACGATGATACATTCGAAATGAAATATCTCGTGAACGACACATATTGGGATGTCGAGAAAGGTCCAATATTTTTTTATACCGGTAACGAAGCGCGGATCGAAGATTTTGCTGAAAACGCAGTGAGATGATAATTTATTTCATAATCAATAAAATGATGTATAGAGCGTTTCGGGACACTAACTAGTAACCTGAAAAATAGTTTATCCAGTCTAACGCATTTCGCAAACATTTTCCGACTCACTGAATTATCCCTCAATTTTATAATACGTATAGAATTCGATAAAATAATTGAACAATTTTGTTTTTACTATTCAAAAAGTTTGAATAATTCACTGAATTGATTATTCAATACGAATTGATTTATTGTTAATCTAAATTTAACTTCGAGGAAGACGCTATAATAATTTACAGTAATTTATTTCTACTATTTCTCGTATATTTACTTGATGTAACTACATAAAAACAAGTACACCACGCGTAATAATGGTGTAAAAATTGAAGTCCAGTCGACTCTTGGAAATTTCTCAGTTTCATGGTTGTTGGACGATACCCGAAGTCCGGCATCTCAAAATGCCACAGTCGGTACACGACACAACACACGACGTAGGTGCGATACGCCGATACAACCTACACAGACCTCGATTACATATTGTAGCATAGATGACAATAATTAAGATTTTATCGATGTGCCAAAACGAAATACAATATAATGGAACGACGTTTTCGGCACCGGTGCCGGTAACTATTTTTACTGAGAAACGATTTCTTTTCTTTCGGTGACGTATCTCATTCGGAAAAATTTTCACGGTTCATTTCAAAATGTCGTTTATTAGAGAATTTTTGACACGCAATGACTTCATTCATTCAGACGGTAACGATGATTTTTCTTCGTGCTTGAAAAAAATTCAGAATGAATTTTCTTTCGCTAGATGATAAAAAAAAAAACAATTTAGTCGATGTATGTCGTTATTTATAGATCTAAAAATATAAGTACACGAGACACGCGGAAGTTTTTCAGCTGGGTTTAGAAATGTCTCCTGAGCTAAAGCACGCACGCCGCCCAGAGACCCTGCAATATAATCCACTAAATCTAGTGTATTAATCTCTATAGAAATCACCGAGGATATCCGACGTGGATAATAGGTATAGACTAGAGATGGGCAAAAGTGACTAATAACTTAGTCGGTAGTATTATATGACTCGTTGACTCCAAAAACCGCACACTTTTGATAAAATACAGGACAAAACCGCACACTTTTGGTAGGTTAAAACCGCACACATTTAATAGGTTAAAACCGCACAATTTTAAAAATTGTCGTATCCAAAAACCGCACAGTTATGATTTTAACCCCAAAAATGTCGATAAACAAAAAAATACCTATAATATTAACTAATGTCAACTTAAAAATGCATATATTCAATAATTTAAAATATTAATTTAAAAAAAATCTAAAACTAAAAATTTATAGGTATTTAAAAAATTTGAAATATTAATTTAAACAAAATTTTAAATATTAATTAAAAAAAAAATTTTAAACTCTCAAAGTTTGATTGGTTGAAACCGACTGCCGACGTTTTTTAAAAACTTTATTCGATTTCCGTCACGTAAAAATTCTTCCCAACAAATAAACGAATGATCCTAAAAATAAATACATTTTAATTAAAAATCAAAAATATTATTATTATTTACCTATTTACTAACTTGTTTTTGTTTTTCAATTGGACGGATTATATTTTGAATTCCCTTATGGTACTGGTAGATATCATAGATGACACTATCATCATCTTATCTTTTCACTATTTTCACTAAAAATAGTGTGCGGTTTTAACCCACTATAAATGTGCGGTAATTGACCGATAAGCTGTGCGGTTTTTGGCTATCGACCTTTTTAGGGTCCAAATCAAAAGTGTGCGGTTTTTGGATGCAACCTATATGACTAATTTAGTTACTCGAACATTTTTATTAGTCGACTATTTTTATTATTCGACTAATTATCATTATTCGACTACTTTTATTATTCGACTAATTATTATTATATGTAAATCTTTGTAGTGTATATGTCATTATTGGTATTTTCGTTTAACCAGTTTAAAATAGGAATACGACTACACACGACTACGATTTCTCTGAGTTACCGAATAATCAGTACCTACTTAATTTTAGTCGAATATTATAAGTCGACTAATTTCATTTATTCATATTAGTCGGTAGTCAACATTTTAGTCGAATAATTAGTCGACTAATTTCATTTATTTATATTATTAGTTGGTCTTAAAAAATTCAGTCGAATAATTAGTCGGTAGTACGTGATGAAAACCGACTAATAGTCGGCAGTATCAAGTAGTCGTTCCTGCCCATCACTGGTATAGACACGACGTGTAAGATCCCGGTACCGACCGTGCGACAATATTATTAAATGACGACAGTGAATAATACATTAATTATCCGTAATATACGACGGGATGACGTTTTGGTTCGTCGATCAAAGCCGCTACTGATTATTACGTACTAAGACCGTGAAAATAATCGCGTGCGGTCTATGGAAACGTGTGATCGACAGGGTTTCATCTGGGAAAGCGCGCCGGAGTTCAGGGCGCTGATCGTGTTCGCCGAGCACCGTTACTACGGCCAGTCGATGCCGTACGGCGACCGGTCGTTCGACGGCTCGGAGCATTTGGGCTACCTGACGTCGCAACAAGCGTTGGCCGACTTCGTGGACCTGATCGAGCACTTGCAGCGCAAAGACGGCGCACGAGGGTCTGAAAAGTAAATGCACCTCTCGTAAAATTAATAATATACTGGTTTTTGTCGTCGTCTTAATTTTATCTTTATTACGTACCAGTAGTATAAAAGTATATCACAGTCCATTTTTAAAAATTACTGCAGGGAAAAAATACCGCTCCAAGTGGCGTTTTCCACATACTTTTACCGTGTAAAAAACGTCGTGTACCAAACATTTTTTCGTTATTACACGGTAAAAGAAAAGGTATGCGGAAAACGCCGCTTGGAGCGATATTTTTTCCCTGTAATTTATAAAAACGAGCTTAGATTTATACACTACTCGTATCATACACGTACACGCATTGGCGTGTTTAGCTGGGTATTTCGATTTCACCGTACTTTAAAACTTATTTACTACGCGCTGTTGAACGGTTCGAAAAAAACAAAATAATATGTGTATTAATTAAAAGGTCGTATTGTTTGTAAACTTATTTCGCCGTTTATATGATATACTTATTTTAGCTGATATACTTAATTTTTGTCGCATATTTTAGAGAATCGGGTAGGGTAAAATATTATCGTGTTTAGTAATCGTATTTTTTTTTTGCGCAAACAAGTCTTAAAAAAGATAAATACGCGTAAATGCGAGGCTCTAGTCTAAATAGTAAATACTCGGGCAGATTAAGGCAAACGGAATAATTACATTTCAAGAAGTGCATATTATCGTGATTCACAAAAAACATAAAATGGAACTTAAATTTTTTAGTTTAAGAATCATTTAAAAATAATAAAGTATCTATGAATATATCCGTTATAGGTACAATCTTATACATTTTGAATCAAATTATATGCGTTTTAATAACATGTTTAACTGTTATATTATCATATAAACCGTTTAAATGATATCTATATGAGGCTCTATGACGTAGTATACTATATCAGTATGACATTGGGATTACATTTTATGATGTTTCATAAACTGAGATAGTATTTAAGTTAAATATATTTTTCAGGCCCCGGTGCGGCGAGCAGACTGGACGTCCAAACCCAGTGATCGCGATCGGTGGCTCTTACGGTGGCATGTTGGCCGCGTGGTTACGCATGAAATACCCGGCCTCCGTTTTAGGGTAAGTATATCAAAACTATCATGTGTAGATGTCGACTGCATTCGATAACCTAAAATTTTACATCCATTGTGGTTTTCGATATTTTGTGTGATACACATCTAAATCTGTTCTTAACTATTTTTGGTTAGAACAAAACCCGAAATCAACAGCAAAGTACCTAAATATAACATATATTCAAAAAGAGAAATCGATAAACTTAAAAAAAAAAAAAAACAAAATAATTTTAAAAAATGTCTCTTTTAATATTTGTTATGTGTTTTACCATAATAGAAAATATAAATACATAATTAAACAAGTGCATATAGTTGGCATACTTTTGGTTTTACGTAAAAACTTACGCCAGCCTTTAGTATCTTATTCTTATTTGATATTGAGCTGATGGAATCTTGAGTTCCAACGATTAAGAATGGATCATCTTGTCGGGTAGATACCATAATCGTTTTTCAATTCGGGAAGAGTTCAGAGAAGAGACCCGGTAGAAATTTCAGTTTTTGAGCCCACTGGATTGTAATGTTAGATTTGAGAGGGAAAAAAATGTATAAGTTAAACAGGGGCGCCCACAGATGTGTCACTCAAGGGGGGCAAAAAAAAAAAAAATTGTGACTCGTGAAGCATAACAATTAATTTTACGAGTACATACATAATATTATACTATTATACTACATAATATTATAATAATATTATACTCGTAATTGATGGTCCAATGATTGTCGGAGAGTAACTGAGTGCCCTAGTCGTATGAGACCGACTTCATGTAAAAAAACCTCCAATTTTGTAACCGGCATGAAAAATCTCAGGGAGGGCAATGGCCCCCACTGGCCCCTCCCTCCGGGCGTCGCTGAAGTTAAATAATATAAATTATTATCATTACATTTTTTAATGTTTTGTCAACTCGGTCGGACTTGTCCGACATGCCAATTAAATGACCGTTAAATCCGCCACAGAATTTTAAAAGTAATTGAAGACTTTTTTTAAAATTATTCGCTCGTGTTCATAATACCGTCCGTATAACGTAACGAAAATATTGCCATGTACTCCTATGTATTATCTACGAATACACACCACAATTATCGAAGTTCACTCGCCGACCACGTTACGTGGACACTGGTGATTTTGTAGGTCTATGGATGCCATCGACGTGTCGCATCGAACCACTTATCGATCGTAGCCGTCCCACTAAATTTAACGTTACCTAAAATTATCATATTGATTTCCATGCTGAAAACGCGTGACATTTCAGAGCCGTAGCGTCGTCGGCGCCGATTTGGTATTTCACCGGGATGACGCCGTGCGACGCGTTCTACAAGAAGACGTCCGAAGTGTTCAGACAAACGAGTGCCGAATGCAGCTCGACCATTTCGGCTTCTTGGAAAGCCATAGACAACGTCACAGAAACCGGTAAAGTATTATCATATTCGACTGCGTCTGCATAACGCTGTCGATTATTCTGCACTCGCGTATAACGGTCGTTTTTAAAATCAATGATAATAGTGAAAAAAAAAAATTTTATTAAATTTTAAATTTGCCTCAGGCACTTTACTGTTCAGGATAGACGGTAACTCTGTGTTACAGGGTGTTGGTTAACTCCCGCGACTGGGTGGAAAACGAGCGTTTTTTAAAACCAGTAAACTCCCCTTATTGGTAAAGTAAAATCTCCCGTGTAGTTTTAAATTGTATTGCTACACTATGTTTTGACTATACACTGACTCCGTGATTCTTGTTGTTATTTGGCTCGATCAGATTTTAAGTATCATATTATTGCTTTGTTCAACGGAACAAAGAAGTATTTTAACAACTATAATGCGTATACTGTATACATTAAATTTAACTAATGATTTTTTTTTATTTTATCAACTTCACTACAGTTACCTATAATGCAGTATAAACAGAACAAATGTATTAAACGTATTTAGATTCCGGAGAGTTCACATACACCCTTCAGACTATTACTACCTTTCCGGTATAGTACTGAAATAAACCCGGGAGAATCTACTGTTCATTAAAATCAGAATAGTTAACAACAAATTATCCGTAATAATTATCCAATTTTATGAATGATGAATGATGATATATTTAGAAAAATTTTAAATCGATTTTTTTTTACATTTCTATGATTAAAGGGGGCGCGGGAGTCTGGACTCAGAATTCTCCTCCTAGGTAGCTTTTGATACTTTACACTTTTTCAAAACGGGTCCGAACGTTTGCATCAATAATCTTAACGTAACGTGAAAGGTTGATCCGATGTGACTCGATACAAATGATGTCGTTTTTTAAACACTAAACACTTTGGCCTAAGTATAGCATTTTTTTAACAAACATAATTTACATTATATGAAAAAATATTATATTACGACGGACAAATCGGATGGAACGTATCGCAACGCCATGTTGTAGTTGGTAAGGGCACGCATTGTGATCAGGAAAACACTAACCAATTTTTTACACCACTCCACTAAATTTGATGGACTTGCACGTATGAGAATTCGATGCGATCAGAATACGCGGAAAACACGTGTATTTTTTAACTTTACTACCTAAACTGTCTAAACTAGTGATCCTTAAACTTTTTTTTCGATAACCATTTATATTCATGCCCGATCAGTAATGTACCACTAATTACTAAAAATAGAACTGTTCAAAACGTCTATAGATTTTTATTAAAAACATAGAACATTGAAAAATCGCAAGCCTGTAAATTATTTTACTAAAAATTACAAAACTAATCAAAAGAATGAAGTTACATTGTGGAAATCAGGGTGGAAATGTCCGATTTGACCTCTGTTCTTTTAGACTGTATCGTCTGATTCTAATTAAGTGAATTCTATTTTAAAATCTCCTATTATGTGGTTCTTTACATACCACCACGTGACTTTTCGCGTATCACTCAGCGCTACGCGTACTAAAGTTTAACAATCTCTGGTCTAAACACTCCTAACTACTACTTATTATACATATTATTTACACTTATTATATAACATTCACTAAGATGTTGCTTTATACAAAAATAACGATGATACATTAAAAGTTAATTATCAGGATTCAGCATGTAATGGGACATAATATTTCATAAAAACCAGAATACGATGGTAAATTTAAATGTGTGAATGATTACGAATATTATTTCATATTATTTTAACCGCATTCACCAACACATGCGCCAAAATGCAGGCCAAAACGCATATTACAATAAAAAACAAACTATTTTTCAAACATCGCTCGCTGGTGATTAAATCGTGCGTGCACCGCCTGTTTGCCACACCGCAGCAAATAGGCCTAAGTACCCTATATTTTTTTAATGTTCATAATTTTGCGGATCCGCATGCGATGAACTTATGAACTCTTATAATGCGCGCACGTACCAGCTAGGACACATCGTCTAAAATAAATGATTCTAGGTCAAAAAGTCTAAACTAAAATATGCAAAACTTTGGTTTTATACAAAATACAAAAAATAAAATACCGTGAAATCCAATTTAGTTCTCCTCGTGAAATTCGTTGTCCACTATATCTATAGTGCCTACTTGTCACATAAATTATCTTTGAATATTAATTTATAAGTATGATGTATAAATTTACGTTATTATAGTGTGAGTAACAAATTACTCACAAAATAAGAGCAATTTGAACTTGTTAAATTTTCGAAATCCGAGCCTTGCTTATTGATTATTTCTGCACGGAATTTCCATAAAAATGTAACTGTATTTTAAATCGCACAAACAAAACAAAAATGATGAAATATACTATATTTAATACAGTTTATGGTAAATAATTTTTCACAATATTTTCACGTTTAAAAAACATAACGTTTAAAGAGATCACAAGCTTAGTGCATTTTTCGAGATTCATTATGTACCTAATTATTATAGAATATGTTATGTATATCTAATATAATATACCTATAACATAAAAATATTCGTTTGAGTCAACATTTTAAGTAATTTTTTTTTTTTTTTTTTTGTGTGCTACATTGGATTGTATGGTTTTGGTTTTAGATATTTTAGTTTTAGATATATTTTTGTCAGTGGGCTTTTTGACTTTGGACTTTTTAACCGATTACCGAAAAAAAAATTGCTTTTATTTGGATGATATACGTTGGACGTAGAAAAAAACGGTTACAACCCAAAACGCGACGACTGATCGCGTTTGAGGTACATATTATAACACACGCGATAATCGATAACGGCGGGCGCGCGTGCTGCAGGGACCGGCAAAACGTGGTTGACGGAGAACTGGCGACTGTGCAAACCGCTGGATGACGCCAGCGTCGTGAAAAAGCTGAAACAATGGGCCGCCGACGCGTACGCCCTGTTGGCGATGGTCAATTATCCGTACGAGGCGAATTTCATGGGCCTCTTCCCGGCCAATCCGGTCAAGGTATGTGCGCGAGACGCTGAGTTTTGCGGTTTAATTTTCTCTTTTCTCCCTGCATACTGCTCAAGTAGTACCCCGTGTTGTGACGGTACGACTCGACGATAAATTGACCATAACTATTGTGGTCTTCTCGTTGAAAAAGTCTTATAGCCTAGACTTGCGCTCGAGAATCTGTAGAAACCGAGCGAAATGCATAAACGCGTGTGAATAATAATTATTTTGGTTATATATTGAGTAATAATCGGTTATTCCTTATGGCGATAAGTTATGGCCTAGTCTGTCCTCACGTTTTACATTTCCCATGGTTTCGTAATATCTCTATTTCCCGTAAGGTCATCATCTCATTTTCTCGCCTCCGGTTCGGCCACAACCGCCTCCCGGCCCACTCATTTCATTTATCGCTTAATGATTCTCCCTACTGTACGCGGCACGTGGAGCCGGCTATATTCAACGCTTCCCATCTCCTCTTCAATTGTCCAAACCTTCTCTCTAAACGCCAGCTTCTCTCCAATATCTGTTCTTCCATCAATATTCCCTTTACCCTTCCACATATTTTCCAATCTCCTAACGCATTCCTTATTACTTCTGTTGTTAATTTCTTCTTCTCAGAAGGCTTTTCACTGTAATTGTTTTTTTTTCTTTCTTTCTTTATTGTCATCTATGTAATTGTTATGTGTTGTTAAACTGTATGGTTTATTTATAATCGCCGAGGCAAATATTATTTAATGCGCCTCTTATAATAAATAAAAAAAAAATAAAATAAATAATCGGTTATTACGGACGCCCCCGTGCGTTCGTCCGTTGATGAGCGGTGATCGCGTGGCCGCCGTACATTATCAAAAGTTATTTTTGTGAGATTATTACGTTTTCAGGTCTTAATACTAAAGATTAAAATTAAAAAACTTCAGAACGAGTCGATTTCATGAAAATCTCGTTGAAGCACGTTTTACCGTTTTCATGTGGGTATATACTCGAATTGAAAAAAAATGACCTTTTAAATGTACCATCCAGTTAGAATGCCTTATTATGTTTAGAACGATCGAACGTAACTTTTGGACGAAAAATACCACTCGAAAAGTGGTTTCTAACAAAAAATATATAAATTAATAAACATCAATGGATTAAAACCAATAGATATCCTTCATCTTCCTTAAAATTTAAAAAAACATATACGTGGACCAGAATGGGAAATAGTGTGAGATTAAGATCTCCACTTTTGTTTTACATAAAACATAACATTTTTAAACCAAAAATAAGAAATTAATGTATTCGTCGTGATCAGAATCGATATTGGTCGTGTGATTGTCGAGGATTTTTTAGAAAATCGGTTTCTCTCCCAGCTTTTTCCCCTTTGTGCGTGACGCATAGTCGCATAGTCGGAAGCTTACAAACATAGTATGGTTCCAGGAAGTCTGCAAGAGGATGACGAACCACGCCGTCGACGACCGGACGCTTTTGACTTCCGTTTTTCGCGGACTGAGCGTATTCTTCAACTACTCTGGTTCAGCCGACTGTTTGGATTTTACGTCAGCGTTCCCAAAAGACTTTGTTATCGGATGGAACTATCAGGTAAGTTCCCATCTGTCCTGTACTCCTGTAAAATTTTCATGATATCATATTACACGTTTGGAAAAATGATCGTAATCACACGCAGTGATACGTAAGTGGTACTAGGTTGAAATTCATATTGTCCAAAGAAGGAAATGTTAAAATAATCGAATTCTAGTTTTATTACATTCGAATTTCGTTTCTCTTGAATTTAGGCTACTATTAATATTATTGTCTATTGGTGCATACGACTGTCAGTTGTTTATTTGATTCCATCGCGAAATATATAAACGCATCAACAATAAATAAATAACTGTTGAACCAAAAGTTTAGTGGTTAGGAAAGAGGAAAGTTGAAAATGTTTAAAATAATTCTATCCCATTACGTTGTGAAAGATGTTTTATAACTCATTGGACCGTAAATTTCATACATACGTTGTTGTTCTTATATTACAGCTTGTAATATAGAATGACTATTGACCAACATATCAACGATAAATATGACATATAAATTGTATTATATTATAAGTAATATGTGAAACAGTGAAAAACGGATCAAAAGTATTCACTCTCTCTGCACAATACATTATACTGGGCAGATTTAAATCGATTTCAGTTTTTCGATTTATTTATGAGTTTTTTAATTGTTCCAGTTTGTTATACACGATAGAAAATTATGATTTAAAACGATACAATGCGCTCAATGATTATTGTTCGTATCAGTAAATCCTCGAGTAAATCAGTCATAATTCAAACGTCGAGTAGTCGGATAGATCTCGACTGAACAGTAATGATTGTTTGTCCTTCGTGCGAAAACAGTTGATGTGATTACAGATATAATCTAAATTATTAATCTAAACAAACAAATAAAAAACGCTTTCGTGTGGATGTGTCTTGATGACAGTAGTTTGTCGGGACAACGGGACGGCTGATAAGCTCGAAAATAGTACAATCACTACTGAAAGTTTGGTTTAAACGGTGCATACTTACAATTATTACGATCAGATTATATATCTACGGATATATTAGTATGTAATAGTACACGCAAATATAAATACTTTGGGTGAAAATCTGTGGAACATCCTCCTCGGGTATTTTTCGTGTTATATTTAAAAGTGACGGATTCGTATGTTACGAATTTATGGTGTTCATACGTATGGAGTCTATAAGTCTTCAAAATTTTTAGGCGGTGTCCTTCATAAAATTGTTTCAAAATTTCACGCCAAATACGATGATTATGCGCTAGTAAGCTCAAAAAAAAAAAAAATAATAATAATAATAATAATGAAAAATAAAATATAAGTTATTGGGAGTGCTTGGAACGTGCAGTTGCGGGCTCCCAACAAAGAAAAGATGGACCGCGGATCGTAGACTCTCGGTATAGATAAGTCTTCTGATAAACTATAAGAAAACATTTGTCATTAGTCTCAGTAGTTGTAGTCTAATAATAATTAGTTTATAGTCGCCCACAGTATTTACACGTCGATACGAAATACGATTTTCCGTCTAAAGTACGCGGTGTCGCGGATATTTGCTGTACACAGGTTTGTTCGGAGATGGTAATGCCAATGTGTACGAAAGGCGGCGAGAACGACATGTTCGAAGCAGATCCGTGGGATTTCGAAAAGTTCGCACTGGACTGCGAGAAAGAGTACGAAGTCAAACCGGTGGTGGACGCGATAGAAAAGCAGTACGGCGGGAAAAATCTCAAAGCCGCGTCAAACATCATATTTAGGTAAACATAGATTTGACACAGTACGTATGTGTGTTGTGTGTGTGTGTGTGTGTGTGTGTGTTTGTCAGTGGATATTTTAAGGAATTTCCACTGGGTGACATTAAATACATTTTATACATCATAATAAAAGTTAACATAAGTCTAAGAAAAAAAAAGGGAAATTTCAGAGTTTAATATACAAACCTGATCTACTACTAATATTACCATCATAATTCGCAAAACATCAATATCGTCAATGTAGTGAAAAATCATCGTCGTTCAGTTATTAAACATAACATCTCCTAGGCAACAAAAAGTTTTCACTGGGTGACATTTTTGTCGCCTAGTGTGTTAGTTAAAATATCCACTGGTGTTTAAGAAATAAATAGTGAAAACTAGAAAACGTGCCTCTAATAGGTTACGATATAATTTCGAAGGTTAAAAAAAGCTTTCCTCAGACAGCCGTCGTAAAAATATTTTAGTTTGATTTTGAACCGTACCAATTATTTTATCCGGCGTTGTAATCGTGTTCGAAAACGTAACGCATTGTAAGTCATTCGTTATTTTCGAAAAGTGACTAAAAAAAAAAATAACCGGGCGGTCTTACCCCGAGTCCCCTCATTTTCACCTACACGACCGGTTCGAGTAAACCTACACGCGTGTTATGTGTAATAGACGCGCCGACGAAATAATTTCAACTTGAACAGATTTAACGTTGACACGTGTTGTCATTGGGTCGCGTTTTTCGCAGTAACGGTCTGTTAGACCCGTGGAGCAGTGGCGGCGTGTTGAAGAGTACATCGCTGACGGTGAGGGCGTTGTTGATACCGGACGCGGCGCATCACTTGGACCTGAGACAGTCACACCCCAAAGACCCGCCGTCGGTGACCAAAGCCAGGAAAACCATTAAATACTGGATCAAGGCGTGGATATTCCTGTACAGACTCGGAATATAGAAGGCACCACTTCCGAGCCGAATGGTTAATTTATTTGGACGTTAATAGGATTTCGTATTCGACAGAAGATAGTCTTATTACTCGGCGAATTTCCGCGGTGAAATCTTAAATTATACAAATGCAACTCTATAAACCGCAATTTCGATGTTATTATCTATTAAAATAAATAATATAATGTAAGCATACATGTATTTCGTGTGTCGTGTTTATATTTTATCGAAATCGTTCAAATAGCTTTGCAGTTTTTTTTCCACGTCAAATTGTTTTACAGTTTTATGAAATAAATTCTATATCTATAGATTTCCGTCAATTATTTAGAAACAACTAACAAGGCAAGGATCGAAAGAACCAAATTCATGTATTCTGACTATTAAACGAAACATTTTCTTTAAAATACTTAGGTACTAGTTACAGCTATTGGATCACTATTCGTGATATATATTTTATGTTACATGTAGGGGTGGACTGAATCACTATCGTATTGTTCTATACAGAACAGTAGGCATTTTACGGTCTATGACAACTGCAAGTCTTTAAACATAAGAATTCCATTGAGCAGTAATCTGGTTTTTTGAGCAACTTAATTAATTTTAACTGTGATATCTGGTTTATACTCTATGTGATTTAAATTATCCCAAATGATGTACGTATATCAAAATAGTTGTATATAACAGAACGCTGTAGCAATTAGTATTTACGATACGAAGTCAAATTTTGGATTTCCAAGATAACAGTTGAATATAATGATCAAACTCATCAATACGTAAATTTGGTATATTTAATAAGAGTAAATTACGAGGAGGCGAGGGATCAAAATTCTCCGTGGTATATAACTCCAATGATGTAAAAAAATAGGAGGCCTCTTAAAATTCTGATATTACAGATCTTTACTGACCCGGTCCGCATGTGACATGCATAATGATGGGCAAATACCCGGTAAATATATTTTTGGTAAATTCCCTAGTTATTTACCCGATATTTAAAATAAATACCCGGTAATTTGGGTAATTACTTCAAACAAAAAATATTCAATAAAATTTTGTTCATCAACGAACAAATGTTAAAATGTGGTGATCCAAGCCAAAATACCTAAATTAGGTATAGTTTTATAATTTTTATTTAAACAGATAAGTTTAATAAATGTTATTATATAACAACTATGTTACCTAATTCAAATAGATTTAAACTAAGCCTAAATATCTACTTAATGAAAAAATATTATGATAAGTAGAAGTAAAAAAAAAAAAAAACATAAGTTAATAAGCATAGATTGTTTATAAATTTATAAATATAAAATATTATGAAAGATCAAGGCTGGGCATTAACGAGTTAAAAAGTTAAAGTTAAGTTAAAAAGTTAAGTTACTTTTAACTAAGTTACTTAACGAGTTACTTTTATTTTCATAAGTAACTTATAACTTAACGAGTTCCTTTTATTTTTAAGTAACTTTTAACTTAATGAGTTAATTTATTTTAAAGTCACGTTAATTATTTATTTGTTTTTCCTAAAATAGATTTCATAGATTTTCAAATTTCAATTTTGATTTTTACAACTTATTTATATACATATACATAAAAAAAAATAATGTAAAGATTGTCGGAATAACCAAATATTATCAATGTTATAGTATGTTAGTGTTTCGTATTATTATTTATTTCTGTATTTGATATTTCAATAGACAATTGATATTAAAATAACGTGTATGAGTATTAGTGTATTACTATCTACGATAGTACGATCTACCTATATAATTGTCAATCTGTGAAACGATTTACGAGTAAATAATCAATGGTATTAAATAATAATATTTTAATTGCTTATTCTCAGAAAAATGTTTACGAGTTTACCTATACATTATTATTAAACAGAAACGTTATAGGACCATATTATGACTATAATCATTATTATTTATTTTGAGAAAAGAATATCATTTTATTTTTAATATTATAGTATTTATAATCAATGGTTACAAGTAACTGATAAACTTCCCGTTCATGTCATATAGGCTTGATCGACGGAAACGGGAAACCCAGAATATGTTTTAAATAGGTAATATAAAGTATTAACTAATAAACAAGTAAACAATAAATTCGTGTGTTTTCATCAATTATTATTATTTCAAATTTGTTCATTACATTTTGTTCGTATTACTTCCTGTGATCAGTGTGCCGTGTGGGTGTGGTGTATAATAGCTTAGTAACTTGTATAGTAGGTACCTATAGTGTACCTATACCTATTAATTATAATTATTTATTAAATTATTTTTATTTATCAACTGAAAAAGTTATTTTCTTATATTATTACTTATTTACACGTGTAAATATACGTTTAATAGTTTAATACTTAGTTTATTTAAAGAAATATGGATTTTACTGATTTAAGTATTAACTTAGCTAACAGTGATACATGTAAATCAAAATGGAATCATTTAAAAAATTTTTTTAAAGAAACTTCAGATAGTGCTAAAGGCAATAGTAATAATAATATTACATTTCAATGCCTGCTATGTATTCCTAAAGTAAAAATTATCTCAACCTCGACAACTTCTAATTCAAATTTAAGAAGCCATATTAAAGTAAGTAGATATATTTTTATTTACTAGTTAATAATTGTATTGAGCAGTGGCGTAGCCAGGGGGGCTAAGGGGGCTATAGCCCCCCCATTGACTGTGTTGACCTTAGAATTTTTTCATGATAATTTTCTGCCATTATAATTGTTTTTGGTTTTTAATTTTTATCGGAATGAATATTTTTGATAACAAGTTAGCATATTTTAAGTATTCAAAGCTAAGAATTGTAACTTTGGCACAAAGTTTTCCTACAATTATCTGTAAAAAAAAATGTCTACCGGAATAATATCAAAAATGTTTAAATTGGCATTTTCTTTACATAATTGTATTTTCAAAATATTTCGTTCATTTTTAAGCTATTTATAGGCATTTGAATTATTCGGTTTTTCTTAGATTTTTTTTTATAAAAGTTGATAAAAAATGTTTGACGCCACCAAAACACTTGAAAATGTAACAAAAAGGTTTTAAATAAGTTTATCTAAGAGGGATTCAAATATTATTCAAAATTCAAATACATAGGCACAATTTTTTTTTACTAGCAGTTGAAGTTCAAAAATCGACAAAATTTATCGAAATCACGAATTATTTTGTAGTTGAAAATGTATAAAAATGTTTTTATTCTAAGTTAAGAAATGAAAATTTGTTCAATTGTTTAATTTTAACGAGCGTACGAAGTTGAAATTTTTACAAAATCAAATATTCATGCGTTTAATAACGATTTACTAAAAAATCATATGCATTGACAATATTATATTCATCTTCGTTCAGAATCGTTTTTTTTTATAACATAAAACAATTCCAAAATCTGTCCTATAATGCCTAATCTATCAATTCATCTCGTGTATCCCACCCAACTCCTGTATCCTGTACTTTTTTTAATTGTATAGTAAAAGGTTTTATGTCATTAAATTAATTATTATATCAAGTAGGTAACAATAATAATATAGACATAATAATAAAATATAGTACCTATAATATGGCTAAATGCATATATTTAATATTATATTAATTAATTTATTATCTCTTTGTTTAAATTATATTTTAATTTCTAATATAATTTTAAGTTAGGTAGTTTTTATATGATGGATATAAATTAAATAAATAGGTATATAATGTAAATATAAGACCTATCTATTGTATTTGTATTTTTTTGTAAGACTTAGCCCTCCCCCTATACAACATTTCTGGCTATGCCACTGGTAATTGGTATTGAGTACCTATTAAAGAGTAAAGTAGGCATTCTTAATAGACACAAATAATAGGTGATTCTAATTTTTTTTTTTAAATTACAGCATATTCATCCTAGTCAATTGTCAGAGTTTAATATGTGTGGGAAAAAAAGGCCTAATATTGAGAACAACCAAACAATCAAACAGTTAAAACTAGATGAAGTGGGAAAAATATCAAAAAAGTTAAGCCAAACAGAATTTGACAGAGCTAATATTGACCTAATTGTGAGCACAGTATCACCTTTTTCTTTAATAGAACATCCAGCGTTCATTAAGTACTGTAAGCTGACATCTAATAAAATTCCAGCATCCCGAAGAAATTTTATGCGAGAAATTATAACAGAGTATAACAATATGATTTTATTAATAAAAGAAGAACTGTCTAAAGCTAATTATGTATGCATCACTGCAGATTGTTGGTCTGTATTTCGCAAGTAAGATAAATATTATTTTATTTTGTATAACAAAGGTGTACCAAAAAAATTTGACATTTTTAATTTATTTATATCTATAATAATATTATAGGTACCTATTATAAAATGTATTCTTTTAATTTTATAACAAAAATAAACTTATAATTTCATATTAATATATTATGTTTTAAAAGGTCTTACATGGGGTTCACAGTACATTGGTTAAATCAAACAACATTAGAGCGTATGTCAAAAGGACTAGCATGTAGGAGAATGTATGGAAAACATACTTATGATAATATAGCTGAAATGATAGACAAAGTATTATCAGAGTTTAATATTCAGAATAAAACAACTCTCATCGTGACTGATAATGCTGCAAACTTTGTGAAAGCTTTCAGGTATTTATTTATTATATTTTATTCATGACAAGCTATACAAGCTAAATATTCGGACCCATTGCAATCTGCAATAATATTAATTAAAAAACCTGCAGCCTATTTTAGTATGTACCTAAAGACATTCTATAAAACTGTAAAATAATGAGATGTATATATTATAGTAAATATTCAAATTTTAGAATTTTTTTAAATTGTATACTAGTATATTATTGTATGTTTAGCATTTTCTATTTAGTTTTTTGTAAATTAAATTTAGAAAATATAACATTATTTTATACATAGGTATGTACCTTCACCTACCTACATTTATTAATTTATTATTAATATGATGAGTATCTATTAATTTTTTTTTTTGTTAATTATAAATGACTATCTATAGTACGTAACTTTAATATTTTTACTATATTTTTTTAATAATTATTAAATAATATTAATATGGGCAGTTAGTTGTGTTGACACATGTTTGTTTTTCTCTGATATAAATTTGGAAAGTCTAATTTGCAAAAACCGAATTTGACTTAAATAAGTAATAAAGTGGTTAAATATTAAAAAACTTTCTTTAAATATTAGCGAAATAATGTTTATAATTTTTTCAATATAAAATATTTTACATCTGCTTAATGAAATCACTTAACACAATTGTTCAAACACATATTTTTGTAATTCAATATTGTTAAAATGATAAAATATTTGGAACTTTTTAAGTTTAATTGACTGTAACCTTAAGTGGAATATCCATCTTAACAATTTAACTGGTGAATTGCGTTCTATAATAATCAAATTTGATAAACTAAAACACATATTTTTACCACCTACTTTGAGGATAGTTTATATTATACCAACCTATAATTAAATATGGTATGATAATTTGGGGTGGTACTTGTTACAGTATAATCGTTTTATTATATTCTTTACACAATTAATAGATTCTAACTACAATATTGAATATTATTATTATATGTTGAACTTGTAGAGTCTACAATAGTAAAGAATTGAATAAAAATGCTACCATTCAACCTTTCACTAACAGTCATCATACTAAAAGTAAGTTTACCATTATTTTACATTTTTATAGTTTTTAATTTTTATACATAAGTATTATATTATTTTGTAAGATCAAGAAGAAGAAAAAGAAATAGAAGAAGATGAAGAAGAAGAAGACATGTTGAGACCTATAAATATATCAAATGTACTTGAAAATGGAGTGGGTAATTTGTTTAATGTGGCATTACCTCAACATCAGAGGTGTGCTGCGCATACCTTGAATCTGATTGCAACTAAAGACATACAAGATGCTGAAAAAGATAGCGTTTACAAAATATTAAGCAGACGTGTGTTTGCAAAATGTCAAGCTTTGTTTAACAAACAGAACCAGTCATCGCAATGTGCTGATCAGATAAAAAATGTACTAGGCAAATACTTAATTACTCCAAATGCTACTAGGTAAATAATGTAAATTTATATAGGTATGAGTATCCTTATGTATATTTAGCAACATTGAAATATAGAAACTCATATTTGATATCTTTTTCAATTCTGAATTACGTTATAGGTGGAATTCTTATTATGACGCCATTAAATGTATTATAGATAATTTGAACAAAATAGATGAAGTATTTTCCATAACGTCATTGTCATCATTATCTAGACCACGTGAGACTACATTTTTAATTGAGTATTGCAAGGTATAAAAGTTTATAATTATCAATTCATATTTATTTTGTTTCAAATGTGTATAGATGTATAGTAATATAGTTTAATATATCTAGTATTAAAATACTTTAAGTGATACTATGTATAAAAATATTTAGGTTATGCAGCCAATCGCAAAGGGTTTAGACATATTACAAGGAGACAATCATGTGTGTCTTGGGTATTTACTTCCAACATTAACAGCCATTAAGAAATCATTAAAAAGTATGACAAGTTTAAATTACTGTATGCCGTTAGTAAGTGCTTTGAATAAAGGAATAGAAAAAAGGTATTTAATGTTCATTACAATTATTTAAAATTATTTGAACAAATTAAACATTATTATGTTTTGTGTCATAGGTTTCAAAGGTACATGATTTCTACTCCATGTCAGATATCATCTGCTTTAGTTCCTAAGTTTAAGTTAAACTGGACTAGCTTAGAAGAAAAAGCCAGTATTAAAGAAAAGTTGGTTGAAACTTTAAGAGCTAGTAGTGAAGATACAGATGGTATAAGTGTCTCTTCACAATCTTTGAGTCAAAATGATTTGTCACATCAAAATGCAACTGACATGGAGGATGATGATTTTTTGCATTTTGAAGATGACCTGCATGAATCCCAGATTAATAATGATTCACAAAAAATAGTATCTGATTATTTATTAAACCCTAACATAAAATCTCCAAATGATTTCCCAGCATCATTGAAAACACTATACATTGAGTACAATACTGCAGTACCGTCATCAGCTCACGTTGAACGTCTATTTAGTGCAGGTGGACAGCTTTATAGTAGGAGAAGGGGTTCCATGTCTGATACAAATTTTGAAATGGCATTACTGTTAAAGTTCAATAAATATTTTATTTAATAATGATTATAAACATTAAACATTATACATTTATTTGTATCTAATATTTATGTGTTTAATTTATTTAATTAAATCCTAATAACAATTTTTATACTTACAATTTTCAAATTTAGTGGGTGTAACAAGAAAACAAATTAAAAGTATAACCATAATTTTGGAAGACTTGTTGGTAAAAAAAATACATTGAAATAATTTATTTGTTTTGTTGGATTTTATAATTGATTGAATTGATTGAAGTATGTAAGTAGTACTTACTAATTATATAATGAAATTAATAAAATTACATATATTTTTTTTAAATAGTAAGACTTCCATTATATTGTGTTATTAATTGAGTTTTAATAAAAAGGTTGGTATAATTAATTTTACATGAAAAAATAAAAGTAACTTATTTTTAACTAAGTTAAGTTACTTTTTATATCAAATTAACTTTAACTTTTAACGAGTTAAATAAATAAGAAAAGTAACTTTTAACTTAAAACTTAACTTAAATTTTTCTAATTTAACTTAACTTAACGAGTTAAAATAATTAGTTAACTTGCCCAGCCTTGTGAAAGATACAACACCAGTATTAAAATAATAAATTATAATTTGTATATATTCATATAAATTATAATAGCCATGAATGCAATATTATTTATGTAGGTGCTTAATTTATTATGAGTTGTAATTTTCATATAGCATATAAGTAATCCTTAAAATTTTGATTTTTTGTACCTTTTAAATACATATGTAATAATGTAAAATTAAAAAAAAAATTTTTTGTCAATTTATATAATTAAACATAATACCTACACAGGTAGGTACCAAGTTTTTAGTGTTAAACAAGGAAATATTGTATTTATTTAAATAATAATGCATTGGTAATAAATGATAAACAAAATAAGCTTACTATTTAATATAATTTTTTTAAATTAATTATTTTACTTACATTCTCTGATTTATTCATGTGATCAAAAAATTTGTTGATGGTTAAAGGCTTGTGCGAATTGACAGCTAAATGAGCATCATATTCATCAACTGTTTGTATTTGATCTTCAGTTACATTAGAAGTTGTATTTGAATAAAATTTTTGTTTTATTTTTTATGGGCAATTTGAACATTTAAGTAAATGTGCTTTCATTTTATTCACATTCATATTATACTCTTTTTGACAAAACTAGCATGACTGACGTTTATCGTTAGATATGAATTGTTCAAAGTATTTACGCACTATGTCCTTTTTTCTTTCCATAATTTTATTTTATAGTTCACAAATTTAAGCAACAATAAAAATAAATAATTTGTATTTCATTAACAAAGCAAAAACGAAAAAAAGCGCAAAAGCAAGACTAATGCCGCGTTACCAACGCATTCTTAATGCCGTAAAGGTGGATTCACACCTCGTCGTGTCGTGTATTTCGTATTTTTATGTTTATACCAAAATGCAATACCAATGATATGAATATTGTACCTGATGATAACAAAGTATTATTTTCTGTACATAAATGTAACCACACGGTCAAAAGTTGAATATATTCAACTATGCGGTATCGTGTGGTAACTGTGGTAACCATGATTATTATACACGACACGACGAGGTGTGAACCCACCTTAAGCGTAACACGGTATATCTATATTCTACATTTCTACCATGTTTGTATTGTAGTCATGTGATATTTTAATATACTTAGGTTAGGTTAATATAGTTAATATACTTTAATATTTATGTTACAACCAAGGTTATTAGAATATATGAGGCATTGCGTGGCAAAGTAGGCAATCTCCAAGTGTAGTGATTATAGGTAAATCTCGAAAAACTGATTCACTGTTATTTCTTCTATTCTGCCATGATATTTTTATTTTAATTTATTGATAAAAGATATTAATGATATTCCTCGTAATCACTTAATTTGTAACATGTCGATAATATTAAATAATTAAAGAGGGAAAATGGACATTGTCAACTTTGCAGTGGAACCTCGGAGATTGCCGTTTTTGTCACGGAAACGTACGGAGATTGCTCCATTTGCAATGGAAACGCGGAAAATGTGTTGTCTTAAATATAAAATTCATGTTGATGGATAAAATAAGATTAAAACGGATAATTATAATTGATTAATGTATTTTGCATTATTAAAAAACAATAAAGATATCAATACTTTTAAAACGTTTAAAATACATTCACATTCGCAACTTTTTCATCTTTAACTTGGGACTGTTCATATTTTTGAATAATATAAGGTTTTACGTTTCTTAAATGGTGTTGTTTTCTTGTTATAGTTTTGTATTCGCCTAAGTTATGTCTGTAAACCAATTCTCCACGCACTTCACAATTTCTCCCATTTTTATGACGTCGAATAAAAAATCTTCTAAACTCTTTAATTTTGAAATGTAAAGTTGATGTATGTTTTGTTATTTGTCCAGCTGTTGTTTTGAAGTCGTAAACATCGACATCGTCACCTAATTTCAATACTTTTCCAAGGCCTCCTATGATAGTTCGATATTCATCTGGTAAAATATTTCTTCATTTTTTTTTTTACTTCTTGTTTGACATTACCAAAAAGTCGATCTGGGGGCAGGAATGAATGGCCCGTGATCGGAAACACTAGTTCCACTGATTCTAGTTGTCGTGGTGCATGATTTAATAACCAAATGGATACTGCTGTTAGGACGATTGAGTTTTTATTTTGACCTGGACACCCGTCCGCAATCAAACGCAAGACTTTAATACCATCGTTGAAAGTGAAATTCTTAAGTCTATGGAATAAAGCAGATGATATTTCGTTAGAACCTTTCTGAAACTCGTCCTCCATCCACGTCTAACACCACACGGTTTCTTTGTTTAATTCGTCATGTGAACATCCTTCAGTTATTGTAAAGTTATACAAATAAAGTTGTCTAGAATAGTATATGATGGAGTCAGGAATTTTGGGAAGTGGTAGATTTTTTTCGCAGTCAAAACATAATGTCACCATATCAGGCCGTTTCTCACGTACTAACTCAAAAAAAGCATTTTTTCTTTTTCTATGTAGTTGTTTCTGAGCTTCCAACGTAGCTTTCTTTTCTGGATCTTTTTCATGTTTGATTCTAGATTTAAATTCGATGCATGTTGAACACCCATCTGTAGCAGGACGACCGAATCCAAGATTATATATTGGTAATGGAGATTGCTGTCTCTGCCGCGGTATTAGGATTGGAGATTGCTGTGTTTGCCGCAATCACCTATTATCAATACATTTTATCTTGACGAGGGACCATATGTTATAAAAAACAGTTTTGCCAGTCAATGCAGAATGAAAAACACAATTAAAATAATTTGAAAACATAAATTTCAAAAAAAGTGGAGATTGCTGACTTTGCCACGCAACGCCTCATATAGTATAATCTAATAACCTTGGGTTACAACCACAATTTAAGATAAAACAGTATAGCCATATTAAAAAAAAAAATACCCAATTTTTCAAAGGAAAAAATGACGTGAGTAAATACCCTGGTATTTACCCAAAATATATTTCTTACCCGTTGGGTATTTACCCACAGCCCATCACTAGACATGCAACCAGTGGCGATTGAATCACCGGCAATCCCGAAGTATTCCTGATGGACTGCTTTTTCAAAAATAACTTCTTAAGTATATTATTGTACTTATTGAAAAACTATGAATAGATTTTATACACTTTGGAGTATAAAATATTATTATGTATTGTACCGCGACGAAATTTAAAAAAAATGGCTAAAATTGAAATACGCTCAAAACAAATGGCGCGAATTCGATCATAAATTCTGGAGTGCTAAATTATGTGATCTTAGGTGCGTTCTCTCCGCCCTTATTACCACCGAAACACAATCATTAATAAAATCTTGGATAACACCAAGATTTTTAATCAGACACGAAGATTTCACATAAGTGATTATTATTTATACATTTCTTAAACTATATTGGTTAATATGATTTCAACTATAGTAAATGAATAAAACAATAGGATTTTCATCGGGGCGATTGTCGCGAGCGATAATGTAATAAACGTTCACGCCGATGGAAACGTTAGTTTTTGATATTTTTCCTGTTTTGCCGAGTCGACCGCGATTCGGGTGCACAAAGACACGTTTTACGTATAATTTATGAAGTGCCTCATCGTGAACACGACGAGTGGCCGATATTTCAAAATTTTTTTACACCGGCAATTCGGACGAAAAATCGAACGGTTAATAGTGAGACGATACGGTAAGCACCTGCTCCGATCGTGTGAAATATACTTCGAGTGTAAAAAATAAACTTTGAACGATTCGTTCGCTTTGAAAAAAAAACAACACTTACGTACTTGGAATTTATGCAGGTCGCACACGATACCTACACAAGCTGAGACGCGCGTGTCTGCTGTGAGAATATTAAAACTTTCACGCGGTTCACGACCGCTCGATAAAGGCCCTAATACGAGGGTCAACAGCCTTTTCAAAGTAAGAGCCGTTTTTTCCAAAAAGTTGTAAGCCACGGCGCGCAAGCACGACGACCCGCGAACTGTACTTATACACGCGTATCGACTTGATTTCAGTCGATAAAACGGTACATTGAACTCTATTAAAAAGCAAAAATTATCAAACGTTTTTGTTTGACAAAATCAGTGATAAGTTTATTCTATAATCGATGCTATTATTAACGTTGCTGATGACTCACCGGTTGTACAGTATATGGTGCATTCCGATAAATTAATAAAAAAATGTATCTACTAAAACTGACTTATTAGAACCTCTTTGGTCTTACGAGTAGTGTAACTTTTCGTTTCTCTTATTTCGAACTACCTTGGAAAATGCATCGAACACTACTATTGAAATATAACTTTTGCGAAAAGGCCCGAAAAAATCAACACGAACGCGTTGCCAAACACCATTGGGTCTACTCCAGGGTAGTAATTCTGATTTTCTCGGGTTATTTCTCAACTTCATATATGAATCACGAGACTTGACAGTGTTTGCGATGTATACATCTATTTTTGGCCACCGTACAAGCGATCTCGCGATTCATTTAATTTTTACAATGCCCGAGTGTATACAACAATGCGATTCGTTTAAAATGTTTTTGCGAAGTTCATTTGGAACTGCTACACTATACCCCGACATAAGACAGCATTGTTCAACACTCAAATCATTTCGTCCAACTTTGAATGGTTTTAATTCTTCGCTCACTATTTCTGGCCACTCGCGCGTTACGTCATAATACATTTTGCACAGTAATTAATGTCCGTTCGTTTGTTAGCGAATAGTTTCGTCGTAAATAAAATTGTAAACTACTCGAATCCGATAAAGGCGACATATTATTGCTTTCAACAGTTATGACGTAATCGAAATATATAATTAACGTGCATTAACAGTCTCTAGCTCAGTGGTTCTCAACCTTTTTTGATTTGTGTCACCCTCATCCACGAGAACCCAATACTACGTCTCCCTAACACCAAAATAATAATAATATGAAATACAAGTGCTATAAAAAAAAAAAAGAATTGGACACTGATGATTTTTACATAGATCTGGAATTCGAGGGTTGATGGTTGAAAGAGCGATTCTCATATCGTCTTCTAGTGTTGTTTTTGTGAGACGTTGGCGTTTTTTCGTTTTGATATTCGTGTGCACGCTGAATCCATGTTCACATAGCCTGGACGTTTAAAATTGAAGTGGCACTTCAATAGCTTTCGTCAATAGTCGAGGGTATTCAATGTGGAGACAATGTGTTGTTTGACAGTAGTCGCTATCACATGACGGCCGTTATAATAATATGTTTTTTTCGAAAAAATGTCCATATTTTTAAACTTTTCCCCGACGCTTTTTTGTCACCCCTACACTGGATACATGTCACCCAATGGTTACAAGTCACCCCGGTTGAGAACCACTGCTCTAGCTAGATAACATGTTTGCCAGCACTGTTCTCTCTGCCTTCCATGTCCTCCGACTTATATTAAAAACCCGACGAAATATTGCCAGTCTTTGGGACCTATCGATGCCGTTAAATGTAGACTTGTTCTCGTCTATAATGCCAACAGTTGGATTATGGTCAGTCTCGATCACAAAACTTTGATCTGGTAACTATTGAAATTATTTTCGTACGCTTCAATACGCTGCTGATGTCACTTTATTTTTGTAACTGAATATCGCTTTTGAGCTGGCATTAGCGTCCGAGAGATAAACGTAATACCATAATATCTATATACCATTTGACAAGTGGCATGTGCATGTTGTGACCAACACCGCGGAATGCCTTCATCAGACGCATCTGCTTTTAATATACAATCGACAAATCTTGGTTCCAATGTATTAATACTTTATCCGATACCACTAAACATTACATTTTATCAAACTCCTCTTGACATACACGTGACCGAATGAATCGCTTACTTTCCGTGAACAACAGCTATGTTGGGTTTCGTTATAGAAAGAAATGTTTGGCAAAAACCGTGCATGATAATTTACCATACCTGCGAATGTCTTAACGTACGTTGAGTTTACCGGTGCTGGTGCGGCGAAAATAGCTATTATTTTATTTCCACACTTTTTCGATCTCTGTTCAATCATGACATTACTGAAAACGCATTTTCTGTCTTAAAAAACTCACATTATGACAGTTTAGCCTTTAAATCCTGTGTCACTCCAAATTTTAAACACTCTGTCCAATTCGTAATAATGTATTTCTGTGGATTGACCCGTTATACAAGGATTTCACCTGAAAAATTAGTTATGTTATCTATACCTCGGATGATGGTTCTCTAAATATTCAAGTATATTAAAATTCAAAATGAAGTTTTAACGGTGTAAACAACTAACAAGTATATAACATCTGTATTATCATAATGATAATAATTATTGTCTGTAATACCATTTCTTTGAATTAAAATTTATTATTTTAATTTAAACGTGAAATACTTGGTAATGTGTACGTTTACACATTTCATTGTATTTTTAGAGTTGTTGAAACGTATGAGGGAGGGAAGAATGCGAAATTTATATTCTATATATGTACACATAAAAAAATATATTCTAAACGAATTTCGAAATGGCAAATGTTTTAGTAGTTTCTGGAATACAAATACTGATAAATCAATAAATGAGGGGCTCGTTGTGCCTCGGAGAAGGGCTAAGCTCCTTTAGCCAGGCACGTAGCCAGGATTTTTGTTAGGGGGAGGGGGATCCAACATAAAATCTATCATCAACTACCAATAATTGTCTGGAGAAAAAAAAATTCAAAACATAACAATTAGGTATAGACACAAATGTATTTTTTTAATATGTATTTAGGTATTGAATTAAATAAAGCCACCAATCTCAAATAAATGAAAAAAAAAATATAAAAATACGAGTTTGTAGTTTTGTAATTTATTTGAACCTATATATTATTTTTTTTATCGCGTAACTGGTAGAAAATCAAAGTTCCACCTGATTTTTTGGTAAGAAGTTTAAAAAATTTCGGGGGGGGGAGTCGGTCCACACCCCATGGACCCACCCCCTGGCTAGGTGCCTGCCCTTAGCCTCCGTACGGTTTGCGCTCGACGTGCAACACGCCCCTGTCCCGCGTTAAAAAGGCCGTATTTCGTACGATTCGTTTTCCCCGGGCGTTCGAGTTCCTTCTCAGTCCCAGGTCGAACTGCCGGGAGTGCGATCGGCGCAGAGTTTTCAACGGCAAACCGCAGAAAAAGCGTACGACGACTCGGCGCGGTCACGACGTGGGCGGCGGAAACGGCCGCGTCACACGGTTTGTGATTTATTACGAATCGGTTACGAGACGCGAGACAGGACGTGCGGGGTGCGGCAGGCCGGTCGGCGATTCGAAGTCGCGTTTCCACTTTAACGAGGTAGGCAGGCACGTACGTGTAATGTACGCCACAGGTCGAGGCGGCGGTCGGGCACGTCCTGCGTCACGTCAGAGAAGGCGCGACATATTAATAATAATAATAATAATAGGTAATAATAATAATAATAATAATAATTTATGAGCGTCGAGTTCAGAAGCGGGTCGCGGCGATGGCTGCGATTGCGCGCGCGGACACACCCGCGCCGCTTCCGTAGTCTCGGGAACACGACGACAATCGTGAATGCTCGAAACACGTACCTACCTGTCACGATAGATGCCAATTTTCTTTTCCGCAAAAACCGTGTGAAATCGGCGAAGTCCTCCATCAGTTTTTTTTATCCGTAACCCTTTTAAATTTAAAAAGGGAATCTCATTAGGACTTTATTAGCGCCCTTTACGATGGTTTCACATGACCTAAACCGTGGGTCACTCCCTCCCAACAATTCTTCATAAAATATAATTAAAATATTTCATCAGTAGCAATTATTTACAAATGATTCAATTAATATTTTAATAAACCGATTTTCACAAACAATGTAAAGCATATTAGTCATATTGCACACCAATTGGCTATAGTATAACTGATAATAATACTCTAAATGTTTTTCCTGAAATGGAGGAAGGATACCTAACTATGTTACCTATGTCATTGATCGTAAATTATATTAACAATTTAAATTTAAAAGATAAAGAATTTCCGTCTCATCATTAAAAATGTATTTCAATCTTATTCTATGCAGTTGCACAAAGTAAAAATTACATAACTAAGTAATCAATTAAGTATTAAAAAAAAATATTTTGACCAAAATAACACACCACTCGGTCGATTTAAATCAAAGAATTCAAATTCAAAATTTTTCTTTACAGTTAATACCGGATAATACTAAAACTAATTTACGCATTACAATAATGCCTAACTGGATGTGGGGTCGAGAAACATCAAAAACGGTTTGTACTGTGGTAATGTCAAGAATCACATATTACCTGGATTTCAGAGCATCAACATAAATAAACTACAATCAAAAATTGATTCTAGACCGAATTATAAGAACTGCATACAAATATGCATATCATAATCAAGCCTCAACATACATGCTCATTAATAAATATACTGACCTTGTTCAAAGCAACAATAAAAATGGTTTTCAAAAAGACATTTTTTACCAATGATACTATTTCATGTGAGTAAAGCTAAATTAATGACATTAATTAAGTTTCCAAGATTAATATTATAGCGATACTAGAAAATGCAATCTAGTTTCTAGTTAAAAAGTTTGATCATAGATTTGGCAAATAGGTGTTTAATCATCAACATTAACACAACACTGAAAATCAATAGGCGACATAATATTCTTTGGTTTGAATTAAGAAACAAAAACGAAAACTATCAAAGTCGTTTTATTTTTAAAATAAACTATACTTGAAAATAAATAATTACAGTGTAAAATCATTATAAAATCCTAATAAAATTTAAAATTTTGAAAAATTATGTGAAATGGAGAACAATGTAAAAAAAAAAACAGCAGTGATATAATTATGTATTTTTAAAATGTCTTTTACTTTGTTCATTTATTTAATTTTTCATCTAAATAGGTGATGTGAAAAATTGTTTGTGATTTTACAAATATAAATATGTTAACCAAAAAAAAGCACACATATATGCAAAATCACAGTTTATCATTTGATTCAGATTATTTAAGTCAAACATAGTTAAATTTTAAAACGAACACTGAACATATGTATTTATCAACAATTATAAAATCCATACTAAAAAATAAAATAAAAACAGTATTGTAAACTATGACACTACATATAAATACATTTGAGATGATTGTTATTTATTTAAAATACGAAAATAAATTAACAGTATCACTTAAGATTTTTAATTGTAATACCGAATAGGAAGAGTCTAATATTTTGGCTTGATTTACACAGACTATTAAAATTAATACATATAAATAGTAGATCAATGTTTAAAATACATCGCTTAAAATTATAACTTAGTTCTAAATCACTACAAAAAAGAAAAAAAAAATCATAATAGTTTATAATTATAAAAATGTATATTGTTTAATAATAATAATAATAATAAAATATTGAGTTGGTTACACAAGTCAAATTGCATTTTATTATTATTGCGGAACAAAATCTATTTTATACAGTTACATAAAACAATGGTATAAAATATGGAAGCTATTATTCATTACAAATCAAATTCATCACACCAGGGATGATCAAGAACATCTTCAGCAGAAAATCTCAAGCTAGGGTTGGATTGTAACATTGAGCAAACCAAGTCTTTGGCATCTTCGGACACATTGTCCCAATAGGGTTCTGGAAAACCGTATGTCCCACTAAGAATGTCGTCAAAAAGTTCTTCTTGACTGTTATTTTCACTAACAAATGGAGGAAAACTACACAAAAGTATGTATAGAATTACTCCAGCAGCCCAAATATCGATTTTCACACCATAACCTTCTTGTGTAAGGATTTCTGGGGCTACGTAAGTGGGAGTTCCACATACCATATATAAAGGTTCATTGACTTTTTGTGACAGGCCAAAGTCGGCCAGTTTTAAATGCAATACATGGCCATCACGATCAAACTCAACTAGAAGATTTTCTGGTTTGACATCTCTATGTACAATGTCCATTCCATGGAGATATGCCAAAGCTGAAGCCAAATTTCTAGTCATTAACCGAATATCATGCTCAGCAAATTCAGTAGGCTTGGCAATAGCTTCAAATAGATCACCACCACTAACAAGCTCTGTGATGAGGTAAACTTCAGTTGGCGTCACTAGATCAGATATCAAATTGATAATATTGGGATGGCTTATAGATTTTAATATTGATAGTTCATTTTCAATCATTTGGCTCATTTGAGGGACTTCAACTTTTTTAATAACTTTTAATGCATACTCTGCACTATTTCGTTTGTCGTAACATCGATAAACTACAGCAAAATTACCATCACCAAGCCGATCTCCAATGGTATACCTAGTAAAAGAATGAACAGTTGTCAATACCAATTACCAATGAAATATTAAAACAGTTTAAATTTTATAACTATTACAGGATCATTATAAAAATAATATAAATTAAAAGTATTTCAGACATTTTATAAATGTTTAAAATGAAAAATGGGTATTGAAATTTAAATTAGCAAAATGCAGTAAGTATTCATTGGTACATAAATACAATAAAATATATAAGTCTATAAAAAGAGTAAAAGATGTATAACAACTACATAATTGAAGAATAGTATAATAATGAAAAATCATGTACCTGCTTAGAACTTTACTTGGAATGGAACCAACTAAACTTCGATTGATTTTGGTCGGTTTTGGTAGCTGAGGTACTCTCCTACCATTTTCATCCATACAGTGTGTACCATTTTTCAGTTCATTGGCTGGCTTTCTCAGTCCACGTTTGTGAGATTGTATGGTTTTCATTTCTTCAAAGTCTAATTTTAAATCATCTTGAGATACACGCTCAGACCCATACACAAAGAATAAATCTTCTGGTTCGAAAAATTGTTCTAGCCTATTGATAGCATTTCCAGATGACACATAAACTTTACGGACGGCTCCAGTATCTAATTTTATAGATTCTGTGATAAGTGTAAGAACATGTTCAAATGAAGGTGAATTGCGTTTATTCAATAACATTCTAACAATTTTTCTAGGCCTGGTACCACTTCTAACTACAAATATAATTTTAGGCCTAATGTTAATATGTAGTTGTTTAATTGGACTGTGCAAATTTGATGGGTGCTGCAGTTTAGTCAATGATCGTGAAGGTTTTACGTTGTTTAAAGCAGCATAGTCTAGTTTTTTAATGGTATTATTACCACCAGAACAAATATAAAATTTTCCATCTTCGAGATCATCTAGTTGAGATATTTTACGGCCATCAGTTGAAAACAATGTTCTTACACCGCTAGGTAAATGTTTATTTTCAGATAATGTGTTTGATAATTCTGCTAATAGGCTGTCAAATGAACGATATCGTTCAGGAGTAATAGCTACAACAACACCTGAAACAAAAAAAAATATAGTTCATTATTATAAGATATATAGTAAATAATCAATTACAACATACATTTTGAATTGATAATTTAATAATCCTTCAAAAATAATAAAGAGATTATTTTCTTATATATTATATAAAAGTATTTTGAAATATTGTTTAGTTAGGAATAAAGAATTATTATTTTGTATTTAGAAAACATTGAAATAATAAAAAAAAAATAATTTTCAATTGAGAAATAAAGCCATATGAGTAAACATTATTATTAAATATTGATAAACATAATGTTAAATTATTTATGTTAAACATAATGTATCTATTTACAATATATTATTAAATCATGAACATATTTTTTTAAACAAAAAAGTATAGTTAAGCACTAAGATAACATCAATTTTGATAAATTTACCTTTACAAAATCGATCACCATTGACGAGAAACCGTACACGTTTGGCTTTACGTGCTGCTCTACCGACATCGGATTTCTGTCTGGATGTACAATCCTCAGACGCAGGCATTTTAAACGATTTTTTATTAATTTTACATTCTTCTTCAACCATTACTATACATTAATTTTATTCATAAGATTGTCATCATCTGAAATATAAAATGACAAAATAGTCAATAGAAATAACGTAAGTTTAATTAATACAAGGTTGAACTTAACACTAGAAAATATATAGCTGTACTAAACACAGTAAATACATATTATTTCTATTATTCATTTTTAGCAGGTGTTTCTCAGTAAATAGTTTTGTTTATTATAAGCCACATATTTAGTGTAATATAAAATATTGTACTATACAAAATACTAAAAATGCATGAAATATTTAAATTTAGGAATTGCTTATACAAATGTGTTTAACAAAAATAAGTAGGGAACAATTATCATTATGTAAGGACATGTTGAAGATAACTTATCTCAATTATGAATGCGTGGAAGAGCATTGGTAAACCAAGAATAATTCGATCGAGTAATTTACAATGATTGTTGACCCTAAATAAAACAACATTTTTTACATACTTTTTTTTTATGCTGTACTAAGTTAAATGTATTTTGATTTCATGGACGTAATCAATTCGACAAAAAAGATATATTTTAATTATTTTAGTAAAATAAACATTATTAGCGTGATTTTAGAAATAAATCAGTCATTTTTTCAATTCTTTTAGGTACATACATTAATATTCACATTTAAGAAGTAAATTTGATGAGTGTTAAAAAGACATATTGAATTTTGACATGTTATTCTGAAATTATATAACCTATACAAAAAAAGAAAAAAAAATTGAGCATCTAATTAATAATTAATCATTAAGTCTTTAGTATTATAATTTACAAAAGGAGTTTTATTTTCTTGAATTCATATTAGTTAATTATAACTTTATAACACTAAGGCTATAAAACTATCTATGGATACAACATGATATTTTAAGCAATAGTTTCAAATAGATAATACATGCAAATGACATATTTTGTTATCATGTTCAAATGTATTATTCATAAATCAGACTAAGCAATTATTTATATTTAAATTATCATACATCATAATATAGTTTGTACTTAGCACATATTACACAATATATATTGTGAGCGATAATATACATTTATCTATTTATACATCTATATTCAATATTCATGGCAGTAGCAATATCTATGGGGGTGGATCAATTACATCCTCCTTCATAAATATATATTATTATCCTCAAATACAAAATATTATTTATTATTATTTTTTTGAAAAAAATTCTTGAAGCCTTTACTAGAGATTTTTAAGTGAAACCATTTGATTTGAACTTGAATATAATAATAATATTTAATATTGGACAAGTTATTCAGTAAACATGCATTTATTTAATTACATATTTATAATACAGATTGCATAAAGGACTTGTCAGTGTATTATTCAATATGATTAGGAAAATTATAGTTCCTCTAGATACAAAATTTACCAAAAGAAAATTCTAAAGCAAACTAGGAAGACATTCAATACTTGAATTATCAAAATACGTTAGTGGCTACTTTAAGATGAGTACCTATCAGATAGGTGAAAGCTGTTCATCAAACTAAATATTAGTTTTTGTTCATCGTCTTAAAACAATGTGATTTTCATTTGTTAATTTTATATAACAAATAGCAGAAGAACTTATTTTTCTTAAAAATAGAGTTCATATATTTTTACTAGATTTATTTTATAATTTTTTCTTTACTTTAGTATTACACATTTACACTGTTGTATATTTAGTAATTATAGTTATTATTAAAGACTGATGATTATTATCAAAAAATAAGATTATCATTGACCTACTTCAAGAAACAGATATTGCACATTTATAATTTAAGTTAGAGTGAATTAATTTGAATATATTTTGCCAATTTGGCTAGTGAAACAAAAGTGATATGAAAAAAATGTTTATAAAAATAGCTATATACTATTTAACAGTTAAAGATGTCTTGTAATTAGTTGGATACTCAATTTTAGAATAATATGTAACTGTATTTAGTTATGTATACATAATTATGTACATAGTTATGTATACAAACTTGCCCAAATTAAGAGCAGTAACACATTTACAGGACCACATTGCCATGGAAAAGATACCTTATTTACATTTCTGCATTTAAAAAAATATGTTAATTTACAATAGATAGGTATACATTAATTATTAATAGTCAATTGCTATAAATATAATCTATGACATATAACATTTAAGTTAAAATCAGTTAAGATATTAATAAATATGTATTTTTAGAGTTCAGGTTAATCAAGGATATGAAATTCAAATGATTTAATTTTTAATATATACTACCAAAAATAACTCTTGAAGTTTAGATTTATATGTATAATAAAGATAAGATGTTTTTTAAGTTTCAAGTTTAAAAAACAGATTATATTATTATAAATATATGATAATGAATAATGATGTACATCAATTAAGTAATAACAATCAAGTTGTTTGTCTAAGACAGCAATTCCCAAACTTTTTTTCCGCGGTGCCTTTTTAGGGGCCAGAAGTTAGCCACGGTGCCCTGTTGTATATAACATGAAAGACAGAACAAAAAGTTACTCATTGATAACCAATTTTACTAATTGTATTAAACCTAATACAATCTAAGCATTCTAATCAACACAGCTAATTTAATTATAAATAAATGCATTTTAAACTTATAAAAAGATAAATAAATAAAAATTATTGTCATTATGATTATAATTATTACATAAAAATATTAAAAATGAAGAATATTCACATATGATTTTATTTGAAAATACATTTACGAATTCACTTACAAGGTAAAAATTAGAATGTCCAAATATATATTAGAAAATATTACATTATTTGCTATAAAGTTTTTACAAAGACAATAATGGAAAAAATCCATAATTTTAAACTATTTGTTATGAACCCTAGACCGCGGTGTCCTTAGGAAGTGCTCGCGGTGTCTTTAGAAACTGCTCGCAGTGCCCCTAGGGCACTGCGGTGCACAGTTTGGGAACCGCTGGTCTGAGATATAATGTTTAATTAAAAAAACTGAGCATGAAATTGATATGAAATATTAGTATTTAAAAATATTAAAATAAAAAGAAAAGTAAACATCAAAAACGCAACTACTTATAACCACAGAAAATAAGTTATTACTACATCCATCAATGAAAATAAAACTTAATATGTTTTGCTTTTGGTATTATAGTCAAACAATAAAAATAAATAAGTGTTTGAACAATTAAAATAAATTAGATATAGAATTATAATAAAGGCATAGTTGATATACTTAACTTTAATTAACTTGAACCTGATTTAATAAAAATAAAGAAACATTAAATAATCTCAATAAAAGGTAATATTGTAAATTCAATATAAAAGTAAACATTGATGTAAAGTCTTTTGATAACTTAATTAATAAACTATTTCAAGTCACATTAGTTTTAAAATAGAAATATTTAAAGTAGTAACAACCTACACTGAAATGAATTGAATACAATTTATAAAAGGAAATTCTGAGTAGGTACAGCAATTTGTCATCTCATTTAATCATTATTTGTAGGTAGCTAAGAATGTTCATTATCTAATGGTAAACAATGATTTTAGTCAAAAACATTTATACAGATGGAAACGATTTGAATAATAATGTAGATGTTATTATAATAAAAAAATAAATGTATGCACATAAGTTAAAGGAAGTACTTTGGTACGGTTGGTAGAAAATTGAAACGCGAAATTATTTTAACAGTCAAAAGTAAACAATATAAAATTAGCCGTAAATTTTGAGTATTTAGTTTAATGACCACAAATATTAAATTAGTTTAATCAAACAATAAGCCGAGTAACAAAATATTTGAAGTATAAACTACACTATAACTTAATCTCCTAGAAAATTAATGAGTGACCATAGGTACCTCGTGTTTGACTTTCAATTAGCATAAATAGATTCAATTATTTTTCAGTGTGAGGCATTAGATCATAATATATACATTGCTCTTTGAACTAAAAGCAATAATAATAAATATGAAATTGATTAATATTTAATTTATTTATGCATTGTCCATAATGTAGCTCACTATGGGTTAACAAGTAAACAACTAAATAATAAATGAATGAATTACATGAAATGACAGGTAGGTACCTACATAATTAGTTTAGGCTAGACGTCAAGGTTATTGAATACAACTATTTACTTATAAGGAGTTAGAAATGTCAACATTTCAATCATTACCAAAATAGGAAAGAAGTTTCCATCTTAATTTTGATTACCTAAAAGAATATGTACGTATAGTGTATACCATGGTTGAAATTTTGAACTTCAAAATATAAATACCAAAACGGAGAACAGGATTAAATTTTTTTTTTTTTTTTTATTTTTATAATTTTTATTTACAATCTGTTACAATAAGTAAAAAAGATGATAGGATATTAAATGGCTTGAGGAAAGGACGGATTTAAGAAGCCTTCCAGTGAAGACATTTTGTCAGCTATTTAGGATTAAATAACATTACAATTATGACAATAACACTGGTAACTTAATGACACATCAACATTTGTATAATTGAAGTAGGCACATTAATTGAAAGGGATGGTAACTAATTTTTAAATTTGTACGAGGGTCAATAAATTTGTATGGACTTAAGTTGAATTAAAAAGTAAATATAAAATGACTTTATACTCCTACCTATGTATCGATATTATGGGTTGTCTAAACCAAAGCATTCTATATAATTTATCATCAAATTAAGTCGCAGTAAATAATACGACTAAAAACTAATTACCTCGATAATTGAATGGTTTCACTTAAAATGTCGAACTAATAAGTGTAGGATAAAAATCAATGCGGATTTAACTCGAGAAAGGGTCTAATAGGTATTGATATGAATAAGTACATAGTGCAACGATTGGGTACTTGAACAAACGAAACATTTGTCGGACCGCGATTGTCGATTCGTTATTGACGTGCAAACGAGACGTGGGCGGACGGAGACCGATGACCGTGCGGAAAGGCCAAGAGATAAACGGCTATTGCGGAAACGGTAGCGGAACGACGACTGGGGCAAACGAGGCTTTTCGCAAGTCGACGAAGCGAGCCATGTAAAAACCGTCCGAGTCAAGTGCCAGACGGAGCAGCAGACAGAGCACACGGACAATGACTTTCAAGTGGCTCGGCAGAACGTCGCGCACGTCGGTAATAATAGAAAAACCGTCGACGGACGACGGCGTGCGGCGTACAAGTGTTCCTCGAGGTCGAGGGCCCTTCTCGCGAACGCGCCGTCGAGATGGGCACGATAGCACACACTGACACACACAAACGTGCGCACGATACGATTTAATCTGCCCACTATTGACGTTCGTTATTGACGTTCGTACTCACTCGAGTTCATCGTGTCCAAATGATTGTGTCCGGACGTGGCCGTAATACTTGTCGGTAGCGGCTAAATATAGAGCGCGGTCGGGTTCTGTGCGCCGAAGGGCTCCGGGACCGAAAAATCCACGTTCGGACGTGCGGTGCCGAATTCGCGGGCACGCGGACGTGAACGGGAAAAAACGGTTTGGCGAAAAGAACGTATTAATAAATATTTTATAAAATGGTGAAGGAGTAAAAAAAAAAAAATAATAAAATGAATGAATCAAAAACCGCGATAAGGAATGATAATCGGTGAGTCGGGATCCGGTGTGGCCAACGTCACCACACGAAGGGGGAACAGGGCGGCCACGTGACAGTCTCGTCGGTCGGTTCTCGGGGCGCGCGACCTTTGACGGTCGGCCGGAAAAATCAAAAAGAAAACGTCGTGAGACCCGGGGACAGACAGACGACGAGACGAATCGTTCCAAACGATCGGTTTTTCGACGGGCCGAGAGACGTGAAATTTCCCTCGGACGACGGCGTTACCGACACCGTCGCACACACTCTCTCACCGTCCGTTGATAACGGCGGCTGGCGGCTGTTGATAGTCCAGATAACGCCGCTCGTGGATAACGATTTACGGTCTGTTTATTGTCCCGTTCCCGTGTAGTTCGGCAACTCTACCGTTTGCGGCGACTTTCCCCGGACGTACGAGACGACTGACGCCCCTCGACCGTTCCCCGGCAGTGTTCCTCCAGCCGTTTGTTCGAGCGTACACCGCGCGCGGCCCGGACGACGATGGACGCCGAAAACGACGAACTGTTGTTCTGCAGGTTCTGTCTGCGACACTCGCAGTCGTCGTTTCCCATCTTCATGGCATCCGATCCGGACCTGGCCAAGGACGTGATGAACTGCTTGCAAATCAAGGTACGTCCCGGCCGGCGACGTCGTTTGTCGTCACCGTCTCGTGTGTAATCTCGTTATATTTTTACCGCGCCATGTCGTTGTTTTTTTTTTTTTTGCTTTTTGCACGCTCTCCGCGAAGATCACGCAAGATTCCGTCGGCCCGAAGCACATATGCAACGAATGTTACGACCGCGTGCAAGATTGGGTGATGTTCAAAAGGCAGAGCGAAGAGGCGCTCAAGGAAATCGAATCTAGTGCGAATGTCGTCGAAAAGGAGGTATGTGCTGAGGTAATAAACAGCGATTAATCATTTACCGTCTTGACACTAATCAACAAAACCACATTGGTATTGAAATTTCAAATGTTCTTCAATCACTCGAGTCCTTTCAATGTTATTTTTAGTCAATCACCACTCCGATCACGACCGCGTCTCAAATGGATCTCATCGACGAAGTGGACTACCATTGCTGTATATTTTGCGATAAATATTTTCCTAGTGATTATGAATTATTAATGCACGTTAGTGAAATGCATCAAGACATTGTGGATTTAAATTCCAAAACTAAACACGCGGATGAAACCATGGACTACATTCAGTCTGCGTTTGTCGATGATGATGATGATAGTATTCAATGTGATGAGTATTTAGAGTCGATAAATAACAAAGCTTCTCTTCAAAAAGTTAAGGTAAAGGTCAAATTAAAATGGAGCTGTCTAAAATAAACAAATAATGTAACTTTCACTCATAAGTGTAAAGTATTTGTTTAATTACAATATTGAAATAATTTTTACTTTGAATATCGAACATTTAGTTGTTTTGAGAGAAATATGCAATAATTAGTCCCCTCAAAATTTTTTTATAAAAGTATGTTTGCTGAAATAATTTTTTGAAAGTTTTGTTAAAAAAATAACAGAAAATGTTAATACACTTTTTAAAAACCATTCTTTTCAAATACTATTTTTGTAGAATGGTTCTAAATTGAAAGTAAATATTAAAAGAAAACATAATCAAATATTCTTCATTAATTCACTGAAAAAACTTTCAAAATTGAGTATTCAAAGAAACTTTAGTTGCAGACAAAAACTTATCTCAATTCTAAAATATTTTATGTGTTTTTGTGCCTGAGTCTAAACTTATTATTGATGTTCAAATATTTTTAAAATCATTATCATCAAAACAAAATTATCAGGCATACAATTTGTTTTGAGTTATTTTTTTCCCCAATACCCAACATGATCACAATCAAATAGTAAATATAATATAAAATGTCATATCCACTGATATATAAATTTAATATATTAATGATTTTATTTCATTAAGTGTTTGTTAGTGATTTTAAAATGGACTATGATTCGTAAACATAAAACACATGTAATTAGCAATCTTAAATATTGTTTCTTGTATTTGTAAAAACGTATTCAATATTAATATTTTTACCAGTACCTATCAAAGAGTTTTCAGTTTTTTCTTATCAATTGGTTTTTTTTGTTTGGCTAATTTTGATTGTTTTGCAAGGTTTAATTTTATTATTTTATATCATTTAAAATTTTTTTCAGAATTATTATGAAGAATTTAATGAAATGCCTACCTCAGATGACGGAGAAGAAAAATTTCAATGTTACTATTGTAGTGCAACATTTGATGAGTTTGTACTTCTAAAAGAGCATTCAGTTTCCAGACATCGTGATCTAAATAAAAAAACTGAATGTAACAAATGTAACAAGATATTCCTTACAGTATCTGATCTGAAGGAACATGTGAGATTGACACACCCTGCCAAGAAAGATAAACACGAGCCGGTTGAGAACACGGTGTTTAGGACGCCCAAGAGGTCCCCGTACGTTTGCCATTTGTGCAACAAAACTTTCTCCAGATTCTGTGATTTGTTAGACCATGACGAGATACAACATGACGATTTACCAAAGAGGTATAGATGTGGTGTTTGTAGTAAAATGTTTCTAATGGAAGACAGGGCCAAGGTCCATTACAATTTCTATCATACCAAGACAAAAGGTACAATGAATTTCCAGTGCAGCTATTGCGGGTTGGAGTTGAAAAGCGCTTCGGCTCTAGCCAACCACGAAAGAATGCACATCACTCAAAAATCTACTCAATTCGGGTATAAAATAATTAGAGACTGAATAACATGTGTATTCTTGTGATAAACACATTATGATAAGTACTAGATGTATATCATAATATTGTATGTAAAATTCTAAAATTACCTTGTGCTTTGCAATGTACGTTCATTACCATATGTCTAATGTTGTTAACATTTATAATAATGTGCATAAGTTTTTCTAATATTGTTTGAGTTCTCTCAGTTTTTGTTATTGTAACTTTCTACTCTTAAATTAAGTTGACTAAATGTATTTATTATATTTGTATGTTAAAAATAATTTTATGTTACAAATAATTTTGTTGTTTTATCAAGATATCTTATCTTGTGGTTTTTTATGTATTCATAACTAAATAATTGTGTGCATTTATATTTTGTTCCATTCGACTATTGGAATTTAATTGTATGTGTTTTTTTTTTATTCCCTACTATTTGTTCAGTAGAGATTAGTCAATTAAATGTTTATAATATTTATAACAAAAAATAAAAAAATAATGTTATAACTGGCTTATAATATATATAATTTTAAAAATTATCATTAAATTCTAGGTTAGTGTACTTAATTATGTCCAATTGTGAATTATGCTGACGAGCTGGATCCTCAAATAATCCGTAAAGTTGTGAATGTTTTTAGTTATATTAATTGCCGTATTTACAATGTATGAAACGAAAAAAATATTAGATGTTGTTCTGTTTGTTTGGTTTTGTTGATGAGGAATAAAAAAAAAAATTGCTTAGCAATGGAATGAATTCTATACGTCATTTGTTGAGTTATTTTACATGTTCAAATTTTATTTTACTATTTGTTTTTTTGTATTATTATTCATTCATGAAGGATAAAAGTTCATTTAAATTGGTCTTGAAATGACGGATTTAATGTGCAAAATTATAATAGGAGATTATATATTAATTGGATTAGCTCAGATTTTGGGACTTAATGTCCTTGAAATCGTTAAAATAATGTGCATGTTCAAAATTAATTATTTATTATTTATACATACATATATTAAATATATACATACACACCCAAAAATACAAACGAATGAACTAAAATATTTTTCTTACATAGATTCACTAAAGAAAATTTATAGATTAAATTAAATATTTAAATGTATTTACTTGAAAATAAATGTATTAAAATAAATTCAATTACTCGTATTTTTCAATTTTGTATAACAGAAATCTAAAAATGATAACTTATTATATGCATATTTGAAATGAAATCATGTACTGTAATTATACAACTAATGTAATCTTATGTAAATACAAAACTGGGAGAATGTGAGAACAGAAAACGTGACACTTTTTACAAATATAAGTAAATTATATTCTGCAGTAGGAATAATTTTTAATTAGTTTTACTATTGATTATAGAAATTTAATCAGTGGTTATACTATTGTAAAATGTAGTAAATTTGTATTTCCCACATACACATTCAACATTTTCAAAGCATTTAACAAAAATAAGAAAATCAGAAGTACATATTTACTCTTCAAAGGAAAAACTTAAAAAATTTTGAAATCAAATTTTTAATTTATAATTTTAAGAGTTCACGATATTTATGTGCAACGTGCATGTTAATTTTCTGTAAAATTTGTTTAAAAATGTTGAAATCATGGGTGTTCATGATAAAGAAGATGGTGTTAATAAACTTGTAAAAACGTCAAAAACTTGCACTAAATAGTTTTATTTTTTTTAAATTTTTTTTTTAAATTTTTGACATTGGCCTTATTGATCCAGACTTTTTAGGTTTGCCTTTTAGATGATTTTTTATACATATTCAGATGTATTATGTATGAATTTAATACAAATATATATATATATATATATATATATATATATATATATATATATATATATATATGTAGATGTTAATAGTCAATACAATTCATTATCTTATTCTAAATTTATAATAAAGTAATAATTCTCAAAACAAAAATGTGAAGTTATATTGAAAACTAGAAAATTAATGTATAATGTATTAAATTTGTACTTATTTTTATGTTCTTGGACATAATTGATTTCTACTTATTTTTATGTTCTTGGACATAATTGATTTCTACTGATTTTAATCGTTGAAGGTACTTGTACATCAGATTGTCTTGTTACCTGTAGGTATTGTTTTAGACTCTGTGAGAAGCAAAGGGTTCTATTGGTTTTACAATGATTATTTTTTGGTAATTTTTTTTCTGTAGACACTTTTTGGGGTAGTTAACTTTGACCTAATGTTTTGTTCGACAACTTTATAGATCAGAAGTTATTGCATGTGGTTGGTAGGTACTTACGGTGAGGGGTATTTTTCCACATATATGAGATAGATATTAAGTGGGTTTTCTAAAGATGGGAAAATCCGTTGAAAGATTGAGTAAAAACGGTAAAATATTCAGTAAACCAGATTTTTATTTTGTGGATCAGAGCCGACGCTACCTTTTGCGAGGCCCTGGTTGAAGTATGCCACGAGGCCCTTTTATAAGAATGGCCTACCAACCATAGGCACCCGAAGGGGGAGAGGAAATGGGGAGTTCCCCCCTCCTGGAATTTAAAAAACCGAACATGAGTCATTAATATAAGGCAATATTTTAAATTGGAATTCATTACATGAAAAATTTAAAAAATAATGAACTTTAGTATTAAGACACGCAAATTTAATACCTTAATTAATTATATATATATATATATATATATATATATATATATATATATATATATTGCACTATACGATATTGAGAAAAAATTCATAAATTGTTACTCAAAAATTGTTTTTATGAGCTTAATTAACAATTTTGACGGATAGATTGTTTTTACACCAAATTCATACTTTGAATGCTCATTGAAAAACGATTGAATTAATTTTTATGAAACTTGGGAGTTGGCCATTGGCAGAAAGTCATATAGACGGAAAATTATTTATTGAATCGTCAGGAAAAAAAAAAAAATACAATTATGAATTCAAAATTGTATAAGGGTTTGATTGTATAATAAGTACGAGTATAAGAGCCCGCTTACCGCTTAAGACTAAAAACGGTAAAATGCGTAGACGGTACACATCACACTGAGCTTTGCACAGAATATTTTTTCTTAACAAATGATCAAACGTTTCTTTAAAATTAAATACAACCATCACCATTGTCTTGTCTCAGGACCGGAGGGACGAACTTCCGTTTACCTTTATCTGACCGATGTTTTTTCATCAGCAGGTATCTACTATCAGTGATGAATCCGGGGGGGGGGGGCGATGGAGTTAATACACCACTCTCCCTCGAATTATTTTTCTCCGTATAGGTAGTGATGTACTATTCTATTGAATGTGACTTGATTTAGTACGTGGGAAACTTTTTAATTACCTACCCTCACTGAATGATTTCTGGATCCTCCACTGCCTGCTGTATACCATTGGTTGCTGGGTGAGTGTGTGTGTATGTCAAATTAAATTTGAAAAAGCGGCCGCTCTTTAAAAACCCCCCCTCACCACGCCGCCGGCGGGAAGGTGTCGTCACGAGTCTCGCGGTGACTGTATTGTGCGCGAAACTCGCGTTCGCTTTAATTACTTCTGTACCGTTTTCGTGCACGCACTGCAGGTCCCGTCCGCGTGCGCAAAAATTTCTCGCAGGGTCCCCGACGAATAATCGTTCCACGCGAAAAATCGCGAGGAAAAAACCTCGTTACATCCCCGAGTACCCTTTTTCGTCTTTCTCTCTCTCTCTCTCTCTCTCTCTCTCTTTCTCTCTTTTAGAGTGACTCTCTTTCGCTTTATCTAACTATCTGCCACTGCAGAAACCCATTCCGCCGGGTAATACGTTTCGAAATGTAATTTTCCGCCGGTCAGGCCGCGGCGAAAGGCTGGCTGCGGCGATATTACTTTTACCGCAAACGGTCTGAACCCGAGCGCGGGCGCGCGAACACGTTCCGTACTCGCCGACTATCGTTCGTAATGTTTTCAGACTAGGCGCGCGGTGCGGCAGGCGTTTTTCTTTTGTTCGCCCCCCTAAAATTAAATATTCATTCAACGAAAATGTGTTTAATATGACGTATTCGTGTGGTATGGAAGGTTTTTTTCAATGAATTATAAAACAACGGAGTATTACGCGGAATTGGAAAAAAATATTAAATTTATTGGAAGTAGCAATAATTAGGGAAAATCGTTTAAAATAAATAAAATTAAAATAAGCGTGTTTTGGTTACTTTCAGCGTAATTAGAGTAGTATCGACACAGGCCAGGACCGTGTCAAGTAATTCAGCGCCCCTGGACAAAATTTCTTTTGGGGCCATAGGTAGCATATTGAGCGCAAATAAAGGCGCCCCCTTACTTTTTCTAAACTAAGGCGCCCGGGGGCAATTGTCCCCTTTGCCCCTCCCTTTAACACGGCTCTGACAGAGGCGTGTTTAGGCACAGGCCCCGTATGCTCAAGCTTAGAGCGGTGACATTTGGAGAGCGGCGAATTTCGACATTTTTTTTTTTTTTTTTACAGAATTACAAAAAGTATTTTTTATTCGACAACATCAAATTTGAATTATTTTTCGACTAGAGAAATTCGTTTGTAAACCATAAGTTTTATGATTTAGAGTTACGATCCGAACCGTAAACGCGTGCGTCCGTTCGCTCATAATCAATCAGCCATTTTTTTTTTTTTATATTTACATACTATACGCACACGCGACACGGCGCGAACCAGTACGCGTGCTGCAGGTAGCGAAAAAATGCGCGCGTTCAACGCCGGTTCGAATTCTCAAACTGTGGATTCGAATGTGTTTTGTGAAAAATTGTAGGAGAGGCGGCGCATCGGAAAGTGTCTAAATACGCCGCTGAGTATCCACGATATCGGCGGTCTCGTAACTTTTTTAGAAAAAAAGGTCATTACGTACGATTACGTATACGTGCAGTCGTAGCTAAAATAAATCTATCGTAGCATGTGGTTAATTTTGCGCGAAGTAAGGTTTGTGTAGCGTTAGGTCGTTCTCAGCAGTATTAGGGTTACACAGGCAGCCGGCAGGTATTAGGTCGATATTTTGCCGTCCCTCGGGGCGAAGCCCTATGTACTTACGAAAAGTGCCGCAAAGCAACACTTAAGTAGGTGAGCGGAGCCGGTAGGCGTAGCGAGTGGTTCCCTCACGCCCGACGAATAGTAACCATAGTACCAAATTTTGTTTATCAGCTTGTCGAGCGAAAAAAGATTGTTTAATTTATACTTTATCTTTATACTTTACTGTAGTCAATTCTCGACTTCCACTCGTAAGTGGTAAAATACGTGGTCCTGAACGGCGAGTGTGCGGTTACGAACGACGACCTACAGTACAATATTATGACGATCGCAACCGTTATTACCGGCTATTGCCAATTACGCACCGTTATTATAGGCACCTGAGTATTGTGCGGTGGTAATCTGACGACAGCGAATCGGATTAGTTCCGAAGAATGTACAAATGTAATAAAATACAAATACACTTAACGAATTAACGTACTAATTTGTATTCCGTAATCGTGTTTTGTTTATGTCATTTATGTTTTCGAAATACACACCCCTCTATATGATAATCGCTCGGGGTACGGCCCCGGATCGCCTGCCCCCGTGACCCGGCGCCACTTATATACAGACATAATGATGGCAACAAATTAACCGCGGATCCTCCATTCTTTCATAATAATAATGATAATTATAATAACAACAATAATAATGTACGACGATATAATTATACTTACTTACAATACGAACGCGTGACGGTGTGCGTGACGGTTTTTAGTTTGTCAGACATAGGTAATAATAACCGCTATACTATCGCGTTGGCGTGGCTCATATAAATCGCGATATAAAATCGATAGGAGAATTGAAAAAAACAAAAAACGCCGAGTTATTCGTTTCGCCACAGTGTCGATTTAACCGTCGTTATTGCGGTCGACGAGGATTTTTAAATATCGGGTTTAAACGGAAAACACGAAAGCGCATTGAAAAAAAAAAAAATAAAACAAAACAAAACAAAAAAAATTTAATTTATAAAATACCCGTCTATTATACACCCCCCCCCCCGTATACATCGCGCGTGCACAAAAATCGCGTAAATACCGTTTGACCGCCCGCCCGAGCGGATACCGCACGGTTAGGTACCTGCAGTGTACCTATACACGTATTATATTATACGTATTGTGCACAGTAAACGCGGTTCGACTGTGGCGCATATAAAATAATAACGTGTAATTTTACGAAACGTACAGGTGTGCGGCGGCGGAGGTAGGAGACACCCTCCTGTAAAACGTATATATATATATTCTCGATGGAAAACAAAGGCGGAAAAATGAAAACAACAACAAAAAACGGCGTACGCGCCGGGCGTTGCCGCGAATTTCGTCGCAAAGCTTTGTTTTGGCGGCGAAACGGTAACGTCGGTCCGCGTTCGGTAACGACGGGGGACGGAGGGTTGTAGCGGCTTGACCGCGCGACGACTTCGTCACGAAAATCACTCGGTTCACGGACGAGAATTAAAAAGCTCGAGCTCGAGCCGAGAACGGATTTACACGGACGACCGTGTCACACATACGACCGCTGCGGCCGAACGCGGTCAGGTTTGCCCTGCAGCAACACTCTCTCGAGATGAAATGAATTCGCCGACCCGAGGACGCTCTTCTAACATTTCGCGACCGGTCGACCACGTGATCGCGCAAATCCATTCGTGAACGTCTTTTGGATTGTATAATACCTTTTTTTTTAAAGTCCTGAAGTGAGCTCACGCAGCGATAGAGCGTGTAGGTCGAACGCCAATCCCCGCAGATATGAAAATATTTAATGCGTTAATAGTTTTAGTTGATATAATGAAATTTATGCTCGGGGTTGAGAATTCGTAATCATTTATTCACATTAATGTATATATAATTCAAGAATTGTATAGTCTTGTTTAAGATTTAGACATTTAAGATGGTACCGACGATAAACACGCTCTTGTGTTCAACATTTTGACGGCAAAAATAATTTTTAAGTTCGAGGATCCGAACGTTCAAACTTCAAGGTATTGACATAATTTTGTGTCGAGAAAAAATTTTAAATCAAGATTTTGCTATTCAATATTTTGGCGATTAGTCATTCAATATACGAGTATAATATAATAATATATACCACCGTGCAGTGGTAAACTCAAACAGAGAAGTAGGTGTGCATGTGTGTGTGTGTGTGTGTGTGTGTGTGTGAGAGAGAGAGAGAACAAATGTACATTCGTATATCGGTGCGCACACAGGTATACCTACACGCGAAAAATCGCTTTTCGCGGGTGTTTATTTAAGCTCTCGTCCGACGGAGCAGGTGACGTTTTTACGACGTCGAATTTATCCGCACACGCGCGCTATCGATCGCGGGCGACGCGACGTTTTAACGCGCATTAATAACGTTTATACGCTTTTTCACAAACGCTTTTCCGGCCTTCTAAAAATATATTTATACATCGCGCATAAGTATACGTGTAGGTGTGCTTGAAAAGTGTATACATGCGTACGAATGCAATCTGTACCTATGATAATAACACGCGCAGGTACGTACGTTCCACCACCGTAGAATAGTTTTCGTTTGTTCGTCGTAATCTATTCACACGCACACTTGCATACTTACACACACGCACACACACACACACACACACACACACACACACACACACACACACACACACACACACACACACACACACACACACACACACACACACACACACACACACACACACACACCACACATTTTACCCGCGACTACCACCTAGTATGCAATGTGGTTTATAATAATATATTGTCACGCGACTTAGGCAAGTTTTTACACGTATGCGTAGTGAGTATTATTGCACAGGTATGTGCGTCATCGTATTTATACACGTATAACGCATATACGTACTCGTGTTATATTATGAAATGTTTTTACCCGATACGCGCGGGTTGTGTGAACGTATGCCTACCTGTTTTTCGAATAGCGTTTTTTTTTCTCACCCCGCGAACCGCGAGCTGCACGTTCGTAAAAATACCCAGTCACCGTGATATAATGTATAAATATATAATGCATATTATATACACGTATATAGTATACGCTATGTAGGTACGCGTACATATGTGTAGGAAAAAAAGAGAAATAAATACTCACCTCGGTCTATGATGATAATATATCGTGCGGTGTTTCGACGTTTGAATTTATTGTCATTGTCGTCGGTGATCGAATTGGAAAAATAATAGCGCGGGTACGACGTTTTCGCACGTAAATAAGGATCGTTCCGAAAAAAAAGGGGTGAAAAAAAAGAAATCGAAAAGAAAATCACCTCGTCAGACCGCGGAGAGGGTTGTGAGTAGAAACTATAATATACGTATTCTCTCGTCACACCGTGGTCGTGTTTTCAATACACGACGGAAATTAACAACGCGCGTCGTACGGCGTGATTTCATACATCGCTGTGGACAAGCGGTTCTCAAACTTTTTCAACCCAGCGACGCCCTACTAGAACTGAGGATTTCCAGTGGCACTTTTCCCCGCGGGCGAACGCCAAAAACCATTCGCGACCGGTTTAGATCCGCGTCCATATAGACCGGGTAACTCACGCACTCGGGCGCTGCGGCATGCAGTTTTTGGGAAACACTGCAGGGCGGATTATTATTATTTTAAAAATATAGCGTTGGGCGAGTAACGTTCTTTTTTTTTATTACGATAGCAGTGCCTTTACGACAACAGCGGTATAATAAATACCGTTTCGTAATAATTACCGGCGGCGATTACGCGCCAACAGCGTAGACAGTGTTATTACCTATTAACACGTTTTACACGCGATAATAAGTGTTATGAACTCGATACGTACCCTCGGCCCCGCGCACCGGACGTTAGTCATAGCGTGTGTATATGATTGAGTGCGAAGTCGGAGCGTTTTCACGACGCGGGACTTATGGAACGATTTAATCGTTCGCGGGAACCGTAGTCAGTTTTTTGAACGCCCGGCGGTTGATTTTTGAAAAAAAAAAAAAATGAAAAAAAACTTTCGTCGACAACACAATCGACACGGCTACGACACGGCAAATCGGTAAAATAAAACGTCCGTCGACCGCTGTAGCGAAAAAACGTCTAGCCATAACGGTTTCCGATCGTACACGGAGGGGGAGACAAAACATCAGTACTTTTGTCGGTGGTACTCGAGAGACGTCGTTTTGGTTATTTTTTCACAGCCGTGCGAGGTATTTGAGCAGCTAGGCAATTTTGAAATTTCAACAAGCACACTGTTGAATTGACAGTGTACAACAAGCACACTGTCGCCGGTTTAAACCTAGGTCACGGGCGGCTCTCTCTCTCTCTGGGCAGGCGACTGTCTAGAGAGAGCGGCCGCCATCTCCCCTGTGCAGAAAGCAACGGGAAACCACTGCACAGTAACCCTTACTTCCCTAGTTGCAACTTATCTTGGTTGCAAATCAACCCTCGGGTTGTTGACCCTAAAAAGAAGAAGAAGAAGACCTCATCGATAAAAAGGTAGAAACCGTTAAAAAAAAAAAAAAATCAAAAGACAATAAATAATCGATAACTTTACCCGAAAACATGCTTAAAAAGCTCGACGAAAAGAAACGCAGCGAAAATAAAAGAATTAAAGCGCATAATACTATTTACATTGATAAACCGTTTTTATTTTTCACATTAATACCTACGTCTTGTGAAAGAAAAACGATATAAAAAAAGCTGGTAAGTGAGATGATGGTGGTACAAGTTCGACCTTCGTCCCTTCGGTCCTCGGACAAGATATTGACTATATACACGACTTTTTTTCACGGAACGCGCGTGAGTGGGCCAGCGGAAAAAAAAACAATCCATCCGTGTTTGGGCTGTACCCGAACGTCCGAGCGTCTTCCGACCGCCAAAGATAATAGCAAACTCTCCTGCGCCACGCGCGTGTTGTCGGCACTGTCGCGCTTGCCGACGACGGTTCCAAGGTCGTTGTAGATAAATAATACAAATACGTGTTTACACTGACCTTGGGTGGACGCGATCTGCAGGGAAATAAACTCATTTTTCCATGACTTCGACGAACGCGTCGCATTTTCGTCGTGCGCCGCCATTTAGTGACACTCGATTGAGAAGTAAAAAAAAAAAAAGCCGGTAAGACAATGGTGGTGGAAGTTCGTCCATCGTCGCTCCGCTCCTCGGACAAGATTATGGTGATGAGTAGAGATACAGGAGTTGGGTGGGATACACGAGATGTATTGATAGATTAGGACATTATTTTATATTATAAAAAAAAAACGATTCTGAACGAAGATGAATTGTCAGTGAATAATATGTTTATAGTAAATCGCTTGAATTTTTGTAAAAATTACAGTTTCAGACGCCCGTTAAAATTTTTTCATTGAACCGATCGTGAGATTTTTTATACTTTTTGCAAGCAAAACTTATGAACAACGTTGTAATACATTTTCATTTCTTAACTTTGATTAGAACATTTTTTATACATTTTCAACTACGACATAATTTGTGATTTCGACAAATTTTGTCGATTTTTGAACTTCAATTGCTTATAAAAAAAATTGTGCCTATGTATTTTCATAATTTTTGAATGGGAGTTAGAACAACTTATGTGGACCCTTCTATTAAATTTTCAAGTATTTCGTCCGAGCTACATTTTTTTTATCAACATTTATAAAAAAAAAAAATAAAATAAATCGAATATTTCAAATGCCTATAAATTGATTAAAAATGAGTGAAATCTTTTGAAAATAAAATTATATAAAGAAAATGCCAATATAAACAACTGATAAAATTTTCAAGTTTCTACAACTTATACTTTTTGAAAAAAAAACAAATAGCAAAAATCGTTTGAGGCTAAACCGTTGTTTAACGTGTTTTTGTAAAAATTTAAATTTCAAACACTCATAAAATTTTTTTGTCTGAATCCGGTAGAGATTTTTTTGCAGATAATTGAAGAAAAACTAATGAAAAACCTTGTACCAAATTTTCAAAACTTAGTTATAAAAGAAAAAAATTTTACGATTTTTCAACAACAAAATTATTTGCAAATTTTCGCAATTTTTACATATTTCGTATAAATTGGAACTTTGAGCACTTATAAAAAAAAATTGTGACTTACGATTTTGGATTTTTTTTTATCAGTTATGGAACAACTTATAAGAAACCTTGTATTAAATTTTCAAGATTTTCTGGCAAAAAAAAAAAATTTTATCGTTATTTTAAAAAAAAATACTTAAAAAAATTGAAAATTTCAATTGTCTATAATTAGCTCAATAAAAGTCAAAATACTTTGAAAATTTAACGGTGTATAGAGAACGCTAATCTAAACATTTGGTGAAAATTTCAAGTATTTACATCGATTAGTTTTTGAGTTATAGCAAAATAAAAAATTTGATTTTGTCGAAAACTGGTTTTGCGTAAAATATACCGTTTTTCCCTCATTTTTTAAGGGTTTTTCCCGGCGCGTTAAAAAAATATTGAACATTTTTCACTTTTGACCCCCCAAAGTACCAACTAGATTCAATTTCCTTTCAGAAAAGTTGATATAAGGCAATCGAAGCATTTTTACTGCCCCAAATCGTGTCGACAGACACAAAAATAAAAAAAAAAAAAAAAAAAAAAAAAAAACACACATCATTGTAAAATCAATACATTCTTTACTCCGTTCAGAATCTAAAAGCAACTTCAGAAATAAAATCTGGACACTTCGCAATTAAATTATTGTACGACAAACATGTGAGTACGCGTATATAAATATAAATAGTGCAAGTATATAAATATAAATAGCTATAATATAGCAGCTATATAAATAGTATTATAGTATTTTATATTGCCAGTGTGTGAGTGATGAGAATATTGAATAGCAAATTGGTTTTCACATCTATAATTAATAACTATTATCGATTATAATTTGTCACATTCGGGGCGACGCCGTTTTGTTTTGATTATTGTCATATCAATAAAATATTTGTTATAATTGTTTAATTAACAATTATAATAAATATTTTAGTGTTAGGAAATATGATGTTAAAAATATTGTTTAATCGTGAATACTGAATTGTATTAGTGATCATACGAATGTGACTGTGCTCTATGTTTCCATTTGGCCCATATATGCAAATTTATTTTTTTATTAAATTATTGTTTTCTGATATTTAAACAATTGTAAACAATATGGATTCATTATTTTTATTCCAATTAATATGATTTTATTTGTCAAGTAATTATTATATAATGCGAGCGGAGCGAGCAATTTTTTCATAGGTGGGTATTTGATACTTTTATTTTGTCCCCCCATAATTCCAACTAAAAAAAAAAAAAGTTTGCGTTAGTTTGCGCCTCTGTGTCCGTGGAATATTCTCATGTCTCGTGTATCAAAGTCCTCTCAACTACACTCGATGTTGTCTAAGGTGTTGGTTCTCATTTCATTTCATGGACTAAGCTGTAAAGCGTTTCGTTAGGATAGGTAGTTGATTGTGGCGTTAAAAGTCTAATAAAATCCCAACTATTCATACGACCCTCGTATATTTGAGCAGTATTATCGAGTATCCAATTCGAAGTGTTTATCTGACTGAAGAGTTTATACATACTACAATATTTTTGATAATAAAAATTAAAAGTTCTATATTTAAGTCAAAAGTGCTATAATTGTTCTGAAAATGTTGTCCAATATAAAAAAGTATGTATTTGATATTGGATAAAATTTTCAAGTTTCTAGCTTCAATACTTTTCGATTTATGACTAAATACCTAAAATCTGAACAGTGAAAATCTCGTTTACGGCGGATTTTTACCGATTTTACCGTTTTTACTCAGTTTTTCGACCGTTATTCTTGATTACTAGAAAAACTATGGAGATTTTGGAAAAATGACCTCTTTAACGTACCATCTCAGTTCAATTTCGAATCTAAAAAGTTGCTGGACGAAACTTTTGGACAAGGATTTCTATACGAAAATGTGTTGACAGAAAAAAAAAATAAAATAAATAAACATCATTGTAAAACCATAAGATTCTTCGCTTCACTCATAATCTAAAATAATGGTGCGTATTATATTTTATTTCAGCCGGATATTTGGGAAAATTTTAAAAGTAAGTGGTGCTACCGCACACCATGATCCCCCCCCTAAGGACGCCTCTTTGTCGAGTGTAGGGAGATACACGCACGTTGATTAAAAATCGATGTTTGATGTCGTCATGAGACACGTATTAGAGAGGCCATTTTTCGGACGAGCGTTTCAAAGATCACCCATCGTCCTACTAGCACTTGTACCGTATACGGGCCCAGCTCGTTGGCGACAAACAGATCGCGGCCGTGTTTTTGCATAAATCCCTGTACTCGTGCGTCTATAAAATTATGTTGTCGTCGACGCAAAAGTCATTTTAGACATCAAAGGGAGCGCGACCGCGTCGGAAACAAGACCGTGTTTGTTAGCGGCGCGCGATCGCGAATAAAACGAAAATTTGCGACCGATTAACGGGAATTCGCAAGAGTTTTTCTCTTTAGTCGCGTCGGGTTACATTGTGATATACACACAACGGACGATTAACCGATTGAAATTTCAACAAGGGTTTCTCGTGAAACGTTTTCATGTTTAAAAACAAATTATTGTGTAACGCACATCGATACAAAATCATATTATTTATTTCCAAACCAAACGCGTAATTATTATTCCGAACGATTTGTTTACTTATTGCAATACTCTGAACGACCGTCGGAAAATATGAGCCCTTAAAAGGTAAAATGGTGTAAGTCATTATCATCAACTTTTGGGAAATGACATGTTTACTAGCAGAGCCGGATTAAGGGTCAGAGTTGCCCTGGAGCAATGTATATTTGATAGGAAATTTCTTATCAAGAAGCAGTTAAAAACTTAAAACAGTATAATATGTATTTCATGTAATATTGTATGAATAAGTTGAACCGTTTAAAAAAAATTCATTTGGTACTTTATATTATTTAAATCGATTAGACAAAACTACATAAGTTGTTTATTTATGACAGAATTTCACAAAATTGTTTGTAAATTGTGATTAATACCACTATATTCATGGTTATACCATGCCGCTGGTCCATCCTTATAATTTTGTAGATATATTATTCAGTGCTATAGCTTATAATTTTATATTTTAAAAATAAGAAAATATATTATCATGATGAAAATATGTAATTTTTCAATAGCCAACCTTATATTACTCGATTTAATTATGTATAGATTTGAATAACTAAACAAATACACGATATTTAATATTTATATTACAAAAATTACATGCCACCCCCAAAAATTTGCCGCCTTGGAGCAAAAGCTCCTTTTGCACCTATGTTAATCCGACTCTGTTTACTAGAATGAATTTTTAAAAATCTGGACAAGTCCAATTCATATTTGAATGATATATTTCTTCAATACACTTTTTAATCTAACTTCGTGTTATGTTACTAGGTCATAAATGTTATAATAACTTACACCATTATAATATCAATGGTTAATTTGTACTAATAATGGCAAAATGGTGTTCCAGTAAACAAAAACGAAAATCGTTACATACTTCATTTTAAAATTTGTACTCGCGTATCAATAATAAAGTTATGACTCACGTCACTAAAGCATTTATCTAAATTGACGTACACCATTAATCTCAATATTCAAAAAAATTGACTCACACCGCTGTACCTTTAAAGGGCTCATATATTGTAGTGTTATTTGTATTTATTATTATTATTATCTATAGGCGTGCCGCGAATACGATCGGACTGATCGCGCAGTCTCGAATTAGTTTTCTATTTCGTTTTGCCGAGTGTCACGACGTCGTTTGCCAACGAAACACTGCAGAAAATTTTCGAAAATTAAAAAAAAAAACAAAAAAAAAAAATTAACCGACTGTGAAACTCCGCAGCTTGTGTGAGTGCGCGCGCGAGTGGGTATACGCACATAAATACTCCGTCCGTGCCGTCGTCGCAGCCGTAAATCATTTGTGTTCACACGCCAATTTACACACACACACACACACACGTATAAAAACACGCGTGGACGGGTATAGCCCGTGTAGATACACGCGTCACGTCCACCGGCGCAGAAGGGGTGCGAGGGAAAAGAAGTAAATAATTACACGTTTTCACCTGCAGTGGCCGTTTGTAAAACACAATTTTCACACTCGCCGACCGTGCCCCGACCGGCACCCGTGTAATATTATAATAATTATAATATACACTTCTACGAACGCGTCGCACGTTTCGATCCGTTCTAAAATATAGAACCGCGTGCACGGTCGCCGATTCCGCGTGTATGGTGGTGGTCGGTTGGAAAAATGTCGAATTCGTCGGTCACATTTTCGGCACGTCAAAAACGTGGAGAATAATAATTGACGCGTTTCGTAATCCGATCGATTAAAGAAACATTTGAAATATTTCCCAAAGACCGCCGCCAGACGACGGACGCGCGAGTCACAGAGTAATATTAATAGCGGGCGTTCTGCGTTGCTTTGCGACCGAGAGAACTGATGATGAACTCAACACTCACACAGTGGCGTTTCCTGCGCTCTTCGTACAAAATACGTCGAATTTCTTCCCGCACTCATTCGTACTTACTTAATTACTGTTCTGAAACACGCGGGCGAGTGGGGGTAAAATCTCATAAATCTGCTGCAAACGTGACTATTTGATGTACACCTATATATTTTTATTAAGTGAAAATTGTTGTATTTATTTACACGCTTTAATGGTTTACGTCATATTTAATCGGATTTAAAACATTAAAATCATCGACTTTTCTGAAGATATACCGAGACGATCGACACGGATGATTAGAATAATAATTATTCTCAAATCATCGTTTATTCGCGTGACGCGTGTGCCGCCGAAGTGAGCGAAGCACAGTTGGTCGTGATTGACCGTAGTACGCGGTGTTCTCAAATTACAGAAGTCTGACCAAAACGTGATGACATCTTGTGTTTTTGGGCTGGGTGCAACTTTGTTTTTTTCGTATCACATCTTTTATATGAAAATTTTCGTCGCAACGCTTTGCTATATTATAGTCACTATAGTCACCAATGATTCAATGAAGCGTACATACGCGTTACCATAGTTACTTTGGTTACCCCAAAAACATAAAATGATTCTCAATGCGTCTCCGTGAACCGGAGAAAGTATCAAGTAGCATGCCACGTTTTTTTTTCTTCAAATTTCACCCTGTAACACTCTGGAAAGAGTCTAATTATTATAAGTTTTTAGGTTCTTAAATAGAAATGTTTTTGTTCAAAATTCAAATTTTGAGTTACGTGCATCCTTATTTGGGGGGCTGAAAAGGGGTGTTTTTATTTGTATGCGATTCTTCCGAGTTGTATATCATTAATACGTATATTTTTAAGTTCACCGAACCCAAATATCATGTACGTTTTTTAACCGAACCTTCATCGAGGAGATTAAAAGAAAATGTTTTCATTTTTAGGCAATCTTTTCGAGCGATAAATCTATGTATAAGTTTTTAAGGTTCTAGATCCCAAATGTATATGTTTTTTTTTATCCTCCTCTATTTAGGACGTAAAAAAAGTTTTTTTTAAGTTTTGGAGTAATATTGATAATTATTTAAATAATCTTAATTTAACGCCACTTTACATTCAAACAGCTCACTATTGAAAATACGCATATATTATGCACAATATATGAAACAAGTTTATCGTTAAGTAGATTACTATTCCTACTATGTAGGACAAAAGACGGAGTGAAGTCTTGAGAACAAACATATTAAAGTCGTAATTTTAGATAACATATAATTGTAGTTATAAATTGTTCACTTTGTGTAGTTATTGCACACGATTATATTTTGACCTAAATAATACCCACTATCGTGTATAATCGTTTATTAGTATCTATAATATATTCGTCGTGATTAACGTAATTTCATACGCATTTATTCAAGTACATTTAAATTTAGCTAAACATTCGGTAAAGGATCGATTTTTTCGTAAACCGACTATGTGACCCGGACTTTGACAAATTTTTCACCTAGAAAAAAATAATGAACTGGAACAAAAAAATCGAATTTCGAAACACTTTGCGGTGTTGCGACGATATCACACCGAAAATCCGTGACAATCACACATAATATTATGATGTTGTTATATTTTTCAGACTGATCGTAATCACGTGGCGTGTGCATCACACGTTTTTTGATTGTTAATCATTGGAATTCGCACAAAACCGTTGTTGTCCGCGTAACGTTTCGCACCGTATCGCGTGAAACGTAATATGTTTTACTCTACATCCATTTGCACACACACACACACACACACACGCACATGATATCAACCGTTTTCGCAGTGTTCACGTGCAACGATACGAGCACAGGACGGATCCTAGTGTCGAACCGTGGTGAGTGGGCACCTTCGTGGTGCGCTGGATTCGATATAGATCTGGATTCGTCACAAATGTCTAAACCGAACACGGTGAAAATAGTATCATCGATACCGCATCGCCAATATTCGAATAATGTTTGTTCGAATGATTCGCGTGTTCAAAGATTCAAAGGATAAAAAAATAATAATAATGATAATAAAAACGAGGCAGTATTTTTTTTTTTTTTTGAAAAAAAATATTATTGATGTTTTCTTGCTAAACATATTTTTGGTTAAAAAAAAAAATCTAATTAGTCTTACGTACATGTTATTTAAAATAATATTACTGTTTAATACAATAATCTTATATCACTAAAAAAAAAAAATGTACAACAATGACTTGTCTTAAAGTTATAAAATATTTTTAACAAGTATTTTTAAACAAATTGTATTTACAGTATAGAAAAATCAGTAGCTTCTAAAAAAATGAACGTGAAACGAATATAATACCGTATACTTACATACATATCACTTACACAAATGTATGTGTGTATGTATTTACATGCATATATATGTATGTATGTATATTGTATGTACTATGTATATATATATATTATATTACGATTTTTAAAATTTTTTTTTATGGATGGAATTTCGAAGAAAATACACAGGAGGTACGACGAAACTATAAAAAGACTCATGTAAGTTAAAATTTCTGTACACGATAGAATATTTATTTTTACATATACTTTAAAAAGGGATAGAGTTAAAATTAAATATTATGTTTTTTTTTTTATTTATTCATATTTTTTATGTAAGTATTTAATAAATTTAGCCGTAGGGAGTGCCTAAGCGTTACTGTTTGCTACGACTAGGCGCTACGCAGTGTAGCTATATAAAAAGTAGGTAGTTCGAATGGTGGTGCTAACGTTTTTATTTTTATTCTTATTTTTTTAAATTTAAATTTAAAAAATATATCGCGCTCGCTTAAGGCTCTAATCGTATCGGAAACAATAGTTATTTATACAAATCAATATAATTTAAGTACAATAATTTTACTCAAGTGAACAGAAATACTTTTAACGAACTAATATTACTAAAAAATACAAATTTGATTGTATTACGCTAAGAGTGGGGGATAATAATACATTATTATAGTGATAACCGAGTCTTATTGTCGAAATAAATACATAATACATAATCATAATAATAATGATAGTAATAATAATAATAATAATAATAGTAATAATCATAATAATAATAATAATAATAATAATAATAATAATAATAGTATTAAAATAATATAAAAATAAAATAATCATGATGTAGGTCCTACGCATTAAACTAATGTTGTTTTTGTAAACGTCACGACCGTGTATTGCTATTATGAAGCACCATAACTGTTATAATGTATACATATAATAAAGAGCCGCGCACGAAAAATAAAAAAAAGGATAATGAAAATTAAAAAAAAAAAAAAAAAACAACGGAAAAAATAGTTTGAAGCTCACTCTATTACAATATTATGTCTAATTAGGTAGTATAACATATTATTTCCATATATTTATTAAAAAAAAAAAAAAAAAAATATTCTAACAGCTACATTATCACAGAAGATTGTAGATAAAATATGTATATATCGTTATTTTTTTTTTATTATAATTATTTTTTTTTTTAAAAAAAAGGTTGTATGTGTCGCGTTGCCTGTCCGTCGGTTAATTTAAAGCTTAGGCAGTCTGTACATTATATTATTACGTTCTAAGTATTAAAAGTACATTACATACACGTATACGTATGTGTTATATACACGTATATAGGAATACGAATCTGCGTTAGAAAAAAAAAATCATCTTACGACACTATATTATATAATATTTATATACTTGACGACGAGTGCACAACACGACACGACACGACCACGGGGCGGCGTTTTCACCTTATTCGTTCGTATTTGTTTTTTTTCTTTCCATTTTCCCTTTTCTCCGGCTTCGGCGTTGGCGACGACGGCGGTGGTGAGACAGTGGAGGCGGCGGCGACAGTGGTGGTAATGTGGTTGTTCGGCGGAACGACGACAGAGATGACGACTGCGCGACGACGACGGTGGTAAGTATACACGGGGCGGGGGGAGGCTGATGGCGGCAGCGGCGGAGGCGTATGATAATACATCATCGTTGTTTCGATAATATATTACATTACGATCCTTCTTATAGAGCCGGGCTTGCGTTTAATTCGTTTGACAGGAGACCCTGGGCGATCGCGGTCTCGTTTTGTCTTGAGCTGCTACATTGCTGCAACAACACCCACACGCCCAAACGGTTTAGTGACGTGAGACCACTTGTATTGTTATAACTAGGGCTGAGGACTTTTAGTACTTAAAAATCTCAAAATATGCATGCACTTATACACAAAAAAAAAAAAAAAAAAAAACAAGAAATATGCACTTAAAATATGCTCTAAAAATGTATTTTATTTTATTAATTCATCTCATTGTAATATTTATATGAAAAAAAAATTGTAATAAGTATTATTTCGATAAGTTAATTATAAATTATAGTAAATTCATAAAAAATGACGGGCAACTGAATTTCACTTCCTATACAATATGTTTCGATTTTAGTAGATAGATAGTAAATTATCTAAACGACAGTGAAAATATTTTTCAAATATAATCAAATATGCATTTATATGCGAATTAAAATTTTAAATATGACTTCCTGGTATTATGAAACATATTTGTTGATCATTAGAACATGATTCTACGATTTTTCTACAAAAACATGAAAAAACTATTAGTCCTCAGCCCTAGTTATGACTTATAATAACACACAGGCGACGGAGATATCCAAAAAAGGGGGATGGGGTAGTTGGAACGTAATCGCGACGTCCGAGAGGGACTTACACGGACGCCGACGTACGCTGTATAATATTTCCGTGTACATAGCTGTCGTACACGTACGTGTAAACGGCGCACGATGTACTAACGATATTTTATGTACATACATATCATACAAAGTTATCTGCCGCGGGCCCGGACGGTAGTCAGACGAATGTCCAGCCCCGGTTTAAAACACGGTAGCGGACCGTAACGCCGGACGACTCCGGTCGATACGTTCGGTGTGCACAAATATTACTCGTATTATTATTATAACCTGTGACGTACTCGACCGAACCCGACTTATTTTGGGACGGCGGCGAAAATCCTAAGGCTCTGGCGAAACGTATCTGCGCATCACACGCGTGAGCGCTCGACGATTGAACGCGATTACGTCGCGGCCGCGCGGTGTATATACACGCCGATCACGGTGGTTAACGGTGGCAGTGGCGTATTCAGGATTTTTCCTAGGTGGGGGGGATCGAAATAAAAAATTTAACAGGGACCCCTTAATTGGTATTAAGCTTTAATGACTACTGGACAAATGTATGATTTATATACTGCGTTAGTATAAATTTGAGGACTTAGCTCCATGGCACTACAACAAAGTTACAAAAGAGTTACAAAATACATGGAAGTATGAGATCACATATTTAAATGAGATAAATTACAAATAAAACCCGTACAGTTTTGATTATTTTCTACTCTAATTTTGCATTTAAATAATAAAATATAAAACTACAGTAGATATGTTTTGAAAAACTTAATATAATTTATATTAAATAGTTTACAGATATTAAAAAGCAACAATGTATTTTATTCTGAATTATATTTAGTTTTAATTATAAGTAACGCACTTTAGTTTCCTAGATTTTTTAGATAATTCGTCCACAACTTGCTAGTCAAAAAATCAAAATATTTTACAAATTACTATTTACCAGTGTCAAAGAGGCATAGAGCTAAAATAAATTTAGATTTAAATAAAGCAAAAGTATCCATCTCAAATCTTGGGGGGGATCAATCCCAATGATCTCCTCCCCCCCGTGAATACACCACTGAACGGTGGTGTACACGCGCAAAAACGAACGGGGTCGCGCGAGAGAAACGACGATCGTACCGCGTGCATGATAAGTTATATACACCGTGTTCGTAATAGCCCGACGAATAATTATTAACGACGTTTTTGGACCGAACACGCGCGCGCACGTGTGTGTGTATTAAGTATTTTAATACTCTGCGCTCGTCCACGCACGCTCGTGTACGGCGACGTAGGTACGCGTTAAACGTGGTCTTATAGTCACCGGAAACTTTTTCAATTGCTCTACTGGTTGTTTTCGGATGTATATAGAGTGGCGCGCCCGGCGTTACGACGCTAATAACAACAATCGGCGCAAAACTTTTCGGCGGATCCCAATAACGTTTTCTCGGCAGCTGCACCGTGCGCGCGTGCGCCGCTATCTTTTCGAATATAGCGTTATTAAGGTGGTCCCGGCAGTTCGGGACCCCTTTGAAATTTGATTTACTGTCTCATATAATAAAAACATCGTTTTATAACTTTAAACGTTATTAAAACGCCGAGAAGAATAATTTAAATAATTCGCCTTAAACGCGCGTCCTCGGGGGGAGGCGGGGGGAGAGAACAATTAGATTACGGCGTTCGATAATATTATACTTTCAAATATATGTACGCGCGCGTGTATATACGAATGTTTAAGAGTAAAAAGAAAAAGAGAAAGAAAGAAAACGTCGCCGCACGGCTTTTCGGACAGCAGCGTTTGTCGAAAAATAATCATCCCCTTTCCGTCGCGTTCGCAAAGTTGTCCCCGTTCGCCGAGACGTTATCTTCCCTCTGTTCGTTTGTATTTATTCGGCGGCGGAGGGAAAAAGGCCACGTCTTCCGATAAATTTCCATCGAAGATCCTCCGACCGAAGCTTCGGTTTCGTTTATCGCTTGAAAGACGACGGTGTTTCAGGCCAAAAGAAGAGAGAGAGAGAGAGGGAAAGAGGTGGTAACAAATTCGACGGCCGTGGGACTCGCGCCGTCGTATACAAAACGCGTCGCACGTCCACACGACAATACCATCGTGTCGCTCGTCGTGCAGATACGATGATATTGTCAACGCTACGATCGCGTTATACTCACAGCTTGTTTCTTCTCCCAAGATTTCATGGCACTCTTGTACTTCTGGAACTCGTGACACCAGTCCGAGTACACCCGATGGTAGTCCAGCGTCCGGGCCGGCGGCGAACACCGGTGCGCGTCCACCGTCAAGTTGAACGTGCACAACAGGGCGCCGGCCAGCTGACAGTCGTACCGGCCGCCGTCCTCCTCGGACGCGCCGACGATCACCATGCCGCCTTCGACGGTCGCGATGTATTTTTCCACCCGGCTGAGGAAAAACAAACAGTTTGCATTAGATGCGTCATCGTGTTATTAGAAACTTCGTTGAAAAACATTATCGTTGCCAGCGCCCGTGCGCGATACCTCGTATCGTCGCACACGACCACGGAAGACAACCGAGGACGTATCAGAAATCGTTTTGGCCTCTATTTCGTATAGTCAAGTTTTTCGGTATTTTCAAGATAAACACTCCGAATCGATGAAATACATTTTGGTCGAGTTTTGAAAATTGTTTTCAGGAGATTATTGTATTACGCCGATTGTTTCATAAAACATTAACGATTCGATTTGAAAAATGATAACGGTGTATTATGTTGTTTTAAATTATTTGGGTTTTAAAAATCGTTTATAACTTCAATAAAGTTCGATTTAACGGGCTCACTGAAGTGTGAGCTGAAATTCGAACTAAAACGTATTCTCTCTGAGCGACCATATTTCACTACGAGAAGAGACACAAACTCGGGTGCCGAGTCGTGATGTGAATAAAAAAAAAAACAAAAAAAAAAACAAAAGACAAATATTAGTTCGTCTCGGATGCTCGTCGTCGTACCGACAAAACGACTGCGACGATTGTGGCGAACGATAACGTGCGGCGAAGGATGAGACGGCGTTGTGTTTATTATTATTAAATATCAGTGGTCGTCTCGCGACGGGTGCGATGACGTTATTGGAACGCGGCGGGCGAAAATTGGTCACGCGGGCTGCATGACTCGTCGCGTACGCGAGCAGTCGCCGCCAGGTAAGGGACGAAGAATTAAACACCAGACCGAGGAGACGACGGGGCGTGCACGGTGACGAGAGGGTGTGTACGCACGGGATCGACGACGCGACGTCTATCCGGCCGTAATTGGACGAGCGCGATCCTCTTCACCGCGCGGGTCCAACGAAACGACGGCGAGAACTATATATTATTATTATTATTATTATTATTATCATCGTCACTTATGCACGAGGCGCCGAGCGCAGAAACAGATAATAAATGTAAATTCAATTTGTTCGAGTGCGGCAGTATCGTCGTCGACGGCGGCGACGATATTCCCCGGGCGAATGTTCTCCTTTATCCTGGTAGAGTTACGAATTTCTGATTTAATTTCTTCGACCACGCCGCGCCGCTGTAGACGTCGTCGTCGTCGTCGTCGTCGTGTAGCGCGACGGAGACGCGTCACGCAATCGCCCGCGGTCGTTCGAGCAAAATAAATTATGATAATAATGATAGTAATAATAATAATAATAATAGTAATAATAATAATAATAATAATAATGATAATAGTAATAATGCGCATTTACCTGAACGAGACCATGTAGCGTCCCTTCTCCTTGCTGTGGTGGTACCAGGTTACCGGGTACACTTTCAACACTTGCGGCATCTTCACGAAACAGCTGAGGTGCACGCTCTGGCCGAACGTCACGGTCAGCCGCTTGTTGACTACCGAACTTTCGCACACGCTCCGTGACGAGTTGGTCACGTCCTGTAGGAGCCTGCGGGGAAAACGAGAAATAAATACGAAACGTTGATTACACGCTATAACACGCGGTTTCTCACGCGCGACGGCTACCGCGGTCACCATACATGACGACCGCGGTTGTCTCCGGTTTTGGTAAAGGGACGAATTTCCCTCGAACAAAATCTCTCCAGAAAAATCGCCCTGTTTTATTTTCCAGTGACGAAATCTCCTTTAAAAACGGTCGATGATATAAATTTCTCGACAATTATTTCTCAATGATTCCATAATTATAATATTATTCGTGTACGTACGAAATTTAATTTGTCGACAACAATACTGCATGTATGAGGCAGTGGCGTAGCTAGAAAAATATTTCGGGGCGGGGGGGGGGTGAATTTTAAATTCGCATTTCTACATAAATATAAATTTCTCTAATATTAATTAGTGTATTAGGTTTATTAGGTTATAATAGATAAAACATAAGTTTATAGAAAGATATAGATGAAACGTATAATTATTTAGGTTTATAAAATGAAATAAACATAGTCTTTTAAAAACATACATAACTACATAAATGTATTGTGTTAAATAATTTATATTTGAAAATTAATATTTAAACGTCTTGAATGCTTATCAAGTTTAACTTAAGTAAACGTCGTCAGTCTTGATAACAATCTCACGATGAATGTATAATAATGCCAAAACATTAAGGCGTTGTTGACAAATTGACAAAATCTATTCGTAGAACAGGAAACAAATTTTATTACTTACCCGAAAATGATTTTATTTGATAACTAATTTAGTTTTAATTTAGAAAAAATCTCGAGGGGAGGGTACAACCCTCTAACCCCCCTCTGGATACGCCACTGGTATGAGGTGCTGTGAACTTAAGTATTAATAATATGATCATAATACTCATTTTATGTAAAATTGAATATTATCATACATTTGATACAATTTATGTTGATATTTTATTGAAATATGTACGTATTTATTTAAAAAAATACAGTCATATCTATTTTTGATTGATTATATAATTCGTATTGTGGATTCATTACTGAGTATAGTAGAGCTTAAATATTTAGAAAAACCGTAATACTTCCCGACAAATTTGTCAAAGAAAATATTGGGGGATTGCGTTCTATATTTTGAATACACCGAGGGATTTCGTCACAGAAAAATAAAAATGAGGAGTTTTGGTTCGGGTGTTTTGTCCGACATTCTCCCGGAAAATTTTACTCACCCTGGCTGGTAGGGTTTGCACGTCTTGGTCTGTTTGTCCCATCCACAGTACGGATCGTGGACGCACCGCAAGCAGCTGTCGTACCGGTGAGTGCACATGGACAAGTAGATCTGTCTGACGCTCTCATCGGATGCCACGTACAGAGCTTTGTGCTGAAATCAAAACGTAAAACGTTTTACTACACCGAACACGTAATTGATTACCGTCCCGAAGAAACGGATCGCGTAATAATAATAATAGTAATAATAATAGGTGATACAAATAAAAATATTGTAAATAATCAATAATAATTAGGGAAAGGAAATTAATGTCTTAAAAATTAAGAAAAATGTCCTTAAAAAATACGACATAAAGCCTTAAAAAATTCTTTAATATCAAAAAAATGCACTCAAAACTATTAAAAATGTTATTAAATTCGATAAAAACAAAATTTTGAACAGTTCAGTGTATGTAGAATATTATTAAAGCTTAAAACTTATAAAAAATACATTATTTTATCGACACCAATTAGTTTTATATCGCGTATCGTAACGTTATCGAGATTATTTGATGGGAATTACGTATAGCCGTATAGATAGATACAATCAACCGGTCTTCTTAAAAATAACTGATTTACGAGACAAAACCAAACATTTAAAACAATTTACATTTAATGTATAGATAGTAAATTTTCATAAATAAACGACATTTATAAAAAAAAAAATGTATATTTTTAAAATTTTTATGACTCCAAGCATTAAATATGTATAAAAAATGACCTAAAAATGGAAAAATGCATTCAAAATGTCAAAAAATGCTTTAAAAACTAAAAAATGCAAAAAAATGCAAATTAAAGGTTCATTTTTAAATTCTCTGATGTATGAATTATACACTTAGAAAGCATTACCCTAGGTTACCCACTAAAAAATGTATTTTGCATCAAAGTCCGTTCCCTAATAATAATAATGCGTGAGTGTAACGTCACGGGACTGAGGTGTTTGGAATGAACACTGGGATCAGGTCATTTCGATTCCCCGACTGCTGAACGCAATCCGTGTGCTCTGCGCGATAATAGTTCTCAAAGTGGATTTTAATTATCCTCCGCGACAAGTACGAGGAAACGACCCACACACACATTTTCGTTTTGTCGTCTCTGTCAAACGTCGCCCGCGGCACCACGACGATTGAAAAGGACCGAAAAACCGTGGATATTTTTTAAAATGTAAAAGCGTAGAACAATGGTGGTCGGGTCGTGTATGTATTGTGTTTGGTAATAATTTAAAAAGAAAAGAAAAAAAGAATTTCCGGCGTTTTCTCGTGCGCGTTACAAACAATCGAAAAAACATTTGTACGTTAACGCGTATGAAAATGTCATACTTGTGGAATCACAAAAACGTTCCTGAGGAGTTCCAAATTAAAATTCGCTCCCGACGACGACCATGAATGGATAAGAGGTACAGTATTCGCGTTCCTACGCACACACACACACACACAGGCGCGCGCGCACACACACACACACACACACACACACACACACACAAACGCACACACACGCAAACGTACTGACACTCGTTTACGACCAACGCGCGCAGAGACCGGAAACGTTTTCCATTTTTATGAAAACGCGCCTATGCGTTTTGCGACCCCCCCTTCTAATATGACGTCACGTATACGCACGGACGAAACAAGAGTCGGGTCTGGTCCCGAGTGTGTGTATACATTGTGTGCCGTGATGACGCGATGTTATCGCGAGTGCAGTCGGGTGCGAAACGTTTGGCAAGTCCTAAACAAATATACGCGACTGGGGTGGTACGCGGCCGCCGTCGCTGTTGATTGGGCTTTATGAGATTTGTATACATTTACGCGTGCCAAAACTCCGGCGGTGCGCGATACACCTCTCTAATCAATCGCACACGCCGGGTCCGGGGAAAATTGGAAACGCGCGCGGGCATTAATCATATATGCGCTCGGCGAGCGCGTGTGAGCACGACTGCTCGTAGGTGTGACAAAAGCGATTTACTGTTTAAATCGGCTGTACACACACACACACACACACACACACACACACACACACACACACACACTCACGCCGCAGGTGGATATGTACGCGGAGTGTACTCGTAGGGTCGAGGTACCGAATTCGATTTTGCTGACTGCGCCCAGGGCGGCACCGCTACCGATTCCTCCGAAATACGCGCGGCGTGTATAATACATAAACAATAATTCCTAACGTCGTCGTCTCGATACGGTAGTATTACCGCCGCCGTCGTAAACATATTATTCACGGTGTTGACGAGCGAAAACGATGACGTGGAAAACGAGGAAACTGCGGCGGCGGCGGCGGCGCCGGTGATGGGCTCGCAGAAATTGGTTCGCCAGGGCTAGGACGAAACTTTCTTCCCCCCGCCCCTCCCGCGGTTCTCTCATAACAACCACCACCACCACCCTCCACCGTTACCGCCGCCGTCAAACACACCCTCCGCGACGCCCACCCTCGTTCACGGCAAACTGTTAAACAACAAATCACGACCGAATAGTTTACAATACACGCGGTAGTATTATTATATGGCAGATACACGCCATTCACAGGTTAATTCGCCAGTATAGGTGCACGGCGTCCTATACCTATACACACGACGACGGTAGTCTCGTAATTCGACCGGAACAATAGACTAACCGCTGCTCGTCTTTTCCCCTTTCCGCGAATCGATGAGTCACGTTCCTGCCGCCGCCGCTGTTGTTTGCAGGCTCGTTAACGGAGGATTACTAATCGTTCAGATACGTCATTAAAAACGAGAGTCGAAACACGGCTCCCCGTGCCCGCTACCGTGCCCCGCCCTGTCCGATGAACTGCGAAAACGGTTTTTAAACGGGCCCGAAGCGCGGTGTCTGTAAATTATGATGGTGTTTTCGGCCTTTTCATACACCGCGGCGCGCGCGCGTGCTGAACGTCACACAGGCGAGCTCGCAACAGAAAAGCAAAAACGGCGGTAGTCCTTTTATACGTCGACAAAGCCTTTGGACAAGGTTCGTAATGATGACGGAATAATATGCGAAATTCCTATTTTCATCACGGCTTATAAACATAAATTCATTTCCTCTGATCGAACCGTAGACATTTCAAATCAAAAAGACACCGTTTTATACGACTACTTCTTCGATCGGACACATTAAAAGGTGGTGTTTCTCGAGACTCGTGTTTGTCACCACCACATCTCCTCTCAATCTACGCGAATGGCGTGCCGGTTCACGACAACTTCAAAGTCACTTTATTTCCTGGTGGCAAACTTTTCTACGCCTCCGGTCGCATCAGCAATCGATAAAAAATATCAGTGGAAAACAATTCACCACTCACAGGTTCACAAACCCAGACCAATAACATTTTAAAAACATCCTTAGTCACTTCAAACTATCTGGAAGGGGTTACAGCACGAAACTTATTATACGTGTAAACAAATAAAGCAGAGCGAAAAGCGCGTGTTGCAGAGTCGTCTGAAATAATATTCCGTTTGAATTGCAATCGAATAATTCACACACACACACACACACACACACACACACACACACACACACACACACACACACACACACACACACACACACACACACACACACACACACACACACACACACACACACACACACACACACACACACACACAAACAGTTTTGTCGTAATAATGGTGTCGGCGGGGCTGTATATCGACGTATCGAAGCAGCCGTCAAGCCTACTAATGGTTTCGGATTACATACCTTCGTGTAGCTTTTAAATTACGGTTCGTTATCTAATAAAGCGAACTCCGACCGAATATCGTTTCGTTCAGACGCGCATCTACCCTCCATCTATTATTCCATATAATACGTATATAGATGGTAGTGTACTAGTTTCCGGTGTCAAACGCCATATGGGCTTGGGTTTTTGAAAATCACAATTAAGTGTTACGCCCGAACGCCTCGAGGGGTAGAAACATCCCCTATTAGATACTCGTATATACTCGTAACGTAGTAGTGTTCTTCGACGGCGTCGCACTGCGCGTTATTTGCGCGTGTGATCGTAGAGGGGTGGGAAGAAATATATGCGTGTGTATATATACATACGAGTATATATATATATATATATATATTAAAATACAATATACCGTCGTAATAACACGAAACAAACCTTTTTGGATATTTCCATCGCCGTGATCGGTAGACCGGGCATAATGTCAAATATGTCCAACAGAGCTGATCCCGGCACACCCTCGTCGTTGTACCATTGAACCACCTTGTACACGCGTCCTTCGTCTGCGAAACGTTATTGCGTTATTATTATTGGGCGAAAAAAAAAATAGAAAATTTAATAATAATAATAATAATAACAACGCACACACCCTACAACGGTGTGACGACGTGTATTCGCGAGTCGTGATCAGGCAACACGCGTTTTTAGGAGTGTAACAATATTATACTCACTGGTGGCGGCGTAGTAGACGGTGTAGTGCAAATGATTGCCGAACACGACGTAATCGAGGACGTCGACCACGAGTCGCGTGAAGAACAAGTCGCGCATGTAGAACACCGGCTCGTTGTCTTTGTGCGCCACCGCCTCGTCCATCAGCGGGTGACTGCGTATGAAATTCAACACGGAATCTAAACGTGACAACGTCAACGGTGTTATTAAAAGAGGCGACGGCAATCCGCGGACGACATCAAACCGTACAAATGTGCACGCGTTCGTCATGCCGTCGTGAAACGGGCGTAATAACTCGTGTATACACGTTTGCCGATGTAACGTAAGCGATACGTATCCCATCCCCTAGGACGTCGCCGACCACGACGCATGTCGACCGTGTGTGCTAATATTCGATTTATCGTACTAGGTTTTGAGTGTTTTTTTTTTTTTTTTATGCCAGTCGACACGGGTTTCAGTCGATAGACTTCGTCGTTAAAATGTTCAGTTTTTTGGCCGCTTTATAGATCCCGAATCACACATACTTGGTCTTTTAGAAAAGTCGTTTTTCTTTGATCCCAAACGCTTTTCCGAATTCATAGAAAACACGACGAAAATTTGAGTTGAAACGGGCTGATTTACCATAAACTAAATTTCGTACAATCGGTTTTAGTTATTTAAGTTTTAGCAATTCTAGAAGTAACAGTGCCAGTAGTTTAAAATTTTCATAAATATCAACAATAATCATGATGTGTAAACTTGACGTAGTTTCAAATAAGTATAAATTTCAAAAATATTCGATGTATTCGTTTTTTAAAATGTTTTATCTGGTAAATGAGAACATATTACATTTTAATTATTCAAACCTATTAACATTTAATAACCTCTTACAAATAAGTTTAAATACAAGTTTTGAAAAGAACCCTGGAAATAGTTAATCAAGAGGTTTTTTCTATACACGTTTAAAACATAGAATTCGAAATAAAATGTTTCTTTTCAATATTTATTTTATCATAGTAATCAAACGCGTTAATTTTTTTCGTACGTGTTTTTAGTTTCTACAGCTAAATGGATTATTTTTACTCGTGTAAATTTAATAAATCGACACGGATTATTGTATCATTACTTCAAAAATCAAATATTCTTTCATTATCGCATTGATCTTATCTTCTTAAAAAAATCTTCATCTAAATATAGCACCTAAGAAAATTGTCTATTGAGTTTTACTGTGAATCGTTCACCGTATTAATTTTTTATTATTTGTTTCAGATACCGTACAATATTACAGTGCATCAAATATCGTAAAAATGGCTCATCTAAGGTGATCGACACTCATCGTCTTGTTCAAAGACCGAAAAAACCCAAGGCGAATTTACTCCACTTTTGGCACCATTATGGTATCGGTTTTTTTCGCTATATCTATACCCTCTCACGTTCCCCGGGGAGCCCTTCTAATCGCTTAAAAATATCATGCCGTACAGTTCTAATCCAATATCAGTATATTAGTTTAAAAAACTTAAACTAATAAACTTCGAGTATAATTCGAGTAGACTCGAAAACTTTATACTATAATATCAAATTAAACGTCACGAGGGGAATGCTTCCGAGGGGTGGTTTTTCCCAATATTAATTCGGCTGTTAAACATAAATGTGTAGGCGTCCAAACCGTATAGTCGGTGAACAGAAACAAAACGAATTCCAACACTCGAAATCGAAACGCGTTGGTTCGGCCGAGGGCGTAAATTGGATTCGATCGTACGTCGTCGTCGTCGTCGACGACGCATCGGCATTTACACGTAATAATATTATGCGATATCATGAACGTTCTGTGTTTATACACATTATACGTGCCTGGCAAAGTCTCCGTGTCGTTGACGCACTGGCCGGGTCTGGGTTCCGGCACCTTGGTGGACAGTACCGGCAGCCATGCGGACGTGGAGCTGGCTTGTTCCTTGAAACGGCCGGCGAACGCGTGATCGATGTCCTCGAGCCGGAACGTGCAAATGGCCGAGCCCATCAGGCCCGTGGTGGACGTGGTGAAAACGCCGTAGAAGAGCGTGTCGTCGCCCGGCACTTTGTAGATGCTCTCTATAAAGAAAAAAAAAACGGACACACCGCTTTTAGCGTCGTGTATATAATAAGGTTCGATGGTATTACAGTATAAGGGATAGACGACTAGCGTTTCGCGTGTATATTAATTGATGTGGATCGTTTAAGATTTTAAAATTTAAAACTCTAATTTAAAAATGAAATTTTTTCTAGAATATTTTGAAAAACTTTCAATTTTCCAAAGTGCATAACACGAGTATAATGTTTTTTTTTTTTTTTTATAAATTACAAAGTGAAAATTTATTGTATAATTTAATAACATTTTTTAGAAGTCAGTTATTAGTATTTTTAATATATTTTTTTTTCTGCCTCGTTAAACATTAAAGTTCTGAATGTTGGCTCTCGAGTAACTAAAAGTTGTTCGTTTCAAGTATATACGTAGAGGTAAGTTACAGAGACAGCAGTCTATACTCACGGATCTCGTTGAAATAGAACGGGTATTCGCCGGATATGGAACAGTTGAGCCGAGCTTTCAGGTACGTGGCCCAGTTGTGGTTGAGTATGTTTTTGCCACCCGTGTCCTTCTTGCACACTCTGGCGACGCGGGAAAATATGCTCTTGCCGCAGTTGATGTACTCGACGGCGGTCTCGCGGAAGAAGAAGAACACGTACTGGCCGATGTCGTAAGAGCCCACAAAGTCCGGTTCTGTTGGCGGAAAAAACGAGAGATTTTTCTTCGTCAATACGTATCAGACACAACGCAACGGGCCGAAGCGATTTAACACTGCGGTTTAATAATTTCCTCGGGGTTTTCCACCGACTCTTATATTTATTTGCGACACCTCGTGAATACACGTTATCGTTCATATAACACCTACACGCGCGCGTCAGACACACGCGTCGTGGTGCCGTGCGAGCAAACGGAAAGAGGACGCGATATACTCTGTGAGGACCGGAGCGGCGGCGTTTCGGTTTTCGCCGACCATCTTTCCTTTTGCGCGGCGCGGGACAACAACTCAAAAGCCGAGCGAATCAATAACAGGTGGCGGCAAACGCGCGAGTATCCGTTTAGTTACGGTTATTAAAAGTTCGCTTGACACTGCGTGTACGCGGCTCAGGACGAAGGCGTACTTGCCGAATACGCACATCCATCATCAGGACGCGTTCAAACTTATTTCGGTTTAATTATACTCGTCGCCGGTCTTATTAGGAAAATACGAGCATTTCGAGGGGTTAAACCCCGGGAGAAGGAGACGGAGCGAGACCACGCGTCTGTTTAGGTGTTTCCATTACACACACGCACACGCACACGCGTGCGCTCATACGACACACACACACACACACACACACACACACACACACACACACATACGCACAAGCTTACTATACACTATACTCGTTCAGACAGTGACGACTTTGGCGCGACAGCTGTGGGGCGGTGGTGGCGGCGGCGGCCTTTGATACAGTCAATTCGTTTACGCTCCGCCGAGCGTGTGACAGTATTTTTTTCCTCTCACAAAAGGGTGCGCGTTATCTTTGGGGAAGTCAGAGAAAAAAAAAATAAAAATTACACATATGAATCACCGAAAAGGACGACTACCGCGTCTACTGTGCAGCAGAGGGTGGGCGGGCGGGCGGCCGGCCGTCGGAAGTTACCAGTGGCGAATATTATTATTATTATTATTATCACCGTCAACCCGTACGCGCCTAGAGGGAGAGGACCTCCGAGGGTCACAGTACAGTACGTACATAATGCGTACGATACGTTTTTAATCGCAAACTACGCGTATACATATTATTATTGCCGTATCGCGGCGTACGTTTGCCGAGTACACCGCACTTCCGCCCCCACCGCGGATAATATTCCGTTTTAATCCGTTGCCGGCATTCGCGTCCTGACTGCAGGCGCGATTAAAAGCGCGTGCGGACGGCGATTCACACACTCGATCGCACGCGCGTCCGGCACAACGCGAATAGACCTTTGAGTCGGACTATAGTTGCAGTAACGTAAAATTACGTCGTACCTAACTCCGTGTTCCTGACGAATCGCTCTGTGGGCCGGTCCACTAAACCAGCGATTCTCAACCGGGGGGTCACCTACAGTTATTTTAGGGTCCCCAATTCGTGTAAGAAAAAATTGTTTCACTTAGAATCTTATAATTAAGAGCCATAAACAAAATAAAATACAATTAATACTTAATGAATAAATTATCATCGTTAAATGAAGAAAAATTAATAGAGTTGTATTCAGACAAAGGGTCGGAACAAATTTTTAACAGTAAGAAAAACGTAAGTAAATTTTGAATAAAAACTCAATATTAGTATCTCGCATTAACAGAGGAAGCTTTAAAAAAGTTAACTCCTTTTTCAATGACATACTCATGCGACGCAGGATTTTCTACGATGACTACAATATTAAAACAAAATCGAGAAATCAGCTGGATATATCGCCAACAGTGCGAATAAGTCTATCCAAATCTGTCGAGCCAAGGATTGACAAAATTATTTCAAATCAACAACAGCAAAAGAGTCATTAAATTCGAAAAATTTTCAAATGCACATAATATACCTTTTTTCGTAAAATGCATACACAAATAAATACGATGATAACAGTTTGTTCAGTTTTTTAATGCTTACATTACAAAAGGGTCGTTAGACATCTTGGTGACATTATAGGGGGTCGCGAACTCAAAAAGGTTGAGAACCGCTGCGCTAAACCACTGGTCGACGCGCGTATAGATGTAAACGTTATACATTAACGAATTTACGCGATACGCCTGCAGTGCGTTCAATCAACTCGAAGACACACACACACACACACACACACACACACACACACACACACACACACACACACACACACACACACACACACACTCGTACGCACACGCGTACATCTGTATTCAGTGGAATATCGTCGGTCAATAACGTTTGCGTGTAAACAGTTCACGGAGACATTGAGATAATTTATTTTATCGTGTTATGCGTAGGTTTGTGTCGACATTTTTTTTTTTTCTATTTCCTATGTCGAAGATAGTTATTAATAGTGGATAATTTTGAACGGAATATTATTTTCTTTAGTAAATAATAATTAACGATTTATAGGGGACGTGACGCCCGCATTTGCCCGTCTCTGACTACATATGTGCAACGGTCGATATACCACGCATTAAATCTACAATAATATACGTGGGACATCATATCTCGGGGCGTTCGGGTTGAGATCAGGATATAAATGTGAAATTATTACGAAATTATTACAGTTTTGCGGGCCTTTTGTTCTTTATTTTAATTATCTCTGAAAGTAATAAAAAGCCGTTTGAAAAATTAAAAACTTAACGACGATCGGAGTCGTCGTTAGCCGCAAACGTTTCAGAAAAAAAACACGAGTTGCGCGTGGACCGAGCGTGGCACACCAAAGAATATCAATTATTTTCTTTAAATTTCATTATATTAATGTCTGTTTATACGTGTGTTTTTTTATTCGGACCTAAACTCTACGACTAATGCGTTGTGTAGTTTAAATTTACTATTATGCCCGTTTGATGTACTTAATGGTTGCGTAAATTGCGGTCGTTAACGAGATACTATTGCAAAATTAATCTTGTCACAATTTAAAGTGTTTGAATAAACCGTTAGCGTCTACTGACACACACGATTCCAGGCCATTATTCAGGAGTGCATATTTACGCAAACTCAGCGTTTATTTACAAGACATCCGTTTTCGAAAAAATAATATTACGCGAGTAAAAAAAAAAAAAAGATGCTACGAATCGTGTTTTATTCGCGGGGACGTGTTTCAGTAACGAATAATAATTTGTACGTATATGTACGTACATGGCTGTACAATATATAACGTGTATGTATATACGTAGCGTAGAAGATGTAGATACTATATTATATGGGGGCGAACGTGCAGTAGAATTAATCTGACTCGGGAACGGGGAAAAAGAGATTCCGAGTGGATTGAAATAATAAAACGGCGCGTGTTTACGATACGAAAACGGGAGTCGATTTTATGTTCCGTACATATGTGTAATCGATTGTGTCGGAATTTGACTTTTCGTTTAAAAAGTTTTCAAATACCGAAAGCCAAAATATGTCTATTCAAACTGAAAAAGTACTCAACTTATAGCCGCAGTAACTTTTCCCTATTGAATTGAAGATTCGTCAGTGGTACGGAACAATAAATAAAACAGTGTTTTTTTTTTGTGGGTAATCTTTGAATTGAAATAGTTTGTTTTCTGTTTCGATGGTGAAATTCGTCGGAGCGGAAACTTTGCGGTTTTGGACTTTTTTTTTTCGCATTTTCCCGTCCGATGGCAAATTAATTAATAGTGTAACTTTGCGTTATGTTTTACACACGACGACGGCGAGTAGATGACTATCAAACGAAATTGTCGAAACGTTGTACGTTCGACGGTCGTGTAAGTCCGTCTGTAAACGTTCTTTGACAGTTTTCACCATTATTCTTGCGCGCGTCCCTTTGGAAATTGATAATCTTCGTAGTCGTGATTAAGGTTTAGCCCTTTAAACACGGACTCGTTTCTCATTCGTCCAAACGAGCGAATCGATAAATCCCCGGAGTTAGTCGCACCGACATTCGAGAAACTCGTTTCGTTCAAACCTGCCGTGTTCACTGCGCATCCTAATATAATTATTACGATATGTTTATTCTGCGTTTCCATAGTTCAGCAAACAGTATTTTTAAACGTTTTTGTTTTTTATTTTTCATAATAATTAAATGGTTAAAAAAAAAAAAAAAATCGAGTAATCGTTATTCGAGTGTAAAGTGAACAACACGCAGCCGTCCCTCTGTTTGTTTTAGTAGAAATGAGAATTTCAAATTCGTCGGGAGATATCCCGGCGATTAATTTTAAGTCGTCTCACCTCGGTATCCGCCCTCTCTCTAAGCACTTGTTTATGTACACATAATCTGAAACCGAGCTCCTTCCGAATTAAGCATTGACCGAGGTAAACTGATAGCACATTTAATCTGAGACTGATACATTTTTAATAAGTTTAAGTACATCTAATACTTCCGCTCGCCCGCCGTTATTATAGGACGATAACCATAATTGTTATGTTCTGAAAATCCTCTTCTGGCCCGGAGGGTCTTAAGACTTTCATTATCGCATTTATGGGGTGATTCGAAAAACGTGTCTTTAATTTACTGGGTTTTTAACTCCAATTAAAGTTTCTGGTCGAGTGAGAATAACGAACAGCAATACCCGTTCGACAAAGATAATTCTGTTGTTTAGCGTGAGTGATGACTTTCATTTAGGGAGTTCGAGGAAAACAAAATAAAATATTTGTTTCGATGGTTTTCGATTTATGTATATATATAAACAGTGACTTTTAAAACTTCTACGAATTCAATTTTTCATCGGTCGGCGAATACAAAACTATTATAATGTTTCAACATAAAAAGGGTAAACACACACAACTACATAAAAACTTATATTTTCTATAGAAACTAAGATTACGTTTTCGAGGCGAACAACGTCAAAGTTTTTATTTCAGAGTTATCTGACAAAAATACGAATAAATATACTTTAAATATTTTATAATTAATGAATATTATTTCCGCGAGGGTTTTAATGAGAGCAAGATTAATATTTAACTTATCCGATTTTAATGACTTGTTTATAAAATGCGCCGAGACGACGGTGAACGAATTATAAAGGTCTCGCGAAAATCGTTCGACAATAATTTATGTTTACTTTTTGTCGTTTCGATTTAAAATTACATAGTTATTGATTAAATCGGTAGCGATAAAAAAATAAATGAATAAAAAATAAAAAATAAAATACATTCTACGTATCTATATAAATAATAATATTATATACGTTTCTCCGTACGCGCCGTATACGGCGATAATAAAACGTTTCGAAAAAACAGAGGCGAAAGACACGCGATTCGGCGGGGTGGGCGTGCAGTGTGAGTGCGTATGACGCCCGTGATTATCGGCGGCGATCGGAATTCGATCTCGGGGAAAAAAAAAAAAAAAATACAAAAAGCAAAACAAAAAGCGACTTCCTCTTGGCCCGCCGCCGCCGTCGTCACTTCCGCGGTGCGTTCTTCCGTTTTTCAATTTTCCCAAAGTCATCCACGCCCCCCCCCCCCGTCTCCTAGCCGCGACCCGGACGGCGCGCACGAGCGGTGAGGGTGTCGGGGTCGTCGGGGGCTGTCGGGGGTGTCGCGCTGACCGACGGACGCCCTGGCCTCCCGCAGAAGACACACGCGAACAACGGCCGGTCGTCGTTCGTAATACGTACACGCACGACAACCGAACGCGGGCCGAGACGATTTATCACCGGGCGTATAGCGCGCGCGCGCGTCGCTGTCACGTCTCTTGTCAGTTATCCCGCGCGACGGATTATACGCGCGCGTGCGGCGGCGGAGAAACGGAAAGCCCGCATTACACACTCGGCGGCGGCGGCGGCGGTCGCGTCCTTAAGACGTTTTCAACTTTTTCTCCGCGTCTCTCTAACCTCCTACCCTCGTCTCCTACCACCCGTTCCCGTACGACTCGACGGGCCCTCCAGAAGCGGTTCTTCCTCCCCCGACGTTCTTCCCCTCCCGGGGCCACGTATCCGGGAGTTACTGCGGGCGTTTTATATCCGTCCGCGGCGCGGGGCGGCTACGGCGCTGCTACGTGTTCGCGTTTCGAAATTACATCGTACACGCGCGGTCGCCGCGAGATCCTACACGACGCGGCGCAGTACACGCCCCGCGAATAATTTACATATTTTACGCGAGAGAAAGAGAAAGATCTAGAGAGAGCGAGAGAGAGAGAAAGATCTAGAGACAGCGAGAGAGAGAGAGAGAGTGGGGTGGGGAGAGAGAGTGAAAAATCGAATTCACAGTCGTATCGTCACGACGGCGTCTGCGGGAAACGCCGTACACGGTGGTGAATATTTAAAAAAAAAACGATCGTGAATGTTACACGCGCGTAACGACTCCACGGCGGGCTTTTACGCGATCGACCGATCGCCGGGTTTCTCGGACTCTCCGGCGTCGTGTAAACCGTGCCGGCTGCGGTGGAGTGTATAATATTTTCTTCGATGCTTATCACGTGACGTGTAATATCGTGTGACCGCGCGGTGGCGGTGAGGCGCCCGTATCGGTACATTAAAACGGGGTCGGGGACGATGATGCACGGTCGTAGACACTCGCCCCGGCGGTGAACACGTCCGTGGCGTGTTTCCGTGCCTGATTCGCCTCCGATAGACCTCCCTGCGGGCCACCGACCGACCGCACCCAACCCTCGACGAAATTAAAATAACGGTCTCGCAGGGCCATATTTACCGTTAGGCAGGATAAGCAACTGCCTATGGCCTCCGCTATTAGCTAGTAGAGGGCCTGGGATTTTTATGAAGCTTCTTTTTTTTTTTTTTTTTAGATTACTACTTTCATCGTATAAACTAAGTATAAGAAACATAATATTTTAAAATAATAAAATTATTAGTGGTGTCACTAATATCCGGATTCCAATACTATTCGGATAATCCGGATATTCGAATCCAAATAATAAACGGATAAAATCCGAATTATCCGAATAATCCGAATAATCCGGATATTTTAAACTTGTTGATTAATTATTTGTTATTTAATTTATAGGTATTAGACTGTTTCATTTAAGACGGTAAAACTTAAAATTAAAAAATAATAGTTTGACTCATTCACGTCCTTTATAATAATTAGATTAGATATATGAACATTTAAATTATTCGAATTATTCGGATTATTCGGTTATTAAATTTTGGATTCGGATATCCGGATAATCCGGATATCCAAAAATCCGGATTTTTGACATCACTAAAAATTATTAATCCTTATCAGCGTAAAATTTAAATGAAAATAAATAAAAGTCTAAAAGTCTATTTTTATACATACTGGAAACACCATACGGCCATACCGGTTATATATGGCCAGTGGCCACTGGTGGACACCAGTCATCACCAGTCATAACAAATATCACGAGTACCTACCTAATAAATAAGTACACACTCATCATACGATTATGGGAACCGCGACTCGTGACTCGTCAGTACTCAGTGGTCAGTATATTATTTAATATTTTCATTTGCAAAAGTTATTATTCGTTAAATGTTTCTACTTTGCAGTAGACATTTTTTCTTATAAAATTGATTTATATTTTTATTGTTTACGTTAGTTTCAACGCATAGTTTATTACACATTAATGGTATCTGGGAGTTTTATAGAACTCTTTTGTGGAGGGGGGGCTATTAACGCTACTGTTGATAAGGGGCCACATTTTTGATTTTGCTTAAGGCCACCATATGTCTAAATCAGGCCCTGCGGTCTCGTCAAAGTTTCACGTTCGGCGCCTCTACTCTGTGCCTTGGCCATAGTATAAAACGTGTTTTACGCGATAGGTACTCACTGTCCAGCCAGTTGGAATCGTATTTGAGCGTTCTCTTGAACGCGAACTCCTTGCGCCCGGTGGTCAAGTTGAACAGGTCCGTCCGGAAGATGACCGTGTCCGCTTTGGTGAACTCGGCGTTGGTGCCGCTGTACAGGGCCGGCAACTGTCCCGGGTTGCCTTTTTCCGACCAGATGGCCGTGGAGTTGTCCAGCGGGTCGTACGGGCACTTGGCCGTCCCCAAACCGACGCCGGGCACGTACTCGTGCCGGGGCAGGTGCGTCAAGTTGGACTGCGCGGAAAGAATTACAAAGCCAACATTGTGATACGGATTTTCGATAAAGGCGCACGCGCGTGCGGAAAGGAAATCAAATAATGAATAAAACAACACTCACGTAGATCACGTAGTCTTTGGGATTGTGAGCGTTCGTGCCGCAGACGTATATTCGGCTCCCGTCGCCGATGGACTGGATGACTCGGATGTGATTTCGGCAATCGAAATTCTGTAAAACAATAATGGAAAAACAAAATTAAAATTAATAAATTTCGAGATTTTAATCCTAGGTACGAATCGCGCGTGGTAGAACTTTGGCGAGGAGAGAGAGAGAGACAGACGGTAATACCAATAGCGTTGCCTAATTAAATTGTCTTTGGACTGCAGTGTATAATGTGTGTGTGTGTACGTAGTGTAGAACGACCGGCAAACGAACTAAAGTTTATTCGGAGGTATTAAAGGAAACCGAAAGTTTCATAAACATGACGGGAATTAAGTGACTGAATCCAGTGGGGCGGGAAGAAAGGAAGACAAATGGAAACAGGACGTCGTGTCGTACTCCGAACGAGGATCACGAGCGGCGTGTCAGCCACTTTATACGATTGGGGTTTTTAGACTGCATATAATTATTTTGACAAGTTTGCCGGAGACGTAATGCCGTACAATGGTGGTTTTTTCCATTCAGATTATATATATATATATATATTCCGCCGCGTCAACCGCGTTGCGTCGATACAGTTTTCCCTACACTGATATTCTGCTGATACTGACGACGGCAACGTTATTACTATTTAATTTGCTCTAGTTTTTATTTTATCTATCGTTTGCCCGTCACCGTAAGTATTATACGCGCGCGCCGATCGATAGTAGTGTAATATAGTATCACATTAATAATTCATGACTTTGACTTTGATGTGAACGACGGTGTACAATTGTCCATGATTTTGGAATACTTAGAAATGATATAATTATGTTATGAGTATTTAATGTCACGTCGTAAACGCCTTTTTTTAATATTTTAAGAACATAAAAAAAAAAAAGTCGATTTTCTACTTTTAATACTTCAGAAGGAGTTTCAAAAGCTTCCCCACGCTATTATTGTTTGTTACGCACCTATTATTATTATTATTATTTTTCCCCTACACGGAAATATTTCCCCCTATTTCACGCGAGGTATTATTGTATCGTCGATGAATGTATGACATGTTGTAAATATGAAAATTATAAATTTATCTAAAACACCTATCACATCACGCGTTGTCTTTTATAAAAAATATCAACTTATTTTATTACCTAATATATCTCACTATAAAAACTGTAAATTTAATAGCAGTTTAGTAATTTATTGCAGTAAACATAAATAACAATTTACATTTTTTATAATCATATTTTTCTGGTTTGAAAAAATAAAAGAATGAGAAAAATTATGGCCCTTTTGCGCGCATCGATAGTACACACATTTTCAACCTTTTTTCAATCTTATTTTTTTCTTACACTTTATATTGATATATATGTGCGGACCAGCATGTAAAATTTAGGGGCACAATAATACGTTTTTATTGTAATAAATTAATATAGCAGCCTGTTCCCCGATAACGTCCGTGTCACGAAGCAGTGCCGGATTCAAGAAATTCGATCCATCAAGATTACAATTTTTACCGGCCATTAAAAAAAATAAAAAGAAAAAAAGAGTTCGTGAAAAAATATAGATTTACGGTTATGCCACCCTAGGCAGTAATATTTTTACCAACTTTTTTTTTTTTTAAATTACATTTTTTGTCATCGTTCAAACGTTTGACGGAGACATATTTGCTTTACACCAATCTTTATAGTACACGATCATCAAAAAAATTAAGTTACGAGATATCTCATAATTATTATATGCTCTTACGTAACAAAACTATATTTATTTTTCTAATCAATATTTTTATTAAATCGATCAATGACATTATGGCACATTATGATTAGTTTTTATTATTCGTGACGCATTTAGGAAAAAACATTGTGTGTTAATCATAAATACGATTTTTCGGTTTATGTGATTGTTTGACAGGTGTATATAAGATATAGGTAAATAAGAGACGTGAACGACTTCTATGAGTCGATTAAGAAATGCGAGTGTGTTTATCGTCGATTCCTCCTCGAATCGAACTGTTGTGCAAACATCGTCAAGTACACGTTTCATACGTTTATGTTAAATATTTATAATTTATATTTAAGATATTTGCTACAACATGTACACAATTTTTTATTATTTTTTTTTTATATAATTTCTTTAAATTCAAAATTCAAATTTTCTCGGCACACCTAAAAAATTTCACGGCACATGCTTTGGGGAACACTGATGTAGAGTGTGGACCGAAGTGACTATACACGTCATAGTGTTTTTTTGACGAATAAACGAGAAATGTTGTCGAAAAATGTAACATCGATAAAAAAACGTACGTTCGTCCGTCAAAACTCGTCTGCCCCCCTCCCCGTACACGCAACACACGCTGACACACAATCCCGATACGAGATTCGAGTTGACAAAATATATAAAAATATGAAAATAAAATGGTAATGACGTCGGTGAATTTCGAGTGAAAAAAAAAAAAAACGAAAACGAAACAGTTCCGTGCGGCAGAACGTACATCATAATATTATTTACTATTCAATTTTCACGAGGCGTCAGCGGTGGCAGCGGCGGCGACGACGACGACGACGACGACGACGGTGTCTCCAGGGTAACGCTAATAGACTCGAGTCGCATACAATGGATGGTTTCAACGGTGTATAATATCGTTATTGATAACGTATTATACATATATTTATAGTGAATAACATACACAGGGTGTGCCGGATAGACGTGCGTCGGTGGTACGCGTGAAATCGCCAATTTTCGGTACGCATCCTGTACACGACGGACGTGTGGGCGTAAACGCGTCGTGCGTCGTTATTATACCAGCGATCGTCGGGTGTTTGTTGTAACGCTTTCTTTGTGTGTCCGCGTGTTACGCGCATCGGTTATTCGTTTGTCTATCGAGCGCCTATGATTGATTATAATTTTACGAAATGTTAGTCGATAAAATCGGTTTACGCGGAGAAGGAACGACGATATACCGACGTCGAGAAATGACGGTACGACGACGCGTTTGAACTCGAAAAAAAATTTGAAAAAATTCCTAGCTAAACGTTTATTAATATTTACAATATTACTGTTATTATTATTATTGACGCGACGACGACGTGCGATCCGAGCATGTGATTCGGATGAAAAGTAATAATGTATTACTACTAGACGTGATGGCGTAAAAAGTGATGCGGAGGACGTCGAATTACAATATCTGCGTAAAATATTTTTTGCAATCAACTAATGGCCGTCGTTATCTATTTCCGGTGTTTCCATTTCAAAAAGTCATTTATTTTCCTACCTTCTTTTTTTCATCAACAGTCGTAGTCAGCAACAATACAAAAGAAGTATGTAATTAAACATTTTCGTTTAGACATGTTTTTTTTTCCACCTCAATGGAAACTCCTATCGCATTGACCGTTAGAGATGGCTTTTTGTGCCTTTTCTAACAGCTATACCATTACCAACACCGAGAGCACATAAAGTATAAAACGAAATTTCCGAAAACAATTTTAAACGGCTATGCGATTTTATTTTTTTCCCCCCTCGTTGAAGAAATTTGAAGTATTTTTTTTTGCTCGCTATTATAATTAAAAAAAAAAAGCTATTTCCGTTGAAACTATCATTATGCTATATTGTAAACGATGTTTTTGAAAAACTGGAAACTTTTAGTGACTTAAAAACGTATACCTATGTACGTACATATATAAAGCAGCATCCTTTTGACGAGCGTAGTTTTTCTTTCGTATGAAAAAGAGTAGCTATAAATCCAAACAAATAAACGTGACCGAAGAATGGCATTTAATTTTATGACAAAATATATGCATGGTATGAAAACCACTCGAATAAAATTACGAATAAGTATTTGTTTTTTTTTCCGCTTAATTGACGTTTTAGACAAGCACCGATGATTTTTTTATGGATCGTATGCATGAAAAAAAAAAAAAAAGTATTTGATATTTTCTATACGTATACGTATCAAAGAAATTCATAACGGTGAAAAAGCATACGGCAGAAAAAAAGGTACACATACCGACGTAATAAATACCTGTTTCAATATTATGATGGATGAAACAAAAATAATAACGTAGAAATGATAAGGAATAACCGGCGGAAGGGAGAAGTGTGCATAAATCAGCGTTTGAAAATAAAACTCTACCTACATCGCGGTTAAATACTCGTACAGCTAAAATCGTTTTCATATTCGGTAAACATATTTTTAATTTGTCCGTAGTCCGAACGAATAAATTTCAACGAGTGTTTTTTTTTCCACGCCGCACACACACACACACACACGATGATGTTTTTTTTTTATTATTATTACCGTTGCCTGTCGGTGGTCACACGGGGGAATATTTTTGGCGGCAAAAACGGAAAATTTCAATAACGTTTTGACCTCTCCTGAATAATATACGACCTCGGGGTCTGGCCAGGCAATCGTAAATTATAACTCGGAAAATTATTATCATTGCTCTACCGCACACACACACACGATCGTACGAACACACACATACGAACACACACATACGTACACACACACACACACACACACACACACACACACACACACACACACACACACACACACACACACACACACACACACACACACGCGCTCGTACGAACACACACATACACACATGAATACTACTGGCCCCGTCGTTAAATTACAATTGGCATACGCATGTTTAATATAGGAAGTATACACGTCGCATGCGTGTGCAAGTGTGCGTAAAAGTGCACGTAGCGATCGTGTGATCGTGTGTGTGTGTGTGTGTGTGCGTGTGCGTATGCACGTCGAGCAGCAACTGCACGTCTGTCTCGTAACAATAATTTAGGAACCGACGGCGGCGGCGGTGGCGTAGGGATTTCGCGATTACAATCGGAAACAGTATTCAAAACGTTTGTGTTTGCATGAATGATGGCGCGTTTGTGTCGAAAACGGATGACAAAGCGCCTTGGCCGCCGCTGCCACCGCGCCGGGTCTCTCGTTCCCGGCTGCGGTCGACCGGATCACGCGCGATATCCAAATCTTTATTATCCACCATCGCCCCGGGAATATCGGTATGCGTTCTCCGCGTACGCACGCACGAGTGTGCGCGCGTGTGCGTGCGAGAGGTCAGTCAATATTGAAATCCGATGGATACACAACGCACGGTGATGTATGCGACGTCGGCCCCGCGGTAAATTCAGGACCGGGCACGAAGGGTCAGGAAATTGTACCCCTGTTCGGCCCTGACGGGGGGGGGGGGTGAGTCCGGTCGATCGCGTTTCGCGGTACGGCGGCAGGTATGCAAACGATTCGGGACAACAACTACGTTTTATCGTCGCGCGTCCAATAAATATAAATCATTACACGTTATTGTATTATTATACGTACGTCACCGGGCACCGCGTTACCGCCGCCGCCGCCGCCGGACTACGATCGTTCTCCGATAAATACGAACGATTCGCGACGGTTATATCATAATATGGGCCGCGAAGCGCGTGAGATCTAGCGCGAAGACCGCTATGGCCGACGACTTCCGGAAACGGATCGTACGTGACGGGTGTGCGTCGCGCGAAATTCAACAGAGCAAAGTAACGACAACGTGTACGTATGCAGCCCGCGCGCGGCGCATTGTTATCGTATATTATTTTTATCGAACGAAACGATAATAGTTATACAAAAAAAAAAAATAATAATAATAATAACAATAATAACAATAATAACAATAATAACAACGATTGCGTTCGGAACGGTATGCATTTTAAAATGCAATACTTTTCGGTTTTCGTTCATTTCACTGTGCGTTATATACGAGATATTGATTTAACCGTCACTTGTACTCAGGAAAAAAACTTAAACTGCACGAGTCAGCGACGTAAAACGGCGGCGTATTCCTAATGAATTTATTATGGGTTTTCCGGAACTTTTTAACGTTTCCCAACACGAAAGATGTTATTGCGTATTTTTTCTTCCCTCCCCCCGTTTTCTAAACACAAAGAAACGTTATGATATATCATATTTCCCGCGTGGGCGTGTGTGTGTGACGGGATAAAGTGACGCGGACCGTGGGAGATTTTCGTCCAATATCACCCATTACGGATAGATAACCTGCAGGTAATCTTAGTGACGTGCCGCGGTAACAGCGAGTAGTGTAATTGAGTGTCTGAGTGTCTGAAGCACTAAATATCGAAGCAAAGCTATTTATTTTTATTATTATTTTTTTTTTCGTTTTTCTAATCGCCGTGGCGCAGACGTACATTGACTTTAACCCGAAATAATGGACAAGGTAGGAAAATATTTCAACGAATTGACATCGCAACGACAGCACGTTTATGTAGAACAATTTTATAGTACTGCGCGAAAAAAAAAAGTGACAATGTTATGTTATACAAGCGAGGTAATTATAATTTTAACGTTAATTAAAATTTACTTCCAGTTAAAGATTACAAAAGGTGTTTTGTAACGGTTAATTCAGAATCAGTAGCTCGATGTCATTATCGGGCTTTTAATTAAAAATGCGGTACAAATTTTTTTTTTTTTTTTTAAATACCAATCCGAAAGTGAGCGCTTTAATTTATTTCGAAGAAGAGTTGACGAAACGTAAAATCACTATATAATACCTTTACAAACATTTTAAGCAAAACCGAGTGCGTTACAGTGGTTGTATTAAACATTAATTCACCGACGTTGAATGCACGTGACGTTGAATTTTGCAACGGTACCTGTAGAAAAGACGCGAGCGAATCCGGCGATTGTTAGTGATAATAATTGTGCGAGCAACAAAACGTTCAGGCGAAATTAAATGCGTATCACTCGGGGACGAGATTAACGACAATTAAAATAACAGTCCTTTTGAGACAATTAAATTTAATTGCGTTATATCAAAAAAATATTTAAATCATGTCGCTGCTGATTTATAAAACGAAATATAATATACTACGGGGATTCGCGACAGTAACAAAAAAAAACTTATTTTTATGATTTCGTGTCACGATGACATTAAACAGATGAAAAAAAAAAAACCATTACACTATCGTTTCTGTCATCGGATAATTATTTTTCGGCGTATCCGACGACCTCCGTGTAATTTTGCGTACCGACAAGAAATACGAAAACTAAAATCTAAATCGTCGCGTCGACGGTTTTGTTGTTTTTACTACCGTCGCGTATACGTACACTGTACGACGACGACGATGAGCAAAAGCGACAATTATTAATATTAGATGAATCATTCACGGGTACTCGTTAACCGTTTTGAGTAGATATGCGTTTAGAAGTATTATTGTGTTCGGCGTCTTTTCGAGAAACACAAATATGGTATCTTTTCTTTTTTAAACCATACGAGAAAACACAATAATATACACTACACGTGCGAGTACCCTTATGGACGCGCCCTTATGAATGACTATTATTTATTTTATATTATTATTTTATTTTATATAAATATTCGAGTATAGAAAAAAAAAACATAATAGTCATTCATAAGGGTGCGTCGTGCATAATATATAAGCATGCAGGGGCTATATGGTTGTATATAGATAGTCTATATACGTAAGGACGTGAACAATTTAGACGTGAGACGAGCACAATGACGGCGAATCATTAATTGGACGGCCAATTAACGCGTGGTCAGTCGCGTTCGTTAAGAACGCTCGACCGGGTGTGTATCGTACGTATTGTTATTATTTGTAATTATTATTTTTAATTGACACGGTTTTTGGCAGACGCGCGGCAATTCGTCTTTTGTTTCGCCGTCGACGGCTGGACCTACGACGTGCCGAAGTCACTATTTACACGAGGCGCACAGCCACCGCGAAACCCGTCGTTTCAAAAAAAAAAAGTTCACGGATGTCGTCACCGGCCGCCGCCAATTACCGCGGCTGTATTACAAAACGGTACGAGTAGCGAGTCGCGACGATAGAACACAGATAAAAAAAGACCCGGTCGCGTCGTCGGCTCGTGCTGCATCACACCGCTGCGACGTGGAATATTACGAATTCGACGTGACTGCGTGACCTATTTACGCAAGGACGTTATGGGGTATTCGTCTAGGGCAGTGGTCTTCAACCTTTTTGGACTCGCGACCCATTTTTTCAGGTCTACATTTTTCGCGACCCACGTAAGCTTTATAAAAAATCTAAAATTGCTTAATACTTTGCAGTAGTACTATTAAAACTGAATAAATAAAAATTACACTGCAGTAGTTGGAATAATTTTTTTTAAATAATTTAATAAATATTTTTTCACCTAATATAATTTTATTAATTTTATTTTTATTTTAAAAAGACATGTCGCGACCCAATTTTAAAGCTTACGCGACCCAAAAATGGGTCGCGACCCACCGGTTGAAGACCACTGGTCTAGGGGGTAAACGCCGCATTGGTTCCCGGGTCAGTTAAAGTGTACGAATTGGTTCTCGAAAAAAATACTTTTCAGTATACAACTGTTCGAATTGGTTCCCGAATAAAATTACTCATCAGTTTATCAGTATATTATAAACTCAATGTTACAAAAAACGTATATGTACAATCGATAATCTTATAATATTTCATTAGGTTTTACGATGTCTGGGAAAGTTTATAAATATAATTTTATATCTAATCGATTGATTATGTTTCGTCAGTCTTGTCACAACTAACCTAGTGCGTTCGTTAAAACGGAAGTGATGTTAAGTGAACAAAATAAAAAAAATCTTCGTTATTAAGGGTGAGTGCGTGGAAGTGATGTTATGATATATTAACTACTGAGCAACATTTTTAACCATACCTAGGTATTCTTCATAGTGTTTGAACTATTCAAACTTATTTGAATTCTAGACAGTCCTCAGTCTGAATTACTGGGAAGAAAATTGTTGCTGGTTGAATATATCATAATAATTTGAAAAGTTAATTTAACAAGGTTGTATTATTATGAAAGCTTGCGGGAACCAATTCGACAATTGGGAACCAATTCGTAGTCGTCCGTCCAGGGCCCATCAGCATCAGGGGCCCGCCGGAGGGATTCGATTGTTCTTTTAATTTTAATTAATCCTTACGTTTTAAGAACACTAATAACGACGTACGCTCGATTAGAAATAATAATATTGTCGAAGTATAAATTATGTTTTTCGCTGGCACACGAAATTTATAAGAAAATAAATACCCGCGTTAAAATGGTCAATTAATATTGTAAATACAACTATTATCATAGACTGGACGTACTTTTTACTTTACAGATATAATATATAGACAGATGTGTGAATGCATATGAACGTGCGGTGTATTCAACTAAAAATAACTTTTGTTGGGAGTATTTATTATACTGAACGATAATACCTACGACGCGTAACATCGTGACGGGACACGGAAAAGAACGTAGAGAAAAAAAGGCCGACTGCTGGCTTCGTCGTCGAACGCTTGGAAATCGCGGAAAACGAAATAATCGAACGGACTCGCGCGCGTTGAACACTGCGTGTGTAATGCCCTCGGTTGTCTGTTAATCTGCCGCACGGGTTTTCGAATCAAAACGCACCCGAAACGCTGCTGTGCCGATGTAATCACGAGGGCCACAATTATACGTACGTGCGGGTACAATGAATTATGAATTTTACCGAATAATCTGTTTTCAATATCGGTACGGTTATATATGGCCGTTGTAATAATAATAATGCTAATGCAATATTTCATCGTAACGCAGGGCAAGTGCGTAATATTACGTTTTTAACTCCAAAGGTATTTTAACCTGATTCAATAGCGACGATTTGAATTAATCAAAAAAGGTTTTACACGATGTACTCGCGAGAGAGACAAAGAGAGAGAGAGAGAGAGAGAGAGAAAGAGGGTAGACGGGTTAGGTGAACTATTGCGGAAATTTAATTATTAACGGCTATTTTATACACATTTATACATATATATTATATGGGTTTATGTATGTCAATAATTGGATAGTATTTACTCGGTACACGAATATTACTGCGCAAGTTCTGGGGATTTTCCAGTTTTGTTTTATAGATTATAAATTAAAATCAATTTTAATTTTTACGACCCGATTTTTCATTAGACGTCGACTACGCACTATACATCTACTGTGTTTTCATCGTACCTACCCCTATTTTATTATTATTATTATTATTATTTATTGTTTACCGGTGTGTAATACGGCGGTGGTGCGTCGTACCTATAACTGAACCCGACAGTGAACCGTCACGGCCTTGTGCCACTAAACACACACACACACACACAACATTATGCGTATAATCGTGAAAAGTAAAAGAAGAAAAAGAATCGTGTGTTGTTCGTGCTCGTTACGGTGTCGGACCGTTTGTATGTTGTGGGGTAAATTATCCAATATTCGGTGTGGGGAACAGAAGTTTCAGACACACAATTGCAGGGTCGCTTTGCAAAATACGAAAAAAAAAAGGACTAAAATATAGGCCGTACCACCTTTTGTAAAGGTTATATTCGATTCAAATCCGAAAAACAACGACGGCGATTACAACGGTGCGCGTATGTGTGTGTATAATACGTGTGTTCGCATTGTACGGCGGCCAAAGTATAACAAATAAACTGTTCGGAGCATGTACGTATTATAAGACTCGCGAGGACAATATGCCTCGAATAACAAAACGATTACCGATTAAAAAGGTTTGAGTGCGAAGAGTAATATTCGAAATGAGTCATTGTTCGCGGTCGTTGATGTTTAATATTTTTTTTTATCGTACGGTTTAGTTAACGCGTCTGCCCGGATAATATTTTTTAAGGTGCAGTTATTCGACTTGTGCCCTGCGTCAATTCGTTGTAAAGTGCATCACAACACGGGGGGGCGATACGCAAGAAAAACGTTTAATATTACATTGAAATCGTCCGCGGTCCGTCGTCCGTTTAAAAATGTACATTCGATAAACTTTGCGTGAGAGTCAAGAGCGTCTCGAGTTAACGATAAATTATTTACGCGGTGACGTTCACGTGTTATGCGATAATAGACGTGTACGTCTACGACGACGACGACGTGCACAAATTAATGATATTCATTGACTTAAACACACCTCGCGACATGTTATATACGGACTATTATTACCGTTTTTAATTACGCGACGATATCATAATAATAAACGACGCATTGTTATGTCGTATTAAATGACAGGTATCCACGTGCGCCGTTTATTATAATATTAAATGCTCACAAGTTGCAAGTTCATTTGTGCGAGAGGTGTTGAAAAACGAACAAAAAAAAAAAAACCGCAATTACGAGCGTCTATAACAGCGGTTCTCAATCTTTTTATATTCACGTACCACCTACACAGTTTGAGCATTTTTACGTACCACCTGACTTTTTTTTTTGTTTATTGATAATTTTAACGGTTTTTTTTTTATTTGTATAGGATTTCATTTTATCAGGATCTACAAAATTATGACACTATAAGTATTGAATGCACAAAAAGAAATTAAATTACATAATATGTAGGTACAAATATTATCATTATTACTACCTATGGTTTACTTCATAATTCAGTACGACGGTCAGTGTTGTTTTGAACGACGACGTCTATATCGGGCTCCATATTGGTAACTCAAAGCCTTAAATCACTTTATACGTTTGATGTTTTTTTTATATCTATTTTTTGTGTACAATAAGTGGGGAAATGTATTTTCGCACAGACGAGTTGACACAAAAGAGATTAGAAACCGTAGGCTTGTGACTAATGATTCATTCTAATTTTTTTTATTAAAGGAGAGTTTCATCGCGTACCACTCATGAGCTTTTCGCGTACCATAGTTTGAGAACCGCTGGTCTATAGTATTATAATAATAATTGTTCGGTTCGTAATGTTCGGTCGTACGCTTATACGGCGAGACGGTATATAATAAATTATATACAATATAAAGAGAGTTCCACGAAGATTTATCCGTTTGTAATAACTCCTGTCTCCTTAACAAAAAAAAATCTCTTTTTTTTGGTAATCAAATTCTGTTTTTTTTTTTATACGGCTCTCAAGGCTAAAGACTGCGATTTTCAATTTTTTACCGTACATAAATTTTCTAGCGAACAATAAAAAAAAAAAAAAATGCATACGATCTTTAAATAGATATATAATACCTCGACTGTTCGATTTTTTAATAGTTTTTATTTTTATCGACTCCTAAACGAAATATTGAAACAGTAAGTTATTAAAATCAAAACATATCACGACGGAAAAACAAGATGTCAAGGGGTTATCTTCGACATTTTCGAAAATTTTAAAATAAAAATAGATTTTTCGCAAAAACATTTAAATTAATTAAACATTGAATTATTCGAGATTCTTAGATCCGTAAGTCTAAAAAAAAAAACCAAAGTTCTATACCTTTTTTTTATAAGTATAAATGATAGGAATGTGATATTATTTACATCGTCACCGCGATTCCGCGGATTAGACTCGAGAACGCAAGACGGCTTTTTCGTTTTCTCGCCAAATCGGCCAAATACATTATTATCATAATGTGTTTCAACAAACATTTTACCGGGGAGTTACGGCCGCCGCAGGAGACATGTTGTCGTCGTGTCGTCGTACTCGTGCGTAACGACGACGGGCGAAAGGTTCGAATTAAATTTCGGAAACATTATATTATTATTATTATTATTATTATTATTTTAATACGAACGAACGGTCGCGTCTTAATGGCCGCGCGGACGTCTTGTTCCACGGGGCCGGTGCGCGTAAAACGACTCGCCGAGGGGGACACCATTATACACCTCCGACGAGGACATTTCACGCACAGTAAACGCCGCTGGTAACTTTCGTATTAACCTCAAATATAACGCGGGCCCGCACAAACTTTGCCAATTTCGCAAGTTTGCGTAGTACGCACAATTTTATTGGCCGTTCCTGTTATACGCCCGTGGTCGCACTCACGTCTTAAACTTCTCGCGCGGACACTTTTAATAATGGCAACAATACTTTTTATTATTTTTCGCCAGAAGACTACACCTGACTCGGCTACTTGTGATATACACGTATACACAGGGTGTCCCACGAAGATACTCCCGCGTAGAGATATCTCCCGGGATAATGAAGATAATCTAATTTTTTTTTCATAAGACTCACGGGGATACTAGGACTACGAACTTTCATATTTTAATTAAATTTTTATGTTTTTTGTAACAATTTAAAAAAAAATACTTTTGTATTATGTACGATTTTCGAAATATTTAAAAATAAACCATATTATAGGAATTTTTTTTTTTAAACTTTTAGAATTTATTTTTATGAAAAAATATTGAGAATAATAAAGCTGATAAAAATGAAAAGGTCAAACAATCAAAATATTAAAAAATAAACTCAATAAAACGGTTATCCATAAATTGCATACTAAAAATAAAAATAAAATAAAAAATTGATATTGATTACACATTAATACGTAATAATAATAAAAATAAAATAAAAAGTACTTGGCCTTGTGATTTATACGAAAACCAGACTTTTATTACAGTTCAATCAATACAGGAAGGAAATATTTTTAGTACAAGAGATATTGCAAACGGGTATTTTATCGTGGGACACCCTGTATATATATATATATATATATATATATATATATATATATATATATATATATTCGTGTAAAATTGAAATAGCATTACCGCGTCATCAACGCCGTGACTGCGATGAAATTTGTTGGATATACACACTTCAAACGTTGATAATGAACGCGGAAGCTAAAAACCAACTTAACACGACGACGGCAAAAGTTTGAGACGATTTTTCAAAAGTTTCGAATCACACGAAATTGTTGTACCCAATTTTTACCAAGGAGTTGCGCGCGATTTCCTACCGCTCTCCGGCCCACGTATCGATTGAAACTAATTTAGTGTGTGATCTTTGGGTACATACAAATAAGTATGACGATTTCAAACACAGAACGATGTACTCAGTGTAGTAACGATGAATTATTATTATTATTATTATTATTATTATTATTATTAAACTCAAACGAAATGTGTTTTCGATAAAAAATCGAAATTAAAATAAAGGATATAAAACCCGTGTAATAGTCGTTAATGTTTACCGATGACCCAAAGTCATTTAAAGTTTTTAAACAAACTTGTTGAACAACTTTTGTACATGGTCGGTTTTTGTTTAGCATTACTGCTCAATTAAGAAAGTTCGCGCTCGAGTGAAAAGGTGTATGATATTAAAGACGTGAGATAAATAAAAGGCAAGTACATTTAATTTTTGTGTAGGCGTATTATTATTATTATTATAATTTGTAATCGTTATGTTTGTTTGAAAACACGAGTTCGATAACGATTTGGAAAATAAATTCTACAAATACCTTTACGTATAAAATAACTGTTTTACTCATAGAACATTGACCAATCATTAATTAATCAAAAAATTTCAAATATTATTACGACAAAATGTCGTAATTATTAATTTATTCGTAATTTTCGTAATTTATTATTACGAAAAAATATATTATATATATACATATATAAAGAAAGTGAGCTTTAAAAATCGCGTTTATTTATATAATCCGAATTTAAGTCGTTTAAGAGTTTTTCGACACGTCGTGTTCGGATCATGATCATTCGATAAACATAACGGTCCATTAAAACGTAATAAATACTCATATCCTGGCTCGCTATTTGATGTTTAAAAGACAATTAAATGTTTAAGGATCTATTAAAGCGTAACGGACGTTTGTGGAACTCGCTACTAAACTATTAAACGCCGTATGGTCACACTCAGTATGCAATAAATATGATCGTCTAAACGACGACGACGACGAGTGGTGAATATTTCAATACGTTTATGGAAGTTTAGCAACAGAATATTAAGACGTTTTCGTGACGATTTGAAATATATTTATGTATACGTATGTATACAGGGTTTTTCACGAAGATCTGACATGTTGAATAACTTTTGTTCTATTCAATATTTTTAACTTTTTTTTTTTTAAATGAATACTATAGCCTAGCGCTACAATAAAATTACATTAAAATTTTATTTTTATTTTTAAAACTCAAATTTCAAAATTTCAAATTTTAATTTAGAGTTTGAAAAAAAAATCAAAACAGCCATTTTGTGAACATGATTTTTAGAAAAATGTTGGTGTTTGAAATTCTTTTAAAGGTTGATCCGTTAATTTTCTGTGATTTTTTAAAGTTTACGAAAAATCGAATTAAATTGCTTAATAGTTCATTATCTTACTAGTGATATTATCTGATGACTGATAAACGACCTACATATTATTACATTTTTCGTAAACTTTAAAAAATCATAGAAAATTAACGGATCAACCTTTATAAGAATTTCAAACACCAAAATTTTTCTAAAAATCATGTTTACAAAATGGCTATTTTGATTTTTTTTTCAAACTCAAAAATAAAATTTGACTTTTAAAAATAAAAATAAAATTTTAATGTAATTTTATTGTAGCGCTAGGCTATAGTATTCATTAAAAAAAAAAAAAAAAGTTGAAAATATTGAATAGAACAAGAGTTATTCAACATGTCAGATCTTCGTGAAACACCCTGTATATATATACCTATCCATTTCATAAGTGGCAAATAGGATACAGAGATCGACAGACGTCACGTGTCGAGGCGAACGGAAAAAAGAATGAGGTAGGTTTTTACCGATTTTATGATACTACGATCCGTTATTGTCAGACGTCGGACGCAAAAGAAAAACCGAGTGTATTGAACCGATGGGCGTGACTAATGATCAAAGCGAACGGTCCGGGGAAAAAGTCATAATAAACTCATTAATAGAGGTGGGGTTTTTTTTTTGTCCTTCTTCTCAAACAGTCTTATATTCTATATATTCTAATCGATATATACGTATACTTACATCGAACGTCGGATGCCATTTTGTTTAAAAATTGAATCTATCACTTTATCGGCGGCGGCGGCGACCGTCCGTCCGGATTAACTTTGCTTATATAGTTTCCGCGCCGCGCCGCGACGCTACCCCGCCCGCACCGCGGCCGGATTATAGCGTTCGGCTAACAAGACCGACGGACGGCCTTCTCCGCGCCCGCCCGCCCGCTCGTCCGTCCGACTCCTCCGGGTTATCGAACCATTATGCAGGACTTGGAAACCCCATTATTGTTTTTGATAGTCGGTCGAAACCGAGGGTTATGATAGAAAACAATAATGAAAATAATATCGTACGGCTCCGTCGTGCGGCCGACGCCGCAGTCCGCATCCAGTACGCGGAGACGACGTGGCTTCTAATTATTATTTGCATAACGGCAGATACGACGCGGCCGACATTCTGTTCCTGACGGGCGCAAACGTTCCGCGCGATTCGATTTCGAAAACGTATATATTAAATATTATTTTTGTTGCGCGTGCGCGCAACGGACGTGCACACACAAACGCAAAACTAACGTATATATACGTCGTATACCAGCAGTGTTGGGAAATATCTAGATAAATTTATCTAGATAAGTTATCTAGATTACAATTATTTATCTTTTATCTTATCTAGATAAATTTATTTTCAGTTATCTTTATCTTTATCTAGATACAAGTTTTGTCATCTAGATAGATAATTTATTTAAATGCCCTGAAAAAAAAGGAAATTTAAAATATATTATTTTATTAGTTTTTTATTTTTTTTTTTTGTATTAATCGAAAAGATTACTTGGAAAAACTCGTGTGGAGGCCCAGAAAAGGAGATTATAATATTATGTACTATCATGAAAGTGAAGTAGTCATACGCAAAAACTAGTTAAAAAATGCAGAAATTTATTATTATTTTAAGTCAGAGAATGATTTGTCATCTTCTATGAAGTTTATTTAAAAAAGTACATGTATTTTTAAATGTTTTAAATTATGTATTTTTATTTTTTTACCTTATACCTGTAGGATGTAGATCCTGAATATTTTAAAAATGAAACATGAAATTATCTCAAATTTATCTAGATAAAAATTATTATAATTATCTTTATCTTTATCTAGATAAATTATAAGTTATCTATTCCCAACACTGTATACCAGGGATGGCGAACCTGTGTCACAAATCGACACGCGTACATTATTTCAGTGACGCGCCAATTTTGAATATAATTCATAATTTTCACTTCAATTCCCAAAAAATTTACTGAAATCAACAAAAAATACAAAAAAAAAATCTACTTATTATAATCAAAGAATTGATTCATTAGCTGGAAAAATTCGGCAACAGATTCCTCATTAAAAACCAATTTTTACGGTTATCAAAACAATATATTTCTTAAACTTTTTGTTATTTTAGTGTTTAAAATTATGAGTTTATACCGATACGTAATGGTAATACTGTCAAGTTTAAATAAAACAACAAATAGAATCCTGTTTTTATGTTAAATTAATTATTATTGAAAAAAGGCCAGACAACTTTTTGACGCGCAAGGCGAATGAAATCAAACCGAAAACTTTCATTCGACTGCACGCAGTCATCATAAGGTTCGCCATCGCTGTCGTATACGAACGGATAAAAGAGTTTCTCGTCAAACGGATCGAACGGCGCGGCGCTTCTCATCCGTCGATCGGCGACGGCGGCGGCGTACGCGCTCCTGTCGTCGAAGCGGGCCCGCCCCTACCCTCCCCTGCAGGCGCGGTTCAATTTGACCTCCGGAGGGCGTCTGGCCATTGTTCGGTTGCCGGGTCCGAATTAAAATGCTAATTGCTTTTGACGGCCATCGCCAACGTCGGGTATATTATCTTCTTCTCTAGGAGATTTAATTCAATCAGCCCGGGGCCACGCGGCGCGCCACGAGCCTAACCACCGAGAGGGGCGGGCGGACGGACGAGCGGGACAACGCCGCGCCGTCCGGGGGACGAACGGCCCGAGAGTTAAGAATTTAATAAACCGCAAGAACTCGGGTTCGGCAATTGGATTATTGACTTCCGCCGTCCGAGCTTAACGGTTAATGGATTACGCGTTAAGAGCTATTTTACAAATTAAACCCGATACGTCGTCTCGAAGTGAGAATGTACGCGAATCCGACCCCCGAGTCCGGTGGCGCGGACGCCGACCGAGGTTTTAGTCGGTTTTCTAGGCGCGCGAGTAAGTTAGATACGTACACTAACCTCCGCCGTGCGTTAATACAACTAACGTTGTTGTGGATTTTTCTTCGCGTGTCGCTTCTTTAACATCGGTATTTTATTATTATTATCATTTTTTTTTTTTTTTTTAATCCGGGCTTTTGCATTCAGCAAACCTCTTTTGTCCGACCTATACAGAGATATTTATTACTCTTTGTCTCTGTGCATGGATATTATACGCACACACACACACACACACACACACACACACACGCGTACGCACATACGCGAGCACACACGCACACAAAGATACATGTAAATACACACACACACGCACGCACACATGCGCGTGGAAGAGAAATAATTCCGTCTTTTCTCTCGTAGCCTATTGTTATTGTAAACATATTGCTCCCTCCTGTCAGCCGCGGTGGGAGGGGGAAAAAAAAAGAACAAAGCTTAAAGTCTCCACCTAACGCGCGCGTGTACCTGTTTTTCGTAAAATACGGCTTCAGACCTCTTTCGTCTAACACCCAGTATTTTATTATTATCATCATTTATACGATAAAATGAAAAAAATAAAAGAGAAAGAAAGAAAAGAAGAAAGAAAGTAAAAACGGTTTACTACTTTTTTATTTTTTTTTATTTTTTTACATTACCTCAGATTTTCCTTTGGACGTGCAACTCATAGTGTTCGACGGTTCCAGATTTATGGAGTCCTGCTGAAACAAAACGAAAATCATCTCTTTAATAAAGTGTGCAAAACAATGACACGCCGATGGCGCGATAAAAGGCAAAATAGCGTTTGTACACAAAAAATTATTATACAATGCGTACACTGCAGACTGCGAGTCGCGCGCACGGGAGGGGGGGAACGACACTTATTGTTTTGGTTTTATTGGTTATTTGAACACAATTTAATACGTCGTATAACGTTTACGACGACGGAGGGGTTTGTAATCAACCCGACGCGTACGAGTTCCACTGGAAAACGGTTGTAAAAACAATTATTATTTACTCGTCGCACGCACACGTCATATTTCACAACGCGATTCTGAAACGCAATAAAACATCGGCGGGCCTACGTCGCGTCGTACAAAATGTCCGTCGCGATCGCTGCCATACGCGCGTTCACGTCGGTTTTTCCAAAATCAAACGCTTCTTTCGGTTTTTTTTTTTTTTTTTGTCTTTTTAGTCTCGTAACGATCCAACAGTGTTCTCTCCGGGAAATAAATCATTTAAACGCCGCCCACAGTAGATCGAAGGAATTTCAAGGCCGGATTTTCAAACCTCCAGACCTCCAGTTTGTTCGCATCGTCGCGCAACTACTAGGTATACGTTTATACGGTCGTTATGCAGCGCGTTGACTTTCCGGGCCGATTTCGCTCCGCGACGGCCACGTCGTCGTCGCGCGTATATCGATCGCGAGCCATTATTTCGGATCGAACGAAACGCGCGTTCAAAAACTCAAAACCGATCGACGAACGAACGATCGGGCGGCGTGAAGGTGTACACACGCGCAAATCGTTCGTCAAACAACAAAATATTAAACGTCTCATTTGCCGCCATTATACCGCCGCGCCCCGTCCGGGATCGACGCCGTACGACGCCGGAAACACTCGCGTTTTGTTTTTCATCTTTTACGCGTCAGAAGTGCATGAATGGAGTTGACAAAAAAAAAAAAAAAAAAAAAAAAAAAAAAATATACGAATAAAAATAAAACATCGCGTCTAACCGCCGGCCCGTCTACGACACTCTCGATAATCCCCAGGTAAATCTCTTTTTCAATTTAGCTTTCATTTCGGTCGGATTTTTCTTTAATTTTTTTTTTTTTTTTTTTTTTTTTTTGCTGTACCGACGTAGTCGCCCATAGCGCCGGGTACAAAAAGGAAACGACCGGGAGGAGAAAAGGAAAAGCGCGGAAAAAAAAAGGGTCGCATTAATAGCTTCCAAATGTCCACTTGTTCTTATCCGTCCGTCCTCGTCGCCACCGCCGCCGCCGCTGCCGCCGCCGTCGCTAATCTCTCGTTGTCCTGACATGCGTTTCCTCCTCGTGGCGGCGGCGTGCGCGTGTACATACATACGTATATAAATGTGTGCGCGTGTATATATCAATAGCTGCTACCCTCGGCGCCCGGCCGATCCGATCGATCCGCGGGAGCCTTGATTTCCCGCAGGGTTTCCGCACGTTTGTGCGCGCTTTTGCCTTTTTATTTCGTTCTCCGTCTCTGATTTTTAAAAGACGTTTTTCGCAAACACCCGGGTGGGTCTGGCGCGACCGCGGCACACGTCTCCGCTCGGCCCTTTCGTCTCGAATTTACCAAGTTGTCGCCGACGGAACACGACGACGCGGCCATAGAAAATATTGTTGCCGCAGTCTCCCTCATGCGGCAGGCATTGTCTCTTTTTCCCGTCCTGCCTCCGCCGCTGCCTCTCACACGTCGCCGAACACACACACACACACACACACACACACACACACACACACACACACACACACACACACACACACACACACACACACACACGTACGCTCGTTTCGCGCGGCACACTTGAATCGGATTGATGTCGTGCCGGAGAGCGTATGAAAATTTGAATATTTGAAATTTGAATAGGCGTACGACTATTATAATAACGTATACGTCGCATATAACGCGCGCCGACGAGCCGTATTTTTCTCGTTTGACACGAGACATTTTTTTCCCGTTCAGACACACACACACACACACACGCGCGTATTTTCATTTCCGACAAATATTATTAGAATATATTCGCGTACGAGAGTTTTGTATTTTACCGAGTAAATTTTCTTCTGTCATACACCACTACCGTTCCTCTCAACTAAACTCACGATTCGTACGCGTCAACTGATATACCGTCATAAACGACGGAATATGAAATCACACGCGTCGTTTCTACGATAGAAAATGCATTTTTATTAAAAAACCGTACGCGAGTATCATTTATTTTCGCGAACCGTCTCTGCAGTAACGCATATTATAATATATACCTTCGTTTTTTTTTTTTTTTTTCATACCACTCACCGCAAACACGACCTACACGATATATTTTATAAAAATCCGATTGAAATAAATCGACGGAAAAATATATCGCAACGCGATTCACCGAGTAGTACCACCGTGTAAATATTTCGTTATTTCTGTTATTCAAAAGTATACACGGCGCAATACGATCACGCGTGTTTTCGCAAATGAATTATTTAACACGAGTCGATAGACTATATTTTGCGCGCCGTCGATTTTTTCTTCTACGAACGCGGCCTAGACACGACTTTTTTTTTTCGCAACCGGAATTCAATGTTTATCATATCGTCCGGCACGTCCCAAGCCCCGGAGGCTTTTACATTATACATGTGTACACGGGCGGCCGGGCAACTTATGTTTTTCCGGTCAGAAAGATCTGATTAAATTCGTTCGTCAGCGGCGAGCGCGACGACGGTGGTAATCAAGTTGGTTAGATAAATATTTGTGTTGAAAAGGGTATAAAATACCGTGTTGGTGCATATACGCGCGCGCGCACACAAACAAACAGTATTCATGTCGACGAGATGGGCAAACAATAACCTATAATAACACATTCATACGTATGTTATGTGCGTGTGTTTGTGTTGTATATATCGTATATATTTATATAAATATAAAATATATACAACACGTGTGAGCATGTGTGTGCGCGTAAGTATTTATATGTGTGTGTGTATGAAAAAAAAACACGCGAGACCTGTTTGTCCATTGGCATGGCAACGGTGTGATAAGAACGGATTGTGTTTACTTAGATCCGGGGTTGCAGGTATTAGTTTCCAGCGGAAAACGTCAGAAAACATATGATAGATTTGGGTCGAGCGCATCTCATCCGCGGCACGCGGTTTTCGCGAATACCGAGCACGTCGAATTGTTCGGAATTACATTTTTACACATCCGAAATGATGAATTCGCGGGCGCGAGATTGAAATGAAATCCACGCGGTCCTTTGACCCGCCGAAGTGGCATTGAGAACGGACAACGTGTTTCCTCTCTCTTTTTGTCCGTGGCTTTCTCTCTCTCTCTCTTTCTCTCTTTCTTTCTACCTTCGTATATTTCCGTCAAAGACCGAGAAAGAGTATAATAATACAGACGCTCGACGTCATGATAACGGGCACGGGAATAATCTAGACGTGCGTACCCGGCCGATATTTTCTTCTCGCGATTTCGCGACCATTTTATAACGTGTTGGATATTTGAATAATATCGATCGAGCGATGAAATGCGCGCACACTCATTACCAGCTGTAATCAAATTGTATTAAATCCGGTTACACACCGTATTTGGCGGAGAACGTTATGAATTCGCGGAGAAATGTTCGACAAAGTTTGCGCGCCGACGTAAACGCGGCGGCGGCGGCGGCGGCGGGCAATGTGTCAAGAATGTCAAACACGTGTAGCAGCACTCGTACACAATTTACGACCAAATTAATTGTTTGCCCGTGCACGTCAGAGCCCGACGACTTTATGATGACAATTCGCCTTTACGCACGATGTACATACACGTTATACGGTATATATATGTATACGGCAGCTCTTCGAGTCGCGATTCGTATCCGAAACGTTGGTAAAATATATTATATTAAATAAGCGGCGCACTGAATTGTAAAACGTCGCGAGGGTTCTGATTGAATCGAGTTCCGAACCGAAATTCAAGGTCTTACGGTAATAATATTATCGAGACTTTTAGAAATTCCATTAATAATATAAATCCGCGGAATCGAATTTACCGCGCGGAACGCGTTGGATGATTGTTTTCAGGGTTCGGATCATTTTTTCCTCTGCAGAATTAGAGTTTAATCGTGTGCGGATCGAATGCGGCGTCGCCGTCGATGATAAAAACGCGCGCGACGCGGACAAGTGCAGGTGGTTTCGTAAAAAAAACGTCAAACAAAGTACTCGCAGGAAATCAAAAAGAATTAGACGAAAAAGAATTGAACGCATCATGCGTGTGTATGAATATTATTACGTGTAATACACACACACATAATATATACGAGCGTGCATACGAACGCCTATAAATATTTATACGAAATAAAACACCGACGAAAACTAGAGAACGCAATTCGTATAAAATGTATGTATACAACATATATCTACGGAATATTAAATAAAATTCACACTGTCGTGGCACATGTCTCGGGGTGTACGGGGTATTAGTCACAGTCGGTAACTTGACTTCTCTCGGCGTGTCGTTTCTCCCCGTTTTTCCCCCGGGCCGTTGATGCGTGTCTGTGCGGCGGCGGCCGGGGTGCGCCGACGATAATCTAACCCGCTTTGTCGGCAGCGGCGGGGGCGAACGAGTGAATACTGAATTCGATTCGACGCGCCGGAAAGAAACAACTGAATATTCTCCGTGCAATTTATCCGTCAGGAAATTGGAAAACACAATACGAATAGAGCAATAAAACAACTCGCCGCCGCCGCCGCCGTATCAATTCCCAATTGGAATATGCCGGCAACACACGCCTACTACGATAGGTTATCATCGTCGTCGTCGTCGTCGTCGTCGTCGTCGCGAGAGTGTTCTCTTCTCCTATTAAAATTCAAGACGGGCCCGAAGTTTTGACGGTTAACGCTTGGCCGGGTCCGACTTTAAGTCGCAGCCACGGGCGCGCCGATCCGACGACGTCGCAATCGTCGAAACTATAGAATATATTAATAATTTCTTGACTGCTAATTTCGTCTAGCTAACGCGCGCCGAGCGAATAAGAGAAGTCGCGCTGATTCGCGTTCAACTCCGACGCGATAACATGACGCGCACGGTAAAAGACACGGCGGCGGCGGCGGCGGCGGCGGTTGACGACATTTCACCGTTAAATAATTTTATTTGGTTTTTTATTCATTCGCCACTATTCGTGTACCGTAACAGCCCCACGATTGTTAATATCGAGACATTAAACAGCAATCGTGAATTTAAGTATACAATTGACATCGATTAAAAAAAAATTTATACTTCATACGATTTATGTACGTATGCAGTATATCACTTTGGCGAGGAGTGAGCCGAGAACTTTTGTGAAAATAGACATCAGAGGGTTGATAATAGAACATTACGGCTGACAGTGGAAAGTCGTCGGGAACGACTCCCGCGTTCCTTGAGCGTAAACGTAGGTGCCAAACGACTAGACCTTAATTTCAGGGGATGCTAAAATCGCGAACGGTTCGTCGATCCGGGGGACTCGCTCCTCCAATCCTTACCCTGCACGGAAATTCTCGCTTCATGGCGTTTTTTCAACTCTTTTGTGACAAACGGAAAATGCACAGTTTGCTATCGATTTGTACTCACGGGTATCATGGACATGATTCGATACACGTTTTCTTCAACTACGGTAAACAAAAAACGACATATCGCGCGATCAATGTTATTTGAATATCGTAATACTACCGTTGAAAAACCCAAACCGATTAACGATTTCAAAACGTAAAATACGTCAGACGAACGGTCTAGTGCAATCGGAAAATATAATAAAGTTTTAAAAACGAAGTTCTGAGTAAAGATCGAGAACGGGTTTTTTTTTGAGGGGGGGGGGTGAGGGAAATTTTGGATTAAAAGGGCGACGAAGTGACCTCCTAGTAGGCGTCCACGACCATAAACCGTTTTCACGCTAAACCCGAGAAAAAAAGAGAACCGCACGCGCGTGCAACGGTCGTACGTGCCGCGGCTTCCGCTCGTGTACGCAGGTTCAGCGATCGTGTGTCGCCGTGTGTTTTTTTGGGACCGAGTAACGAACGAACGGACGGGTGGGCGTGCAAAGTGTTTGTATATTTGCACAATGGAATTAAATTAACAGACAAACGTCGAATTTGAAAATCAATTGAACAATTATTTGGCCAGAACCACGGCGGGGTTCGTCGCGCGGTACCCTCGGCCGACACGTGTATTCGCGCCCTCTCCCCCCTTTTCCCCCCGTTATGCGCGCACTGGCGTGCACACTGCCACGCCGTCGCCGTGCGGCTTTTTCTCGACTCGCGCGCGAGGGAGGAGACGGCGAGAAATGTCGGCGCCGGTATTCCAGTAATTATTACAGCGCGGAATGCGTTTGACTTCCATTAAAAAACCCCGAAAAAAATAAAAGAAAATGGGGGAAAAAAAAAAAGGAAAAGGAAAAAGTGAACACGATAGGAATTCAAATAAAAATATGCTAAAACAAAAAAACGTTAAGCCGGAAAATGCGAGCGCGCTAAATTTCCGGCCGGTTTGGAAATTGCTTTAATGCGCGCGCGATGTACGGATGACTATGTTAATTGCTACACAAATGAACTCCCGAGCCGAAACAGCCGACTGGAGGCACAGTCGAAGGACGCAGGGGAGGGGTGGCATTACGGGGATGGGAGACGCAGGGACGGGTGCAGACGATGGGTAGGCGGCGCGGCGGGTGTGTGTATACGGTGTGTACTAGCTGCGATTATAATTGCGTTTGTTTTACGCAATTGTGCGTGTGTGCGTATGTGTGTACGTGTGTGTGTGTGTGTGTGTGTGTGTGTGTGTGTGTGTGTGTGTGTGTGTGTGTGTGTGTGTGTGTGTGTGTGTGTGTGTGTGTGTGTGTGTGTGTGTGTGTGTGTGTGTGTGTGTGTGTGTGTGTGTGTGTGTGTGTGTGTGTGTGTGCGCATATTACACGTGTGCAGTATACAGGCTCCATGGGTGGCGGTGTGGAGGTAAGGTGGATTTAATTAAAGCCCCGGCCGTGTATTTTCGGCTGAAATACGAGGCCCGTGGACCGCATGCTCGAAAAGCCTATGCTCACCTGTGGGGTCAAATAATTATCTCTGTCCGTAAGCAAAACGCGTTCGTGTACCGACAAAACGTATTAAGGATACGGGGTATTAATGACCCGGGCAGGGGGTGTTTTCGCGATTTTCGCGCCCGCGAGTGCTAGGCGACCGCGTCGAATGAGTGTCGTTTCGCACTCGCCGTCGTCGGCTTTTCAATATCGCGACGGCCGACACGAAATGTTCTGGTATAATAATGATGATGATAATAATAATAATAATAATAGTAATAATAATAATAGAAATGACAACGGAAATAACGGAGAAAAAAAAAGAAACGACAAAACGAAACGATCGTAATAAATATACACTGTCGGATTTAAATTGGTTTGGCGTTGATTTACGACGGACTCGCAGCGAAGTCATTTTACATTTTGTTTAGAAACATATCCTCGCAGCGTCGAGACCACGGCGAAACGGCTTTAAGTGTACGGTACGCGCGCGGATAATATCATCCGCAGCACGAATTACAATTTCTAAGTTTCGCTGGAAAAAAGAAAAAAAAAAAAGAAGCTAAGCTACTATAAAGGTCATTTTTATATACCATTCTCGCCCTTCTATTTTCCTCTTCCCATTCGTATTACGCAGTTATTTATTATTTTCTTTTATATTTATGGTATGCTCCCGACTCTTTATTACATACATTAATTTTAGAGCGAAAATAAAAAGGAAAAAAAAATACTGCCGGTAGCTAAAACACCTTGGAAATGAAAATCCGACCGCGGTATACCGAAAAACCCCGGTGTCGTTCTCATTACAAGGTTTTTGAATTATGCACCGCAAAGTTTACCTAATCCCTCGCGAGTGTAAAAGATCACGGTCCTCGACGGTTTACGAGGGCGCAATGTAATTCCAAGACGTGAAAACATTTTAGAATGGATCAAATTTGTTTGCTGTCTGTTGAAAAAAGAAGAAAAAAAAAGATATAGGTTTGCGGGTATAGTTTACAATGATCTCTTGGAATGTGTAGAAAAATAAACATTACACGGACTCGGATTTAAAACACGCCGTTATTGCATTACTATAATACTGTTGTGTGTATGTGTGTGTGTGTGTGTGTGTGTGTGTACGGTTGATTGAAACAATTGATTCATGCGAAAAATAAAAAAAGCAAACAACAAATATTTACGCTAATGGTTTTTATTAAAAAAAAAAAAAAAAAAAAAAATGTACATGTACTAGATGTTCGATTTAATGTTATGTATTTCGGTATTGTTTACCTACGCTATAATATTAATGGTTTTACATTATTTGAAGTGCGGTCGTGTTTAAAAACATAAACAATAATTTTCTTAAAAATGCGTCGCTCGAGAACCGCGCGGTGGAATCGTAAAACCACCGTATTGAAGTTAAGAGTTCGACGATGCGTTATCGTCGTGTGTATTGTGGTTGTTTGATAATAAATTTAATTATTAATCAAATTAATTAATTAAATTTCAATAATAAATACGTTACGATGCAGCCGATGACAGCGAGAGTATAACGACTAATAAATTTACGTCTGTAACGAGTTTGTATTTCATCGATATAACGGCACCCGATACGTATTTAATAAAAACAAATGAGATAACAAGTGTTTCATGTGCCTGTGTATTGCAACTCGTTTTCGTACCGTTTGATCTCAGTTCACGTTTACTCAACGTGCTATTATTCTACATGGATTTGGTCTAAAATCATCTCGTTCGAATGAGAAATCGGGTTTTCTACTCAACGGCACAGATATATTATTATTATTATACGACAATATTGTTTGTCTTCTCATTAGCTAATTATATTAATACCTGCACGGAGAGACAATAAACATTTTTTTAAGAAATATCAATTTATCTTTCGTAAAACAAACATTCCATAAATTAACCGTGTCTCGACTGCGAGTTTATTCGAAATCCATCGATGTAATATATTTTATATAAAGCTATAGATTAAGATTCGAGATGTTTTCAAATAAAATTTATTACGATCAGATAGCTTGTAAAGTTCAAATAAAATAAAAAAATAAAAATAAAAAATGTAAATGGTGTGCATTGTAAGTATTTCTGATGAAGAAAAAAAATATGAGGTTCAATCGGTTATGTCATTTAAAATGTCCCGAATTTATTACAAAAGAAAAAAAAATAACGAAAATACGAACAAAAACGATAACAAAGTGCATTTTTGTCGGAACTTTTTAAGCGCATTTGCTTTTCGTCTTTTTAAAGTTTTTATTGGATGAGTCATTGTTATAAGACCTGTCCAAGTTTTTTTTTTTTTTTTTTTAAAGTCATCTTTACCTTTATACTCTTTACCTTTATAATTTTACCATATTCAACTTCTTTGTTTTTTTCTCTTCTGTGGGGTTTTCAAAATATTTCTGATATACGCGACCGATAAATTTCACCGAACTTCCTAAAGTTTTTCATCTTGACCCTCGACGAAATAGCCGGTGAGCAATAAGTACGGCCCGTTACGTTTGTGCCACGCGGCGTACTGGAAAAATTTCTCACGGAAACTTTAATTTTCTTTCTTGTCTTATTAATAAATATTAATTTTGCCGAAAACTTTTGGCCATGTAACGATTGTTTAGTGTACGAGCACTGTCGAGCAACTCTGGTAAACATGCATTTTGCAAACAAACGAAAATTCGCTATGCATAATTACGGAGAGAGGGAGAAAGCGGGAGAGAGAATGAGAGAAGAGAGAGAGAGAGAGAGAAAGAGACTAGAGAGAATATAAGTCTTAATATAACTGTTGAACAACTTTTTGAGTTTGTGTCTAGGTGGCTAAAACATATTTGTTCGTTCTCCGCGAGTCATGTGTTTGCGACGTTGTTATTTATTTTGTCTCGCGAACAGTCTCGTTAAATATTATATTGTGCGCTTTGTACAAAAGCCTCGAAATAATCTCGATAGCGATTGTATTCAACGTTTACTTTATTTTTTATTTTTATTGGTCGTAAATGTAAACGCACGCCGCTCGAGGCGTGTAGCGTACGATATACATACGAGTATACATATATATATTTATATGTATTTATGAAAGCACACATGCCCGTTTTATTGACTTATCGGTCATCGCCATTGAAAAGTAAAATATACGGCTGTACTGCGTTTATAGACGAGCGTGCTCGAGCGATGTTATTGACTAGTAGTTATTATTAAGGAATTCAACTAAGGGGGAAAAAAACCGTGATTTTCGCGAGCGTTGAGAAGTTTGATTCCCGAGAAACGTTACGAGAACAGTCTCGAACAATTTATCGGAAACGGAATCGTCTTTTGACAATTTAAAAAAACAATAGTAATAATATCAACAACGACGAGAACATATAGCTTACATAAAAACACGACGGCGACGCAATACGATTTTCGTGACGTATGGAAATTCGAAGAAAGAGAAGTATCGGTGAATTTCTATCGCGGCTGCTCGCGTAACAATACGACTTGTGTAACGAACAACGATATATTTTTTTCCGCGCGGCATAGAACGTTTTCGTCGGCGGCGGTCCGACTCGTACGCTTGTTGCTGTTTTACGCCGAGCGGTGACGTCAGCTCGTCTTTGTACGCGGACGGTGAAAACCTTAGATCATATACTACGGTAGGGTTACCATATATTATTTGGCGAAAACCGGGACGTACTTCTTTCATTTTTTTTTTTTTTACTGATTTTCTAATTATACAATATAATTGTTAACACACGGTATATAGATAATAATTACAAATATTTGAAGCTTTAAAAATTAAAGAAAATATAATAAAATATAAAATGTTTAATCTGTGTCCGATGTGTTCTCCGTGGGCAGAAAAGTCTGAGCATGGAAAACAGATAATACAGTAATGAGTGTGAGTTGTTTGATGCTTGGTTGAACTGTGTATTTTTTGACGGAATGTTTTACTGGCAAGTATTGACTCATAAAATCGACAACAAGACATGTTATCAAAACTTGTATTAATTAAAACTGAAGCCTCAACTGTACTTAAATATAATTTATTCCGTGATTTTGTCCACGTCCTATTCATTAATGAAAACACTCGTTCCACTGCTGCATTTGAGTCAGGTAATGAGAAAGAAGATTCAAAAAGTATTAATAGACGACTATATATCTTGTATATTTGTTCGTAATCGTCTCAGATCTCACTCGTTACCTTTTTCCATCAAACGTCTAACAAAAGGCATACGTAAATTATCGAAGTCTCATTCCGGGACAATATGCTGTCCCGAAACACGTTATCGGGACACCGGGACGCCAGACTCAAAACCGGTACTGTCCCGGTCAAACCGGGACGTATGGCAACCCTATACTACGGCTACACCGTATGTGTAACGAGTGTGTAGCCAACATATCAAGAGGGCTTGTAGTTTACTGCACATGCGCTCCCTTATTTTTTTATTTTTCTTTTGCCGATAATATCCTATCATTTTGAACACTGTTTATATCTAGGTAATCAACAATCTAACTTTTAGTATTATATACATCTGAGCAATCGCGCATGCGCAGAAGCGACCTGCCCTTTTGACATAACGATAGATGTTGGCTTCACGTTTTATGCTCGTACCTCTATCCTTATAGTATATTATGATCTAAGGTAAAAACCGTAAAAACGTATACGGCTCGCGGGCCGAAAGGGAACGAGTGTTTTCGCTCGTACGACCACGCGAGTTCTCCAGGACGCGGAAAAAAAAAACGACTAGGATGTGTGAGCGACGGTCGGAACAACAACGGTATACCTACTGATGCAGTCAAAAAACGGTCAAATATAAAATGAGACCTGCATAAAAATGGTAAATGGTGAATGGTCGTCGACGGTGCAGGGCGCTCCGTTTCCTCTCCTACGTGCACCAGGAAATTTTAATTATTTTTATCATTACTGTTTTAATAAAATCAAAAACAAAATTATATAAATCTAAATATGTGTTTATAAACCATGACAATTTTTTTCGAAATATCAAAGATTCTCAAAGTAGAACCATATTCAATTTTTAGAGATCTAAGAGTTTTTTGAAAAAAAAAGCGTCTAAAAAATATTCTAAAAATTATGAAAAAAACAATATTAGTGAAAATAAACACTTGATAGGTTACACATAACATATTTAAATCTCACGTGATTCAAAAACGCTATTTAAACATCGTTCTCGGTCCCTATTAATCATTCAGCTATTGTTGTATCTCTATAGTTTTAAGCTATACAATAATCACGGTACGAATATCTCTTCGTAAATCGTACCGAGCGGTAAATGTAAGTCGCGTCCAAAAAAAAAAAAAAAAAAGGTTCCGATGACAACATAAGTAAGTCGCGGACCGATATTTCTCAGGTACATACGTGAGTTGCGGCCCGTGTTTCTGACATGTATACGTTAATTGAGTCCGACGGAAAATCCGTAAAACTAACATTTATGTTTTTATTGATGTCTGGGTAACAACGACTCGTATCGAAACAGTATAATACCCGGTTCTCTATCTGCTAAATTTCACTGTAGTAACATAACACACGACGAACACGTATGTTGGTTCAACTAAAAAAATTACTCAAATTGAAATTGTGAGGCAATAATATTGTCATTCAAATTTGTAGGTACCTACTTTTATGTATAGACTTACTGAATAAGTCGATAATTGACAGAGTTGAGATAGGAAAATTCGACAGCTTAGCACCGACATCATCACAACATTATAACAGTAATGATGACAGTCCCGAGTCTGATAAAACGCGTTTAAAAGCGGGTGTACGTATTGTATACGCGGGGCGGCCGTGGCGGAAATCGGCGACTCGATCGGCGGCAGGAGAAGGAGGAGGCGGCGGCACGTGCGTCCGCGTGCACGCGCGCGTTTCGTCCGGGATTGAAAACTTCACGGTCTCGCGACGCCGACGTGACCCGGGGGACCGCGCGTGTCCGAAAAAATCAAAACGGGTTCGCCGTCCGTACGTCCCGCGCGCGTCACAGGTCGCGGCGCGGCGGCCGCTCCGAGTCACGGCAGTGAGCCGCAGTGCTCGCGGAACGGGACATTTTACGAACCGTAAAGTGCCCCCGGTCCGGAGGGCCGAAATTCAAAACTTTCGAGTCAAACGGTCCGGCGAAATGCAGTCGTGTTTCTACGTCGACGTTTGAAAAGTGAAGAAAATTAAAATAATCGCGGATTTCTGAACTAATTTTAAACTACAGCTATTAATTAACTATTAATTATTATGTTGGCGTCCTGAATTCTACAATCCGGGTAATGTTTTGTAGTTCATAGAATGTGTTTAAATAGGTGCCACGTCGATAAACGTTTTATCGGAATTTTCCAAAGTAATTTTTATTTTTGAAATTTTGAAACTATTCGATCAACGTGGTACGCGGACCGCCGGTTGCCCGTCCTCGGTTTGTGTATGATAGGTTTGTACAAAGGAAACAGGAGGTTATAAACCTGCCGAACGCGAGGGAGTCTTGTAAGTCTGTATAAATATATAGCAGTCCGCCAGGAACATTTCACGAAACGGCCCAGCGGGGTGGTGTAAAGGTGGGGGTTGAAGGGTTGATTGCCCCGTAGTTTCTCTACTGGAAGGGGTTGATTTACCGTTTGCGAGGGAGCGGTTTTTTTCGCGTCCCCGCTTCTCTCCCCCCCCCCTCCCCTCAGGTGTGTGTCCAATTTGAAACCCGGCCAAACGCACTCGATGCCAAAGCGCGCGGGATTCGCTTGTCGTCCGGCTGCAATAATATACACCCGATACATTAATTTACCTCTGGCGACAGAGGAAACGGAGGAGAGAGACGGAGTGAGTGGAAATTAGATCCAATGATTAACAGTGCCCGAGAGGGGTGGGCTCGGTGAGAGGGGAGGGAGACTTGAGAGAAAACCGTGCTCGGCCGTACGCCGTCGGGATACACGAGGACGAGAGTGTTGCCACGGAAAGGCCACTCGGCTGGGCCGGGAGGACTGGTAGAGGGGAAGGAACTGAGTGCGAGGGGCGACCGGGGCGAAAACAATCGGATTACCGGAAAGTTTTCCAAACTCGCAGTGTACCGCCGCTATACATATACACTTGGAGACAAGCGAAATTTATTATTCACGTTGCGGACTGCGCGGCGGCGGCGGCGGCGGCGGCGAGAGGGCGATATTCGTTAACGAGGTACGATTCATAATAATTTTAAGTTAATAAGTCGAGTGCCCGATGAACCGCGTAAAACTGCGCCGTGGTGTATTTCCCAATTGGACTCGCGTTGCCCGCCCGCACGCGCCGGTCTCGTCCACGGGCGTGGATTTATTTTCGAAAAAAAAAAACAAAAAAAACCAACGAACGCGTTTAGGTAGCCGTGCGAAACACCGCGCGTATATTTTTCAGCCGCGCTTTCACGCTGTCATCCGAAAACGATTATTTATTTACTTTTTTAATTTCGTTTTTTTCGGTAATGAATTATTATCCTCCGCTAAACACGCAACAGTCACGTAATTACGACGTCGGTTTAATACGCATACGTATAATATTATGTTTACGTGTACTGCAGTCGTATGTGTATGCGCATCGATCCGTGTAGTTATACGACGTCCTATTAATAATAAACTTTTACGGTAATAATTCTCCTCGGCTCGTAAATCATTATTTTGTTCGCGCCGCGCTATTTTTTTCCGATACGGATTTTAATCAGCGACACTATATTATAGTTATTGAGAACTCGCCCGCGCTTCTTTATTATTTAAATTCGTTTGAGCTCGACCAGCAATAATCGGTACGGCGGATGATTTTTTAATTACATAAAAATATGCTAATTGAACATTTTTTATTTATCCAAATCGTTGCCGTCCGAGCGAATTAGAAGAAAAGACGACTCGGCCGAGACGCAGTGATCAGGACTCGTTGTAAAGACGATAATGTGTGTGTGTGTTTTCACAAAAGAAGAAATAATAGATTAGAACAACGAGTCGGCGAACGAGTTAGAATCGGAGAGTTGACTCGTCAGCCGGATTTCGATGGAAAACGATTGTTAATAATTCATAGTGTCGACGGGAAAAGCGATTTTTCGTTTTTCACTCGAGTCGAAGATTTTCCGTCGCTCGAGAAATGCCGTCTGCGATCCGCGGACTCTCGTCCGATACGTACGCGACAGGCGTCTTTGTCTACTGGCACGTAATAATAACACCGTGTTTCGCCGGCCGCGGAATCGACCGCGAAAGCGCCGAGATTTTAAATTAGCGGTTTCGGAGCAGCGCGGAAACACGCGCCGGGGTTCGGCGAGGTGGAAGCCGAGGGTCGGTTAACGCGATTCCCGTCGGTTATTAAATATAAGTATTTACTAATCAACGGAGAGGAGATTTGTTTTTTGGTCCGACGCCAAAACGGTTATTAACGGCGAAAAAGGTCTAATAAAACGAGGTGAGTTATAACGTCGTTACGTATATTATAACGAGTGGGAGACGGCGCGGCGGCCCGGAAGAGTGGAAATCGTTTATTTTTAATCTCGGCAAAACAACACGCGCTGCAGTACGAGCCGTAAATTGAAATCGCTATAATTGCGATTTTAACGCAGAGTTACGCGCCGCGAGGGTGGCTGTTTTTCTTCTACTGTTTTTTTCTCTTTTTTTATCTCGCTTTTTTTTCACTATCGCTTACAACCCCGCCTATCGTAAAATACCTATAGACATAACGATGACGTGTATAGCTACTTATTTTACGAAATGTACGCGCTCGTGTCTTGTGCTTATTACATTTTATTACGTCGTCGTCGTCATCGTCGCACGCTGCACTCGCGAACCTCTGCTATTACTCCCATACACTATACGCGGCGGCGAGTCAAGGAAAATAGAGTAAAGTGGATGGGAAAATCGTATTTCCCTCTTCCACCGGCCGTCCGCTACGGCCGCCACTCTCCTCCCGTTCACTTTATCTCTTTCTGTCTGTCCCCCCTGCTTTCTCCACATGCTCTCTCTCTCTCTCTCTCTCTCTCTCTCTTCACACAGGGACGATCCGCGCGCGAGCACATACGCACGGTTCTCTCGTTTTTATGCTGAATAATATATTAAGTTCGCCGCCAATGCAATGAGCCGTACATACGCGCCGGAAGTATAGAAATAAACCCGTGCGCGGGTTGTCTCCGCGCGATATATAATTTCCTATACGTATACACGTGATACACACACACACACACACACAGAAACCGCTGGCTGCCGCACAAATGAATACGAAGAGACGCACTCTCCACCCCCTCACAGCCGTCTGTGTGGACAAATTATTCCATAACATCTGCACAAAAGGAGCACAAGAATCCTTACAACGACATGCGAATGAATTATTCCGACACAGCACAAAATACGACCTCAATAACATGTAAATGTCGCGGCGAGGTTTGTCTTCGACCGCGAGCGAGACGGGCGCACGAGAGAGAGACACACACAGAGAGAGAGAAAGAGAGAGAGAAAGAGACGGAGAGAAGAAAAATAAAAGAAAAAAAAAATTCAAAAAGGCCGGTCACGGGCGTCGGACGACGATGTTTTATTCAGGAGACGACGTTGACGAAATCTCCGCTGCGAGATTACCGGCCTGCCAGTGGTCGGTCGGCCGCCACCGCAGCTGCGTTTCCGCTCGATCGCCGCCGCCGTAGTAGACCGAACGCGAAACCCGGCGGTCGTGGAGTGCACGACACACATCGCGCGAGGACCGGTCAACACCGGTCGGTTAGGTTACTATCGCGAAAGACTCACTGCCCGACCGTTCGTTTCGTTCGGGATAATCGTTCTTCCACGAGATGTTATTACGTTTTTTCGCGTTCTTTCAGCGCTAGTTATTGTCTCGCGCATAATTTTCCGAAAAACAACTAGCCTTTTTCCATTTGTATGTGTGTGCGTGTGTTGCTGTGGTGCGCACGGAATTTTGGCGGCACTTGGTCGTGAAAGTATAAAATACGCGCACGGCTGGTCCCGGGGCGAACAGACTAATAACGGATGTGGACGAAGCGGTGTGCGGTCGGGAGAAGGAAGGGGTATAGGTGGTGTGTACCTACCGGTGGCACGGCAGTCACGATGAGATAGGGCTAACGTTGCGTAATCAAAGAACGTTTTGCCTTGTTGGCAGAGAACAGTTTGACGTGCAAATAAACCGATGAAAACGCATACTCTCAACACGTAGATACACACACACAGATCTACTACAGCAGCAGTATAGTTCCGAGGCGCACGCACTTTAAGTAAACATTTTAGGAGACAGATAAAAAAAAAAAAAAAAAAGTAAAAAAGTCCTGGGGGTTATGTGTTTGACAATCCCGGATCCTTTACTTTCGCCCGGTGATTTCCCAAGCGTACATAAACGCGTGTGTGGTGGTGTATGTGCGCGTGTGTTGTGCGTGTTCACTCGTACCGCGGGCGGCTGCCATCGGCTGGTAAGGGCGTGCAAAACGATCCGACCGTGAACGGATGATAATGAACGGAATGTTATAACGCGATACCTATTTAATCACGCGCGTTCATATCGAGCTAACAGTGTTTCGGTTTTTATCGTTGAGTTTTTTCGTGAAACGAAATTAGAAAATATAGGATTTCGTTTCTTCCTATTTTTTGTTGTTTTTTTTGTTTTTTTTTTTTGTTCCCGTCAAGACGAAATAGTCGTGATAGTCATCGTTATAAATGCGTTAGAACGATATACGTCACCGTCGTGACCTAGAACGTTTGCTTGAAACTTTTCAATGTTTAATAATATATTATGTATAATATATATATATATATATATATATATATATATATATATATATATATATGAGCCGCACTAGTTTAAATTCCATTAAAGCACAATAGGTAAAGTGCGAGACCAAGATATCTATATTTCAAAGTGTTTTAGATACTTAATTTCTCAAGTGTCAGATTCCGGACAACCAACAACTAAATCCCAACTGTCAGATCTCTTATCGGATTATATATTTATAACCCCGTATATAGCCACACATTCGATTTAATCGTACGAGTACTTTTTTAATTAAAAAAAAAAAAAAAAAAAAAAATTGAAATTTTTGAAAACGGCTGCGTATAATTCTAAATAATATAGTGATGATATAGAATACGATATTATACGTCACACACACACACACACACACACACACACACACACACACACACACACACACACACACACACACACACACACACACATTCGTATACGTATTGTTGTACGAATACGCACAGTTGGAATATTATGTTTTACCGTTCTAACGCTGGAACAATGCGTTCGGTGCTAATCGTTTAAAATGCAGTAGTTAATACTATTATTCACACTGCAGTAGTCGAATATTTGTGCACGGCGGCGTATTCCGCAATTTAAACTTAATGTGTTCGCATAAGCAACGGGACAGATTAAAACATTGACTGTGCATCGTTCGTCGGGCGAATACAACACATTATGCAGTTTACGGATTTTGATCGATGTACGTACGCCGTTTACGCAGCGGATAAATGTAATACATTTGTATGCGATAAAAATCCGAAAATACCACCGCGTTCGTTACGTTATTTGTACACGATTTATGTGAATTTCAACTCTATAAACACACAAACACACACACTCACACACACACACACACACGTTCGTCGTAAACAACGATCACAAAGGTCTCATTAGGCATAATGACAAAATCGGAAATCGTACGTACGGCTTCATAAATTGACAATTATGCGCTCGTTTTTCAGTCCTCCAAAACCTGCGTGTATTGTACAATTGTACCAATGACCGTGTGTAGAACATAAATGACGTGAAGAATGTCGATTTCAGTCAACAGTTAAATCATACGACGACGTTTGATTCGAATATCTTTGAGCCCGAAATTTTTTAATTTTATTTCACTTACGACCAAACGCAATGTTAAAATAAGGTGCTAGGCGGTTGTACCATCGGTTCATGTTTTCGTTCCGTGGTATCAATATTTGTCGGCGCGTCAGTTTGTTGTTTCGACGAGGTTAATAGTAAATATCGGTAAATAGTTTGGTAAAAAAAAAAAAAAATAAATAAATAAAATAAAATATAAATATTATATAGTACCCATAAACATTGTAATTCACTCACGGGCCGCAATAAACGCTGAAAACTATTAACACCGACTACGCGTATACAAGGGCCGAGAACGTCAGACCGAGTACAAAGCGGTAATAATTATTATTATTTTTCGTAATAAAACAATAGGCGTACGCACGTTATCGGGTCGGTATAGTCATAATAGTAATAATAACATATAATATGAACGAATTAGGAATTTTTTTTTCATTTGTTTTTTTAACTCGATATAAAACGAATAACAAAACGAGTGTCGTTTGCACCACCACGCCGTAGAATACAATGAAATAAAAAGCGTACAGCGCTCGCGAGGACGACAAAAGGCCACACAACGTCGGTGTCGTAGTCAAAAGACATAAAGCCGAAACAGACAATACCGCGTTTGACGGATCTCTGATTCCAAATTTAAAATATCATAATATACACAGAGAAATATACGAAAAAAAAAACAAATATCCATACTACTAAGGTGTACACGTGGCGTGTATTTAATAATAATAATAATAATATAACGTTATGTCTTGTGTCCCGGGAAAAGTTCTGAGAACACGAGGTACTCAATACCGTGGTCGTGGTCGTAACCGGCCCACCCGACAACAACCCGAGTGTTTCACGGCGGCGCGGGTTTTTATTCGCAGATATATTTTTCGGTAAACGTTTATCGGGAGTCTCATCAAAGGGCCGTACGGCATTCATACACACAGACACACACACACACACGGTGTACGGCCGACGATATCGCTCCGAACAGAGGTGAGTTTTTGGAGAGCTTTTTGAAAAAAAAAAAATCGTAAAAAACAGCATAAAATGTCGGAGAAACAAACGCGAGCGCACGGACCTTTTTCTAATAAAATCTTGACCGTTTTCGGCCGTCTATCGAACTACATATAACTCCGTTCGAAATGTTTTTTTTTAAACGCACTCGTTCACTTAGCTTAGTGTTTTCCGTCCCGCGTGTCGCAACAATGTTTTTGATCTATGATTGAGCGAACTATATTATAATAAAATAAAATTATGACTTCGAAATTTCGAACGTCAATATTATTTCAATAATAACGTACGTAGCTGATGATACTATCGGACGTAATAAATAACAAAATTAACTACCGAAATGACGTGTATTTATTTAACGCGCGGATTATTTGCATTTCGGTTATGAGGTCATTAATAAATTCGGACGTTTTCGTCGGCTACGTTTAATTTGGTTTCATAATGCATCGCACACCGTCTGCACGATATTTTAAGCAATACACGTTCAAAACATTACAGAACGGAACCCAGCGCAACAGTTAAATAAATATAAAACGATTAACAGACAGTCGTAAGTAATAATTTGAATACCCATAGGCTACGGTTTACAATGATCAATGAATACGTTTTAAAATAAATTGTTTTTGACGCATACGTCAAAAGTTTTTTGGGGGGGGGAGTCACACCACCAAAAAGTAGGTCACCATATTATCAAAAAGGTCGGGAAACACTGAATTTATATAGCCTTATATAGGATGATGGATGCTGTATGGCTGTTGCGTTCAAACGCGAAACAATAAACCGCTGCACTGTCACGAGGTGTTCACAACAGAAACGTGTGCCTCCTCCCCCAGTTTAAGAGTTTTTGCGTCCACGGTTTGAAAAAAAATAAATATTTCATGCTTTAAAATGGTGCGTGATATATTAATGATGCGATAAATTGACGTATTCTCGTAAAATGCCCATGTAAAAAAAAAAAAAAAAATGATTAATAGTTAATTTCAAATAATAATAATAAACAAAAAACTACCAAACACGATAGTTGGATATCCTAATATTTAATTTATTTGTTGCGGAAACCCATAAATTTACTGGCAAATCACTGTTAGGTACCGAATAAAAAATGTATTTTTATATTTTCTTATCAAATAAATATTTTTCTCGAATTTCCTTCGGCGTGACACACAGCGCATCATTATAGACGGTAAATCGTTGCTCGCTTTAAATATCAATATTATTTATGTAATTAACTAAAGCGTTACAAGCTATAGTGCATATAAATTACGTGCATGTGAATAATGTAAATTTACTTCGGACACTTTTTATTTAGCCTTTATTTAGACGCAAGTTTATCTTAATATTAGAATTTAGAATTTAGTACGTCACTATTATATTTTGTAACTGACAGAATTTTTCTTCCGATCTGTTTCGTAATATATTTTTCGCTCTGAATTCATAATTGAATTTATAAAACTGCTGTTGCCTGCGAAACGTTCAAACTCTGGTTTCAACGAACATATTAAATATTCAACATACAAAACTCGGTCCTGAAGATGCAGTGTATATAATTCCGATATTGATTAATATTCTCAAAACGCTTCCGTTAAATCAACCGCCTTATCGGTAACAAAGCTTTGAATCTGCCTCCACTTGTCCGTGCTGTATGATATATATAATATATATCGCGATTAGTGCGACGCATAATATAATAAATATATACTCACGCAATTAATTTTATTTTTAGATTCTCAACGATGCGACGGATCTATTGGTTTTTTATTTTACCCTCGCCACCTTTGAATACGGACGTGACGGATTCGATAAATTCAGACTCATAATATTGAGTAAAAGTTGTTTTTACAATATTGACTACTTATATTTATTTTTCCGTTACCGAATTTCGCGCGGATCGAAGTGAAAAAACGATTTCGAATTGAGAGAAGCCACCGTTATTTGTTTTGTGTTCAGACGGTTTTGATTTTTTTCTCAAGTATCGTGTATTCGGGAAAACATAACGATAACATAATACCGGAAAACATCAGCTGATGTAAGAAGGACGCGCGCGGCACCGGGTCGCACTCGGCATCTCGTTTCGACTTGTTTGTTAGCTGTACGAGCACGGACGGTCCGATTTGATAAACAATTTGTCTTCGAAACAATATCAGAACCAATAAGAAGTTTAGCAGTGCGGTTAACTCAAATAATACTTTATTAGTCTTCAACCCACATAATATAATCTATTAAGACGGTTCGCTAGGACTTAATATCAAATATTGACCCATCGGACGTCTGCTCGGGTTTTATCCAAAGGTAACTTTATATAAATCTGATGGTAAATATAACATGAACCCGGTATAGTGTTTCGAAAACAATTTTGAATCAACATCGAGAGAACATTTACGAACAACGTCAATGTAAAACAGCTAAATTTATTAAAAAAAAAAAAAAAAAAAAAACAAACAAACAACGAAATCCAGCATAAGATTTAATGTTGTTTTATTGAGCATGAACTTAAGTATTATCTAATTTTTTTGTATATTTCAACATACAAATCTAATAATGTGAAGTAAAAAACTCTTTTAAAAGTAAAAATAGTAAGATAAGTCATTTAAAGAAAAAAAAAAAAGTGAATATTTTGTAACAAGTTATTCTTTGCAAAGTTTAAAAATAATACAATTTTCTCCGAACACGAATGGCTCACGGACGGAACTTGAGACCGACGACAACGATGAAATTGAAATCCAAAATTGAATTTCATCACATCGGTTATATATACAATGTATACATAAAAAATATATACACAAAAAAAAAAAATAATAATCAAAAGAATACCTATTCGAAGATAGATAGCGTAGTGCTCTATCGTCTTGTATATTATTTTTTATGTAACTTTAAATAATTTTATTTCAGTGTTTGTTTATCGCGCCGCGAAAAAAAAAAATTCAAAATATGATTAAAATTGTTATCGAGTGTGCATAAAACTAAAACACGGGTGCACAACAAACACGTCTCGTAATTAATTTATAAATAATAAACGATATTATGTGTTATTATATAAATTGCGAAATATATAAACTCGGTGTACTATGTACTAAATGCGATAAACGTTTACAATGTCCGTTAAACTCGACACAAAACGAACAAATTGTAACTACAAAAGTTTCAAATCTTTTCGTATTAGCCGTTTTTAAATCATTTCAACCGTATACTTATTATATACCCTATCACGACCGCCTATGATGCACACGGCGCGGCGGCTGGGGCTTCACGGATCGAAAGGAAAACGTTTTCGCGTTCAAAACGACATTTTAACAACACTCGACGACGAGAAGCGCGTTTCCCCGACGTGTGTGTACGTGTCGTACGTATATTTTTAAACTCCGCGACGAGACACACCACACACGTGTTTCGTATTTCACCTAGGGGTGCGAAGAGACGACCGACGGACTTCGAAAGCGTTCGATATACGGTTATTTTCGCTTCGGCACGGAATACGCGCGCGATATTATACGCCGAGCAAAAGAGGGACTTGCTGCTGCAGCGTGGCAATAATAACCACACACATACACATAATACGTACACACATAATATAATATTATACGTACACCGTCCCCACGAAAATCGCTGCCGAATGTTTCTCCATAATATTCGTGCCTCGTGGCGATCGGACGAGACGTCGGCTCAAGCCCCGAACAATCTCTACGTATATGTTACACACACGCACACACACACACACACACACACACACACACACACGCACACACACACACACATACACACACACACACACACACACACACACACAAACACGCGCGCGTGCGTGCGTTCGCGTTCGCCCCATAATACACCGCGTTCGTCTACTCCGGTGCGTCGGGGGCGCAGATATATCAGTTTAATAAGCTATTCGTTTAATTTACGGCTGACGGTAATACGGTTTATGTACACACACACACACATGTATATACGTGTATAATGTGCGTGCGGCGTGTGTGTGTGTGTGTGTGAGCGAGATTTTTTTCCCTCAGACCTACGAGGGAGGGGGAGGGGGGGTTCTTGTGCAAATATCCCGTCGTAAAATATTATCGAAGGGCCAAGTCGTGGCGCGGGGGCGGATAGGACCGGGCGGCGCGTGACACGGCGGCGATCTACTGCGGCGGGGACGACAATAATTACAATGAAAGCTCTCCGGGCCTTATACATTTATCGCCGCGGATTGTCCTGCAATAAAATTTTATTTACTGCCGCCGCGGCGGTTTGTACGAGCCGCGAGTGCGTACGAATCGCGGGAGACAGGACGAAAAAAAAAAGAGAGATAATGAAAATAAAACACCAAACCGAATACAAACAGATATACACCCCTCCCAAAGTTCGGTGTCGCGGGTCCGCCACTATGTGTATAAATAGATATATATATTATATCGGCGTGCGTGTTTCAATTTGCCCGGCTCGGATATTATTGTTATTACTGTCGTTGCGCGCGGGGAACGTTTTAAGGGGTTTGCTGCTGCTGCTGCTGCTGCTGCATTCGGTTAATGATTTCTGCGGCTTTGCGAACGGTTCGCAAATACGTACACGTACAAACAAACGGCCGTGCGAAAAACAAGAGCGAGTCGGCGTGCGCGTGTGTGTGTGTGCGGTTGAGTGTAATTTATGCCAGTTATAAGGGAAGAGGGGGGTAGAAGGCGGGAGATGACCGACGCCCGTTCGGTTTTATTGGCAAAACGACACTATGTGTGTGTGTGTGTGTGTGTGTGTGTGTGTGTGTGTGTGTGTGTGTGTGTGTGTGTGTGTGTGTGTGTGTGTGTGTGTGTGTGTGTGTGTGTGTGTGTGTGTGTGTGTGTGTGTGTGTGTGTGTGTGTGTGTGTGTGTGTGTATACATGAATATACCTGTATAGTATGCCATATTAACTTCAACCGTGCATATACTACTGCGGGCGAACCGGATAAACAATTACGCGTTATAAACGTAATTATTATTGTTTTTGTTGTTGTTATTGTTATTGTTATGGCAGTCATAGCTAATTTCGTACAGGCGTGCGGCGGCGGTGGCGTTAAATGTATCGCGAGCGACACGTAAAAAAAAAAGATGGAAAAATCGAAAAAAAAACCGAAATTCTTCACAGCATTGTACGACATAATATTTTTTTATGACATTACAATAGGCGCCGATAAGACGGTTCTGGCGGGCGCAGTGCGCGGACCGCCGAACACCTATATTATAATAATACTGTGTTTTTGTCGGGTGATTTCGAACGTATACAACGACGCTTTTCAATTTTTTCCCAGTTTTTTTTTTTTTTTTTTTATCCAGATTAATTTTTAAACACGAATTTCGAGCCCAGACCGTAGAGTTCATCTGTTTGTTCAAAACAAGAGCACATACATATTGCAATTTCGCTGTCTAAGACGTTTACATTTTACTTTTTACGAGGCGCGATCAAGTTTACGCATATGAAATATGTATTCGTTTTTAGTTATTACGTCTTATATTTTACACGTATTTTTTTCCCTCTAAAACGCGTTTTAAAATTTAAAATTCTCCATAATACATCATAATACTATATCACATACCTACTATAAATGATATCATACCATGGCGATTTGTTCCCGTCGTTTCGTCAAATAACGTCAGCAAATTATACTAATTTTGGCTACCATATTGTACGTTATATTACGCTCATTGATTTTGAATATATATACTATATATTATAGTAAAGTCGGAAGTAAATAAATAAAATATGTTCACTAATCGATTTATGATCGAACTCGTTTTTAATTTTGTTCTATTGATGTCCGTGGCTCAAAGCTATGAGCTCGAATCCAATTACACAATGAAGGATTTTGAATACAATGACAAAAAATCAATTAGGTAGGTTTTTTTTTTCAAAGCTAGAATACTAAAATATACCAAAGTTTAATAGTTATAAACAGTTTATGACTACTAATCTGGTTAGACAAAATAAAATAAATCAAATTCAGAACCCAGATCTATAAAATATGTAGATTATTGAAAAAAGAGAAAACACAAAGTAATAAAAATATAAATTCACGTTGATTTATTTCGATAGTTTTAAAAGTATTTATTACTGGAAAAATGTCCTCCATGAAAGCTGAAATTAGATTTCAGTCTCTGTGTGTGTGTGTGTGTTATATATTAAATTAAATATCAAAACCAAATTAAATGTTGAAACAGGACTCTAGGTTCATGTGCCAAGTAATTAAACGGTGTTTGTATATATTTTAATTTATACGGTTTTTGTAGCAAATTTACTATTCATTTTAATGCCACGACGTACCGTTGAAATATTATGTGACGCTCAGTTGTGTGTGTGTGTGTTTGTGTGTGTGTGTGTGTGTGTGTGTGTGTGTGTGTGTGTGTGTGTGTGTGTGTGTGTGCGTGTGTGTCTGTGAGTGTGTGTGTGTGTGTGTGTGTGCGTGTGTGTGTGTGTGTGTGTGTGTGTGTCTGTGAGTGTGTGTGTGTGTGTGTGTGTGTGTGTGTGTGTGTCTGTGAGTGTGTGAGTGTGTGTGTGTGTGTGTGTTTGTGTGTGTGTGTGTATGTGTGTGTGTGTGTGTGTGTGTGTGTGTGTGTGTGTGTGTGTGTGTGTGTGTGTGTGTGTGTGTGTGTGTGTGTGTGTGTGTGTGTGTGTGTGTTATTCGTGCGTACAGTGATTCCAAAAACTAACTGAAACGCCGATTCGTGCAACGTTGTTCAATTCGGCGGTGAAGGTTGATTTTACGAGGATTACTTAATCACACGCCATATGTACGGGACCGACGAAAAGTGGTATTTTTAATAAATTATATTGCTTGAGTTTAAAAAAAAAAAAAACAAGTATCAAAGAATAATTTTGAAAATAAAAATTATAAATAGGTACGGTGTTCTCGGTTTAAACCTACGCGCGACCTACAACGCTTCGAAATCGTGTGATAAACAACGCGAGTGAGAATAAAGCGGACCTTTAATCGTCTGGTACTCGTACTCTCGATCGAACGGTCGAGATCGCGGACAAAGGCGAATAATTGTATACGTAAAGGCACACGGCAAAGGTCTTTGCGACCAAACGGCATACGACGCGATCGCCTCGCGTATACCGGTGGTCCGAGGAAGACGGGGCGCGAGGAGGGACAACGAATCGTCTACGTTGCCGGACGAACTGGAAGTTATTAATTACACACACACCGTGTATTATTATCTCGGGATCCGGCGCACTACTAACCGGGAACGCGTTCGTAGCCAAATGTCAGTGTTAGCGTATACGGACACGTATATAATATAGGCGAGTGTAGACACGGTGTAGTCCCGGAGCTAATGGGGCACGTATAACTGTCAGGACGGTGACCGTTGATAAATCGTCAAGCACACGTCGTCGTCGTCGTCGGGATCGCGAAAAAAGACGCCGCGGGTGTCGCGGGACGCGCGTCTATACGCGGAATGTTTGTACACAAACGCGTGTCGAAGTGGCGGAGGGGAAATCAATCACCTCACACAGTTTCTCGTGTTTTCGAGTGTGTGTTGTGTGTGTGTGTGTGTGTGTGTGTGTCTATAGTTTTTACTAACGAGAACGCGACGAAACTTACGCAGGGAATCCGGGGATGGGGGGGGATACGACGTCGAATCGAACGCCAATTTTTACTAAGTGCCCCTCGCACCCCCTCCGACCCGGCGTCGACCCTTTCCGGCGCGCCATGTGCCCCCGGAGAGACGGGGTAAAACTGCGGCATCACAGCCAACACAGCGTTAAAAGGGCAATAAACGGTTTTCGCGTACGAGGTCCAAACTAATTCAATATGAAGTCCAAACGTACAATATTGGCGGACTGGTCGAGGCGGCTACGGACTTGTGTGGTGCGTGTACACGAATGTGTGTGTGTGCGTGCGTGTGTACGCACACGCAGAATAATATATACGATATAGCGGCCGATATACGGTGCGGGGAGTGGGGGGGAGGGGTTGAGGAGAGGAGGGGTGGGTCTTTTAGGGATTTCGATAACATCGGCCGCCGTATAAATCGGGTCGTTTACGGTACGTAGGCGGGGAGGGGTCCGCTTATCAGTATGCGAATCTCTTTTTCCGCCGGCGCCGTTTCGCGGACGTTTTCGACTCTATCCAGACCAATAAAAATAGCCCTCGTTCCCGCCAAAAGAAGGAGTAGAAGGCAAAAAAAAAAAAAAAAAGAGAGAATGAGAGAGAGAGAGAGAGAACGAAGGAACTAAATAATGTACGACGTTTCGCATACGACACGACGCGCGTCTTTACGACGTTCGGTTACTCGGTTTTTACGACGACGGAGAGACGTCGTCACACGTTATTGCGCAGCGCCGTTGACCAATATTCCGGACGTAATAATATCATCCAGTGGCCGTCCGCCGGCCTCGTAACGGCTATAACGGGGCCGATTCGGTCCGTCGCGATTATGAATAAGCGCGCGCCGACAACATATTTTACGCGACTTCGTAATAATGTCGCCGTCTACAGCAATATCGTACTAAAAACCGAATTTTTCACGGGCAGAACGCAATATTATCTACACGGAATGCGATCGATTGGTCATTTTCGTAACAGACGAACGACGGACAAGATATTTGTGCTGGACGAAAAAAATAAACGCAATTAAAACGTCATGTCCGCGTTAAGACCGAAATATCTTTTCGACGAGAAATACACTGCAGTCGATCGAAAGCGACGACAATGCGCGAAACAAACGTTTGAAATAGGTTTGCGACACAAGTGGACAGGCAGTAGCATCAGACACGCATGTCCAAATGTCCCAAAAGACATATTTTTCGTTTGCCTACAACACGTTTTTCAGTTCGGCTAATGGGTTTAGACGTGGAAATCAATTAAAATTTGACACGGAGTCGAAACGCCGTAACAACACTCGTTGTCGGGACGAGCAGAGGTCAAAACGTTAATCACGCTTAATTATTACACCGCGAGAGACTATACAGTATCGAGTAGACACTATCATTAATATCACGGTGGTGAGAACAAAACGTGAAAACGCATCGAAATCGGTGAAGTGCTCGATTTTTTTTTTTTGCTCGTTGACTTCTATACGCGAAATCTATACGGATAATGGTGTAATACTATACAATCTGATAAATCTGAAAGGGACGATAGAAGTGTATATTAACCTTCTCATTACTCCGTTTGAAATCTCTATCGCGGCGAAACTAATTTGCAACAAGTCTTGCTTCCTTTTTATTTTTTTCCCTCCATTCATTCCCTGCGCGCCGTGCACACGATTTTCATTTACTCGGCCGCAGCTTATTTCCTGACATCACGGTTCATTTGGTCTTTGACGGAAGATCGAATGGACGGAAAGCAGGCACGAGGCACGTCTTTTGTTCGCAATGATCATAATTTAAGAGGGTACAGTGAGAAAAAAATATAATATAGGTACGCGTACACACAAACACACACACACACGTACACGCACGCATAATACAAGAGTTTGAAATTAAATTCGAGGCGAATAACGAGGCCTACCGTTGAAATATATGTATATAATAGACGGCATTCCGTGTCGTCAATTGTTTCGAAGAAAGTAAAAATTAATACGACGCACTAAGCCTCTCATCATTAACGAGCAAGTTAAATAAAACGCGTTCTGTAGTTAGTTTCCATCGCGTTTCAAAGAATAATTATTATCCATTGGTCTAATTCGATAGTGAAAAACATCGCACTGCCCTTTTATTCTTCACGCGTTTTTAAAAAAATTTTTTTTTTTTTTTTTGTCCCTCTGGTCGTCAGTGAAACAATATCACTGTCTACCAGAGAAACTTGTTACGAGTGTCTCATTAAAAGAAATTGTTCCGCGTTACTAATGAACCCTTTACAGACACTATACGAATAAAAAATAACACATACACACACACACACACTCATACACATACAAAAAGGTTTATAACGGTTGGGCGAATTTTCCCTCACTGCGGGCATACAGTGTACGTAGTTTGGATCACGGTCGGGAGTCACTAAATTGGTCAAATTGGATTTTCACACGTTACCCACCCCGTGTTCGGTAAAAATTGTAATCCGCAGACAAAAACATGGGATAAGAACGGGTGTAATGAAACCGTAATTGCGAATTTTGTCGGGTTCTGGTGTACGAGGCTGAATACGTTTTGTAATAAAAAAAAAAAAAAACTTTTGTTTTGCTGCAAGAGTTCTGTCTCTCACGAACGGAAAATACGTACGTATACAGGTACAACATAACATTAGGTTTTCATTGTGTACGGGCATGGGCCATGCTCATTAAAAAAAGAATAATAATAATAATAATAGTAAAAAAAAAAATGAACTGATTGTTTTGAGTTTTTAGAGCGGATACGTTTTTAAGTATGAAAAAATGATGTAGCTGTCATAACGTGGTTGGGAATCCAAAAATACCACTCTGCATAATTATTTCCATTGGAATGTGTGACAATTGACAGTTATTTTACATTTTTACCTATAAAAGGTTTTTTCTATATTCTTTGTATTCTCGAAAAAAAAAAAAATAAAAACAATGACGGTTTAAAATTCGTTTCCACACATCGGGATATATTTCCGACTCTGGCTGTCATTCGTTCGACAAAATGTAAATTACTAAAGAAAAAATAAAAACCTCGGCAACACCACGTAATCGTGATAATTTAATAAATCGTTCTGACTGCGGTAACCGCGCGGCGATGTGCTAACCTTAAGTTTTATCGCGTTCTGCCGTTTCGTCGGTATTCACGCGGCAGATAAAATGAAAATATCTTTAATTTATGCGACACGATCGATCGAACGTTACGTGACAATTAAACGAAACGAATCAAAACGATATAAGTGCGTTATGACAATATCACGTCACCGCGGAAAATACGGGCGTCGTGTGTATTCCCCGTCGCTCTCGCGGCGCGCGAATTATTATTTGCGTCGCACGAATTATTCGTCTTGAAAGTAGAAACGGAAACGCCGGGAAAAAACTCGCGGCAGCGTTCACTCGCGAGAGTAGCGAAAGTTTGCGATTTTTGGTTTTAAACGTCATTAACGAAGGGTACGCGGGTACGTGTTCGAACGCGGTTCATCATATTTCGCGAAGTGTTGTAACTCGGTAAACTTCTTTGGATCGTTTCGAATATTCACGCACGTAAATCGCGTGCACACGACGCGAGCGACGAACACAAGTTTCTTTAGCTCGCGGCACGTCTCCCCCCCCCCCCCCCCGCCTCCTATCGCCGACGCTCTCTCATTTGTACCATTTGACAAAACTTTGCGAGCGAAATCAGCGAATCGTCGACCCCCCCGTGTTCTCGGCACCGAAAATTCGGCATAGTTACTTAAATCGAATTCTTATACGCGAAGAAAACGCGTGCTCCAATGACGAATCCGTTTCGATTAAAGCATTCCGAATGTAAAATGATTCGGATTGAACTTTAAATTACATCGTGCCGGTGGTTTTAAACGCGCGTCGAGTCGAAACTTTTGATTAACGTGTTAAATAATTTGAAAAAAAAAAGCTGGTAAGTGAGATGATGGCGGTACAAGTTCGTCCTTCGTCCCTTCGGTCCTCGGACAAGATATTGGCGATGAATGTATTATTTTTTAAAGAAATGATGACTCATTTCTTTAGTATAAAACGATTCTGAGCTTCAGTGTAATATTGTTGTTTAAATACTGTTTACGTATTTTACGGTTATTTGTATAATTTTTTAAATGCTTGGAAATAAATCTTGAGTCACGATTATTGATATTTTTTTCGGTATTGATAGTTTAGTATAAGAGTAAACTTGTATTAAAATTTCAGAACTTTCTAACAAATACTCAATATTTCATTAGAAATAAACTCAAAAGAAATCGGACAATATCGTAAAAAATCGTATAGTAATTTATTAAAGTGTGTATAAAATAAAATCCTGAGTCACGATTTTTGAATTTTTGTTAGGATAATTAGGTAGGTATATGAGTAAGGTCATATATTAAATTTTCAGAACTTTTTGTCAAATATTTAAAATTATATTACATATAAATTTGGTAAATTAAAAGTTCTATATTTTAGTCAAAAGTGCTATAATTGTTCTGAAAATATTGTCCAATATAAAAAAGTATGTATTTGATATTGGATGAAATTTTCAAGTTTCTAGCTTCAATACTTTTCGATTAATGACTAAATACCTAAAATCTGAACAGTGAAAATCTCGTTTACGGCGGATTTTTACCGATTTTACTCAGTTTTTCGATCGTTATTCTTGATTACTGGAAAAACTATGGAGATTTTGGAAAAACGACCTCTCTAAAGTACCATCTCAGTTCAATTTCGAATCTAAAAAGTTGCTGGACGAAACTTTTAGACAAGGATTTCTATACGAAAAAGTGTTTACGGAAAAAAAAAAGGAAAAAAAAAATAAACATCATTGTAAAACCATAAGATCCTTCGCTTCACTCAGAATCTAAAACAGCTAACGCGTATTTCGTCCGCGAAACCCCCAAAATAACGATTGCAAAACTGCAAGTACCCGTACAGTATTGTGCATTACACACGAAATTACGACGCACGCCACCAGCACGAACACGGCCCTGTTATTTATTTATTTTTATGTTTTTATTTTTCATTTCACAGACGTGCGGCGGCGTAATACCCCGTTCGGATTCGGTGAAAACAGCAGTCCGGTGAAGTACCGCGCGCGGGCATCACTATTGGGACGAGCCCGTGTCGGTCGCGACTCTCGGGTATTAAAATGTGCTCTCCATTAAGCGCGCCGAGTTACGAACGCCATCCACCCTAAGCCTGGTGGTGCTCCTAGTGTTCGATTCGCTCGTGTACACTGTGGAACGGCGCAGTCCACGGGTTTTAATCCGCGTGATGAAACGTTACAAGTAGAGTATCGGTCAAAAACCAGTGGATCTAATGATGTGTTTCTTCGGTGGGGGTGGGGGAGAAAAAAAAACGAGTGACGAACAACAGAATATTCGAAAAATATTAAAAAACATGGACGAACGTAAAATAAATAAATATCGATCGACATACGTCAGAACAACGGTATAATGATTCGGTGATGTTTGTATACATATAATATATAAAATATGTTTGTATATATTTATAATATATGTCAACAATTTAAATTGAGCTCGGTATTTCGGGGTGGGCCACGGCACAGATGGCATCCACCCTGCCGCGTACTGCGACCCGGTCTCGGCCGGATGATGTGCCGCCGCAGTAAATTATAAAGACTCGGCACATTCTGCACGCACAGTCGGGACTTTTTTTTTTTTTTCATGGAGATTGCTATTTGTTTCATTAATAGTGAAAATTAGAATTAACATTTGAATACTATTGTAAGATTTGTTGAACAAAAATAGGTATTGTTGAAATACAATGGGAACATGATAAAATGTTTGCACAAAGGGCTCGGACTAATGGTAGTATTTAATAATGATAATAATAATAATAATAATAATAATTTCTACTTTATTCAAATACCAATATAATAATGAATGTCAAAAATTCACCCTCCACCGGATTAAATTCCACTTATGTACTGTGTGTGTGTGTGTGTGTGCGCGCGCGCGCGTTGCGAGCGTACGTTCGGAGGGAGAGTGCAAGTATTACATAATATTAACGCTCTGGATAAATATTCGCAATAAATTCGTAAAAGGCGATTAAAACAAAATGTATATAAATGTTGTTTTTTTGTTTCTCCTAGTCCGATTTTTTTTCAATATACCCTCTACACGAACCCACGTTCATACGCGGTCGTAATTTATCCAGAAATAATTCGAATTTCGATCGAACATCGGCACACGTAACAACGTTATTACATCGTCGTCGTCGTCGTCGTCGTCGTCGCGTGCGTACGGACAGTGAACGAGCAGCGCTATCTCACGACGGACGCGGAAATATTAAAGGGCACGAGATTAAACAACACTACAGGCCTTTTACAAAAACCGTTTCGAATTATAGACCCGAGATAACGTAAGAATAAGGAGCGTCCCGTCCGCTAGAGTTTTATGTCTTTGAGATTGGCGTGTGTGTGTGTGTGTGTGTGTGTGTGTGTGTGTGTGTGTGTGTGTGTGTGTGTGTGTGTGTGTGTGTGTGTGTGTGTGTGTAACGTACGCACATATACGAATGATAGATACTGCCGGCGGCGGCGTGATCATTACATTATCGCCGCGGCGGCGGAGAGGTTTAAATGTTTAAAGACGTATTGGGGCCGTTTTATGGATTTACCGTAACGTCCCTGCACCGACCGACATTACGGTGGCCGTTATTCCAAAAAGGGTTGACCGCATAAAATATTACCGCAGCAGTGCCGTAGAGAAGGTACCCATCAAAGTATCAGCGTATCGGGATCATTACACGGCATAATATACGTCCGTCCGTAGCTACATAACTACACGCTGCGGATGTGGTGCGGGGTGGGGGGTATACCTACTACGACTGGCCGTAAGTTATTATTTTAATTACGATTTATACATTATGGTCCGGTATACGGCGCGACGACCTCGAGGGATTTAAACTTGTTTAGAAAAATACGACCGTGGCACCACAACACCGTTTTTGTTTTTTTTTTGTCTTGTTTTGTGCTCCGTTACCAGGGTCCACCGTACGAGTTTAATTCAATAAAAGTGCAAAATAAATGGCTTCAGGTGAGTGAAAAGTCGGGGTTTTTTTTCTATATCATTATGTTTTGTTTTTTTTTTCATCATAATACTATATAATATACGTATAAAATGTAATATTAATAACGATAAATGGGACCGGCGGCGGCGGAGCTCTTGAAATTTACGACCTTTGACCCTTTCGCGCGCTCGCTCCCCGTACGTGCGCGTAAATACTGAAAATTTTCATCTCCCTCATCTTGCCTCCGTACCTCCAAACAAGGTTAAACACGACTCGTGATTTATGCCTAGCAATTACATGCGGTCAAAGGCTCACCGGGTCCGGGAATGCAATTAGGTTGCACCGTTGATGTACGACCGAAGCGAGAATTTTGAAGATTTTAATTTGCCACAATTGCTTTCCCGTGTAAATGAGAGCGCCGTTAATTTCGGGATGTTCTTTCAACTTGAAATTAGTTCAAAACGCCCGGAACACCTCTTGTCCGCCCGCCCGCCCGCCCGCCTGAAGGCTCTTCCCCGTTGCTTGTTATTCCCCGTATCTTCTTGGCGGGCATTTATTTTTTTATTTTTTTTTCCCCGAGCTGAGAAGTTATTAGCATTAATAACTCTTTAAATATCCCCCCAGGTAAATAAATAATTTCCTTAAAAACAATTCCCATGGAAAAACCAGGTGGATATTAAAACGAAAACGGATATTAAAACTACTAGATATACATTTTTTTAATTATAAGAAAAAAATGTTTAAAATTTTGACCCGGCGATAAATTAAATTACCGAGGGAGGGTCGGAAGGGAAACGAAAAAGGTTAAATTGAAATAATTTGACAAGAAAATGGCATTGCCTTTTACCCGCGGAGAACGTACATTCGATTATAATAAAATGAAATTTATACGGACATCATATTATGTCAGTCTTTTTTTTTCCTCAGTCAGTTTTCCTCTATACTCTGATAGATAGGAAATATCTAGGGGTTCACGACGTGCCATTCACAATGATAACTATTTATTTATCATGTCACTCGTAATCAAATAAATTAAATTTGTATTCGAAGACACTACATTTTTATCACACCGTGTTACGGGGGAAAACGCGGCGCGCGAACAAAGTACGAATAAAGTAAACGGCTACGGAAGTCGACATTTATATTTTTTGTTTTTAGACACGAAAACCAAAAATAATTATTTATTTACGATTTCAATTCGATCGCGAGTGACTTCCGCGGTTATCGTTTACGATATTACGACAATTATTATTATTATGATTACACTAAAAGGCGGAAAGCCGATTCTCTTTTAGTTGTGTCGACGACTTTAAAAACATATAGAAAGTTAAAATAAAAAAAATGATTTTAATCGAACAATACGTACATGTATGCTCATGTACAAGACGTGCGTCAAGACGTTATCAATGGAAATTATTGGTATACTCGTCGGTGTACACGCAAAGACTCTCAACTCCTCGAGTACAACTCGCGCTCGACACACACGTTTAATAACGATGAATATTATTTAATAAAAAACAATATTGACGACGGCTTTGAAAATATCGCTGCGGTAACGTAGTGTCACAAACAGACATAGTTTCGCGATTCCGGCGGAATAAACTAGTGAATGTACACTCAGGTTTTTATCCACAGTAATTATTATAGACAAACATCCGGTGCATACGAAAATCGTCAATGTTATTGTCCGAATACACGGCTAGCACCGTGTACGACGTTTTAAACGTTTAACGCGCGCGCGCGCGCGTGTGTGTGTGTCTGTGTGCCAGTGGCGGATCTGTAGCTTATTTAAGGGGGGGGGCGAATCGGCATCATGGATTCTTAATTAACAAGGACGTAATAAATGAAAACGTACTGTATTTTTTTTTTTGTGATTTGAATTTGGACGAAATCGACTGTTTTAATAAAATTTCATATAAAACTGATTCTCCACTCGGAATAATTTTTTATTGAAAAATGATTTATCATTGCTTTACGATTTAATACATCTACCCCACTTTAAACAGCAAACGCAAAGAGAATATACTTATCAGACTTCTTGTTGCGCTATATTCGATATTTGTTCTTGTTGATAATCAAATAATAAATAATATTTGATAAGACATTCAAAAGGATACCGTTTTTTATTATTTATTAAGTTTGACTTTATAGTTATAAGTTATAATCCCTAGGGGGGGGGGGCTATCGCCACGTCGCCCCCCCCTCAAATCCGCAACTGGTGTGTGCGCGTGCGTATTATAGTCGTGAGATTCACGGAAACGGTTTAACGGACCACGTAATGAATGTCGTGAGGAAAAAAAAACGCACCCTCGGATTAATCGCATCTGCGCGGCATCACGCGTTTAGTCGTCGCGGCGGCGCGTTCTTTGAACAGAACGTCTCGTTTTCGTACGGCAATAAAACACACACTCGTACGTTAGTAAAGTCAGCTCCTCCCCCGTACCACGACCGACGTCTAGGATGGTTTCTCGATAATTCGTGATTACCGTCGAATCACAGTCGAACTAACGAGTCTCCGGACTCCGGCGTTATTACGGCTCGTCATTTATTTTCGGATCGATTCGGCCGTGCCGGGGCAGTGACTCGGCTAAAAGCTCGTACCATGAATCACGACGTTCACGACCCTCGAGTCGATGTCTGGGTTTTTCAGTTTTTTTTTTTTTTTTTTTTTTTTGTTACCGTTTCGTTCGTCTCGCCCGTTTTACCACGGTTTTGTACGGCTACGTGACGCGTGCACGTGCCGGCGTACACACGCGTGTACGTAACACACGTCACACACGCGTCTGCCGTACGAGACGAGTCGTTTGTTATGAATTGTTTATTTCAAAACGTTTCCGTTGAAATTAAAATATTGACCGACAGCCGTTCGGCGGCGGAATAACCGTCCGCCAAAGTTCCTTTTTTTTTTTTCCTTACCGTACGTCTGTCCGCTTGTGTTTACCCGGGTACGAACGCATTCATTATTCACGCACGGTGCAGCGTGTTTTCGTACGCGCGTGCATTATTGCATTAAATGCGATTATTACCGTTCCGAGGTCATAATAGTCGTATATTGTTGTTGTACTCGATTCGCGCTCGGGACCGAAAAAGAAAATAAATAAATAAAAAGGTAACGGTCGAAACGAGTAATGGTTCGGAAAGAGGAGTTTCGTCCGAATCGCACTCGGTTTCAAAAAAAGGTATCGATGAGACAACTGCGCACAGCGCGTTGGATATTGCGGATTTTCACGGATTTCAATACGAAACACGGTCTGTTTTTCGACAGCCGATAAACGTGTACAAAAAGCGAGCGGTCCGTTCAGATTTTATCGTACACGTGTGTAACGTGGGTCTGCGATTTTCGACGGTTGATGACGACGGTCTTCGTGATTCGTCGCGATTCATAATAGCGTCAATCACTGCACAGATTTCGGTATCGACGGATGAGAGTAGTTCGCAGTGTTGGGAATAGATAACTAATAATTTATCCAGATAAAGATGATTATAAACATTTTTATCTAGACACAGTTAAAGATAATTATAATACATTTTATCTAGATAAAGATAAAAATGAGTACATTTTTATCTAGTTAAATTTGAGATAATTTCATGTTTAATTTTAAATAATATTCAGGATCTACATCCTACAGGTATGAGGTAAAAAAAATAATAATACATAATTTAAAACGTTTAAAAATACATGTACTTTTTTAAATAAACTTCATAAAAGATGACAAATCATTCTCTGACTTAAAATTAAAATAATAATACATTTTTGCATTTTTTAACAAATTGTTGCGTTTGGCTACTTCACTTTCATGATAGTACATATTATAATCCCCTTTCCTGGGCCTCCACACGAGTTTTTCTCAGTAATCTTTTCGATTAATTAAAAAAAAAAAATTAAAAATTAATAAAATAATATATTTTAAATTTCCTTTTTTTTCAGGCCATTTAAATAAATTACCTATAACTGAAAATAAATGTATCCAGATAAGATAAAAGATAAATAATTGTTATCTAGATAAATTTATCTAGGTATTTCCCAACACTGGTAGTTCGACATCCAACGGTAGTCCTATACAGTTATTACGTTTCTCGTACGATTCGTACACAGACATCATCATCACTACTCGAAATCTGTGTTTACCAAGTTGTTTATGACGATAATAATTGTATTTTACAAAATTTAAAAACATTACGTTTGAGTTCGTTTTTTCTGCGCATTGAATGCCGACAATTTTTTATTTCATATTTTCTTTTTCCAACGAATGGCGGCGGTAGTTGTAGTGTTCTATAAAAGTGGCATATCGCGCTTGAACACGAGAATAAATTTGTCATTTATCACATTAGAAAAAAAAAACAACGGACAAAGTAGTAAAAGACGCAGATGTCGCGGAGAACGGTTCTTCTCGCGTTTTAAGCTCATTCGAAAAATCAACTGCGTCGTGTAATGTGATGTCGTAGTGACGCGAACGTTTACGAACGCGTGTACCCCACACCGTTTCCGTCCTGACGATCCGCGGATCGATCGATCGATAGATCCGTTCGTCGTCAAAGATCTCGCTCGTGATCGCGGGCCGATTCGTGTTTAAATCGGCGACAGTCACTATGGACGGAGAAGCGAGCGCATAATAACGGCAATATAATAAATATAAGAGCCGATGTACGTACCTTGCAGCTGGAGTGGCTGATGTTGCTCAGGTTCAGCCGGAACACGTGATCCCTGCGAATCAAAACAGACCGACATTATTAATTAATCGCACACAGTTTGCGTAATTGAAATTGTTATAATTATTATTATTATTATTACTATTATTATTATAATGAATTATCGTATTACGGACGGGCGGACAAACGCGCGCGTTCCGGAGACGACTCGCGCGGGACGGGGTTGAAGGGGAAGGATGAGGCGGAGGGAGATCAGAGTTCGCGCCGAAGTGATTAGTCCTGTAATAGACAAGGCACTGTCACTGTTTAGACAATACGGAAACTTTTCGCCGCGCCGCCGCCGCCGCCGTCGCGGTAAACTGTCAAGTCACGGAATGCGCGCCAGCCGCCGCGTCTGCTGCAGTCGACTCGCGCGCCTGCAGTACTCACCACTCGTATACACAACAAGTACACACACACACACACACACACACACACACACACACACACACACACACACACACACACACACACACACACACACACACACACACACACACACACACACACACATGCACAACACAACGTACAGGGTGATCTACGGAGGTTTGCACAATACGATTTGATTCTAGACGGGGTGCGCGCGTTCGACACGATTTAATACGCAAATAGAAAACTGTATCATAGGGGAAAAAAATGTATTTTTTATTTTTTTTTTCGTTCGCGTGATTTTTTTAAGGTCTTTTTAATTTTACTCGAATGGTTATCGCTAGTCATAACACAACGAATTTGTAAATTTAGATTTTCATTTCCACGCCTGTAGTCTAAGAGACATATTATAATAATAATTAACAGCAGCGCGTTTAGTGACAGTGCGTTTTTCATGGCATTCGTCTCTGTTACGTTCTTTTACGCTACTCTGAACCCAAAACAATAATATCTCTTACAAGAAAAAAAAATTATCGAAATTTCCAAAGTTTAGTATTCTCTTTTGTAAATGTCACGTTAAAAAAAAGTAAATGTTACCACGTGAGAAAATAAGAAAACTTTCGTAAAAAATTTCATAGAAGAATGCGGTAAAAAAAAAAAAAGAAACGCATATTCCGGGATTGCATCACTCCGTGCGAATCTGCGTAACACACACCCTGTTCGTCATGCTCGTCTGCGTACATCTGCGCGCAGTTTATACGTCGGACTTTGAATATTGACCACGTCGACGGCACGGGGCCATGGGATTGAAATGATTAAACTTTGGAATTAATTTAGGATCAAAATATGTGTGTGTGTGTGTGTATAATATAAACATGCATATACGCACACGCCAATTCCAGAGAGAATGCAATTGAACATGTGCCGCCGAGCTAATTACAGTATTTCGGAATGTTTGTTCGGGGTCGTCGTGGTGCGGCGGGGGCGTGAGAGAACATCGCGAGCACACGTCACGGACAAGACGACGATAATATTATAATGTGGGAGAGCGCAAGCGAGAGACGTGCGGAAATTTTGGTATCAGACAGCCGAGTCGAGTCGTCGTCGTCGTCGTATTATTATTATTATTATTATTATTATTATTATTATTATTATTACACACCGAACGTGTATTATTATTAATATTATCATTCGCACGCTGAATATTATTCGTCGTCGTCGTCGAATCGACGGTGACAGTGGTGGAACTTACTACGAGCGAGCGTTACGTCGACAGCCGACTACTGCAGGCGCTCGTTGGAGATCTTGCGAGCACAAATGGTCTGTAGGCGAAAATAATAGTCAAAAGATGCCGTTTTGTTTTTTAATTTTTTTTTGGAACATTTTTTTAAAACTACATTACCCAGGGCGTGTAAAAGTGCATAGAAATAATACGACAATTTATGAAAAAAAAAAAAAAAATTAAGTTATTGTCAATGTTTTTAAAACGGATTTGGTATATTATAGGAAAATGACCTCATTTTATTTATTTTCAGCACATAATCAAAATGTGTTCATCGATAAAACTGTTAGTATATTTTAGTGCTCGTGTTCTATGACATACGTCACACTTTAACGCCGATTTACTACTGCTGTTCGTGATGACGTCTATTTATAAATATTCGACCATTATTATAATAGTTCGAAAATAATACGGAAAAAAAACCTCGATTATTTTAAAAACGTAAACATTTAACACGTTTATTTACTATGCTCGGGAATGAAAATTATAGGAGACCATGAAATAAATCGTATTCAACGGAATGAATATCCAAAACAATTTTTAGCGACGAATGTTTGCTCGCTGATCGAACAAAGTCACACAGTCTGTGTCTAAGTCGAGATATGTTGTCGAGATATGTTTCTTTAGATCCATTAACGAGAAATTCACGAGAAAAAAAAAATGAAAACTTCATAAGAAATCCGAGAAATGTTTAAAGAACCAAATTTAAATTTATGTTTGCAGTTCATAACGTTAACGAAACGGTTAGAAAGAAATATTCGAAAAGAAAATAATGTTTTTAAAACGAAAACGATTTATGCAGTAAAATCGTATACGATAAAATAAACGTGTTTTCGAATTTATTTCGAATTTTTTCACGTTTTTTAGTCTTCGAATTTTCGGCCGATTTTTTCGGGTATCATTGGATTCAGATATCATCGGACCGCTGTGTGTGTGTGTTTTGTCGCACCGAACTCGCGGTCGGAGATTTCCGGCTATTCACCATCAGTGACGACCCTCACGATCACGTTTTCGATTCGATCGCGTTCGCGTACACGTACCGACGACGTGCGCTGTGTTCATCGTGTACTAATCAGGACGATTTATAATCGACGGGCGTGTGCATGTTTTTGCGTCGGGAAACGCGCACGACCGGCTCGTGAAGTACGAGCAGCGCACCCCGTCCGCTTTGAAATCTACGAGGCCTACGAGGCTACGACGACGGTAGTCTGTGCACGATCACGCCGCCGACGGCTGTCGCGCGATGCTATCGCGCGTGATGTCGCGGGGCGTGTGATTTTATATTCCGCCCGCGAACGTCGTGGCGTTTCGACGTGCACGGTAAATGATTTTCGTTTTCGGTCGTTGAGGAGAATTCAATCATTTATTTAGGTTCAGCAGTCGTACTACATCGCCCGCCGAAACGAGAGTCAAAGCGTGTCAAAACGACTTTCGACACGAGGGTTTATCGGATCGGCGGATTATTATCGGCGACGAAATATTATCGTTTTTCACATTTTCGCCGCGGTCGCGCACCAAACGTGTGTTTTCAGCCCTTACGACTGGAAAACCGCCCAAAACCCCGCGGTACACCCGCACCGTATACACTACTCCAGTGGTTCCCAACATTTTTAGCCGGCGGTGCCCTTTTGTTTGTATACATTTTTGGTTAGGTGCAGTGCTCGAATTGAAAATATAAAAGAAGGGGTACTAAGAAGCTTAAAAAAAAAATTAACGTTCCACTTAATGATTGAAATCAATGTAAATTAAAAATAAAAGAAGGGGTACGCTTAAAAAAATTAAAATAAAATGGGGAGCTCCGTCCGCCTGCGTCCCCCCTCAATTCGAGCACCGGTTAGGTACCATTCTGTGAATATCACAAGAAACGTGATAAAAATAAACACTGGTTTTCATTCATAACTGATATAAATAATTTTATTGAACATATAATATCTATGAATTATAATTATACAGCTGAAAGTGAAAAGAAAAAATACTGTTTTTAAGTGAAAAAAAAAATGTGAAAAACTTATAACTATAATGAGATATTTTTGGCTGTTTATTTTTGAAAAGTTTGGCGATATCTGGTTCAATTTGAGACGACTGGATAAGGAGGTGAGGTTCTACATTAAGGAGGTATTTGGTTTTAGAAGCCGTGTAATTTATGTGGCGTGCGTAATTTGTATCTATTATTGAATTATTCGATACACATAAGAAACACTGTATTATGGTATGTTTGATATTATATATACAAAGTGTGCTAAGTAATTTTGTACGTAAAATAATTTTTTGTCTTTTTAACTACAACGAACTGTAAATTTTTAATATATGATTTAATAATTCTTTTCATTCTTGGACGAGCCGTGGTGCCCCTTAAATGAGCTCGCAGTGCCCTTAGGGCACCGCGGTGCTCAGGTCGGGAACCGCTGCACTACTCTGATCGTGCTGGAAACGACTTGAAAAAGACGACGCGTATCGACTTAAACTGCGTGGTTCCGATCGTGATTCGAACGCGCGTTTCAATTAAAAAAAAAAAAAAAAAACGAAAAAACAAACACACCCGCGAATCGTCGATCGCCGAGACTCGTTTTATCGCACGGGCGATTTCTTTCACGCCCACGGGGGGTTTCGCAGCGTGTTTAAATAATATATGTATATTTATACACGTAGTGCAGCGGAGAGATCGATATCCGCCCAGATTACCATTACTTTCATACCACGGCGCGCGTCGACTTTTTATTTAATTATAAAATTTTTTCGTCCGCCCGACCGTGCGCGTTAATTTCATCTCGGCCGCCTGGCGGGCGGTCGTGCGGCGGGTGCGCAAATTGACGGGGAATTTTTCGTCCCGATAATTCCGTCGTGGGCGAGCTGCGTGACGCGGAGGGCGTAAGAGAGTGAGAGAGAGGGTGAGATAGAGAAAGAGAGATAGAGGGGGTGAGATAGAGAAGAGAGAGAGAGAGAAAGAGAGAGAGAGAGAGAGAGGGTGAGATAGAGAAGAGAGAGAGAAAGGGATTTTTAAAAACAGCCTTTAGAATGTCATAACGAAACGGCGTATAAATCAGCTGCAGACCCCTTCACAACAAGTCTATCCCGGCCCTGGCGCGTGATTGTGTACGGCGGCGGAGTTACCGCGCTGCTATTCTTCTGCGGCGAGAGATCGAACCGGAACGTACCAATCGTCGAGGTACGACAGCGGGGACCGCGGTGCTGAGAGGGACACAAACCGAACGGAGCCGAAAGAGAGAGAGAGAGAGAGAGAGAGAGCGAATTCGAGTATAATAATATATATACGTTTAGGAGCGACTGGTTATAGGAGGAGAGGCGGCGGGGGAGGGCGACTGTTTAATTTCACGGTTCGACTGGCAAACTGTATGCCGCGCGTACTATATGAGTGCGCGTTTGTTTGTGTGTGTGCGGCTCGTTATTTAGTTCGCAGAACAAACACACGACGGCTATGATGAGCCACCACCATCACCTCCACCTCCACGGTGGAGATATCGCGGTTACAGTGTCTTTATGTTATTTTTACGTCGTCCTATATCGGCGTCGTCGTTCGCCGCGATACGAGTCTTCCCGGGGCGGCCGTGACGGGACCCCCGAGTCTGGCCCATCTACCGAGTATGATCGCTGCACGGGTTTCGCCTCGAACACGGATCGTTCATCACGCGGTCGTTTCGTGTGCACGAACAATATATGTATACAGTATATTCTTGTTATATCGAACGTCGCTATCTCGAATTTTTCGTTACACGGAACTACATTAAATTTCCCTTGAAACTACCATTACACTTAGTAGCGTTTTTAATAAAACTTGATAACTCGAAGTTTTCGATATCTCGAACTCATTCCTCTATTCCCCTCGTGATTCGACATGACGAGAATCTACTGTATGTATATATATATATTTTTAATTTTATGAAGCCGCAACAACAGAGGTTATCGGCTACAAACATTAATATTTTTCAACACAGATATGAGACATTAATAATAATATATACACATAGTAATAGAATAGTAATGTGAAAACAAAGATAAATAAATAAATAAATAAATAGATAAATGAATGAATTATAGATAATATATTCGAAGTATATCTATGTTATATTAGGTGGTATGATTTGGTTATTTTAGATGATTAATTTTTTTTTTTTTTTATGTTGGTTGGCTGTGGACTTCTCCCAGGTTGTCTTCTATATTCAGTTTGGTTCTGATGTCGGCGAATTTGCGGTATTGGCGTATTAGGTGTTCGATCGTGGAAGTTTCACCGAAAGTTTGACATTGTTCAGGTTCAGATCTGTTCATAAGGTGCTTATGAGTCACCCGTGTGATGTGACCTATCCGTAGTCTGTTTAAAATTACTTCCTGGCGTCTATAGGCAATGAGAAGAATGGCCACGGAAAGACACGTGGGTTTTATTTTATTAAGCTCGGTTGACCACGAGATCTGCCATACGAACAATATAATACGATCAGGTACACACGGGGTGCACACCGTTAGGTCAGGCGCACGTCCGGGCGTCACCGGGTTCGGTCTGGGCGCGTAGCCGGTTCGAAACCGATAATCCGAGCCCTGTTCGTCTATGAGAAATCACTTATTTCAGCGTTTAGGTTGTTGTTTTTGTTCTGGTTTTTTTTTTTTTTCTTAGCGAATTTCGTGCGAAACTCTACGTCGTATTTATTGTGATTACGCTCTACAGTCGACGGTTTTTATAACGTCAACCCGCTCCGCCAAGACCGCGTAACGATACGAATTTTATTTATTTCGACCGTGAAGAGCGTACACTGTTTTTATATCGAAAAAGTTCAAATTCAATAAAACCGTTCGATGTCTCAAACGTTTAATTTATATACTCGCTGTGTCAAAAAATATTTTTTTATATAATACGAATTCGTTCACCCGAAAAATTGAACAGTAGCACAATATAATATATAGCCAAAATTTCATATAAAATACGACTAAGTTTTTTTTTTTTTTTTTACCCCCGTTAATAAAACGAATACATATTTTAATAAGATAACCGATCCCGTCCGAATATGCTTTATATATTTTAATATATTTCCATATTTTGGAACGTTTAAAAATTGGAAAAAAAAAAAAACGATTACTCGTCGTAAATTTTATGATATTTATCGGTTCGTATGAAACATTAAAACGAAGGATATTAAGTTATAAATTATGACAAACGGTTTTCGACAAACGCGCAGGGAACTACGTATAATAATAAAATTGTTTGAACCACGAGCTGCAAGCAAATTAAAACGTTTGCCCGTGTGCATTGTGCAGCGATATCAATGTGAACTGTACACACATATTTTATTCAGTTTTGTACGCGTTTCGTTCTACAACATTTATTTATTTGTTGTAGTGCTCGTAAACGTTTCGTATTGTTTTCGTATATTGCGTAAAACGCAGTACGTACAATATATTGTACAAACAACCTTATAACAAAAACAATTTGTTGCCGGGTATATGCGATTATGCGGGAAAAAAATTATTTGTTTGCTTTTAATATACAAAAAAATAATACAGTATTTTGGATATTAAATTCAGATTATTTCGATGGGAAAGCCCGGCAACGGTAAAAAAAAAAAAAAAAAATTAAAAAAAAATGAATATGTGTATATATTATATATGTACGTACATATATATGTATTAATATAAACAAAAATTCAATATAACATCGCACGTGCATTTTTTCAGAAAAGCCACTTCTAAGTTCCATTGTTTTTTGCCGTAATGCCGTAAACGTGTTGTTTATAGGACAACGTGTTCGGAACACGCGAAATATTCTCCCATTCAAACTTCTAAAACTCGGCTATTACAATATAAACTTTTTATTGGTCGACGATCGGGTAGAGGTTAAAAAAATATCATCGAGCGCTTTCACGGTAAAGGATCAAAAGAAAGTTTACGAAAAAAAAAAAAAAAAAATATCATGTATGTGTTGCCCTTTTTGCATTGTCAATTTGTTACGTGTAAAAAGCCTTTTTAAAATGTAGGTATTTTTTTTTTACGTTTAAAAAAAAAAAAAAGAAAAGAAAAAAAAAGCGCTTAACTCTAGTGCGGACTACCGACTACGACGATTATAATACGCAGCACATTTACATGGGTAGACAATCATGACGGTGGACATAAATGCCGACGACGTCTATGCGATATTATATATTTATTTATTTTTTTCCCACCGATATTATATTATATAGACGCGCTATTAAATAATAGCGCGCGATCGTTATATTTCGTTGAAATATTTCCGTGTAGTTACGTGACGTAAGACGGAGACGACCTTTTGTCAACTATAATAGACTTTTAGCGGTAAAATATTGCCGAGTGTAGATTCAATAAAAAGATAATAATTTAAATGCTTAAGATCCTTTCAAGACGGTTAATGACTTGGAAACGAAGACGGGAATCAAATTGAATTGCGAGAATAAGAATCGCGGCGAAATCAAACAATTAGTCGGCAGGGGAAATCAGAAGACGCGAACGTCGGGGGTCGATTGGAATGACAAAGTGCGGGCAGGAGGGGAACAAATAATAACGAGTATTCGATAACGTTATGTATCGTCGTCGCCGAACTGCTGCAACTCTCGAACGCGCGGATTCCGATCGTTTGTGAGCGGGAACAGCTCGGAAATAATGAAACCTCTGAGCTAAGGACACTCGGTCGTCTGCGAGACGATATTTCGTCCGGTGCCCAGGGACGTACTCAGAGGTGTCATATTTTCAGTGCGGGTCCTAGAGATTAAATCGTGTCTTCACGCACAAATACGCAAAAAACGGATTTTACGCGAAAAACAACACTTTCGTTGGTTATACTCGCGAGTTTATCGATACGATCTACACGGGCATACGCACGCCCACACACGCACACACACGCTAGACACACGAATTTATATCGGTTTAAAATATTACACTTACGATTTCGTTGTTCCGTAGGATTTAATTAACTTTACGATTTGTCAAATAAGCGCGAATCACGTGAACACGGTGACGAATTTGAAACGAGTCAAATGAGATCAATCAAAACACGTTCACGACGAGTCGCTCCGATCCGACGACGAGTTATCGATACAGATATAAGGGCGTTTGAAAATTATTCTCAGGATTTATTCTCCAAACGACGTGACGTGTACGTTAATTTTACGAAAATGCAACGATTTTATTTCCACTTTCCACTTTTATTTCAATAATCTAAATATACCACGGGTTTGAACGCGAGTTTAAATTTCTTTTGATCAATCGTTTTGCGGACGATGTATGGGTTTGCGAAAATGCGAACACATGTTTTTCTCGTATACTGTATCATTGATCCTCGGTACGATTTTATCGAAAAATTCCTTTGAACGCAATAATAAAACACTTTTTTTTTCCGACACGCTCATATTGAATTAATGCAGTGAACAAACGTTCGAGTAAATAAAACACTATTATCGAGTGGTTTGGAATTCACGTCGGACGTTTATTTTCATTTGTTTAATTTAATAGCATAATATTACTTTTATTTGTTTTTCAATAAATCATATGTCCACATTCGTATTGCCTTCGCAGACCCTTTGAAATTTTGAAGCACGAATCAATACGTTTAAATTGCAACCATCAACAATTATTATGACGGGCACGTTTAATATTAGATTTTAGATATATGTTTGTCAGTCGGTTAATTATTCGGAAATACATGCTGCTATATTCGAAACATAATATTTAAAAACGGTTGCTACACACAGACGTTCGAGACGTCGGGCTATATCAATTTAAAATGTTTTGTAATTAATAAAATATTTCAATTATGCTGAAGCCAAGCAGAAAAAGTTACGATTAAAATACGTCAAACGAAAGTTGTGTAAACATATTTACTCGAAAACGCACAGGAAATGTCGTGAAAACATTTAATTTCTAATTGAATTATGACGTTTCAACGAAAAAACGTTCGTGCCTGCGTTACAACAAGTCTGGTTAATAAGTCTAACGGAGATACGCTTTATAATTCAATTTGAACTTTTGAAATTTCCGAGGACTGGAGGTGTGTCCGCGTCCCCCCGCCATCCTCCCCCCCTTTGTTCGGGTTTATCTCCCGACACATTAGTCGCGCGCGCTGGGCGGCGGAGGGACGTTTTGTTTATGAATACTGGCGCAGATAAATTTCATTTGCGACACATTCAATTTGCCGTAGACAATAAACGAGAGCGAAGAATACGGCGTCCGTTAAGGTCTACGCGAGAGACGCGGAGGCAACAATGAATGTTCGGACACGTAATTTCGAGTGTAGAGGTGTTCGGCGAGTGAAAAAGGTAGTTTGCACGAGAATTTAAAAGATTAATTAAAATCATAAAAAATATTCGTGAAAATCGGACGAAAATGTGTATTATTCGAATCGTCACGGCGCGGCGGCGTTCCGAGTCGTATACTCGTATTATTATATGCACGTGTACCTGCGACCGCATTAAAACGGGTAAAAAAATTCAAATTTATTCTCCGGCGACATTACCGCGGGCTCGGGACTCTTCTGAAATATAAGGAAATCCGGTTGAATATATTATTTCTATATAATTAAAAAATTACCACGTCACGCCGACTCGTTAAAATGCGCTAACATGTACTTTTGTCACCGTTTGTTGAACTTTACGTGATTTTCGAGGGAGAAAAAACAAATGTAACGGCGAAATATGTGCGCTCAGTCGCCAAAAATAAAAAAATTAAAATGAAAACTAAACAAACAACAAAATAAAAATATCGTACGGTCCCCCGAAATGGGCGATGTCGTCGCTCGGACATATCGAACGTTTTACCGCACGTAGTGACGAGCCTAGAAAATCATAACAAAGTCGTACCCGCGCGTGAACTGTAACCGCTGTGTATACACAAGGCCGGATTTAACACGTGTGTCGCTGCCATAGGCCCCGACCTCACTTGTCGCCCCTTCCTTCACCATATCGCGGGGGGGGGGGGGAAAAAAGGTAAATTTAAATTATCGGATATTTGCTTTAATATTATATTTGAAAATAAATTAAAGCGGAAATTTCGATAAAATAACAGTTGATTAAAAATATTTACTTTTATGGAAAAAATATCGCGAAAAAAACTAAAATAACGTACAACATTTTACGAAAAACCATACTCGAAGAGCGCTCGTATTGTAATCCATAATATATCATTCGTATAATCATATAGGCTGATAGCCGATATTTTACGAACAACAATAATATTATATACACCTTCGTGATGATATTACAACGCGCGATCCGCGAAAAGTTCAAACAAAATAAAACAAATTAATTTTTTTTGTTCGGTACGAATTCGTCGCTCTTCAAATTCCGTCACTGTAAACACGTATGTTAAACGAGGGCGTGCGTGTGATAGAAAACATAATAATGAATGGATCTTTCGCTTCACTCTGAATCTAAAATACGTCGCACGACGATGACGATCAGAGGTGGATTTATGTACAGTCCGCGTAATCCCGGGTCTAGAATCATTAATACTTTTACGAGCGCGATTAACGAGGGGACACAAATTGTGCAGTTTAAGTTGTATTATTATTATTAATTAAAACGTGACTAAGTATTCATAATAATTGATATGGTTACACAGTACGATGTATTATAATCTGATAAAATATTAGCATATCGCGACTCGCGATCGACCTCAAACAACAGTAGCTTAGCGGAGTAGCGGAGTTTCGGCGCGATTATTATCATTATGAATGAATCATTAGTTTAACCCGGTAAAATACATCGATAGTTTTGAATCGAGTGTTGACGCGAAAACGCTACAGCTCGTAATGGCCGTCTTGGCGTTTTTTCTTTTTTTCTTCTAAATAATACGTCATTCAATTAAAATTCGTCTCGTAAAAGAGGGCTTATTATAAATAATTATTCATAGTGTCAATACGAGCGAAAACACCTTAAGTCGAGCTCGGACATCAAACAAAACGGATTCGACCTGTGGACAATATTGTTATATAACGTATTCATAGTACCTATGTACGCAACACTCGTGTCACACACGCCTACAAATATATACGATATATTATATAAATGTATATTGACAGGCCCGTCGTAAGATATCATCCGCCCTAAAGCGAAAATTTGAACGCTGCTCTTAAATATTAAATTAAATAGGTACATGAATAATATTGAAATTAACAAATTTGTGTGAATGTGTTGGTTCATATATTTGAATTTGAAAAAACCATAAATAAATATACAACTTTAAAAAAAATTAGAATAAAACACGAGTATACGTCATACACATAGGTACTATTTGTTTGAATAAAAATCAAAATGAGAAAAATATTTATAATAATTATAATAGCTTTTTGAAATCGTAGTGCGGCATTATAAATTAATTATTCTTGCTTTTTTTGTTGCTAAATCTCGTACTAAATTTTTCAAGTTTGTGCCGACTTCGCTTCAATGGATACAATTTAATGATTTTTCGTAAGTTTCAGTTCAAAGAAACTTCTTCCAGCAGACGCTACAGTCACTGGAGTCATAAGAACGATTCTTAAACTGGTCGCAATATTAAGATAGATTTTCTAAAGTCGATAACTGTAAATACACTCAAGATTTTTTCTAACTTGAGAAGTATTTTTTGAACATTCAATAATTTAATTTTGCCGCCTCGATTTTTTCTTAAAATATTTTGCCGCCCTAAAGTAGCAACACGTGGCTTGCTTGTACCCTAGCGACGGGCCTGTATATCGATTTATCGATATCGGAGAGTCAAACTGTCGGTCGAGTGGAGCCGATCGACGACCGTCTAGGGACACGCGAACGTACCGGCTACCGAGCGTATGACGTTAGGTTTATCGTAATATAATGTATTCACGTACGCAGAAATCGCTTTTAACCAGACCGATATTATCGTCTTTGGTGCACGTGCGCGTTCTACACACGTCGAGTTATATTGAATTAGCGCCTGGGCCACCACCGCCGCCCGTAATTCCATTGTCGGCGCGGGTAATGGCGGAATCACTTTTACTCCTCCGTCCGGACCCCGCCGTCGTTCCGTCTCCGCGACCGCAATATTATTTTGAAGTAATACCTGCATGGTGGCAGCGGAGTTTTCGGGCAAAAAGCTATATAATGAGATTTGTCTCGGTCCTAAGCCGTTATACAGGCACGGAGCAGAGAGAGAGAGAGAGAGACTTTTGCACGGCACTCCTCCTCTCCACAATAAAGATCCGAAAACGACGAGTGCCTACGACGCGCTAAGGGCTAAGCGCATTGCCAAGCCGGGCGTATACAGCGCGAGTGAGTGCTTGTGTGTGTGTGTGTGTGTGTGTGTGTGTGTGTGTGTGTGTGTGTCTGTGTCTGTGTGTGTGTGTGTCTGTGTCTGTGTGTGTCTGTGTGCGCACGTATACTGTATATGGTATATTATATGTATATACACATAGGCATTACCGGCAAAGACGACGAGGGGTTATGCCGTCGTAATGCTCTGGGGAGCTAAAAATCCAGCTCTATACACAATGTCGAAATTCGATGCGAATACATCACTATTGAATTAAAAACACGCGAGCATTACGGAATGAATATTTCAAAGAGAAAAAAAAACGATAATAACGACGACGTGTAAGAAAAAGTTACGAGTGCGGTGAAAGATACGTAAACCGACGGGGTCCGGCAGCGGTGGTGGTGACGTTCCGCGCGCCGAGGTTGTCATCTACGACGATCTAAACGATAATCGGATCTTTGTGTCATCGAGAGTTCGCGGATCGATCCGGGCGCGGCACGGGACATTTAGATCACGGACGTCGCGTCTCCCGTAGAGATGAGAAACTGCAGCTAATAAATAATAATAATAAACATATTTATTTATTTATTTATTTATTGACTCTTGAATAATAAATATATAGGCGATTACGGTGGCGGTTTTTATTTTTAATAGTACCGAGCGAAAACCTACTGTAGGGTCTCGGTTTTTTGGCTGATTGCGTGTTTTTGAAACGCATAACGACGGGAGGGCAGGAAGCTGCTGCATTCAAGCGAAAACGATATTAATATTCAACGGGTTTTACGACGGCGCAAACATAAAAAAAAAAAAAAAGAAAAAAAGGAAAAAGGTATGACGTCCCCAGGGGGGTTTACGGTGTGATGCCAAAAAGGCATTTTTACTGTTTCCGAACACGATCTCTCAGACGGTCGTGAGCAGGGCCGGCGCTAGACAAAATGTATACACAGGCAAAATTAAAATTTGCCGCCTTTTCGTTATTTATTAGGTATTTTACTATTTATCCCTATTTACTCCCCTTGTCTTGTCTCCTTTACCATATACTCAAATATATTTAAGTCTACTTCAGGTTTTAGTGACAGTATACCTATACGTCATAACTTATAATTCATACAAAAAAAAAATTTATTCAACTATAGACAATTAATTAATTACATATAAATATTATTAAAGGATAAGAATTTTATTTTATAGCATTTAAATAGTTTAAATTTTTGTTGACATCTACCCAACTTAAATATAAACATTTTCTTCAACAATTTTAAAAGTGATATAATAAGGAATTCAATATTTTAATTTTTATATAAATTTAATTTTTCTGGCTTTTAATGCTGCAAACTCTTGTATAATTTCTTCCATGTCCAATTTGTTTGATACATCCTTTTCAATTGACAGAGTTGCCAGACCAACTAAACGAATTTGACATATTTGGGACCGCAAGTAGTTTTTTATTATTTTCAGCTTTGAAAATGACCTTTCGGCACTAGCTGCAGTTATAGGTAATGTCAGTAAAATTTTAAGTGCTATGACTAGGTTAGGAAAAAGCTCCACCATTTTCCTTTTACATATGTACTCCAAAACCTTGCTTGGATCACTTTTTTCATTCCTCGAACATCTTTGAAATGCGATAATTTCTTGGTGTAATTCTACAGCACTAATATCTGTGTTTAAACCGTCGTTAGAAGTGAGAGAAATTTGTAGATCCTTGCAGTGTTTTAACAATTCATTTTCATCTTCAATTATTGATATGTTATATAAGAACGAAAATAAACTGTTATGTTCAGATAGCTTACCAAATCTTTCAGTTATAGACTGAATACCTGTATCCAAAACTTGATTAAAAAAATTAATTTTAAAGTGCATTTCAGGATCAATTATAGGGTTATCTTGAGATTCATAAGTAAAAAGAGCCATCTTACGTCTTGGTCTTTGTAAACTATCAAATTTGTCATCAATTCCAACTTTTTTAGCAACTTCCTTTGCAGTTTTTAATGCTTTTTTAAAACCTTCTTCAGAACGATAATCTTCCAGGAACTTTTTTGTGGCGTGCAATTGGTTAATAGCTTCCGATAGATCAAGCGATGGTGATTGAAGAAGTTTGCTCGAAATATTAATTTCATATAAAATATCATACCAAATTACTAAACACATCACAAATTTAAAGTTGGATATATTTTTTAAAATTCCTTTTGCTTCAGAACGACTTTTAACACTAGATGCATTAGTTAAAGTTTTATCTTCTTCAATATCTGATAATGCATCACATATTTCATTTAGTTGGAATCTAATAGCTTTAACTGCATCCACTCTACTTTCCCACCGAGTACCACTTAGAGGTTTTACAGTTAAACCAGGTAAATATTTAATCAATATATCCCAACGGTGAGTTGATGAAGAAAAAAAATTGTAAATTGCTTGAATTAAACTAAAGAATGATACAGCTTCAAGGCAACAATTTGCCGAATCATTTAAAACCAAATTTAAGGTATGCGCATTGCATGGTACATAAAAAGCTCTGGAATTTAATTCAAGAATTCTTGCTTGAACTCCACTATGTTTTCCACACATATTCGCGCCGTTGTCATAGCCTTGACCTCTCATATCCTCAAGATTAACTTCAAATTCTCTTAATTTATCCAAGAGTACTTTTGTCATATTAAATCCAGATGTATCATATAGCTGAATAAAATCTACAAAGTGCTCATTTATAGTTACTTCACCGGTATCTTCTGAAATTGTTACAAATCGGAAAATCATGGTCATTTGTTCTTTATTGCTAATATCTGGCGTACAATCGAGAACAATTGAATAATATTTTGCTTCTTTCAGATTTTTTAATATATGAAGTCTAATTTTTTTTGCCAATAAATTAATTATCTCATTTTGTATTTCTTTTCCAAGATAATGGGTATGTATATTATCGGAGGTTATTCTTCTTATATGTTCTCTCATAACTGGGTCAAATTGACCTAAAAACTCAATCAATTTTAAAAAATTTCCATTATTTTCTACATTGAGTTTATCTTGAGTTCCCCGTAGAGCTAAGTTTTGATTTCCAAGTAATCTTATTAAGGATATTATTCTTTCTATAACTTGTCTCCAATGTTGAATTTCCGTTTTTATTATTTTTTCATTTATATTGTCTATGGTTTTTGAATTATTTATTCGTATTTCTAGTTCTTTCCACTTAAGAAAAGATGTTTCATGATTTGGAGACCGTTCATGTTGTTTTAAAGTTTCAGCAATGTTCTTCCAATCATGATATCCCTCTTTGCCTAAAGACGATTTTGTTTCATTAAATAATTTGCAGCAGTAGCAAAATACAGAATCGCCCGAACTAGAATATACTAACCATGATCGTTTTACTTCCATTCCATTACTTAATTTTCTAAAAAAATGATTGATTGTAAATCTTCGACCTGTATCATCTTTCGGGTACGACTTCGAATGTATTTGATAAGGGCCGCTTTGAACCAATAACATCCGTATTTTATCACAAATAACTGGCCACTTCTTTGGATCTATTAATAATTGAAGGTCAGATGAATCTGTAGGTGTCTCTGTTACTAGACTAGATTCTTGATCATTTTGTAAAACCGTTTCACAATGAGAATTATTGGGTAACGTTAAATCTTTTACAACAGAAAGTGTTATGTTATTTGGTTCATTACCCAAATTCAACAAATCTTCATGGCATTCAACAATTTCACAATAATCTTCTTCAATATTTACTGAAGAGACACAATAACTATTTTCATTATCTGGGGAAGTATGGGAAGTATTAGCTTTTAAAGATAAATTATCATATTTTTCTATGTTAGATGCTGAAACATGCGTTTCTATTTCCACATTAGCCTGCACATTATCACACACAAAAGTATGGTCACTTTCGATTTCTGAATTTTCTGAAGAAACATTATTAATATTTATCTTATCTTTTTTTTCATTATCTTGAGAAATACTAGTTGGTACTGGTTGAAAAAAATTAAAAATGCGATCTTTTTGTTTAGATATTTCTAATTCACGTGCTAAACGTTTTTTCTTATACTCTGCTCCTGACAACCGAGTGCGTTTACCGCTGTTCGACATTTCAGATTTCAGATTATTATTATTTTTTTTTTTTTGAAGAAAAAATTGCGTACCTATTAGTAAAGAAAAATCATTTTAAACATTTTAAATTTTATTTATGAATTGAATAAATACATTATTTATTAACGGAATATCAATTGAAACGATTTTTCAGTAAAGATCTATTTTAATTTTTGATATAAATATACATTAAGATACAATAATGTATTTGAATACAATAATGCAATATACCAACATATAATTAGCATTAAAAATAATTATCTTTATAATTATTTAGCGTTGCATAAAAAAGGTGAGATTTTCTAGATTTCATTTAATTATTATAATTCAATAAAAGTAGGTATATTTTAACGAATATAATGTATTAAAAACGATAATGAAAACGAAAATTGGTGCTGATTGTTTTAAAGTTATAATGATTTGAAATTTGTCTACTATTGTATTATACTAAATGCATTAGGTACTTTATACGGATTTGGATAGAAACGTTCATGGGCAAGTGGAATATGACGTCAAATACAAATCGTATATATTATTGGATTGTGTGACGGTTCATAAATTCAAGAAGAAAAGTTTTTAGAGAAAAATCGATATCTCAAATAGTTTTCGAGATGGCGAATGTATTAGAAACGTATATTTTAAATGCCTATAATAGGCATTTCTGCGCGTGTTACGGCACTCGTCGCCACGCTCCTTGGTGTCGCCGTGTCGGTAATCACAAAATTTAAAATGTATTTCTGTAATTTACTGTGTTTGATATGACATTGATTTTAAATCGATGTTTTTTTAGCGCAACGAGCGATTTACCGGCTTTTTATACAGTGAACAGTTGATATAGAATACAAAATTATACAATCAAAATTATTGATGAAACAATTAATAAATATACTAATAATATGGGTACTATTTTACTTTACAAAAATATGCATGCAAATCATACAATATGCTATAACATGAGTACGATACCTGTACGTTTTCAGCCACCGTTGTTAGTAAATAACTAAAAAAATTACATGAAGTCACAACAAAACGACGGATGAAAAGCAAATAACATTAACATTAATACATTGAGTTCCGCTACCTAACATTATCAGCGCATAGCCCGTGTCACCGCGCCAAAAATAAATAATAAGAATATAGTATTTTGACACAGTCCACATAATTATTATTATTCTGTGATATAAATGGTATGTTTTTGTTATCGCCGTTTTTGTTATCGACGACGACGTCGTCATTTCGGGGAAAAATCAAATATTAATATACCTACATTATCTTTAGTTTAATTTCAGTGCATTAGACATTTGCATTTGTACGTCATAAACCATACCAACCAAAACTAAATTTAGTTTCGATGGATATCAACTATTATTTTTTGAATAGTTAATTTTAAATGCCGCCTCTTACATAATGCCGCCCCAGGCATAGGCCTGTGTTGCCTGTGCCTTCCGCCGGGCCTGGTCGTGAGGGTTGCGTCAGCTTCCAGACAGGCCCCGTTATTGCACAACACGCGCGCACGTCACAACAAACGTATAGGTAAACAAGACGGCGGGCGGGCGCCGCGATGTAAATTATTCAATCCGTCTCGTCACTATTAAACGGTGCAAAACGTTTGTATCTATATTCCGGGACCGCGTGCGGTTTTCGTCGGAACGGGCGCGGGACCGGAGAAATCGACCGACTACGAGAGTGTATCATCTAACGCGTGATGTTATAATAATAAATGTGCGAACGACGATTTGCCACGCGCGCGCCGGTAAATCAGAAACGTTTTTACCGAACAAACTTCGAAACGAACGTTTTATAACTAATATATAATAAAGTTAGAACATTAGGCGAAATTTTCGAGCACACACGTGACTACGGTAATTAGTTGTTTCGGTAAACTTTAGAGTCATACACATATACTCTAGAAGAGAGAGACGGCGAGAGAGGGAGAGAGATAGAGATAGAGAGAGATAGAGATAGAGAGAGAGAGAGAGAGAGAGAGAGAGACAGAGAGACAGAGAGACAGAGACAGAGAAAGAGCGAGAGTTAATACGTCCAAATTTATGATACACGTGATCGCGTATAATATAATATAATTATACGTACATATACACTGCACTGCGCGCGCCCGC